>CM067515.1:13917880-14521589 GCA_034509495.1 Acestrorhynchus altus
ATACATGTAAAAAAAAAAAAAAAGAAGCTCATTTTAAAGAATGTTTAATCAGTTTAAAGAACCTACAGGCCGTGTAAGTGTCCAGTTTAAGAACCACGTGTATTAAGGTACAGTTCCTCTGGACGGATGTGCTTTAGTGGGTGTGAGAGTCAGGGCACCGTCGTGTGTGGTGACACTGTCGGGAAAAGCGTACAGAATCACCATTAAATGGGGAATAATGTTACAAATACCAAGTGACTCTGTTGGGAAACTTGTACCAGTCCCGACCATTCAGTCTCCTCTTTGTGTGTCTCACACAGCGGGGCCGCGGGGAGAACCGTGGAAATCATGTCCATGTCTTCGGGACGCACTGCTTTTCTGCCTGGAAAGTGGAGCACAGTCTCCGTGTGTGCTGAGGCGCACAGGAGGAGCCTCTAAGTAGGACTACAGTTGCTCAGAAATGCTTTGGATTAGTGTGTTTGTTCATTAACATGAGGAGTTAGTTGTAGGTTTGGTGGATTTGTATTAGAGTTTTCCCAGATGTTACCTTCAGTGCGCAGAGCGAGGAGAATCAGAGGAACGCCTCCTGCCCAGGGGCCCTGTCCTCCCGATTTTCCACACTGCCCTGTCACTTCAGCGGGGCTTGGGAAAGTCTTCCTCGCGCTGTGGTGGTCTTAACAGACGAAGCTGGACCCAGTTCCCTGAAAGAACGTCAGTAATCCAATAAACAGTACACTTCATAAACTAAAAAAACTTTACTCTTTTGATTGAATCATTTCCAGTTGCCAACAAGAACAAACAGAACGTGGACAGTAGTGGACAGGGGCCAGGTTCCCTACATCCCTAATTTCTATGCATTATCAATAACCAGGCATGCTCAGTGCCCTTAAATATGTAATGTGTAATGGTGTGCGGTATACCAGTACACACACACACACACACACACACACACGCACACACACACACACACACACACACAAATTTCACAATGTGTGGTTTACAATTTAAGCTTAAAAGACACTGAATGTGTTGTTTACACACACACACACACACACACACACACACACACACACACACACACACACACACACACACACACACACACACTTTTATTTTAGTTTGATTGGAACCATTCTAACCCAGCAGTTGTCTCTCTCTCTTTCTCTCTCTCTCTCTCTCTCTCTCTCTCTCTCTCTCTCTCTCTCTCTCTCTACTTTATGCACTTGTTCATGGTCATGTCCCACTTGGCCACAGGATATCAGTAAAGAGCTCCTCGAGGAAATACAGAACAAGTTAAAAGAAGAGAAAAAGTAAACTTGTCTTTCTGAACTATGGCAAATAAATGTGTGCATTGTAGTTTCAAAAGGACTTCAACTGAATGATCAGCAGGCGCTCTTGTAATCAGACACTGGTTTTCATTGAGAAGACAGTAATGTTTAGTGTGCAAAACCAGTGCAATTCTGTTGAACTCAACTGTACCTCTGTGATCCTGATGCTATACTGCATAGGTGCCGGACCATGATTTACATCATTACTGGAATAAAAGAGAGAAGGGAAGAAGGGGGCTCAGCATTTGATGTTTTGCCTCCACCGACCGACACGCGACAGAATGAATGGTTGCCTTTTGAAGGCGTTGAGGGCTGCTCGCCTCTGCAGCCGGACTGCGCACAATGGCCGTTTGTGGCCGTGCAACGACCAAAAGCGCGCAGACTGGGAAGAGGCGCGAGGGAGAGACAAGGGGGGCTTTAGGAGGCAATGAGAAGAATGCAGTTTGTATTTAAAGATGGAGAGCCCATTGATCTTTTCTTCCGTCAGTTGTGCGCCCCTCCAAATGAGGTCACTGAAAGGATTCCCTTCACTTTCAAGCTCCAAAAAGCCTTTGTTATGCCCTGCTTTGAAAAGCAAGCTTTGGGAAGGGGAGCTTGGAATGATGAGAGGAATCTTGGTTTTGCAAGCTTAAGAGAAATAAATAAATAGGTAAACAAACAAATAGCAAGCTGAATTAAGAGCAAGAATGGACACGTCTGCACCAGTAGGGCATTATGATTTGATGCCTATTTATTTATTTAATTGTTTATTTTGAAATACATGGCATAGGAGATTTTAAATCCTTTTAAGGAAAACATATATTGGTCACGTGTATGATATGCACGCCTACTTATTTGAACATTTCAAAGGTGGGATATTTTACAAGCAGGTTAGTATATGCAAGCATACACATATATTTAACAATATGTGATAGAAAATGCTCAGTGTCACACAAAAACGTCGTGTCTCCAAGCGCTCTTTGCTGGAAAGGGATAAAACCTTCTTAACCTACAATATATAACTTTCAATATTTCATTTTGAGTTACAGAAATATTGCAGGTCGTTTTGGAGCATTGCTATTTGGCGTGTGTCACGTTGCCTTAACATTAAATAAATAATAAATGAATAAATAAATAACCAAACTCTACTTTGCAAACCGTAGTTAATGGGACAAAGATGTCAATCTGTTGCCTAATTGTCCTGAGTTTAAAGGCCACCCTTGTCCCACAGGCGATGTAACAGTTCACTCTGTCAGCAGGTAGTGTAACATATGTAGATGTGTTAACATCCGACGCTAATTTAGCTACATCTGATGGGACAATTCGCAATAAATTTGCATGTAATACACCGAAAAATTGGTGCAAATCACGGCGCTGCTCGGTTCTCAGGGTGCATAAAGCAGCGCTAACTCGGTATGAAATTGGAGCAAAGCACCCCGGAGCATAAAGGCTGGCTGCACTCCATTGTGCGCTCTGCACGCAGCATTATCACGCCATTTTCACGCTCAAATCTAACATGTTGCACCACGTTAGTACACTTTTCCAGGAGAGCAAACCGTTCTCCTCGTTCCAGTCAATGGGGCTGTGGGATTGCAATGTTTCCATTTCAAAATATTTCATTTCAGAGCAAAAGGTCTCTCTTTTGAGAAGAACTGGTAGTTCACATGTATAAACACAATATAACCGTGTGCCAGGTGAGATTTCCCTCCTTTTCCCCCTAAAAAAAAAGAGCCTCATCAATAACAATAAAAAGGAACGACTTGTGCCCACACTTGGCATAATAATAACGCGAGGCTGAGACAGCAAGTTGAGTGGATGTTTATGAAAAGCGCCTCGAGCCCGGCTCCGCTCTCTTTGTAACTCATTAACCCTGATGGCCTTTTGTTAGGAGCTCTCAGCAGGGAGATCCTGCAGTAATTGGAGCCCTAAACTGCTTGTTAACAACAATTAGTGAGGCAATTATACAATTACCTGCAATAAACGTTGTCTTTTTGGAGGGAAAATATTCCCGATTAACACGTCAATAGCAAGACAAAGCAGGTACATGGAAGCGAATCAACTAAGATACGCGAATATGGAAGACAGCTGGGTTAGAGAGAACGGATGCAATCAGACTGAAACGACAATTTTGTGATGAGGGAATGGAACCAAGCTCCTCCTAAAGTGTGCATACAGTCTGTGTGTGTGTGTGTGTGTGTGTCTGTGTGTATGTGTGTGTATAGGAACCGAACTCATTCTGTCCTGTAATAAAGATATACAGTTATAATATAATATAAATGAGAATTTAAGGATGAGGAGCATTTGTCACCATGGTCTCCTGACATGCAAATAACCCAACTAAAGCTCAGGCCATCTCCCAGCAGTCTGATAAGGTCGTGTAAGAGCGAAGCAAATTGGAGAACCGCCTCGAAACTATTCAGAGATTCAATGCAATATGAGAGGAAACAAATGGCGTCATGCATGGACCTACTATAGGTCACATTGTATTGTCCATGTAGTTGTGCTCCATATACCAAGTTATCGCAAAACATAACGTTACAAACATCTACACTGCACGAAAAGCCACGCGACGGCCCTGTTTGCCTGGGTCTGATCAAACATGTTCTATCATGAATTTCTATAGACTAGTCTGCAGGTTATTTAAGAGTCTTTACTTTGGTCCAGGCACACAATGGCTTGTGTTTGGTTGTGTGCACTGGGGTTAGTGCTTGAAAAGGCGAGAGGTGCACATTAACATCGCTTTGGGTTTTCTCAAGGCCTGAAATGAACTAGTGGAAAGTAACTTTATAACTCGCTGAAGGATGAAGCCTTTGTTAAGCTCTTCTTGGAAAACACAAGTGACTAACAAAAGGGGAGCCCTCTCATTGTTAAACACTAAATCTTGTCTATTGATGCGCCTTGAATTGCTAAGCATCTGCCACTTACTCCACAGACGTCCAGGCACATTTGTAAAAGAATGTGGCTACTTGTGGCTTTTGGAAAGCGGTGTATTAAGAAGTAGCTGCAAAAATCAAACATGTGGTTTTGTAAATAATGGTGGCGAGAGAGATGGTGATATACAGATTAGGAGGTTGTGAAAGATAACTTTAGCTCCTGGTTTGTACCACTTATCATTGCTTTCACGCAAAAATACTCTATCAGTGCAAGTTTACAGGAGACGGAAACGTTTCCACTGAAGTCAAGCTGAAAAGTAATTTTGGAGCCTATTGGTCTGTTCATCATCGACGTTCTCAATGCAGGTGAAAGTCACATTGAAGCATTAATTAATCATAGTACTCTGACACAATGTAATGTCTTAACATTTGACCTTTTTCATATTTTTAAATGATTAAGGACCTTTGATCTGTTTACATAAAAGTGTGTTGCTATTATTTAGGAACTTTAATCTTTTTATATTAAAATGTTTTTTTTTTCATTATTATCATTATTATTTAGGAACTATGTTCTGTTTCTATAAAAGTGGGTTTTTTATTATTTAGGACCTTTGTTCTCTTTATATAAAAGTGATTTTTTTTTTAGGATTTAATCTTTTTATATTAAAGTGTGTTTTTTCATTATTATTTAGTAATTGTAATCTTTTTATATTAAAGTGTGTGTTTTTTTCATTATTATTTAGGAACTTTGTTCTGTTTATAAAAAAGTGTTTTTTATTATTTAGGATTTTTAATCTTTTTTTCTATAAAAGTGTGGGTTTTATTTTTGTTATTATTTAGGACCTTTGTTCTGTTTATATAAAAGAAAAACAGCTGAAGTTACTGTTTAATGGATAATGCCATCGCTGTCACCCAAACACAATTCTCAAAATATTCCGCAAGCAGTAAGAGAGCAGTGACAGATAAAGCTCTTTGAGAGCTGCTGGTGATATGTTCAAAAGGCAGGGCAGGTTTCCCAGGGTGGTTCCTTTATACCCCCGGGAGTGGAAAATCGGGAGTATGAGTCTCAAAAGGCTTGAGGCGGCCCTGCGATTCTCCTCGCTTCGTATTTTTGGGCCAGCAAACATACTCACCACTAATGTGCTCGCTGGTGCCTAAATAGGACCGACAGAGCAAAAACCAACTTGTTCAGTCTTAACACCTGCTGTCACCAACGGTGCAAATGGGATTTCAGATACAGTTTATTGTATAAAAGAGTATAATATAAAGAGCGCCAGGCATATCAGTGTTTATAGGGTTTATAGGGGGGTACAAGAATTAAAGGTCAACAGCTCAGATAATCTCCAATGAATGTCATTCCTGTTGCTTCTGTTGTATTCCAAAGTATTAGCTCAGCAGTCTCTACTACAGCAAATGCAATCGTCTGTCAGTTAAGCCATTAAAAACGGAGCATAAAAATATTTAATGTGGAAATTTAACTGGTTTAACTGAACTTACAAATATTTAAATTGAACAATGTATGTGAAGAACTACCATAAAAACTTTCAAAGGTCTGTCAAATATACAGAACTGTCAAAACACACACACACACACACACACACACACACACACACACACACACACACACACACACACACACACACACACACACACACACACGTCATTAATAATAACAGTAGCCCAGCTCTATATGCTTATGACTTTGTCAAAGAACATGTTCTTCAAATTCTCCAGCAGGAAGCCGTGTGGGTGGCATATGTCCTTTCTTCAACAGAAAATTGGTATGAAATCGACAATTTGTTGTTGTCAGCAGTCAGTGAACGCCATATGCCACGCTGGGCTTCTCTATTGACACCATTCGTCCCGGCTTCACGGTCCAACCTCCCGTTCCACATGCCAGAGCTCTCAATGGTGGGACAAAACAGCAATTTACCTCTCAAATGAGCAGAACCCGAGGTGACCGCTCTCCTTTAGCAGCGGACACCCTCTGAGCATCTCAAATGGACCTTTTCTAAAATCATGTTTAAGCAATACATGCTAAACTCATACAATGAAACGGTTCCGGAATAATTCTTGTTTTGGACGGAGGGTTCTGTGAAAAACATCTACCACTAATGTGTCTGTTCTACTGGAGAGAGAGCACTTTTCTTTTCCTCCATGAAAATGTAGGAGCCAAACAGTGATCTTTAGATTGATGCTTTTCACTTTGGATGGCAGTCATTACTTGTAAATGTGGTGTGTGAACGTTTATGAATAATGTAAACTTTCTAGGAAGGATCCTTAAATTGCTATATAATCTTTAAATGATACTGTCCCTTTTTCAAACAATTGTTCTTCCAGGAACAAAAAGAAGTGGTTCTATGGCTCAAAGAACCCACTCCACATTTTCTTATTATGTTCTTTAAAATCTTTACATTCACATCTTCTAAAACTTATTTATTTTGACATCTATTTACAGATTCTTTAGAGAACCATACATGGTTCTCCTGTTACCATGGTTTCCAACCCTGCTCCTATATATTTTGCAGATATTCCTGCTTCCAACACTCCTGGTCTGACCTATAGGATACAGCACAATCTTTTAAGAATAATTCATGTGCTATGAGGTTTTTGGGGAAAGCCAGGTCTCTTATTTTAATAAAAGAGTGATGCTATATGGTTACTGTAAATGGCACTTTTACTTTAAGAATGTTTAACATCTCATACACATCCTTGGGCTATAATCATGATAATATACTGTATGCATATGTAAATAGATTGTTTATGTGTTACTAATGCTCCCACTGCTAATAAAGAATACTAAATTAAATTCAATTCAATTCATTCATTGTATTTAATGAAATTCAAATTTCTACATTCAAAAAGAACTGAATTCTAGCTGCTTTCAGTGATATATCACCTTTAATATTCTTTCATTAAAGGTGTTCTCTGTCAAACTTGGTAGCACTGGCAAAGCAGTCAGTGTTACATTATCAGATAATTGTGTTAGTATTATAGTATCAAGATTTTTTTGTTGTTGCTTTTTTAGGTCTAAAGCTGATGTGCTTCTCTTTAAAAATGATTCCACATGGATTCTTTGAACAATGCCATTATGAAATGAGACGTATTTAAAGTTTGACACATAATGTAAACCTTTTAGGAAGTGACCCTTGAACTGATATAAACCATTAAGATGATGTAAAAATTCTTCCTCTTCTTCAAACATGGTAATTGTAGGGACTCAAACAAGGTTGTTCTAAGTAATCAGTCAGAAGTCAAACATTTAATTTTTGTTGCTGCTGAATGGTACATCCAATCCAAAACATTTTATAATCACCATTTTAAAAAAAGCCATTTGAGCATCTTGGGACCACTAGGACCACTTCACCATTGATTACATTCTACTAATGGTTTGGGTGTAATTCTGGATAATTGTCTGAAAGTAAGCCTGGGTGTTCTTCTTTGGCTGGAAAATAATGACATAAGACTTGGGTATAAAGTAGCTCAGGAGGATACCATACAAACTGGACAGCTGTGCAACTGCATCAAGAAGCTGGATTAGCACGCCATCATAAATCATATCTGCTGTAAAGTAAACACACCAACTGATGTAGAACAAAATCATGCTGAAAGTGATCGATTTAGCCTCATTGTAGTCTTTTGGAAGATCAGCACACATGTAGGAAAAGAAGAAACAGAGAATGCTGAGGAACATAATGAAGACGCCCACTATGTAAAATATATGCATATACCCTGGAGAACAGGTCAGGATGATCTGGTCTATATAGGATGTTTCATTCCTTGAGGGACTGGGGGTTTTCAAAGTCAACCATAAAATGCAAAAGGTGAACTGAAGAACAGAGACAATGGCAATGACAAGCCACTGGCCATTGTGCTTTACCCAGCATTTGTAAACTTCAGGGAACTTACTTGGCATTTTAAAGACCCAGAAAATTTGAAAAGAGCGCACACCCAAACAGGAGAGGCAGATAGTGTAGAAAAAACAGAATATCACATTTCTAAAGATACACGCTGCCACTGTTGGTTGTCCAAAGAAAAAGAACACACTTAAACTGGACATAATCAAAGAGGCCAACATAAGGAAACACATATTACCTCCAGCAGATTTAACTACTGGTGTATTATAATTGTATGAGAACAGAATAGCAACTACAATGCACAGCAACTCAAGAAAGACAGCAGACACCATAAGCAATATGGACAAAGGTTGTACGAAATGGAGATACATGATGACACGTTTCTGACAGGATGTGCTTCCCTCTTGTGACCAATCACCTGCATTGCATGGGAAACAAGTGTAGGGGTTTTCTGAAAGAAAGTCAGGATGTTAAGACATCACTGTTAAAACTGAAGGAAATTTGACACATTTCACACCTTTGATTTGAAGCATTTGAGTTATCTCTATATTACATTTACAGTTATCTCTATACTACATTTGAGTTTGTTCTATATTAGAACAAACAGAAACGTGGTGGCAAATGACCACTCTGGACGGGCACAACGTTTACACACTAAACTCTTTGCCTGTAAAGAGAAGGTTCACTTTGCTGTTCACCCGATCATTTAGCTGTACTCTTACAAATAGTTTTAAAAAATGCTTTGAGTAATGCCATAGAAGAAACCACTTGTGTGTATGTAATTTATTTGTTTATATGTACATATATTTATAATAATGTGTGTGTGTGTGTGTGTGTGTGTGTGTGTGTGTGTGTGTGTGTGTGTGTGTGATACTTTAGGAGTTCTTCTCATTCACTATGGTATCACCTAAAGAACCATATGACACACCTATATTGTTAAGTGTGTGTGTGCTAAAATGTTTTGGGAACCCCAATACACACAAATCAGCCATAACATTATGAGTGCTTCCTTGTTTCTACTCTCATTCTTATTCTCAACACTGCAGTGACACTGACATGGTGGTGGTGTGTTTTTGTGTGTTGCAGTGGTATCAATTAATCAGACAAAGCAGAGCTGCTAGAGTGTTTCAACAGTGTGTCCACTCACTGTCCACTCTGACACTCCTACCTATTTGCTCCACCATGCTGTAAAGTCTGTTGCTGCATAGTTTGTGGTGGTCATCCTCTAGTCCTTTATCAGTGCTCAAGACACCATTGGCTGGATATTTCTAGTTGGTGGTTCTCAGTGTCTCAGATACACTGACAGATTTTAACACCCCAGCAGCACTACTGTGTCTGATCCATTCATACCAGGGCAACATGCACTAAGTACTTACGTGTATAGTTTGCATAGGTATTCCTGGGGCATATCTTACAGTTAAAACAGCATTCTTTATTAAGATCTTTTTGCCTTTGAAATCCCTTCTTACATTCAACAGAGCAGTTTGCAAAGGGTACCTTAGGAAAGCAAGAAGTCTGTTAGCAGTAATAATAGAGAGACGTTGTAATGATGTAGGCAATTGAATGAGGGTTTAACTTACAGGGCCATTATTATCCCAGTTTATCAAGGAATTGTTGATGATGAAAGTAATTTGTGGATATGTTTCATACGAGCCAATTACCTCAAAGGCTCGAGAACTGCTTTCAGTATTCCAGAGAACTATTGCATAACTGACAGGTGGATCCCCATTGTCATCATACTGCACTTGTCGGCCATTAAGAGGAAAACTCAAATTCTTAATTGCCTTTGAAAGCTACAGAAAATCAGACAGCATATTTTACTAATTATATAAATCTGATCAAACATGCAAATATATTACATGATGAATTTAAGCTACTTCTACATACCAGGAAAGGGTAAACTGGTATGTTTTTGTTGCATCCATTTGTGTCACATTGTAGTACACTATGCAAAGCATGTGCCATGGTATAGATTGCAGAATAAACAGGAAATGAGAAAGTAGGACTTTCATTTAAAATTTCCTCTGAACTCAGTGTTGTACAGTTATCACAGATTTGATTACACATCTTTTCCACTGGTTGAGGACACTGTTCTTCACAATCATCACCATCATCACTGTTTTCCCGTGATTTATAGATGAAATCATTAAATCCAGGCAAAGACCAGAATTGTTCTGTAATGCCAAAAATCTTCCCAATGTTTTGTATCCCTGGTTCACGAGAAAGCTGATTGTCCATAGCCCAACCCTCACCGGCAATCCACACTTTGTTTCTGATGTTGTACTTTATAGCTGCTTTGATTGTTTTCTCTGCAATCCGTTGCACAGAAAAGACAACAATGACTTTTATATTTAGCTTATTGATCCTGTTTAGCATTGTCTGGTAGTCTGAGTCCAAATAGAGCAATTCTTGATAGGCCAAACAGATGCCATTTTGTCCAATATATTGGTAAAATAAATTCAAGCCATCACGACTGTAGTCATCCTGGCTGCCAATAAAGGCAACCCAGTTCCATCCAAACCATGTAATTATGCGTATAATAATGTCTATCAGCTCTTTGTTGCTAGGCACTGTTCGTACAAAAGAAGGATACAGCATTTTATTACTTAAGTCATAGCTTGTTGCTCCATAATCCACCTATACATGGAAAGAGTAAAAAAGTACATTAAAATTTCAAAACAACTCAACAAAAAACAAACAAAAAATTACCACACATTATTTTGAGAGGCTACCGTAGATGTCTCGTACACATAAAGAAATGTACGCAGAAGTGTAATTACTGTAATCTATATATGGCTACTTCCTGCATTCTGGGAGACATGAAATGTTGGATTTTATATCAATTAATCATTTTCAGAATTTAAATCAGAATTTGAATTCTGTATTCGGTGGTGGTGTCATATTTGTGCAGTTGTTGCTGACATTTTTTCAATCCTGCTGAAGATGGATTTTCATTTGCCTTTCTAACAATCCTATAAGAAATATTTCTTACGTTAATTACAAAATGAAATCATTTTGCATCTACTTATAGCCTTTTGTCATTTTTTGGCCATCAATTATTTAAATTTTCAGATGATAACTGCAAAGAAAACATGTCAGATTGATGGGACAAGGCTGAAAGGAATGTTTAATCTTCAACTTTATAGGGCAAAAGTATTTCTAAAACTTTGAAATTTTCAACACCTGGCATTTCCTGACTGTGAACAAACCACCTTTCACACTCATATTTTGTTTACAAAATACAAATTAAACTCTAGTTTTGCTTAAATTAAAAAATTCCATCTGTAACTTTTCACATATTAGAGATCAGATAATCTTATTTATTTGTAATATTTTTTTGCAAATGTATTAAAAATAAAAACAAAAATATAAAATGTACATTAGTTTTGACAGTCTTTGCCAGGACACTCAAAATTGAGTTCAAGTGCATCTTGTTTCCACTGATCATCCTTCAGATGTTCAGATTGGACATGATTTGGAAAGGCACACATCTGCTTATATAAGGTTCCATAGTACACAGTGCATGTCAGAGCACAAACCAAGCCATGACGTCTAAGGAATTGTCTTGGAATAGAACTCCAAGACAAGATCGTACTGAGACACAGATCTGGGCAAGGGTACAAAAATATCTCCTGCTTTGAAGGTCCCAATGAGCACACTGTCTTCCATCATCCATAAATGGAAGAAGTTTGGAACCACAAGGACTTTTCATAGAGTTGGCCATCCAGCCAAATTGAGTGACCATGGAAGAAGGGCCTTAGTCAGGGAGGTGATCAAGAACCCAGTGATCACTTTGACAGAGCTCCAATGTTGCACTGTGGAGAGAGGAGAACCTTCCAGAAGGTCAAACATTTCTGCAGCCCTCCACCAATCAGACATGCAAAGTAGAGTAGGGAGACAGATGCCACTCCTCAGTTAAAGGCACATGACAGCCTGTCTGGAGTTTGCCAAAAGGCATCTAAAATACTCTCACAAACAATTGATATATTTGGACTGAATGTCGAGCATCATGTCTGGAGGAAACCAGGCACTTTTATCACCTTGCCAATACCATTCCTACAGTGAAGCATGGGGGTGGCAGCATCATGCTGTGGGGATATTTTTGCTAGTCAGGGTTGAGGGAAAGATGACTGCAGTGATATATAGAGACATCCTTGATGATAACCTACTTCAGAGTGCTCTAGACCTCAGACTGGGACAAACATTTATTTTTAGAACAGGACAATGACCCTAAGTCCACTCCCTAGATAACAAAGGAGTGGCTTTGGGACAATTTTGCGAATGTATTTGAATGGCTCAGCAGAGCCCAGGCTTGAACCCAATTAAACATCTCTGAAGATAAATAAAAATAGCTGTGCACAGATGCTCCCCATCCAATCTGATGGAGCTTGAGAGGTTCTGCAAAGGGGAATGGATGAAACGTCACAAAAACAGGTGTGCAAATATCAGTTCTGTAAATAAACAGCAATATACTGCAATACTGCTAGTTAATACTGTAATTTTACAGGTCAACAGTATAAACTGCTTACCTTCTTTTCAACTAGCATATCCTCTACACATTCCCCAAAATGCAAATGAATTCTAAGTAACATATATCCAAAGAGAGTCTGTTAAATCCAACCATAAACATCACCTTACATCTAATCACACACTAATGTTGTAGATAATATTTTACACTGAATTCAACCAGATTATTTATTAATACAGTGTTTCTAATTCCTGAGAATTGGAATTGAGAAACACTGTATGTGGTGTGATTAACAAGCATGTATACTCATAGATACTGTAGATCCTACCATCAACATAAAGCAATCTTCAAGTAATTCTAGTTTGGAACTGAAAAGAGAAGTGTGATTCTAATTCTTTACCATTGGAATAAGGTTCATCATGAACAATGGAGCAACTGTAATAGTTGTAGTGCTTTCATATGGACCTGTCACAGCGATCACTTTAGGCTGGTAGGTGTTATAATTTTGTAGCACTGGAAACGATCCGTTCCGAGAGATAAAACTAAACGCAGAGGGAAAATTCTGTGTGTCTGAGCAGTGGTCAAAGATCTCATAGCCGAGTGATACATTAGGTAGGAGTGTGGAGGAGTTGTTGATCTCCTCCACAGCAAACCTCATCACCTCGAACATTTGATATGCAGATTGGTCAAAATGATACCTGGAGCAGAAGAAGAGAAAACAGCAAGTCATAGCACCATTAATCATACATTAAGCAGGAACAGTCAGACTTTTACTTTTAATAATTCAGAATTCTGCTACTCAGTAACGGACTAAATGTACATGTACTTATATATAAATAAATTGTACTTATAAGAGTTTTGTTTAAAACAGGGTACATTTGTTCTCTTACTCATTGTCATGTCTGCCCTTTGTCAGTCCAGTTTACCTCTGTCTTCCTGTCTTGATGTTATTGTTTCCTCCATGTGCTCCTTAGCACATGGGTTGTTTGTTTTTGTCCTTGTCTCTTCCCTTGCTCCGCCCATTCCCACCTGTGTCTGATTTGTAACCCTGCCCCCTCGTTATCATGTCCCAGGTGTTGTCTATGTCATGTTGTATTTAAGACCCTTTGTTTCAGTCTGTCTTTGTCAGTCCTTTTGTTACCAACCATGTTTGTTACCACAGTTAGTGGTTTGTTTCTGTTGGTTTGTTGCTAGTTTACTTTGTTCTCGTCCCTGTATCTTAGTATTGTTGCCTCCTGTTTTGTTTGTAGCTTGTTTTGTTTTATTTAGTGTTAGTTAGTATTCCCTGGTTTTGTTTGGTTCCAAGCTTTGTTTTTCTTTATTTATATTAAATTCCTGACCCCTGCATTTGCCTCCGCACCCTGTCCTTGTTCTGTCTGCTCACACTTGACACTCATGAATATTTGCGAGATAAAATATTACTTTTACTGTTTTATATTCATCTGCATTCCTCCAGTAACATTTTGAACTAATGCTTATAATTAATCAACAGTTTGTGGTTTGCAGTTTGTGTGCTTCATCCGCACCAGAGGAGAGTAATCCCAGTCTAGAAAGTCAGCCCTAAAAGCTAAAGGTAACCTAGGCAACCTAAAGGGTTTGGATTTTTATTGCTGTGGATTACTCAACTCTGGAAGACTTTATCCTCCAATCAAAATCTTTCCATCTTTCATGACTTTAGCCAATAAATGCAGCCATAAGTTTGTTTTAAACAACACAAGGTTAGCAAAATTATCATCAATGGCTTAAACACAAAAGTCAGCTGGAGAATGTGATGGAGTAACCCAGATTGCAAACAAGTCTGATTCAGATCAGGAGTTCAGACCTGCTTTATTCAAATCTGTGTAGTGTTTTGGTGACAACTAGTTTAGTTTATGATTCTAACTCCTATACAGTTTTGCTTTACTGATAACTTCTTTCAACTCATTTCACACCTTCCACATTGTGTTGTGATGGAGTCAGATGCCACATGCATGATTAGTGCTTTTAGCAAAGGCAAATAACATTTAACACAGGTTTGGTTTGACTTCATGCAGTTTTTGGATAAACATTTTTTGCAGTTAAACTGAAGGCAATTTTTAAACTGAAAGCAAACTATTTTGCTTGCCTTAATCACACCAGCCTAAAGTCAACTTTTGTTGGAATGTCCCTTTTCTGCAGCAGATGAAGGGGTGTCTGAGGCTAATGAGGCACCGTTTAAGGTAGAATTAAAAAAAATCTTGGAAGTCGGTTACTTCTGGCCACTTCATTTGTGCAGCTTCCTTTTGGTTGTTTGCATAAAAAAATGAAGCACTGTGTCAAGTCATAGGTCTCAGTGTTCAGAAGAGGAGACTCTGCACAGCTGCAAATGGAAAGCAAGTTTTCTTATGTTCATGTATTTTTGGAATAAAAATGGAATTTGACTAAGAATTATTCTAAATTTGAGACAATGTCAGACATCAGACAGTGCATTCACATTGTACTAACTTTCAGTGGGGTAGCTTTTAGAGGCAGCACCATTTATGATGTGTGGTTTGTATAACCACCACTGTAAACAGTTCTAATTAATAATTTCACATCAACCACTCTGGATGGGTCTGTTTACATTTTTGCCATGGTTTCATGCAGGAAAGTTTGAAAAAAATAAAATAAATAATAATTCTGGACAGATGTCTATTTGTGACCATATCACAGCATACATACATACATACCATTCGGTTAGAACCAAAAAGATTTAAACAGAAAAAGCATGTCACTTACCTTTGACAATCAAGGGCCACAGGGTAGGACTGACGTGTTGGGTTTAAAACTTTATTTAATGAAAAAAATCCACCCAGCAAATAATCTCCATGCAGACTGAATTCAGATGCTGAAATGGGGGTTTTGAACCAGATGGCTACATCAAAAAAAATAATATAAACAGCAAGCCACTGCATGGTGCCAGGATAAGTATTGCATGAGTTGAGAGAGTCAACAAAGAATGACAGAAGAAACGTCCATGTCCACTTTACATATGTCAATTTGTTTAAACCACTACATGCATCATTACTTCTGATTTCCATAATAATACCTAAGATATATTCAAACATAGTATTATACAAAATATACATTATAATTTTGGAGATAATCTCCATAATCATTTAATTACTAAAATAAAAGCACAGTGGCTATTTAATTGCACCTCAAACTGAAAATGCAATTAATAAAGACAATATTTATTGTAATAATGTAATTCATTGTGCTGATATATTGTAACTGCTTTCAATCTAGGAATATTTCCTTTAAACAATATATGGGCAAAAATAGTGGGACACAGACTCATTGTTTGTTCCTGCCAGCAACTGCTTTGCCCTGTTTTTGCTGGAGTAACTGTCCAACTGTCAACTTTACTGTCCAGGGAAAGCTTTCTATTGGATTTGGTTTCTTTTGGTGTGTTCCTGTGCTGAACACCAAAACCACAGCTGAGGAGATGGTTAACAGCAAATACCAACAGAAGCACAGTGTTGAGGAGCCCCCTCGCTCTCAGTATCCCAAAGGTGCGCAACAGTGCAGTGGAGGCTGGCCTTCACGAAGTGAGTAAGAGGTCACAAAACATAGAACTGCCTGTAGAAAAGCTGGCGGATGTGATGCCTGAAATATTATTAGAAATGTGTTTCCTTCATCATTTTTATTTTGTAATAAAATATTTAACAACAATAATAACAAACATACAAATTAAATAAAAACAAGAACAATTAACAGGAAGATTCATTTAAAAAACTATCTTTGGGAAATGCTTGTGTTAAGTTGACTTTTTTTATTGTCATTACAACCGAGTACAGGTACACAGTGCAATGAAATTGCGTTCCTCCGGAACCAAGGTGCAACTCATATCCTTCCTTAGTTTGCTCTTTATTCACTAAGAGTGATCACTTTCAGGAAACTCACCCCAATCAGTTAATATATATAACTCATGTTACTGCGCTTTACTAAATCATGAGTAGACTGATACACCACTATGCTTGTCATAGTGTTATTTATCTTCATCCAGTTAAGTTCTGCTAAAGCAGGAATGAAATGAAAATTGTATTTATGGACTCTAATGGAAAATATTACTTTACCTTTTAAAGGCCTGTGTATTCATTATATTCTATATTCTGTAGACTATATTCTGACCAGCTCTGCTACCAATCCATCATAAAAATAAATCAGGCAAACTGCTTTTTACATTCTGAGCAGTATTTTCAGACTTGAGTTTATTTATTTTCTACAGAACAAAATATGTACAGGAAAAATGTTTATGATTTTCATGATTGTCTAAGACTCATGGGCAGTGCTGTACAAACCACTCAATGTTATTTTTGTACATGGCATGATATTTTTATACTTTTTATATAATATTTATACCAGTTATATTTCAATAAAGTGTTACCACTAATCTTAACATGACTTTTTTTAATACTACATCCTGCTAATGGTCTGGGTATAAGTCTGAATTTTTGACTGAAAGTACACTTGGGTGTTCTTATTTGGTTGAAAAATAATGATATAGGTCCTTGGGAGGAAGAAACTGAAGATGATTGCATATGAGCTGGACAGCTGGGCCACAGCATTAACAAGCTGTACATACTTTCCTTTGAACACAATATACGAAGTAAAATATGCAATCCAGCCCAGGTAAAACATGACCAGACTAAATGTGATAGATTTTGCTTCATTGTAATTTTTTGGAAGATCTTTCCCCATGTAAGAGAAACAAAAGCAAACCACACTGAGAAACCACAAAAAGAACCAAGCAAAGATGAACATGAACACTTTTCCTATATCACAGATGAGAATAGTCTGATCTTTAAATGATGTGGTGTCATTGTATGGCTTGGGCCTGCCAAACTGAAGCCATGTTCCACAAACAATGAGGTGCAGAACAGAGTACAGAGTGAGGCAAAGCCACTGGCCATTGTACTTCATCCACCAGCTGTACGCCTTCGGGAACTTGGCTGCCATTTTAAAGATGGAAACAATCTGAAAGGAACGCACTGCCATGCAAGAAAGGCAGATGGTGTAGAAAAAGATAAAAAATATATTTCTTACAACACAGTCTGCAGGCTGAGGCACTCCGAAATAAAAGAACGTGCCAATGTTGGATAGAATTAAACAAACTAACATGAGGAAACACATGTTGCCACCTGCAGATTTCACAACAGGGGTATTGTAATTAAAGGCAAAAAGGACAGTGATTGTAATGGAAAGAACGATGAAGGATGCGGCACACAACAGGAAAAGAATAGAGAGAAGGTCCGATTTCTGGAGATAAACTACAGTGCGTTTTCTACAGAATATGCTTCCCTCATCAGACCATTCATCTTCCTGACAGGCAGTACAGGTGTATAAGCTCACTGAAACAAAAGGCCAAAAACAAATTCAATGTTAATATCTGTGGTGTCTGCAGGTCATTTAAAATTCTTCATTTGTCTGATTGTATTTTGACAGATATATTAGAAATATAATTTCCTTAAACCTTTTGTACCTAATTTAGTAATTTAGTAGGCTGACAACTATTGTTAGTTGCTGTTTAGCTCACAGCAGCACATTGACTTTACTGAAAGTTACTTTATCATTTTTATATGACAGTGCAATTTTAACATATCAATTTTAACATACCTCTTTGTAACGTAGTCTGTGTTTTGAGCCTAGTCAGTGGTTGTAGTTTTAGCAAAAGATCAGTTTGCACCCTTTTTGGGCTGTTCTATTTGACACTGATATGTGTTTGACAAATGTTCTAATAAGAACAATACATTCAAATGTGCACGTTGGCCAAAGAAAATAGAAAATCTCCTTTGAGAATAAGCCTTACAGTTCATTTGAAGCTCTGAATGAAAAAATAAAATGTGTTGCATATATAACGTTTCTTTTCTTGTGTGAACAAATTTCTCCACAGGAAAAAAAGTGTAGGTTGCTAACATTTGGAAAATCAAAAAAGATTAAATTTGGTGAGTTTGACTGCCCAGACATTTGCTGTACTGTACTGTACTTAAAAAAATTAAACATAATAACAATAGCACAATTATAGTATATTTTCTCTGCATAGACACAACTGTTTAAAAGTTTAATTTCATTTTCTATTGAAAATTAATTCTTACAAATATTATAAACCATTAGAATAAAGCATTTTTAATCAATGTCTACATTTTGTACATACAATATATTTACACGGCAATGTAAGTGTAATGTATTTACAAAACGTATGTATGCTGCAAACATGTACTTAAAAAAAAAAGAAATTATAGTGTACTTAAAAAAAAAAGAAATTACACACACACACACACACACACACACACACACACACACACACACACACACACACATATATATATATATATATATATTATAATTTTTTAAAAGTATATATATGCATATATATATATATATATATATATATATATATATATATATATATATATATATATATATATATATACTGCAAATGGGGAGTGCTGAATATACTGTACTTAAAGAACTTACTTGAAGTGTTGATATATGTGTTGACCCCACATTTATCACAAAGAAAACAGCACGAATGTATTGAATTCTTCACTCTTGTGAAACCAGGCTCACAATCAGTAGAACAATTAGAGAAAGGACTTGGGAAAAAGAGAAGAAACAAAATTGTGTCTCTATTTTTTTGACTCGACACTCATTACTGTACAGATAATTAGAATATTTTGAAAAAGTTTTATTTGTTCATATTTTTATTCATAAATGTAACTAATTCATATTCATTACATTTAAAGTGATATATTTCAAGTTTTTTTTAAAGATTTTGTTTAATTTTTTAATAGTGTTAATTTAGTTAGATTTAGATTCAATAGATTTATGTATGAATTTAAATATTGTAATAAGGTGAGATTCAGGATTCATGGTTTTCATGAATTAAAAGCTATCCTGATCAACAGTATTGAAATGAAATATGTCACTTTACATAAACACAAACCTTTTCACAAAATTAAAATTTTCTGAGATGCACCACTTCTTATTGTGACATTTTTTTGTTCACATTCGCTAGTGGTCTGGTATAAGGCTGAATTTTGACAATTATTTTTTCTGAGATCCACAAGTATTTGCAAATCAACCAAAGTTCAATGCAACGATTTTATGTATATTATCATCAGCCATAACAATAAAAACTACCTGCCCAAATTGTAGTGATTAAATCAAGAACTGCCTGCTCACTTGCTGCCCAATATGTAGATCTAAACCCTTTGACAACCGCCTTGGACAGCAACCAGGTTATATGTAAGTTTTATGTTATGTTATGTTATATGTTATGTTATGTTATGTTATGTTATAAAGTGAATGTTATTCACTTTAACCATGTTCTTAATGTTATGGCTGGATGTCTTTGTGTAAATCAACAAAAGTCTTAAACATGAATACTTACTGTGTCACTTCTTTCATAAATTGGTAATCAAGGAATTATTCAAAGTAAACTGACATTTGATAGGTATCATATGTGCCAACCCTCTGAAAGGGCCTCTGTCCCTGGTCTCCACAGAACACCACTGGCTGGTGGGTCTCCATTTTCATCAAATATAATTTGCCGGTTTAGCAATGTAAAGTTGGACTTCTTCATATCTTGTAGAAGCTTTAATGAAAAACACAACAAATAATCCCCATTGTAGGAACATAAATTTGATTACCTTGTTTTTGTCCCATCTGTTATGAAAAATCAATTATTACACAAGAAATAAAATCACAAGAAAAATTAAGCGCGATCATGAGATATCAGAGACTTAAATACCAAAGTAATTGTTCTTAATTCCTGTACTTAAGTATTAACTGTACTTTACCTAAATAGGTTTACTCAATCAGCACAAAACAAAGACATGATTTCTTTGTTTATAATAATTATAATTTCTTTAATATACTAGTATATAAATATATATTCATGTAAATAATTTTTATTTTTATTCAAATATCCTATTTTCAATATGCTTCTGTTTGTACTTGAGTAAAGTTTTCACTCGGAAACACAGTGGTCTCCAACTTACAATTGCCTGAGAGCCACTTTCCCACAGACCAACTTTAATCCACCTCACATACCCACACTACTGCCATCACAAGTCCCACTGTTGTTACATTTGGGTTGAAACCTGCAGGAAGGAGGTGACTCTCCAGGAGAAAGGAAAGAGACCACAGCAGTACTCATACTTTAAACATTTAATACTTGTTCAGCCCTGTTAAATAATCAACAGAATCTTGAGTGTAAAGAGGCTTACCAAATAAGGTGGAACATCTCGAACCTGGCTACAGCCCACCTTGCTGCAGTTGAGAAAGCTATGTAATGCATGGGCAAATGTGTACACAGCAGAATACACACTAAAAGAGAATGCAGAGAATGCAGTATCTTCCGGATTCAAACTTGTGCAGTTTTGGCAAGCTTGGTTACATGTCTGTCCATCTGTACCATTCGTGCAGTTCACAGACTCACTGGCTTCACTCTTCAACTGTAATTTGTGGACAAAATCATTAAATCCAGGCAAGGCCAGCAACTTCTCTGTGATTCCGAAAATTGTCCCAACCTTCGCAATCTCAGGCTCAGCGGAGAGCTGTCCATAGACCATGCATCACCTGCCATCCAAACTTTCTGGGTCTTAAGTTGGCTCTTATGGCTGATTTCCTGCAACTCTCTCTGGCTGCAGAGTCCTCCAGAGTGAAAACTATGATGACATTTATGCTCAGTGAGTCTATCTTGTCAAGTATGTCTGTATAATTTGATGTTTTATCTAGTTCAGAGAGAAAAGCCAAACATATGCTGGTATTTTGTATGATTTCACGAAACAAGTTGAGCCCATCTTGACTGTACTCATTGTTGCTGCCAAGGAAAGCCACCCAGTTCCATCCAAACTGCATAATTATCTGAACAATGAGCTCTATTTCATCTTTATTGGTTGGTACCGTCCTCAGAAACGATGGATATCAACTTATTAATAGAGCATAGCTGGAAGATCCATAGCTAATCTGTATAAAGAAAAAAGGTGTAATAGTGAAAACTGGTTCTTTGCCTAGTTAAATGGTTCCACAACAACAAGGAAAACCTTTTGTTGACGTCCTTCCACCAAGAAGGATTCTTATTTGTTATAAGCCAAAGAATCTCTTTTCAGTATTATACAGAACTGTGTTTGCTTACAGTATAGGTGTTTAGTTTTTAGGGAAGAATGGGGTACAAACTAATGACTGACAAAAGTAAACAAAAATATTTTTGTATTAATATATATATATATATATATATATATATATATATATATATATATATATATATATATGCAGCCACAAATCTCCCCTCTTTGTAAGCTGCAACCTAGGATCATTTTCAAGCGTGTATCAAACTTACAAGGACATCTGGACAGATAAAATTATAGCCTCCACATGACATAAAGAGATGTAACATTTGCTTTTGCATCATTTTTCAGCGGAAATGTTCATTAACTGTTGGTACGGAAACAAAATGTACATTTTCACTAGCATGTGCAGTTGGTTGTGTTGTTCAAACGCATCAGCAAATATCCTTTACAGCAAGTGAAGGTTTGTTAAATATGTCAATTTCTTTTACAAAAATTTGTTTTTTTTTTTTTTTTAACAAAAATCTCAGTGTACTTTCTCAGTGTACACTCTCCTCTATTTTACCATTGTCCAAAATCATGTATTGTTATTTTCACGTATCATCTGAACAGAACAGCTAATGTTTAACATTATGTGAACATTTCACCTTGAATAGGTTAATGGGAATGCTCCCAACAAAACCTTAACAGGATAAAAGTTAAGAACATGTGCTTTCTCATAAAAAAACATATTATTTTAGATAATTTATATATATATATATATACCAGCAACAATAATTAGTTATACATACCATTGGAATGAGGTCCATCATGAGCAAAGGTGCAATGGTCAAAGATTCAGAACTTCCAAATGGGCCCACCATACCAACCACATTATGTACACTACTCTTCTGATTTCCCCCGACATCTATTTGCCCATTATGTGAGATAAAACTGAAGATGGAAGGAAAAAATTTCAATATCTGCAATAAAAGTCAAAGATTTCATAGCCAAGAGAGACATTTGGCAGGAGAATGGAGGAATTATTGATTTCCTCAACAGCAAACCTCATCACCTGAAGCAACTCATAACCTTCCATTGAAAATGTCTGCCTGTAAGAGGGAAGGGAAATGGGGAGAAAGTGCTGTGCAGCATTTCAAGCATTTAAAGGCATTTAAAGAAGAGGCATTTCATGACATCCACCAGAAGGAACGTACACATTGCTCTATGCAATTGTTTTTTATGTATCTAATAGCCTCTTAAAGACTATCATGTCTTAGAAGGTTTTATGTACTCACGTCAAGCATTCCAGCGCCATAGGAGAAGCTTGATTACGCAGGTCTTCAGTTGTATGGACTGGAAAACACCCCATTTTATAGTCCCCTTGTGTTAAACACTGATGCCTTACAATCACACCTGGTGAAAAAATTCTAAAAGAAAGCCTAAGAGAATTGAAGTCCAGCATGGCTTTATATGATGCATGCACAACAATAAAATTTGTCAAATGAGCTTGCTTATGACAAGCAATTAGATAGAAGCTGAGAGATTATTTGGGCTGGACTTACATAACTCATTCTCCCAATTTGCATTATGGAGGCAAATGTCATTTTGCATGTGTTGCCTACCAGAAGTGCTGACCTACCACCTGATACTTGCTCAGATACAGGTGTTGAGGTGTGAAACTGGCCAATGTAATAAAATTGGCCTTAAAAGCTATATATATATATATATATATTATATATATATATATATATATATATATATATATATATATATATATATATATATAAAGTAATGTCAGGTATAGGTTTCCTACTATCAGTCTCTGAAATTGAGTGAAAAAAAAAGCTTTTCCCAGTCCTCCATGCAGAATTCTTTCAACTATCTGATGTTTCATCATCAGTCTTTGTACCGATGTACATTATCCCCAAGCCATATCTGACACAATGAAGATTTCATAGTAGTTTCTATGATGGAGATTTCAAGCAAGAGTTTTTTCCTTACACCTACCATTAAATTGTTTGCACTATTTTTGATGGTAGATGCTGCCCTTTGACATCAACTGTGGCAAGAGCTGTCTGTGGGTCTCTTTGGATTTCACATGCACTCATGTAAACAATTACGAGCAAACCAAATGTCTAGAAGAGGGTTTTCTACTACATTTGGGAGCACTTCACTGAGGATCTGAAGTGTTAGGCTGCATACAGGCCCAGAGGTTTAGAAGTGTATATATTCAGTACTATTAACAAATACTGTATGAACCAAATACTTTATTTATAATTACAAATAGACAAAATCCATACTAGATCTTAATTACATAAAACACTTCCATTTGGTTTATAAAGAACTAGAGAAGACCCATTATTTTTCCAAGGTCATCCTTTGTAATGCACTACCCTGAATACATTGCTGACTTTCAAGAGAGACCCCCAGGTACTTTGTTTTCTACCACAGTAACTTAAAAGATCAATCTACTCCATTGTGACTAGGATCAAAATCTTTGATAATCCTGTCCCACCTTCCATTTACAATATGTTAACATTTCATGATAAATGACATTTGTTTAAGACCATAATGATGGATCACCATTTAAACATGCGGTGGCCTTAGAACAGTGCTGCTTCACTTCAGTATCCTCATTTCCTGGCTTACACTTACAAAAGTGGAAATGTCCTTTAAGTGTTCATCCTAGAAAAGACTACATTTCCAAATAAGTAAACAGGTATATTTTTACATTGTCAAATATTCCAACAAATAATACAACCATACACAATGAACCATTGTAACTTTCTGTATGTACACAGTTTAATTAAAGACAAGATACAGCTATTAATAAGGTTTTTATTACACTCTAACTGAGAGATCAAAGATATGGCTGGTCACTGGACAGTGGGAGCTCCTTTGGCTGGGGTCCAGGCACAACAGGAAGTTTGGCCTTTGCTGGTGTTTCACTGTGGGGGAAAAAAAGGAATATAAATAAAAAAGCTCTACAGAACAGTGTAGAGGTAATGCTGTTGTACATAAAGAAAAATAACAGCTCAACTTACCTGCCAGCAGCCAATGCTTTCTGAGAAGACATTATAACAGTTGGTGGAACAGACTCCCGTCTTCCATCTCTGGTATGGTAGTAATTGTTGGCGAATTTATGGCTGGGTCCAACTGGAAGTTTTGGAGGTGGCTGAGTCCTAGAAGCAAATTAAAAAAAGTGTGAGACGTCCTGTGTAGGCAGTAACATTATTTAGTGTCAGTGACTTGATTTAGAGACTGTCAGTGATTTTGTTAAGAATCCATGTGTGATTGGCATGGCTCAGCATTTTAATCCAGCTACTGTTCTGATGACATTTTCAGTGCTACATTGCTCTCCCATTGTTGGAAACCTCAAGACTGTCCTGCAATGCATTCCTCATCAGAGGTGCTTGTATCTGATAGCAAGTGCAAGTTCGCACTGATGTATACTACATACTAGCACATACAGTATAAAGGTCATAATGTCATATGCTGCAACTGATGACGTTGTGTCACTGACATGTACAAGTGTCAGTTCTTGTTCCTTTATGCTAATTCTCAAAAAGAACAAACAAACAAATAAAAAACAATTTCCAAAGTTAAGATTTCTGTCTGCATTTCAATGCTGACACGTGAAACTCTGTATAAATATAAAACAAATAAATATAGCAAACATATTTTAGCTGGGAAAGTATTTTTGTCTATGTTGTTATGAGCCTAATTTATGGATGGAAGTTGTTAGCAAGTTGGCTTGGCTGAAATGCCACATGGCTGAAATGTTCCTCATGCCAACCCCGCAGCATTTCATTTTCCTGTCATGATACAACATCACATACAATAATAACCTTACTATTTGTGCCCTGCATGAAAATGTAGCAGTAACATTTGTATGCTAAGAGCAAGCTAAATGTCTGTACGTAACCTATGCACACAGGGATACCTTCAATAAAATATACTCATCATCAAAATAATAATAAGATAAATGTCACCGGGAACAATAAATGCTTAGAAATGTAGACTGATATGGCCAATATTTATTAAGTCACTCATACAGAAGTAGTGACACAGTGTCAGTACAGTGTCAGGTCACCATGATTGCTAATGCAACATTCCAGACGTCTCAGCATGCAACTTGAACATTCTCACAAATGTTCAGCAGATGGTGCGGAAGGGGTAGAGTGTTGATAACGTATCCAATACCATCCCACACATTTTCAATCAGAGATAGGTCAACTTAGGGCTGATTATGATGACTCCACACATGGATTTGTTTGTTAACTCCACAGTGGCTGACAGCCTAGGAAAAAGCTGAACACCTCACTAGAGCTCCAAAAACACATCACCACCACAACCCATCAGAACACAAACCGCAGCAAGACCTTACTCTATCCGAGTTCCAGGACCCATAATGTGTTTGTGAAACTTGGTGCAGTACATGAGTCTGTAAGTCAAGCACCTTTTGCTCTGTGCTCCCAATTTGTTCTCTGAGAGGAGTGAGGGCTGCTGCTTTACAGCCACTGGTGCAGCGGCATGAGTAGGAACAGCTAGTCTGTCTTGATTATGGGCCAGCTGGAAATTGGAGTCTCTGCCTCTCAGTCCATCACGCCACCAAGAAAAAAGCGGGACTTGTCACTGAAGATGACCTACTGCCATTATGAATGACTATGACAGTCTGGCATGAATTTTTGGCAACGCTGATGTGGTTTTAAGAGCAGTTGTTGATGTGGTCTGTGTGCATGAACTTCTGTGTCATGCAGCTGCCATTGGTACAAGCACAATCAGAATGAGTCCCAGATAGAATAACTGCTTGATGAAGATCTGCAATTGTGAATGTTGGACAACGTGTCAATTCTCCTGTGGTTTATGTAGGTCTAAGGAGCCTTCCAGTACCTGTTTACTGCTCTGTCCAAGTGTACATGGTCAACCTGTATACAGACTCTAACTGATCAGTGAGAGGGAGCAGGGCTAATGACCTCACCGACCCAGATACTTGGTCATTGAGGAAAATGAGAAGGAAGGGACTGTTTTTGAATTTCAGGATAAAAGTACTGAGAAATAATACTGATATTTAAATGATAAACAAATAAAAATAAATATCCTGGCCAATCTAATCATTCCAAATAACTCAGTAAAGTTAAATGTAAAAATTAAGTCAGGGTCAAATTCTGAACAAAAGATGGTCAAAGTCAAATATCTAAATTCTGTTAATATTTACATCTCAAATGAAGATGAATGTGAGTAGCCAAGGATCTCCTGAAAATTAAAGCATCTGGTGTGTGTCACTGTCTCCTACAAGCACTTTTTAAACCTTTTTGGTGAATAAAGTTCACTGAAGGTGAACAGAAATAGTACAACTCGTACAGAATGTACTTGATGACTTACCTTTTTGCAATTTCACCATAACGTAACTGGAGCTTTGCTTGCAGGTCATGCTGGGAAAGAAGTCAAAACATTAGAAATGTCAGCATTTCACGGACGACTGTTTAAACCAAACATGCAGCTGAAAGAACACTAACTAACTCATCAGCAAAGCCTAACAAACGGATCACGTGCTGAAACTAAAGGTAGTGTATCAGCAGATAAACAGAAGAGGGGAGTGGGTAGCTGTGGTAGCTGAGGTGTTCACACAGCTTCATAAACACGCGGTTCAGTGTTTATCTCTGCTGCGGACAGTGTCCATCTATTCCATCTCATCCTCAGCCCTGCAGCACCACAGAGCCGCTGTTCCGGCCTCTTACCCCTGACAAAAGGTTCCTCAGCCTCTGAATAATCTTGGTTGCAGACGCCATGGCTGCTGTCAAGGTGAACGAGCTGCTGTCCGCAATGTCTGATCTAGAATCAGCTCAGCCTGGCGAACCACGGATCTCACCAGCGGCTCACACGGCCGATGGTCCGATAACACTGTCCTGAGATCAGTTCGAGACGCCCGCTTTGGAGGCGGAAGCTGTGAGCTTCTTCTCTGTCCCAGTGAAACAGTGTAATAATGGGAGTAACGCCCCCTATCGCTAAAAACGCACTAACGTTAAATGCACAGTTTATTATTTACATATTATTATTATTTACATATTAATAACCTTAATAATCATATTCATCGAGATATGTATGATATTTTCGGAAAAATCCAGCAGCATTACTTTACTTAGCTTTCAGACATATAAGGTTCATTCAGAACAAATATCCAAACATCAACCACAATACTATGTCTTTGTTTTCCTGTCCATTTGATCATCTCTGTTTACCACACAGGAGCACTTTGTAGTTCTACAATTACAGACTGTAGTTCATCTGTTTCTCTGCAGACTCTGTTTTCCTCCTTTCTCCCTGATCTTCAGTGGTCAGGACCCCACAGGACCACCACAGAGCAGGTATGGTCTGTGGATGGTGGTTCATTCTCAGCACTGCAGAGACACTGAGAGGTGGTGGTGTGTTAATGTGTGTTGTGCTGGTACAAGTTGTTCAGACACAGCAGTGCTGCTGGAGTTTTTAAACACTGTCCTCTCTATTAGACACTCCTACTCAGTTGCGTGGTCTTGTAGATGTAAAGTCAGAGAAAGAAAATCGTGTGTTTCTGCAGTTTGTGTTGGTCATCTGCTAAACCTGTTACTCAAATAATAGATGCTCTGTGATGATCCTGTGGGGTCCTGACCATTGAAGACTGGGGTGAAAGAAGGATAACAAAGTATGTAGAGAAACAGATGGACTACAGTCTGTAACGGTAGAACTACAACGTGCTCCTGTATGGTAAGAGGAGCTGATAAAATGGACAGTGAATGTAGGAACAAGGAGGTGGTCATAATGTTATGGCTGATCAATGTATAGTATAGTCTAAGAGTATAGATTACTAAAACAAACCATAAATATGAAGATAAATTGATTATCAACATGTAGTCAGAAGATGACCCATTAAGATAAACATTGCAATGTTATATGTTTATTTTGTGTTATTGTCATTTTATTTTGGTTATTCTGTTTAACCATGAATTGAATACATTTTCTGTCAGGTTATGAATATTGACATTCTGAAAGCAGTAATTATTACATTTAAATACCTCAAATTATTACATTTATTTTACAAAACATACCAGCAAACATAGAAAACTGTTGTTTTTCACTGTATTTCACTGGTTTACCACTTGACTGACAAATGTCTTCCTTTATGAAAAATATCTACAGGAATACTATAGGAATCATACATTATTTGAATATCATACACATATGACACTATAAGAAACCACACAAATTATTTATGAAGTGAAAATAGTATTGATTATAAAACTATTATTGATTAAAACCCATAACACTATTATTAAAGTGTTATAGGTTTTTAATAGTTTTAGAGTAGGACCTTTAGTAAGAGCTATTTACAAAAACAAAAATGGAAAAAGGAAGAGAATCTCACTAGGAAACAGTCACTGTTTGTAATGGTTTACAAAACCATTGCACACTTATGACCAAAAAGCATTATTCAAGAGCCAAAAACGACAAAACTACATTTTCTAGCCTCCTTGTCCCTCTCAATAAAATCACACCTTTTGTTATTGTTGCTGTGCCTTTAAGACTGATCTATTTAAAACACATCAGACATCTGTCATTATGGCCTTTGAGAAAGCAGCAGAAACTCTTCTTCGAGATGTAGAACCACGTCACACTGGTAAATGTGTATTCTGTGACTTCACCAAAACCGTGCATTCAAAGCATACATGACATTTCTGCAATATATCATTACTGTTTTAACATTGACAACTTAGAACACTTAATGATTAGTGTGGGTGTATATTTTAAACTTAAACAACATTAAACTTGTTGTTTATAACGTTGATAAACAAACAAACAAACAAAACCAACGTGCCTCCTATTACAGGGGGTTCCCAACATTTCACCCTCTCTTTCTTGCTCGCCACGTGGTTCTCTACATTGGCCCGCCCTATCGACCGAGTGCCGTCACCGATTGGTCAAGAATCACTCGTTCCCATTGGATCATCCCGTCGTCGATCATTAGCCCGTGTTCAGCGGCCGCTGAGTGGGCGGAGTCAGTGAGGGCGCTCCTCAGTCTGCAAACACGAGCTTTACCTGCGCTTAGAAGAACGGCTCTAGATGGTAAGACATGCACTGTTTCTTTGCTTGACTTGAAGAGAAAAAAGACGTGGAGACAAGCTGGTCTGTTACTAACCGCCTCGGTTTGTGTTGTTCTGAAAACTCTGGTATTAATATCTGTGTGTGTGTGTGTATTTCAGAATAATTAAACCCCCGTAAATGTCACATTTTGCACGTTTATCACAATGTTTTGTAACTTTTAACGAGCGGTGGGAGATCCAGGTCCGGCCGGGAAGAATCCGGTCCAGGACTTGGTTCCGACTGTCTGAACCGTCCACACAGCCGCCCCGACGGTCGGAACCATGTCGTGGTCCGGACTGAGACCGTCTGGACCTGGATCTGCAGCGCTGCTGTTGGGGAGTAGTGCGGGAGGAGGCGTCCCCCAGTGCGGGCTGAATGATCCTCTCTCCTGTATGAGAGGAATGTTATCAAGTTGCTCCTTCAGACCCAGAAATATCCTGATGGACTGTAAGTCTTATGTTTGACCTCTGGTCTTCGGGACGACTATATCAGAATGCCTCTAATCGTTTCTTTAGGTTTAAACCCCACAACTCGTATAACCCGCCCTCCCTGAGTGAGGAGTGAGTTTATTTACACTTTAAGCTGAAATGTTTCCTTTCTCCCAACTCTACCTTCACACACTGCCTTTAGAGACACCCGCCCAAACCTTTCTTTTAATATAAACAAGTTGCAGGAAAGTAGCTTTGATTAGTGTCTTCACAATGTGTCCATGATGTTGATGCACTTTTATTCACCCAAAAAATTTAAAACTATTAATAGGAGACAGTCACAAATGACAGATGCTGTAATTTGACAATGTCCTGATAAAAAATTACACACTTTTTACTTATAAGGACTAAAAACACTATATCTAATAAATCTTGCTGGGAATTGATCATCCAGAGTGTATTTGAGCTGAATGCAGTAGTTGTAATGAATTGTTTGTAATCATTAGGTTGATAAGGATGTTAATAATAGTAAATTGTTCACTACTTAACTAGTCCTTAACTAGTGCTTGTATTAGTATTAATCCCATCTCAGCAGGACTTATTCTGAAATCTGAACTCTATGTGAGCAAAAAAAAAGAGCAAACAGTTCCTTCTTTTTCATTTTCTTCTATAAGCCAATATCTGGATCAATGACATCATTAGCCCTGACCCCTCTCATTGATCAGTCAGAGTCTATATGCCGGTTGGGAATGTACAAGGAAACAGAGCAGTAAACATGCACTTGAGGGCTCCTGTTCCATTTAAACTGGGATTTGATTCACTTGGAAACAAGTAAATTTGAACTGTTTTCTGAGCTGGATTACTCACACATAATTCATCAGACAATAATGAGACTGTTAGGTTGGGTAGTTTATGATATGTGTATCATATCTGTAGGTTACTGGTTCTGAAATGTGACGCCTAGAATACTGGCATGTAGCTACTAGTGAAGTGAGGATCTTGGGTTCTAAGAGTTAAAGCAAAAGCACTGAGTCGATGGAGACATTGTCCAGGGTTGGGATGATCTGGCCAAGGACAACATGATGATGTGTCTGCCACAAGAAACAAAAGAGGGCGAAATAACGTTAAGTTGTTGACTTGCACTCAGAAAATTGAACTTGCTTCCTAAACATTAAACTTTCACATGCTTCACGTCCCATGATTCTATTTATGGATGGTTCCCCTGGCTGGGCCACTGGCTCTCTGAGTGCCCTTCTCCTTCTTTTTTTCACAGGATATGATAGCTCTCCCAGGAACTTCTAACTGAGTTTACTTTCATTTTTGTTATAAATAAAAAGAAAGGTTTCTGGCTGTGCAGTTGTTGAACATAATATTTTACATTATGTGGAGAACTAAAGGGATTTCTAAAAATGAAAACCAGTGAATAGTTAAGATACGAACATGGTCATTCAGAGTGGTTTGATGTGAAATGGATCCACAATATTCTGTTCTGGAGAAACTTGAGTCTAAATAGTTCCCAGCAGTGATCGTAAACATCTAAGCATTTAAAGGAGAATTCGATTTATTTTTTATTTGACATATCAACTCATACTTTCCAGTGGTGGTGATGGGAACTGTCAATGTTTAGGTTCAAGGTTTACAGCAGTTTAAATATGCTGAGATTTAGAAAGCCTGGTGGAATTGTCCTTCAGTTTCTTCACACTGGCTTTGCATCTCATTTACAGGTACACTATATTTCTAGATGTTTGTGAACACCATTTCTGATGAATGCATTTGGTTACTTTAAGTTGCACCCATTGCTGACACTGATGAGCCAATGCACAAACAGCTTCTCATGTCCCTGTATAATCATGAATCTACTAGCAACATGCCTAATATCAGGGGGTTCAAAAGCCACAAAGGTTTGACCCGTGGAACAGTGTTCTCTCTTTGGGTGGTGGGATATGAGGTGGTGTAGTGACCAAACAAACATCCTGACCTCAAGCACTCTCTTGTTGCTGCAATGCAGCGAAATCCTCAGCAGTGCTCCAAAATCTTGTAGAAAGCCTTCCCAGATAGATTTTTCTCTATTTTGGAGTACCTATCCTGACTGATAGCTCCTGTCACACTGTTTGTAACCCTTCGCTGATTCATTGTCAATGTTTTAAACTCTTATCACTTTAGTATTTTAACTCCGTGTGAATGCAGCACTAAAAGGCTGAAAGGTTCTGGTTCTTCTTAGCACTTTTTATTCCCTCATTCTTATTGAGTTTGTTCCAGATGCAGTTTCCACATTGCTTTACATCCCTTCTAGTTGTTTTCCACTTTTTTGCAGGAACATTGCACAGGATGTTGTGCATATGTCTCCACAGTGAGGGTGTCGTGTTGTTAAAGATAACGTTTGAGATGGAAAACTCTCATGTAGGTGTTTGTATCCTTAGCAAACCTGCCATGATATGAAACATGTTCATATCTTTGCCTTTTTTTTTTAGCTACCATGAGACAGAAAAGCAAAAGCTACCCTTTTGAATATATAAATGGATAAATTCATTGTGCAAGCATGTTTAGGGGTACTTTTATCAAAAGAAACTGTTCTCATTGTACCATGTAACCTATTTTGAATAAAGTTGTGGGCTAGTGTAAGAGGAATCTGTCAAAGGCAGTAACAGGTGTGGTTCTATGTAACAGGATTATAGTTCCTTCTAACTTGTTAGCACAATGCTCACAGAGTTTGTACACTGGGTTCACCTTTCTGGACTGGACAGTTTGAATTAGTGAGGTTGAGGTTTGTCCAAAATACTTGGACATAGATTTCAGGCAAAGGAGAACTTTGCAGCTATAATAAATCATGCTGAGATGACAAGCAAGCAATTAGATAACCCAATAAAAGTATATATCAAGTATCTCTGCATAACTACTTGTTCATCTGGGTCATTTAAATAAGTGGAACGACATCTTTTTTCAAACCAGCTTACACGAGACACTATATGGCCAAAAGTTTGTGGACACTTGTGTGTTTTCTGTCTAAACACATTTTATTTTAACACAAATTATTCCCTTGTTTGGAATTTGTGCCCATTCAGTCCAAAGCACATTTTGAGATCTGCCATTGATATCAGATGAGATGCTCGGCTCCCAATCAGTGTTGCAGTTTCCCAAGGTGTTGAGGTTAGGACAGGCTACTGAAATTCCTCCACACCAAACTTGTCAAACCATGTCTTTATGGCCCTTGGTTTGTGCGGAGGAGCACAGTCATGCTAGAACAGGAAGGGGCCTTTCCCAGATTGTTGCCACAAAGTTGAAAGCATATAATTGTCTTAAATGTCTTTGTTAGCTCTGTAGGATTTACATTTATTCTTCACCGACACTAAGTTGCTGACCCATTATCTTTTCTCCACCCAACTTGTTGGCACTTTGTAGTCCAGGAGGTAAGGTTCTACTGGCAACAGTGAAACCTGGATTCATCCATCAGATTGGCAGAAAGTCTGCATTGTTCCATACTCCAGTGGAGGCTTTACACCACTCCAGCCAACAATTGGCATTGCACATGGTAATTTTAGCCTCCTCTGTAGCTGCATGACCATGGATGTCCTTTAGATGAAGCTCCCAACCGATAGTTCTTGTGCTGATGTTGCTTCCAGAGGCTGTTTGCAAGTTAAGTCTAGTGAGTGATGCAATGTAGGGCCAGGACTAGAGGCATTGTTCCACTGCTTGGTCCTATAATATTCAACTCTATTCTGCCTTTTTGCTTTTCCATTAGGCAAATTTGATACCTGATACCTGGCACCAGGCACTTTTTCAATTGGAGAATAGGGACTAAAATGTAGCACGTAACCCTTGCAGAGCACTGATTGGCAGTTTTTGCTCTACTCAATACAATGCAGACATCCTGCATGAACTAACATTTGTAAAAAATGTTAACTACAATAGTAAACACAATCTGACTCACAATTGCAGCTTGTACAATTACACGGTGCACTTTAGTGCTACAAACTTTGAGATCTGTTTCTCAGTGGTAGTGGAAAATGAGGTATCGGGTACAAAAAAAACCAGTGTAATCAATTCATTTGTCATACAATGGAAAAACATTGAGTTCAAATGGACTACTACGTAGCTTAGCTATTGTAACTCCTAAGCCTTTCCATTTCACAATAATAGCACTTACTAGACAGATCTAGCAGGACACAATTTTATTCTGCAGCCAGAGTTTGTCTATGGTATGGCTGTGGTTCATCTTACACCTGAAGATGATGCACTGAATATCAAGGAACCAAAATTATTTGTCTGGAAAAAGGCAAATAAAAACAGGTTTGGTGCTCGGTTGAATGAGTGAAATGACGTTGACAATTTTGATGACGTGATCAAATCACAGCTAGCATGGACTGAGGTGCTTTTTGTAAATGCAGCAAACAATTTAAAACAAGCAATTTAAATTAACCAAGATTTGCTGTTTGCAGGATTTTTTCTCTCATACATCTGCAAAGAGTTACAGCACTTGAAGTTTATCACTTGAAATCAAAACACCACAAACATCACCAGATTTTTAATGAAAACATGTGCTGAGTATTCAGTCTTGGGTCATATGTTTTGTTCTGTCTCAGTTATGACCAAAAAATGTACTTGTTTAGCAAGGACTAAAAAGCATGAACTCTACTTTTGACCATATGCTGTTTACAAGCAAAAAGGCACCTAATTTCAAGATAATGGTTTTAAATGATGTCCCTAAAACCTGCTCAGTACTAGGACAGTTTCAAGTACAGTAAGGCCAAAAGTATGTGTAGACATTATAGTCTGTCTATTGACCACATTTACGGTATGAAAGAATTCTGCACATGGATAATCTATAGAAGGTTAAGACTAAAGGCCTCCCACACCTCAAGTGAAACTGGCCTCAATTAATGCAACCCTGGTTTGTTCTTCCGTGGATGTTTTCTGTTCAGAGCGCAGGCCCATGCACAGTTTGACATTACACAGATGACTGCTTTGTCAGTTCTTTTGATGTTCCACCATTTCAGAGGCCTGGAAAAGATATGCATTTTACTTTGTAACAATGACTTTCACGTTACTTGGCCTCAAAGAAATATGTTTTGCTGTGTTTTTTTTTTTTTCTGAGGAGAGTGAGAACCTCTACTTACTAAAAATTAAAGCTGTTATTTCCCAAAGAGAACCAGAATAGCTCCTGCCACATTGTTTGTTATAAATTAGAGAGAAGAGATTGGAAGAATGTTTCCTCGCACATTTACAGCCCTTCTGCTGAATATGAAGTCTGAATTTGCATTACAATGTGGCTCCATTGTGTATCAGCTTACAGTTTCATTGTTTACGCACACGTAAGAGTGTACTAGAGCTCAATGGGCTTATTACCCTTAACAGTCAATCACAACATGTTGTTGTTGAATTGTGCTGTTTATTGTCTGAGCAGCACATGTAACTGCAGTGCATGTCTGGGAACGAAGCATGCCACGCTAAATATATCTGTATCATCCAGCCGGCAGGAATTCACAAAGTGTGTGCTCTAATTGAATCTGCACTGCCACGAGAACCCATTTAGACTCACTCATAAACATAATATATTGTTTTTTTTACTGGAAGATGCAATTCTAACCAGCAGCAGACACGTCATTCTGTATCACACTTTGTTCGGTCACTCTGGTTTGGGGCTTATCAACGTTTCATGTCCCAAAGCTGTATGAAGTCATTTTGAGGAGCAAGACATGGTCATTGGTGCAACTGTGAACAGCTGGAAGGTATGGAAAATATCTAGGGGGATGGGGATGATCATGGAATTCCCCTTTCTTTTTCTGAATGGAGCAGCAGAGCACACTTTAGTCTGCTTTGTTTTATGTACCAAATACTTTTGTTTTTATTTTTGTTGGCCGATATAATGCTCATCTGTTTCATCCGTAATTTTATATCCGTGTGTTGGATACAAAGTGTCCTTTATCAACGTTAGATGACCTGCTAATTAGGAGGTAAGCTAAAAGTGAATGTTATGCATTGAGGCTTTGTTTTGGCAAACTTAGCAGCAGCTCTTGGCATTTATTGTGCTGTTTATGTGGGTTTAACTTTGTGTGTTTTAGGGTCTTCATGTCTTTGCTTCTGTTCTATTAGGCAACTTGCGTTGTTTATACGACACTTGGTTGTGACCATGCTGTCTGCTTGGTTGAAAGGCTTTCTAGAAATAGACCTAAATAGAGGAGGCATATTGGTATTGTGTGATGTCTTGATCTGTTTTTTCAGGTTGTAGTGTTTGAATAATGCCTAGTTGAAATGATAAATGATTAGTGTTTTGTAACATTTTGTAATGTTGTACTGGACCTGCAAAGGTTACACAAACTTAACCAATTGCATAGAGTAGCCGCATAGAGTTTCTTAGCTTTGTGTTTATCACTATAACAAGAACAATGTGACTGACTTTTTTGGAATTATTCACAGGTCTTATCTGGTGTTGATGTCCTCTCTGGGTTATCTAATTGGCCTGCTAGCTAACTGGAGATAATGTAGTAGGGTCAGGTAGGATTCATTTTTAGCCTAGGATAAATGAATACTTGTTTTTATCTGGGCTTTTATGTGCTCGTGTGCTCATCCGTTCTTTGAAAGGTGCTTCATTTAGTCTCAAAAGTTTTTTTTAGTTGTGGGCTTGTTGTATTTTACAGTCATCAGTTAAGATTTATGTATCAGTTTTAGGATTTTGGATTTTTTATAGGCCTGTTTTACGTTTGTGAGTTTTACTTCTGAATTAGGACAAAACAGTGTTTGAGGTTCACAGTATGTCTCTGGTAATCTTGTTAATGATCTACGCCAACAAAAATATAAATTTCCATTGTGGGTCACTTTTAAGATAAAATAAGAGAATCCTTTGTTAGTCCCACAATGGGGGAAATTCACATTGTTACAGCAGTAAAGTAATAGCAAGGTTATTTATCTTTACAAGAAATAAATAAAGTGTAGTATAGTATATACAGGAGCTACAATATTAACATTATATATAATAAAAAAAAACCATTAAAAATATATACAGATCATTTACAGATAAATGCATGTGGGGCATATTGCACATTGTTATGCTACATTGAAAAACTCTTAAAAGTGTGTAACTTTGTTTACTGGGGGCTTTTTAGTAATGTTTTAAATTGGCTAACCCTCGATGAGAACAGGGCTAACCAGATTGATATCTGCCAGTACTCATCATATCAGTTTAGGGATAGAAAGTGCTATTGTGCTTATCATGAATCTGACCTGATGTCTAAGGATGATTTGCTTTTCTCTTTTCTAGTATAAAGGCCATGTAGTGCTTGAGGTTGTTTTCTAAAATAACCCCATTGCTTTGATGATCTATGACCAAATCACACTCGTGATAACATCATGAGTGTGTTCCATATGAGTGTGTATCTTAAGCATATTCCAACTGGCAAAATGTTGTTTACCTTTTTAAGATTGGGGATTTATTTTTTATATTTCTGTTCACCTCAATTGTGGAAAGTCAGCAAATTTACCTCTGTCACTTTAAGCAGTACTTTCATTGAAGAGTCCCATGATTTTTAACAAGGAATTTGTGAGCTGTGTCTGTTCATTTTGTCTCTACTCTTCTCTCCAGCTGTAAATGGGGGAATATATTGGAGAACAGAACAAGGAGACTTCAGAAAATTTGTCATGAAAGTTGCATAATGGTCCATTATGTCAATTCAAAGTCTCTTTGTGTTGCAATGAGAATCAAGCTGCTTTTTCGTTATATGAGTTGCCCGGGATGAAAGTTTAAGCCCTCATTTAAGGCTTCATACCAAATGTTGCCCAGTTAGTTGGTCATGTGAATATTCTGACCTTATCTTGGGCATTCCTGGCTGGCGCCATTTTTTGATTTGTTTTCACTGCAACAAATGTCTGCCCTCAAACAACTTCTAGTTTATTTCATTTCATTTACTGCACAACATTATTATTATTATTATTAAATTCTGTAGATATTTCTAAAAATGTTATTACAGTGGAGGTGATTGGAACCATGGTTTCGAAGGGTCATGCACAAACAGGGCTCTAGACTTCTTTTTTTCTCTTTTCTTTTTTCGACTGATCACAAAAGTGTTGGTGCTTGAAGTGCTTCACTGAGCAGAAATTTAAACTTGAACCCTCTTAAGTTGCACATCAAGCTACTGAACATCTCAGGGCTCAGTGCCTTATGGAGTCTCCTCCATTGCAGTCACATGCAAATGGCCAACTCCTGTAGTTTTGATCTTTTGCCTTGGCTAACCAGCTTGCCACACTCTCTCTAGCATCAAAATCTTCCAGTCTTGTCCCCTCTACACTGATTCTTATCGGATTTTCCACGTCTGAAAGAAGTGTCTGATTTTACCCTCTTCTGTGTATCGAACCCTCTTTCACAAACTGCAGCTGAGGCTGGTCCTCCCTGCATAATGTGTACAAGGTGCAGGATGTTCTGGCTAAAAAACAATGTGTGTTGGATAGCAAAACTGACAGTCTTAAGGAAGAACATTAACAAAGCTGACCTTGACTAGAATTCTCTGGTCAACATGAGCTCCCAAAGGCTGAGGTAGGTCTTGCCTTTGAGCGTCCTGGCAATTAACAGCTTCAAGCCTACTCTTCTTTTGCAAGCTCAGTGTTTACACCATTTCTGAAAATGATGTGGATTACTCAGCTAATCAGTGTTCACATGAAAAAAAAATCGACCACAGCACACAGTATTGTATTAGAAGAGAAGTCCTCTTGGTTCTCTGGACAGCTATAATGGTTAGAAAATGTCAGCCAGAAACTCAATCTTCCACCAGACTTGGGTCTCACAACCACTGCCTCTGTGGTCACCAACAGTGGAAAGACACAATGTGGTCACGTGGCTCTTGCTTCAGAAGGGCTATGTCACCCCCTTTGCTGCCCAAATTAACAGCATCACCATCAGCACCCAGAACAATGATTTTCTCCAGCTACTTACTATAATGGTCCTCAGAGCATCACATTTGAGACAGCATAAATTCCTTATTAGGCAAACCCAAAATATAATTTACTTCCCAGCAAGTTTATAATGCAATCTACTGTGATCTGAAAGGCAGCAGGGAGAAGGGACGCTTGGATTTATTGTGACGTGTTTTATAGATGCATGGTGCTTTTACAGTGTTTCAAAATGTATCCAAACCAGTCACAAATGCAATATTGCTGGCCATGGTCTTCCCACCCTCTTTACAGTAAATGCAGTACATTATTGTCTTTACTGTATCTTAGCCAGAGAAATTGGTCAGACCACTCTCTTTGAAATGTATACACTTTCCCCCTTTTCTCCCTCATTATCTGATGTCATCTCTGGACCAGGGCTTGATGTAACCTGGGAGGTTGACGGTTCTTTGTCAGACCAGTGGTTGTGAATTTTGGACAGATAAGCCCTTAAATTAACATTCTTATTAAAAATGTTTATCTGATGGGCCTAGGCTACCCACCTCCCTCCATCTGGAACACAGACCATCACTATTTACATTTACATTTACGGCATTTGGCAGACGCCTTATCCAGAGCGACTTAGAAAAGTGCTTAGCTGTTCACTCAGAAGATATCCTTAGGTAGTTAGAAGAGGCTATAATCTAGAAATTCCTCAGGCTTGGATGCAAAATGCCAGATCGGAGACCACCAAGATTCAGTATAAATATAAACGTTTAATGAGTTAAATGTTCTTGAAAAAGCTGGATCTTAAGTCTGCGTTTGACCCCCAGGGGAAGTTTGTTCCACCATGCCAGGACAGAAAAGAGTCTGGATGCTTGTCTTCCACTATCTACTTATCTTCCTCTGTCTTCCACTATATTGTCCAGCACTATCTCTGATTGGTTTAGTCCACGATATGGGCCTAACATGTGTCTGTTGTTGAACCAGAGTCACACAGACTTTTTTTCCTTCGAATGACTGGTCGCATGAGTTTATTTACTGTCCAAAACAGCCTTTAGTTTCGTATATATATCATTTAATTATGTTAAAATACATCTGAAAAAGTACGTATGTATGTACCTGCACACTATTAATATACATACAAAATACAAAAAGTACATTTTACAGCAGATTCTTCAAAACAATCTAAAAAAACCTCATCAAAAGCTTTGTCTGAAACAGTATATAGAGATCTCAGACTTGTTCGATGTCCTTATTAGGTCCTGTCACCACTACTGTGAATAATTCTGATAGTCCAGGTCTAGTGATTGTTAGCAACATTAACCTAATAATGTTGAATGACTTTGTATGCATCTTAAACTGCAACAGCAGCAACCTTTTAATACTATCTCCTTTTTTTTCTGGTCCTTCTGGGATTCTAGAAGAATGGTCACTGGTCACAGTGATGTAATTAACATTGGCTCATTTTACAGAAGATGCTACCCAAATAGCATGACATTAGCTTGTCATAGATCATGGCCAGCAGTGAAGCTTCACTACTGCAGTATTGGCACAACAGCTATGGCCCTCATCAGAAATCACATTAGCATGTTGGCTACTGGCCTTTTCAAACATTGTTACTGCAGTATTGGTGTGCCAACTATAGCTCTAGGACATAGCGCAGCATTAACCTTTTGGCGATGGTACTTACTGGCACTGTTTTTAAACTGGGCCCCTTGACTGCGCTGGCCTTAACTTAATGCTATCAAGACACTAGATTTACTAAAATTCACTGGTAAGCAGATATTATTAAAACACAGTTCACCAGATTGTGTTTTTCTAGGGCCAAGTGATGTATAGATACTCATATTGATATCAGGACATGGGTTGAAGCAATATTGTTTATGTTGAGTTTTTAAATAGCATTCTGTTTTCAGCCTTTTTTCGACTCTCTCGCTCTGCTTCACTCCCTGTTCTCAGCTCCTCCTCTACTCTGCTCCCCTCCACCCCCATTTGCATACTCATGCAAACTATGGAGTGGGCATAAGACAAAATATTTTTTATAATGTGTATATATATTATATAGTATATCACCATTCAGCTAAAATATATCTGGATTTGATTATTATTTTTTTTGTCACCCAGCCTGAGTTTTCACTAAAGTGTTCAGTAATTTTACTGATATTTCTTTAACCTCCTAGGACCTGGCATCCACACAAAGACCTGACTCTATGTGGCATGCCACAGAAGAATTTCGAATGGACCTTCTTGGTTCAGCATGCCAATGACTGCTCTGACTTTTCAGAACAGGATGACCCAGATGTGTTAGTCCAAGGGGTAAAAAATGCTGCTATGTTCAGCCACAAAATTAATGTTTTGTACATTATCACATTGTGACTTCACTGTGTTCTATGATATTTATATAAAATATAAAACTAAAGTCCTCGTATGTGGACATCATTTTCTTAGAAACTACATCATGCAAAAAGCTAATTCTTTGTTTTTACACTAATCAGGTGCCAATTAGCCCAAATAGTAAATGCATGCCATGCAAGAGTTTGGGTCTTAGCAGGTTAAAGAGCAGCAGTTTGGCCAAAAATAATGATTTATTACTTACCCCAGATGTTGTCAGTCTGGGTCAGAAATGGGCTGGTGTGGCGGCAGGTTTTCATTCCAGCCAAATGGAAGCTCATGTGATCAGCTTTTTGAAGACCGATTGATTGAGTGGAATCAGGTGTTACTGCTGGTTGCTTTAAAATGAAAACCTGCCGCCACAGTGGCTCGTTCCTGACCCGGTTTGGCACATTAATGGCACCTGAAGATTGCTTCCATAGTTTACAATGTTAGCTACTACACTAACATTACTAAAAACATTGATTAGACTGATACCGTTTCTGTAAACACACCCAAAACACTTTTTTTGTAAATTTCTTAACCCATTTTTTTGCAACATTCCTGTAGTATCTTCTGTTGTAAACTAAAGAAGCACATGCCAGATATCAAGCATGTCTTGGTTGTTTGGCAAGAGCAAATGATCAATTATGTTGGAGCTCTTCACCAAACTATCCTTTTAACATTATTCTGCAACATTAACCTTTATTGTAATTTAAATGAATTAAAGTTAATTGTGTAATATTAAACACTGCGTATCATATAATGAAACGGAACATCCCGTGGAAATGTGATTATACGTCTCATTGCATTCAAAGTGGAGTTCCATGCAATCAGCTGATGCCACAGAGCAGGAGCATGCGACTTTGATTTGTGTTTTTCGTTTCCTTGTTTGTATCTCTCTTCCCTGGTTTTGAGGAAGCAGCTTGTGGTCCATTGATCAGTGGTCTGGCACTCACGGTTCTGAAAGACAATGGGGGGCGTCCCCAGGGGCTTGAGGGTGTTATCAAACCTCCTTCCTTTCAGGAAACTGCAGATGTGTTGCAGTACTAGGTTGAAGAATATGAGAATACAGAACTATGAATAGACCGGCCTTTCTGGACTCACATGTTGGGTTGTGTTCTGTATGTATGCACACATTTCTGATGGCACATTAAAGAGACACGTGTGCTCTTTACAGTCATTCTTTCATTGATTTAAACCTTCATGTTTGGTACATATTCCTGCTCATACTGTCAAACTGACAGTGTTCATTCATAACCCAATCCTGCTATACTTCCCTTTAGGGGAAAAGGGAAGGGAGGAACATGAGGTCACTTTTTCAAAACATGAGTCATTTTGCAAATAGTCCAAGGGAATATTTGTAGTCGAGTGAAGCCTCTGAAAGCTCCCAGCTTCAGATTTTAAAATGGTGAATGTTTGTCTGACATTGGTCATCTGCACAATGTTTGGACTGTATGGAAGCAGAGATGCCTGCTAAATAACAATACCTTACCCAGAAAAGACCAACATTTTTTAAGAAATTCATTGGAAGTTAAAGGGTGGGGTTAATATTTTCCATAACACTTTTGAGAGGGGAAAAAAGAACATTTTATAACGGCATATTTCAAAGTGTGTCACTTGACCATGTCAGTTCTGGTGTAGTTTGTCCTTGGCCTGTGCTGTGATGGGTAGAAATCCTTAATACAGGCCCCAACTTGAAAAGCTTTGTTTTCCGTGATTCTTTGTTGATTAATTAAAAAAACTGGTTAACTCATTTAAATTATATTTTGACATTTTATCTTATTTATCTTATGTAACGATTACAGTGTAATTCCACCTTAAGGCCTTTTTTAATTTACAGCTGAAATGCTTTGCTTGTTTAGAATAAAATGTACAAGGCCTGTTTAAAGTTTCACTACTACTATGATCCTGGGATCGCGAGATCGAATCCAGGTTCATGCTGCTCACCATCGGAAGTCGGGATCCAGAGGGAGAGAAATTGGCTTGCGCTCTCTCAGGGGGTGGGTAGATGGTGCTGCTGGTACAGTGTGCTGCTGGTCAGTGCAGGCGTCTGCTTACCATTGCGTCAGAACCGGGGATCCGGCGCTCTCCTCCAAGCATGATGGCTGACTGGCAATGATAAGAGGAAAAGAGGTGGTAGGCATCCGTCACATGACTCGAAGGAAACATGTCGACGATTTCTGTACAGTGAAGTAACTTACTCTTCATGATGGAGAGCAGCAATGACAAGGTGTTGGTTTTTGTCAGGACTGTACCAAGGCTACCCTCAAATCTATACCAGCCATTTCCGAACAGACCTAGCCAGCTGTCTAATGTGTGTCTCAGGTCATGTATAGTGTGGTAATATTAACTTAGCAGTGATATTCAGCTTATTTAGATATTATTTATTTATTTATTTGTTTATTTAATTTGAAATAACATCTGGACTTGGAGGCTAAGTTGGACTTGGGATGCTGAGGGATATTGTGATGGATATCAGCATTAAGGAAGGCCTGAGACACAAAAATGTGAGTCGTGTTTTATCTGTGAGTACAACAAACACATTGAAGATTATATGAGTGATGTACAATACTCTTTTTCTGATTTATTGTTTTGGAGGATCCAGCACCTGAAAAAGATTAGAGTGTAGCCTTCTCTCTCTCTCTTGCTTTAATATAAGCCAGTTGTTAGCCATGTTAGAATAGTTACTGTTGTCTCAACTTAAGCCTGTTAGATGTAGTAGTTTTGCAGTAGTTTAGGCCTATTTTTGGCCACATTTACTATTTTTAGTTTTGCATAAATATAGCTCAATGTCGTTTAAGCACTGTGACTTCCTCCCACCTCTCAATCACCCCATAGGTGTGCATTTGTGAGTAGGAGGCTGTGTGGTACCCTGCCATGGACTGCTATGGAGTTTTTCAGTATTGCGGGTGGTGCGATAATGTTGTATGGCTATTTCCATGATTGTTGGAAGAGGTTTGCATGCTGCATAGTACCACATCTTTAGCACAGACCAACGCATGTTTACTTGAGTAGTGTGTTTGTGTGATGCAGAAAATAAAGCCTTTGCGTGAGAACTGCATTGGTTCATTTTATTTTAGCATTTATACCATTTTGTGTGCCTAAGCCAGATGAATGTTGTCCATGTAAAATTGACTAAATATCAATATTTTTTTCCAGGTGTTGTAGGTTTATGTACTGACTCGCAGTTCATAATTTTATAATTAACTACATTTTCAGTATTGTTAGTTTTGCATTAATACATGCTTGCTGTCAGTCATGTTGATATTTTATTCTTTTAAAAAGTTAGTGTAATGGAAAGTGAACTCTGCCAGTTGAGCTCTGGAAAGCTATTTTTCTGTTTGTGTGAAACTTCTATCCTTGTGGCATGTTGTTAAACAGAAGGGGGGCAAGGGCTGACAGGAATGTTCCCCCCTCACTTCTCTCTTCCCTGTAATTAGGCACTTATCACCAGACTTTGTAAACACAGTGATACGTCTGCTCAAAGAAAAGGAGGTGGGGGAGTTCAGCAAGCTGCCAATCCAGGGAACAAGCTCACACGTGGTATCATGGTCAAGCATGACTAACTGATTTAAAGCAGGCCTCAATGTAGTTGACCTCTTTAGGGCATGTCTGAGCGCTCACATTGAACATTAGAAACACTGTATGGGATCATTGTGCCTCATTATATTGCATTAAAACAAGCGTTTGGAGCTAAACACAGCTTTGTCATTGTAGTTTCTCTCCCCTTAGAGGTCTGATCCAATGTCTAATGTAGTTTGTATAATATTCAACTGTATTATGTAAGTGAAATTTTAATTACATGGTTAGTTACCTAATTAATTACGTGGGCACTCTGTATTCACAGTAGAGATGAAATGCTATCAAAATTTTGACCATGATGATCATGAAATTAAATTAACACATCACGTTACCGTGGTATTGTTAAAATTATAGACATATACAAAAACTGAAATCAATTCAACAAGTTTTATATTGAACATTAAAGTAAAAGATAAAATTCTGATGTGTGTTGACAGTAAATTTTTTACCATTTCTAGTAGATATATAATTTTTAACTGCAGTTGCAGCATTAATGGCATGTACTCTTTGCTACACTACTGTCTCTCCACGAAATTGACCAAACACCAGTGTTGAGGTCTAATCAAATTTCAACAAAGTCTTAATTCTCAACATTTCAGTTTTAGACAGGTCTGAGAATAATATCTATTGTTTCACTGTACAGCCAAATGGAGTTTGGAGTTACAAACCATTATTGTTTAATCAGTAATGCAAAAACACAAAATTGCAACAAAGCAATTCATTATGAGGATCTTGTACTATTTCATGTGATAAAACCATCTTTTTAGTCAGTAAATGTTTACACATTTCCAGACATTTACACATTTGGATTGTCCTGGATGTAACTGCTTCCGATCCACCTTAAATGCAGCATTTGTGTTTTATTTTGGATGCAATTAAGGTGGAATGGAAAATGAGAAGATGCTAACTTGTGAACTAAATGTGAGTGAGCTAATATAGCCATGTTTACAAAAAAACAGACACTTTAGCAGGCTGTAATGTTTAGTTAAACAACTCGCTGCTAAAGGTGTATTTAAGGTGAAACGGAAGCAACTACATTCAAGGTGAAACAGAAACAACCCAAACAAATCTTAGAATAAAGTAATTGTGATTTCTAAAGTAATTGGGAAATCTGTATGTCTATTGTAAATACGATCAAACACTCACTTTGGTCCCACCTGAGCAATTGTAAGCATTACATGTAATTAGTTAATTGAGGAGTATAGTTGTGTCCACTAGAGTAACCAACACCTGCTGGAGTAGATAACATGTAGATAACACCTGCAAGAGAAATTGACATGTAACCAATATCAGCTATGATGTACATCCACATCAATATGCATCTTTTTAAAATGATATTAAAAAAAAGAATTTACATTTTGGATTTTTAAAACACTTCATTTCAAATAATAAATGCTTTCCCTTAATACGAGTATGTCATTCTTGTGTGCATGAGGTCAGAGAGCTCACTTATTCCATGGATGAACATTGCTAACTGCATCTTTTTGGACACTAGAAAAAGAAATGTGGTAAGCTGCCTCTGTTTCTAAAAAAATGTGCTTATTAGTATTAGCACTGATTTTCGTTTTAACTGTGTTCATTCAACACATTCAACAGTAGCTCCCACCAGTGAAATACTCTTATTTTTAAAATACAGACAGCCTGAGCATGAAATCAAAACACTGACTGACCAACATTAAAAGAAAGGAAAAAGAAGTGACCAAGCATTTATTCCCAACACTGTGTAAATGATTCTGCTGGACAGTTGTTATCTAAATGTTTTCCAATATCATGTTTTTAATCATTAAGTTACCTTTTTAATGTCCACTGACAGACGTCAGGCAGTACTTTGAGACACAGATAGGTATAAGTACTAAACTGTATGATACTTTTAGGTTAGAACGTCCTACTTGAAACTTTGAATTTTTGACATCCCAGTTCAAATTGAACGCAGGACTGTATAACATTCGAAACGGTAGTTAACATTAGCTAGTGTAATAAACACAAAGATAACATCAAATTGAGTCTTTCATCTTTCATCATCTTTCCCTTTTCAGTTGCCAGCTTAAAAACCCATCTGTAAATGTACTCCAGATTCACAGTACTGTTATATGCATGCTACATCATAAATGAGCGAATGTTTTAGCATCCTAGCAATTTTCTACATTTTCCTGTGATATAAATACCTTCACTGGTTAATGGAACGCATGAATCCATCCCTACTGTAAAGTTTAGGGTATTGATTTGCCAACAATAACTCCTAAGGTCTAACCAGCCTGCCACTCTTTCTCACTGCTTGGCTCACAACCTTTCCATTGATGTTTCATTCTGTTTTTTTTTTTTTTTTTTTTCTGAAATACATAACCTCCTACACTCTGTGCCCAAATTACAAGTCCAAGCCTGGTCACATTAGTAGGATATGAGAGGGAAGTGTGCAGTGGAATGTGCCTAGGGCTCTGTAAAAACAGATCTGCACACATAACATGCTTTTGCCACCCCCCATCCCCCTTTCCTCTGTATCTGTGTTTTCCTGACTGCATGCGTGTGTAAGTGTATTAAGTGGATTTCCATGACTAGCCCTTTCCAGGCCTGTTAAATGGAGCTTTGTTCCTTTAAAACCCAAAGTAGCACTAAGGGAATATGTATGTGTATGAAACATGTTGTGTGTTTGTTTGTTTGTACATTTTAAAGGTGCTCTGTGCTACATCATAACCCTGGGGCTTAGTGGTTAAAGTCTTTTAATTGCCTGTTTCTCACCACAGGAGCTTTGTGCTGACATTGGCGTGAGGGTTAAGATTTCTTCTCGCAAAGAACACCGTCACGGTTGTTTGCATCTACAATACATGAGCCTCTAAAGCACACTTTTCTTCACAAAAAGAAAAAGCTCTGTTTTTGTTCATTAGTGGAATGTTGTTCATTGTTATTTACATGAGCTGCTTCGGGAATGTTGTTCCCAAAATGTCTAGTGAAATGCTGGGCCCCATAACGGAGATGCCAGGTGCTTGTAGTGGCAAATGTGTGTGTCTTCCAGATTATCCTCAGCAAAGGTGAAACTGTTGTTTTATGACCAGCAAATACATTTATTTTGATCATCATATGCCTTAGTCCTGTTTATTTGGAGATATTTCTGTAGCACAGTATTTGGCATTACTGATGAACTTGTCACTTCCCACACCACTTGATTTAAAAAGACATTACCTGAGATGGATGAGAGTGACTACAAAAATAAGGATTCAAGTCATTTGGGATATTTAAAGATATTTACAGAAAATGTGTGTTTTGGTCTAGCATTTCAAAAATCTGATTAATGACACGACACATACACTTTGTCCAAATGTTTGTGACCGCCCCTTATAATATATTCATCTACTTTAAATTGCACTTTATTAGATGTGCAAATGCACGCTCACACACAGCTTAGCATTAGGGATGTTATCAAGAGGTTCTTGTCTGCTCCAGGGACTAGAGGGGCATAAAGCCTCCTAGCATTGAGCTGTGGAGCAGTGGAACGGTGTTCCCTGGAATGATTGGGCTTCTTTTAGTACTTTTGGGATGAGTTGTGGATGAGTTGGGGTCAGGCAATCTGACCTAACTAATGCTGTTGTTGCTGAATGCAGTTAATACCTCACAGCAATGTTCTGGAATCTTATAGAAAGTCTTCAGCAGTAGAGTAAAGCAGGATAAACTCGTTTTAATATCCTTGATTTCAGGCAGGTTTTTAACATTGAATTTCAAATGTATTCTTTACAGGTCCTGAGTTGACTTCTGGAGGGGCACCAGAAGGTTGCAAAACATGACCCAATCTGTGCAAATAAACCCCAAGCTGGCAAGTAAGTGTTTTAGGTTGTTAACTTTAGTTAAAGGAAATAAAATGTTATCTTTTTACAGACTTCCAAATGCCACTTGTCTTTAACAGGCAGATTTCTGACTAGGAATGCTTCATCTTAATTGCTCTATGGTGATTCAGTGTTATGCTCTGTTATTCGTAGGATTCTTCAGGATTATGAATTCGATACCTGTGTCTGCTATGTGACTCTTGACCAAGGCACTTAAACCCTGTTTGATTCAGGGGTTACTCAAGGTCTCTGACCCTGGATTTCTAAGCAGGGATATGCAAACTGATCATTTTATTTAATAAAAAAGAAAACAAGAAATGCTGTTATTGGACATTGCAGGTACCACAGGCTTTACAGCAAATAACTCTACTTCAGAAACATGATTCATTCTGACAGCAGTAGTACAAATAGTCTGCAGGACAACCCTTCCTTTGGCAAGGAAGGTCTGAACTGGAAACGACCACTCCAGCAGCAATTTGTAGCAATCACTGGTCAAAGTGTTAAAGCCTCTACCATCTTTCAGATGATATCTGTATTGTTTGATTATGATTTATCTTGCAGATTTGGGTGCCCCTTTTCATTGTGTCACTCAGGAGGAAATGGATCAAAATGCTTCCTATTCTGTGCAGACACCATATGGATTCCAGCTGGATCTTGATTTTCTCAAGTATGTGGAAGAAATAGAGAGTGGTCAGAGTATCCGCAGGGCTTACATGAGCCCTCGGAGACCATCACGCAGTGATCGCACCTCTCAGAGGAGTGGAGGGGGTCGCACCAGTGGCTGGACTTCTACTGAGTCACTGGCTTCAACAACAAGTGAGGATGGGCGGTCTGTTCCACCACCCACTGGTCGAAGCCACATCACCTCTCCCAGTAAGTCCCAGCCACTTTCACCAACATCAGTGTTCAGCCCCACACTGCCCTCTTCCAAGGTCCCACCCCCACCACCACCACGAAACCCTAGGGTGGAAAGGACACTGCTTGAGACAAGTCGACGACTGCAGCAGGAACAGAGTCTGTTCCCGAATGGTCAAGGCTTGCCTCTCTCTGATCTTTCAAAGGTGAGTGCTAAAGATGGAGGATCTGTTTGTAACTTATCAGTGTCCTCACAGATGTCTACAGATGGTCATCTCATACAGATTTTACCTGCTGTGCAGAATCCCCCTAGCGCTGGCTGGAACAGAGTCAGCCCACAGAATTCTGGGAGGAGCACCCCAGCTTCCAACTCTGGTACATCTTCAATTCCTCCGGGGCAACTCCAGACTGTTCGAGAGCAGATGGCAGCAGCTCTTAGACAACTCAAGGAGATGGAGGAGAAAGTGAAGGGAGTACCAGTCTTGGAGAGGGAACTGGCCCTGCTCCGCCGTGAAAAAGACGGCCTGCTTCTGGACCTTCAAAAGAAAACAGAAGAACTTGCTGCATTAGCCAAAGCACAGAGCTCCACTGAGGCAGCAGCAGTCACAGCTGAACCTGCATGTTTGTCATTGTCTTTGAGTCCTGGCTCTTCTGGTCAAGAGTTAAAGTCCATTGAATTTGTAAAAGAACCTCCAGTCACGATAATAGACAGATACTCTATAGCTGTAGGTGATGATATCCCCCTTGAAGCGGTGGTGGTTTATAGTCGACAGGGTGCTCAAGACGCAGCAGTAGAAGCTGCTGTTGATGTCTGCCATGTGGGTATGGAGACAGAGGCAATGACTATGCATGATGAAGAAGTCCAGGCTGAAGTTCAGACGGAGGAAGTGGCCGTCTGGGTGATAGAATCCTTGCTCGGGCTGTCAAGTGAGACTGAACAAGAAATAAACAACCTGCAGCAGACCATCAGATTTCAGCAAGAGTCCATCCAAGTTCTGGAGACACGTTTAGTTCAGAACAGTCAACACCTGGAAGAGCTGAAGGCTAAGGAAATAGAAAGAACATCCAAGGTCTTCATGGAAAGAGGGACACTTGTCAGACCAGACACAACTGATGCTTTTGTGGCAACTGAACTTTGTTTGAAATCCTCTGTAGGAGTGGGAGTTTCAGATGCAGACTTTCCGGTGTCAAAAACAGATCAAAGCGTTCAGACAGACTCTGTGGAAGTTTCAAAAGAAAAGACCCCCGTGACGTGGGTCAGCACAGGCGTCCAATGGGAAAGTCTTCTTAGCACTGATCTACAAGACCATCAGGAACAGTCAGTATCTGCAGAAGGTGAGTTTTAAACAAGTATCTCATGTTAAAATTCCTGTCATCAGAGAACAATTTTGAGGCCAAGTTGACTGATTTAACTTGAATGTTTCCAATGGAAGGTACAGGCCCTCTTAAATCCATCATGAAGAGAAAGGACGGGAGTGGCTCAGGTGCGACTTGCAGCAGTGGAAAGAAGAGCTTAAAATTCGTAGGAATTCTGAATGGAGGGTCTGTTTCTTTTCCATTGTTTTTAAATTGCAGTGTAGCAGTTGACAAACTCTCTAAATTAAACTTTGACCGCATTGACCTAACCTACTTTATAGTGTTTTGAAAAATATTGTATTTCTAAAACACCCATTTTAATGCAACTACTTTAAGCTGCAACCTGTACTGACACAGATTGAGCTGTGCTGCATTGGAATTTTATTCTTTGGCATGATGTTGCTTATCCTGTACTTTTGGAATGAGCTGGGAACTTGGGGATGAAGTTGGTGATCATCCAGCATCCTAAACTCCTCACCCATGCTCTTGTCGCTGAATGCAATCAAATCTTTACAGCAATGCTCCAAAATGATAGAATATAATTTTTTTAGCCCATAAAACAATGAATGAGCAAATGTCCCAATACTTTTGTCCTTGTAGTGTATGAGCTCCGAGCTAACATGCTAGTTAAAACACACCGTACTCTGTTTGTGATAAATTGCAGTACACCTCGATACAATATGTTGTGATGCAGTTTATTGGATGTGTTGTTTTGTTCCATCCCAATTTGACCACCATCAACTAGAGGCTGAATAAGCTCTACCTTACGTCACTTTTCAAGTGTACTTTGTAATATTGGCACATAATTTGCTGCCCTGTCTAGGTATGAGTCCAGCTCGAGTGAAGAAGAAGAAGATGACGAGGATGAAGAAGAAGGAAGTTCCTCAGATGGAAGTGCTGCTGGTGCATGCTCTGATAGTAGTGAAGAAGAGGCCGCAGCAGCTCTGGAGGACACTTCTGATGAGGAAAGGAACATAAATTTGGACGACAGCGATAGTGATGAAAATGTACGAGCTGCTACAGAAGAGAATAAAGAGCAGACTGAGGAAGTAAAAGAAAAGTAAGTCCCTAGATACTTACTGTACAAAACACATAAGACATCCCTCCTTACTCCAGTGTTGAATTAGCCAATAGTACAGTGTAGGTTTAAAATGCACTATATGTCCAAATATTTGTGGACACCTCTTCTAATTAAGGATTCACCTACTTGACCCATTGCTGATTGAGATGTGCAAATGCACGTGTATACACGTGCGCACACACACACACACACACACACACACACACACACACACACACACACACACACACACACACACACACACACACACACACACAGCATGTCTAGTCACTGCTCTAGAGAGTCTCATTCTATTGGCAGTACTTCTCTACAGATATACATGAATCTGTTGACACCATGCTTAATGCCAGGCAGAGGCTGGAAGCCCATGTAAAAAGCCCCCCATCCTTGAGATGTGGAGCAGTGCTCCTATTTGGTATTAGTTGGGGAGTTGGGTTGAGGTGGGGTAGTAATCATGCAACATTCTGACTTCAGGATAAACTCTTTTTAAAACCCTTGATTTCAGAAGAAACATTAATGAGCAGGTGTCCCATTACCCATGTCCCATGTGTCTGACCCATGTGTTTGTTTGGATCGTAGACTGTGCAACTCCTCAGGAATTGCCAATACATGCAAAAACAGTGGAGGCAGAGTATGATGTCCATGAAAGATTGAACAACAACCACTAATCTTCTTTGCTTAACCAATAGTGAATAGGACATTCCGCTCCAATCCACCCCCAAGTGGACATAGCTTTTAATCCCCTAGATTGTTAAAGGGCATGCACTATGTGGTAAATGCACCTTGCATAGCTGCTGTTTACAATACACCCCCATTAGCCATAATTTTAATACCACCAGCCTATTATTGTGTTGTCCCTCTGAAGAGCTCTGAAAATGTCCTGTGGTATCTGTCACCAAGACTTAAGCAGCAGATGCTATGAGTCCCTGCTGGTTTACCCCATTGATTTGTACAGCGTGCTTGTCTCCTGATCAGTGACAGCTGCGGCTTGTCAGGAAGAGTGCCTGTGCAGACTTAGAAAAACAAAAGAAATCATAGTACCATCGTACATATGCTAATGCGTGTTGGATTTCTAAAGATCTTAAGATCCTTTCAAAAGATCTTAAAGATGTGCTTTCTCTTCCAAATAAAAGACGTTATGAGGATTGATCCAAAGATATTAAGAGCTGCCGACTGTTCTTGTCTTTTAATGAACAGTGTCCTAAATAATTCCCTACTGATACAAGAAAGATCCCAACATTTCTAGGATGGAAAAGTTTTCAGACCCCCAAACTATGACATTTCTATCTCCGAGCCTCACAGTTAATATGAGGTTTTTGTGATCAAATTCTATGACTCAGCTTTGGATTGATCCGTCCACAGCACATTGTTTCATGTTGGGAGTTGTTTTAATTCATCTGTTAGCATTTAGCAACAGAGCTGTGCTCTCCTAAAAGAGAAGATGAAGGCCATAATAAACATCTTGTGTGGTACCTGGACCAAAAATGCAGAACCCAAAGGACCTCATCAGCTACAGGCTGGTGGTGCTGACTTCTAAGCTGATGAAGTCACTGGAGAGGCTCTGATGAGCACATCCATGGACCCTCTTCTTTTTAAATTCCTTTCCAGACTCCTATGCATCTGCAACCTTCTTTTTGAAGGCCTGAGAGCTCTTTGCACCTTGCCATGGTGAACCCACTCACCTGACAAATCAGGAGCAAACCAAACCTGATTCTAATTTTAGGCATTTTAAGCAGTAACAAGTGTGGGGGGGTGCCATAACCTTTTTCTTCACAGGATAAATTGAAATTCTAATAAATGTTTTACCAATTATTTAAAAAAATCATGGGTAAAGTTATGTTTGGTTAGATCATCTCCATCTCTTAATGTTGTTAAATGAAATCAAATGTCCAGAGGTTTAAATATGTTACCAAAGACAAAGTGTTCATGACAAAGTGTTTTAAACATATCTGTACATGCATTGTAGGTTTGAGCTGAGTTCAAAAATGCGTGAGGCTTGCCTCATTTTGAAGAATCACCTGAATGATGGTGCCAAAACTGCAAAGAGTAAAGAACTGGTAGGTGGTTTTCTCTACATGATATCATTTCTTCAAATTCATATTTCATAACATATTCCATCTGTTGTAACCAGTCATTCAATGCAATCTGCTTCTGTTAACTGTACCACTGCAGCTGTCCAGCACTCACACTGTGCAACTGGAATGGTTCAGGGTGTCCAGCGCTAAGATGTCTCAGCCGTCGCGGGTGTCCAACTACCTGATGGCTTTCTCGGAAATCTCCCCTGTCCTGCTGGGCCATGTAGTTAACATGACTGATGGAAATGGCAACACAGCTTTGCATTACAGTGTCTCACATTCGAACTTCAATGTCGTTGGCCTGCTGCTCGACACAGGTTATTCCAAGTCACACACTTGTAAGGGTAAATGTAATCTGGAATTCTGTGGTAGACATATGGACATCAGTGTAAGTTTATATGCGTGTTGGTGTGTTTTGCACAGGAAAGTGCAACGTGGATCAGCAGAACAAGGCTGGATATACCGCTGTGATGCTGGCAGCATTATCTGCAGTGAAGGAAGAGGAAGACATGTTGGTTGTTAAGAAGCTGTTTAGTCTGGGCAATGTCAATGCTAAGGCAAGCCAGGTGAGTGTGTGTCCAATAATTAGTTATTGCTCTTTTACTCTTGAATTCAGTCCAGAGGCAACGCTGCATTTTGGATTTTAGAGAACTTCACGCTTCCAACCACCGATGAGCTTCATGGAGATGCCGATTCCCTTTACCAGCACAGTGCCGAAACTGCTAACAATTGTTAGCTGGCCATGATATTGTTTTTGAGAGATACTAGAATACAATTACCTCCCTCAAACTGGACAGAACAAGTCCTTCCCCCTTCTATTCACTCTGCTGACACGACTGCACACCGTTGCTCAGATCCAACCTCTTCATGCAGATGACACAACTGTAGTGGGTCTCATCAGCAACAACGATGAGACAAACTGCAGAAGAGAGGTCAGCTGCCTCTCCTTATGGTGCACTCATCTCTTTCTGAACATCAATAAGATGAAGGAGATTGTTGTGGACTTCAGGAGAATGCGCACCCAGCATGCTCCTCTGCCCGTCAGTGTGCTCAGTCAAGTACATTGTACTCATCAATCAAGTACTGCTGTGGAGAGGGTGAGCAGCACCAAGTTTTTGGGCGTGCATGTCACACATGACCTGCCCTTGAGCAACAACACAGCATCACTGACCAGAAAAGCCCACCAGCACCTCTACTTCCTCTGTTAACTGAGAAGTGATAGACCCCCCATAATGTGCACCTTCTACAGTGGTGCCATTCAGAGCATCCTGGAGATCTGCATCACTGTGTGGTACGGCGCCTGCACCTCGTCTTGCCACAAGACCCTACAGAGCATTGCGAATGCATCTGAGAAGATCGTCAGCAGTCCTCTCCCCTCCCTCAAGGACATTCACTGCACCCACCTTACTCTGAAAGCCCTCTGCATGACTGGTCTTCCCCATTTTGCTCCCTGCACATGTGAATATCCCCCCATTAATATAAGCACACTGTCACTTTGAACAGCCTATAAGCTTGTGTGACGTGTGAAAGGTATATGCCACCTTAAAGGGACCCAGTTTTATATTTTCTACAATTGATGTGTATAGTGTTTATATAATCTTTACTCTACATACTGGTGTCTGTTTTAATGTTTATTACTGAACCGTGGGTCTGAGAGAAACACAGTTTCACTTCTTAGTATGTATTGAACATATTGCAGCTTTGACTGATAAAAGCTGACTTTGATTTGCTGTTTCATCTACTGAAAATAGGAAGCAAAGCTGAAGTTCATATACATGTGGTTACACAAAGAGTAGTACTGTAACACATCTGTGAATGAATAATCAGTTGTTACACTACTGTTACCTACACAAATTTATTACAAACACTTAAAATAAATTGTACTGACTGTTTCTAATTTTATAAACTGGTGACGGTGTAGTAGTAAATTCTATTAACTTCACCTTGAAACCCTGAAATGTGTCCCTTGCTGTAGAGAAACATGTCTTTTCATGCGATTAGATGAATTTGACCTGCAGTTTGCCTGCTGCTAATCATGTTAGAAACCCCAACGAGCAAACCTAATGACGCTTGCCTTGCTTGCTGATTGTGGCAAAATGATAAAATCAGATTTTCATTCAAATTTCTGTTTTAAACTTTTTACATTTTAAGGCTGGGCAGACTGCACTCATGCTGGCGGTGAGTCACGGGAGGCAGGAGATGGTGCGCGCGCTTCTGGAATGTGGTGCTAGTGTGAACGTACAGGACGACGAAGGCTCCACAGCGCTCATGTGTGCCAGCGAACACGGCCGTGCTGAAATTGTCTCCCTCCTGCTGGAGCAGCCTGGCTGTGACATTTCTATTGTAGACAACGTATGCATTCTATACTGAGTGTAACAGATTCCAGTTACCTTAACAAATGAAACCGATCTGATTAGGTTCATGAGTGAATCATAACCTTCTAACTTTGTTCCTTCAGGATGGCAGCAACGCCCTGTCCATTGCCCTGGAGGCATCCCACAATGACATTGCTGTGTTGCTTTACGCACACATGAACTACTCGAAAGCTCAGGCAGATGTGAGTAGACCTTCACTGGAGGTCTGTTTTAAATCAAACCTTTTCTTAATTAGATTCTTTAAATGTACATACATTGAATTTCGACCTGCTCATTAAATGACAGGTAGACATTTTAACTAGTAACTCTTACAAGTTTTCTACTGTGCTTTGTGCAGATTGTGTTGATGTGTGTCTCCTGATCCTGGCTTATTACACCAGGCAAACAATTTACATTCAGTCTTCAATTAGAAAGCATAGTTGATGAAGGGGCTGTACTTTCCATTAGTTTAATGCTGTCAGTTTTAAAGCAGTCATGTTCTCATTCCTTAAACAACCAGATCACAAGATGTATAGCGTGGTAATGGAAAGGATGTTGGTCTGTGTCAGAAGCGTTGGAGTAAGAAAACAGAAATGGAAATCACTCAAATTGGCCAAAGAACTGTCCAATTCATTGTTCAAGCATTGGTGGAACAATGGAGACTGGAGAACTGTCAAATTAACATTCATCAATGCACTTTACTTGCCTGGTCTTCACATTCCAGGACAACAATGCCAAGATTCTTTAACGTCAGAGGAATCATTTCCATACATGTATCAATCACCTTTTAATTCTGTGTAAAATACTAGAGAGGTTTTTACAGCGTGCTCTGACTCTCCGGGCTACAAATGAGTGCAACCCTGTGCAACCAATTCGCACCAAAGTAGGTGAACCTGATTCACATTTGCTCATGCATCCTAACTGGGCAGATTGGTATTGCTGAGGTTTAACTGGCGATTAAGTTTTCTCCCAGTTTTTTTGAGCCGTGTAGGAGCACATATACAGTGGATGGACATTTACAAAGAATGGAAGCTTATTTGAAAGATTACTGTGTTATGATCCATTATGTTGTCCTGCAAATTTGTTGAGTCCAATCAAAAACAATAGCACCTATAAGATGCATCATACTTTGAAATATTAGAAAAACTGTCCAGATCCTTGCAATACTGGTGCTGATTGGAATGTGTTCATGTGTTGACTAGTTGTTCACTAGAGTTGTAAATCTAAAATCTTTTGTTTTGATCACCTTCTTTCTTGTAGGTTCCCAAAGCAACACCAAGGAGTCCATCAAGTCCTAGAAAAACATGGCCGTCTGAGTAATGTAGATTGAGCTCCGGCAAATGGACTGAAATGGATATTAGCAGGACTAACTATCTGTACTGGAACGCTAACATTGTTTATATAACAGGTTTACATGTAGTAATACTGTATATGCAAACTGCTCAATTTATATTCAGTTTCATGAAATCATATTGTGTTATATCTCTAGTTGTGTTATTGTTTTTGTGTAAAACTGCAATAATCGCACCATCATTGTGTTTGGAGGAGAGAGGGGTGTATGTCTATAGATCAGGACCTCGGCCTGTTTTAATCGTTTCAAATTGGTGAGCCAGCATTTGGTTCTTAAGGCTCCATTCGGTATGTTTTAGCTGCAGCTATGATTTTGGACTCTTATAGGCATGAAATCTGTGGAATAGTAGGTTGACAGTATAGAGATATGGCAAGAGCACCAGCCTAGATTTGCTTGGAAGGAGCAGGTTTTAGAAGGGCCTTCTGCTGGGATATCCCCCCCGGACGTGATTGTCAGAACAGCTTTATTTTATTGATATTTCTTTGTAAATATAAATTAAACGGACACATTTAGAGCACGTGGATATTAGCTCTATTCAATGTTGACTGTGTCTTTGACCCATAAATTCAGTCAGTATGCAAAAAGTGATAAATCAGGGAACATATTTTGTCACTTTGGGTTATTAACAGTATTTTTGTTGTACTTGTACCTGTTTTAAAACCTTCTTACCAAAGAGCAAAATTAGTGAATAGCTTGCCAATTACATAGTTGTTTGTATGTTTCTTTGAGTGTTTTCCCTGCTTAGCTGCACCTCATTCAGCTCATGAATGACTCAACACTTAATGAGTAGAACAGGACTAATAGAGCAGCAATCCTTCACAGAGATAGGGGTGATTGTTTTGCACTGATATATTTAAAAAGGATTGTGCATTCACATTCTTTTTTTTTTTTAGACAAGCAGGGGGTGCCTCATAACTGCGATTGGAAAATAAGGTCCTGAGGTCTTTTATTGTGTCCAGGCACATAGAAAAGAAACTGTCTGTCTGCAAGGAGTAGGAAACGGAGGTGGAGATGCATATATAACTCAGGTTTGGTGTTTGTTGGGAAAGAATAAGTTATGAAGAAATATACACCATAACTTGCACTGTGAGGGGGCAGTAAGATGATTTATCATGATGATGATGATGATGATGAAGAACTTCTTCAGTTACTATTTTACTGTTACACCTACACAAATAATCAGGAGAGCATTATATATCCACCATATACACACACACCATATTTCAGGCTGTTTCATGCACAACTGTCTAAAGTTATATTTTCAGTTAGCTCCGCCTCTTGGGGCCTGAAATAAACCTCTGTGTCTGTCACACTTCTCTTAGCTAATCACTTATTTGCATTAAGATGTTATGCATGTACGTATGTTTCTATTTGGAAAGCTTGTTTGTTGTCAAACAAAACAAAACTGTGTTAAATGTCTGTTGCAGAGAAGGGCTGGACTGGCAGCTTAATTCAGCCCTTTTTTTACTGGGTCCTTTTCACCCGTTTTGTCCAGTTTTAAGTGGCCCCTTTTAATCAGTTTCATTTTGTCTACTGTGGAGGTGTAGAGTTAACCGGCCCCTTCACCTTATCAATGGTCCACATCCATAGCAGCCCATTGGGTTTTTTCCAGATTCTCACGATGGCTCATCCCTGCTAGTAGATTTGTGGAAGTTATGGGGAAAAAATGCAATTTTTTATTTTTTAAATGTAGCACAACTGGTGCAAGTTTGTCTGTTCCAATTTAATACTATGTTTAGCTGGAGGCCTAGGACCAACTCCTGATCTACTAGTAAGGCTCAAAATATTATAATTTCCGTCCGTCCGTCCGTCTTCTGCCATTTATCCGTGGCCGGGTCGCGGGGGCAGCAGTCTGAGCAGGGATGCCCAGCCCTCCCTCTCCCCCGACACCTCAGCCAGCTCCTCGGGAGGGACCCGAGGTGTTCCCAGGCCAGCCGAGAGACATAGTCCCTCCAGCGTGTCCTGGGTCTACTCCCAGCGGTCTCCTCCCAGTGGGACATGCCTGGAACACCTCCCTAGGGAGACGTCCAGGGGGCATCCGAAAAAGACCCTAATGAAACAACAGAATAAAGGCCCCGCAACGTCGTCCGGTATGGCGCAACCGGGGCCCCTCCCTGGAACCAGGCCTGGGGTTGGGGCTCGGGAGCGAGCGCCTGGTGGCCAGGTCTTTGCCCATGGGGCCCGGCCGGGCCCAGCCCGAAGAGGCAACGTGGGCCACTTCTCGTGTGGGCCCACCACCCACAGAGGAAACCATTGGGGTCGGGTGCTGTGTGGATTGGGTGGCAGTCGAGGGCGGGGTCCTCGGCGGCCCGATCCCTGGACACATCGGCTGGCTGTATTATAATTTCATTAAACAAATTATTTTAATTCATTAAATTTGTTATGAGTAAAATATTTCAACCATTCTGTTTTCCTATTATTAGTATTAGTATTATTAGTATAATTTCTTAAATCATTGGAAAGCATTCAGCACCTGAAAATTTTGTAGATCTTTCTCATAGTTCTCTCATATTATTATTTTGAAAATATGAGGGGAAATGAGAACGCTGTACTGCTAATTCACAATTTGTGATTTTGATGCACAAAAGTGTAATTATTAGTTTGTTCAACAATACAAATTAAAGTCACTAAATCTTACTTTAATACTCCACAGCTATTGTATGACCAGTCTTCAAAAGTGCCTTATTTGTGCACTGATGCCTCCAAAACACCATTCAGTGCTTGGTTCCCAACCATCACCACTTGCCATGTAATTTGAATACTCATAGCGGTTGTGACAATCAGAAAACATGTTCTACATGTTCTACAGACAGACTCTGAGTGTAAGCTTGATATCTCGATTGCTGACAATGATTAGTTACACACATCTCGCAATGAATGTTCCAGTGGGTGTTCCTGATTTGTACACAGGTGGAAAAGGAGGGACAGGGGCACGTGGAATAAAATGTATTGTACACACAAGTAGAGATGGCTGAAAAGGTCAGACCATCTAAAACTTAATTTTGGTTTGGATGGCCATGTCGACCTTGGCAACATGGATGCATTCATTTTGAACTTCTTCAGAACTTCTGAAGGAGCACTTCAGCGGAGGGGTGTAGTTGTGGTGTCGAATTTTCTAGAAGGATGGAAAAGTTGGATTAGTCCACAAAACGAACTATTGGTTGAGGTGTTGCTGTTCTGTATTGGGGGAAGGATGGGAAGAGCGAGACAGTGATCAAGGCCAAGGAGGACCAGGAACTACCTGGGCAGACCCCTATTGGTAAACGTAATGCAAGCAATTCTATTTGACCACCAGTATGTAATAAATTGAATAACCAAAGGTGGTGGGACAGAAATGCCAAAAACTGAGGTTCCATGAGAATTCCAGCAAAGGCAAGCTCAAAACAAATAAATCCAGATGTTCTGTCACCCAAAATAACATTTGGGGAGTTGGAAATGGAAATACCCGACCACTTGACATGGCTCATTTGTGCCATCTAGGGGTGAACTGAGTTGAGGTAAAAAGCCATTACTTTGAAAACCAAATGCTTTTTCCTTCATTGCGTCACTGCTTTTTGTTCTGAATCAGTGCTTCAGTGTAACTAGTGTTTAGGGTTTTTTAACTGTAGCATCACCAATCATCTCAATCCTTTCTTAGATCAACTAAAAAGAGCAGCTGCAGTGTCCAACACTTCATAGGCTGCAGGTAGAACTCTACTGAACATCTTGAGTATCATCCAGTACGTTTCCTTTAAAGGTTAAGAAGCATTAAAAGCAGCTGTTTTATTTGAAGATTGTTTCTCTTCAGATAAGTGTTTAAATGTAGGCCATCGTGCCATTTAACACTCTTACAGGAACATCACATAGTGTCAGCATATGCTGTTTCAGGTTTACCTTGGATTGGATTCATTCAAACCAGGATTCTTTGCTGATGTCAGATAGTAGAGCTATAGCTGAATAATGAGGATCATGAATATGTCTAAGATCTTTCCAAACTATTACCTGCTGCAATGATAAAGACAGAGATTAACGTCAGTGCATGTTTCTAGATTCCCAAGACAAGTCAGTGTTCAGTCTCTTCTGCTGTATCTCACCACCACTGTACTAGCAGACATAGCACCACTACTCCACCAAAGGTATTCTAATTTTATACTGAATTAACCTTTCATTTGCTATATAAATATGTACTCACTATATCAGTTATTTGCTGTTTCAGAAAATGTGCCTAATCCCTCATTTGACCATTTTACTGTATTATTTACTGTATTGCTGTTTTTATGCCTTGTGTGTCTTCAGCTGCCTAGCCACTCTAAACACGTGCAAATAAAGTTTGGATTACCATGAATTACTGCTTTGTGATTATTCAACACAAACCTTAGATTTTGTTTATTTATAGGGCAGACAAATGTGAAGGCCACCGGTGTAATGTAGTTCTATGGGCACATCTGTATATCATCTCCACCCTGAAGACCAGACATCTGTAAACAAACCAAGGCATCTTGTGTAAGAGGCCACTTCTGAGCTTCCATCCATGCTATTCCGTTGAAGACCACAGTATAAGTGCAGACAGGGTGCAGATATGCTCCTCTGTAATCTGCAAAATGAGGAACGGGATGGCCTACAGTAAAGGGTTTCATACATGGACCTCAAGTGCCGTTTCCAGTGCTGGGTTTTGTAATTGCTGACAGGGCCACAGGTCCACTGTTAGCTTTACTATTTAATCATTTCTTTTGCCCCTCGATCACACCTACCAGGATTTAATGTCTGGAACTGAAAACCTCAATGCGTGTATATATATATGCAAATACCATTTGCGACAGCACTCATATCTACAGAAGTACCAGATGTTTATGTCCACTAATGAGACCACATAATCCACCAGTGCCAAAACGTTCTCATGCTTCATTATTGCTCTTTGTTCTTCCATTTAATTACCAAACACACAGGCAGTATGGAGTTGCAGATAGAATAAGTGACTAGTGAATTAGCCACCTACTTAAAATACCACTGAATCACAGTCATTTAATGAGATTCTACACATCATCACACCACTTATAAAAAGAATTGGAATTCATAAAAAATATGTTCCTTTAATAATACACACTTAAAATATGAATCGCAGGTAGTAGTGTGAGGTGTCTTTATGCAAGAGCCGCGACTGTCAAGGGGCGGCTGACAAGGTGACATGTTGTAATCCAGGTTGCACATAAGCACAACTGTTGTACTTGCAAAATAGAAAAAAAGCTTGCTTTAAGTTAAAATGATCTGTTAACCAGAGGGAGATAAGAGCATTTCTGTATGTGAGAGTGGGGTGGGGGTGGGGGGGAGAGATCAGGGGAGGGAGAACATCTGTTAAGCCACTAGCAGGAAATTAAAAAAACAAAACAAAAAAAAAAAAACATTTTGGCAACTTAGTCAGTGTTGGGATGGGAGGATCAGGAAGAAAAGAAATATCACAGAGATGTGGCACAAAAAAGAAAAACCTGACCCAACACAAAAAGAAAACTGCTTAGAAGTTCGTGAGCTACAAGGATCCTTTTGTTGAAAGTACTGTGTGCCGCTTGCACCCCGTGTCTTGGGTGAGTCTGTCCTTTTATCAAACCTGTTAAAACTCTGCTGACATGCTCGAGACTGAACGTTTTGGGACAAGTCTGTTCCGGGCCGTAGCACAAAAAAAAAAAAAAAAAAAAGACTTCCAGAGGGGAAAACAGACAAGCAAAAGGCTAGAGAGAAGAACGCTGCCCTGAGCTGTTTACATCATGGCTGCTCAAAGGCGGTGGGGTTGTGATCAGATGACAGGAGGAGGGTGGCTGGAGACCGTCCCAAACAAAGTGCAGCCCTCATCAGAGATTCTGCTGGAGGAAATATAGCAGCATGATCTCGTAGTGCTCGCCGGATTCAGGGCAGCGGATACTGTGCCTCTCGTTGGGATAGATCTGCAAGACGAGAAGCAAGCAGCTTGAAACTAAACCAATTAAATGAGAAACTCTACACAGAATAACAAAGTAAATTAAACGTTTTTAAATTCGTTTTAAATTAAATTTTTACGTATGATTCTCTTCATAATGCATTTCTATTTTTATTTTTATTTAAAAATATTGAAAACAATATATGTATACGTTGTTTCTACACGTCTTAACATGTCTTATGTTATCAGCTCCTTTAACCACGCAGGAGCCTTTTGTTCTATAATTACACACCATGTTTCTCTGTATACTTGGCCTCCTTTCACCCTGTTCTTCCGTCTGTGTTGGACCAGAAACAGCAGTGCGGCTGGAGTGTCCAAATAGAGTGTACAATGAGTGGACACAGTGTTTAGACACTCCTACCTAGTTGCTCCACCTTGTAGATGTAAGGCAGAAACAGTAGCTCATCTGTTGCTACACAGTTTGTGTTGATCGTCCTCTAGTCCTACATCAGTGCCTACAGGACGCTGTGCGCTGGATATTTCTGGTTGGTGGACTGTTCTGAGTCCAGCAGGAACATTGAGGGGTTTCAACTGCTGTGTCCAAACCACTCGTACCAGTGCATCACACATTAACACACCACCACCATGTTAGTGTCACTCTAGTGATGGGAATGACCCATCAGGCACATAAATCCTGCTCTGTGGCCGTCCTGAGGGATCCTGACCACTGAAGATCAGAGTGAAAGGAGGCTAACAAAGTAGCAGGAACAGATGGACTGGTCTGTAAATATAGAACTACAAAGTGGTCCTAGATGGTAAAAGAACCTGATAAAATGGACACTGAATGTAAAAACAAAAGTATGCATATACATACATTATCGGAACAAACGCACAAGAGTGGAGCATTCAAACCTGTAGCTGATATGGCTTCCCTGCACGGATAAGCTGAGACACCAGGAAGTTGGTGTGGAAAAAGTGCACATTCTCGTCTAGGAACCCATGTAAGATTAATAATCGGTTTGGCCTGTGAAGAACATAAAATATATGTTTCTTAAGGAAAAGCATTAAAATGATATAATGACAGTAGTTCGATACTGACAGTGTGAACAAGTGACCACCTAACAGGATTTAATTCAGTCTGTCATCATGTTTGATTTTTCATGAGAGATATTGCAGACGTGCTACCCGTACACACGTAATCCTTATACACTGCGTGGACAAAAAGGACTGGGACACTCAACCGATGAATTCAGGTGTTTCATTCGGTCTCATTGCCACAGATGTATACATTCAAAAACCAGCCATGCAGTTTACCTCAACACTGGTGAAATGCCATCACTATAACATGACCGTTTCTCTCTGCTAATTATCTCTCTGCAAGTGGTGTTAAAAAGCAGAAGTGTAGGGAACTCAATACGTTGGGTCTACAATAAGTGACAGAGTGGGGAGTGCCAGATCATGCTTCTCTATTCGGCGGTCAGGATTTGGCGAATGCTAAGAACACGTGACAGTTGGCACAGTGCAGTCACGCAAGTACAGTGTGGTGGAGGAGGGATACTGGTATGGGGGTTGTTTCTGGGGGTTGGCCGAGGCCAATGCAGAATGAAGGGAAATTGTGATGCTCCATCCAGTTCTCCAAAACGTCTCAGTGAGTTAAACACAACGTTCTGGAGCAGAAAAGGACCTTCTCCAAACGGTTTCCAAAATGACCCAGTACATAAAACATGGTCCCATAAAGGCAAAGTTTGTAGGAGTTTGGAAGAACTTGACTGGACGACAGAGCCCTGACTTCAACCCCCCTTCACACACCTGAGATGCGTCTGACCTTACAAATGCTCTTGATGAATGGGCAAAACATCTGATGTAGACACTCAACTTTTCTAAAAAGCTGTTATAGCTGAGATGTCAACAAGCTCCTGTAGGTGAAAAGTGTTTTTTTAACCTTAAAACTTACTCATTTGGAAGCTTGTCCACATGCAAGGCCACAGAACCTGCTTCATAGCCCTGTAGGTTGTTCTCAGGCACATCCATGTAACGTTCAGTGTAGCCAGTGTCATATGCCATCCACACTGTTACAGGAGCCCCTGCTATGGCCACCTTTAAAGTGACAGGTCATAACATAATCAGGCTGATGCAAAATTCACTGGACGTTATTGGTAATAATGTATCAAATACATTTTCCCCAAAACACCAACATGGTTATGACTGGATGAAAGTAAAATCATAGTCATAACTGTAGGAAAGTGATGAAAGGAGGTATCCAACCTAGCAAACCAGATGTGAACCTTACCTTGAACACATTAGGCCTATGAATGAGGCCCATGAGGGACAGGAATCCTCCGTAAGACCAGCCATGAATGGCGACGCGACTTAAGTCAATAAACTTGTACTTGTCAGCCACATACTGAAGACCCTCCACTTGGTCCTCAATCTCCACCTGACCCTGAGAACACAGAACACACAAAGTGTTTCAAAGTTAAAGCACAAAACAATATTCCATCCAATGTGCCAACAATGCGAATAAAGAATTAAAGCTAGTTACAATCAGTTAACAGTGTAGAAATGAACTCTTTTGGACATTAAGGCTATTTCAAACCTACCCCGGGCGCAGAAACACGGCTCATTTATGCTGCAGCCTTTCACAATGTTCATGCACTGCCTTCAGCCAACTTTAACAAAACCTCTTTACAGACAGACAACAGCCAGGCTCCACAGTATCTTACCACGTGTAACCAGTCCTGTGTTACGTAAAGAACTAAAGAGCTAGATAAGCTCAAGAATTCTACATAATTCACTGCATCTGTGATACATATTGACCTGAAGGGAAGACTATGTAACTCCACCTTCACCTAGTAATACAATTATTATAATATATATTATAATAATATAATATCTGCAATCCCAAAATTACTTTAATATAAACTCTGAGGTCTGTTTGCTGTGTTATTCTTTTGTACTGTATGGAAAAGAGCATCTTTCAGCTTCATGCTCAAATAACTTTAAAGGCAGAGTTGGGTAGCGCTGTTGCACCGAGTACACAACATGAGGTGTGAACACGGAGCAGTCTGGATGGTCTGGCACTATGGCATGCACTGTGCTGTGTTCACATCTGCACTAGGTATGAATCAACCTTTAGAATGTATTCAGTGTTCGGTTAATATTATTCAGCTTTGCATGAAGAGACATAACAAGGATTCAAGGACAGTGATTTGCATCACATGGAACAAAACGATGTACCCAATGTCCCAGTTACACCCAAAAAGCAACACACATAAAAAAAACAACATACACAGACGTAAGAAGGAGATAGAATACATGTAGTAAATAGCAGCATGAACACGAGTCACAGAGAACAACCACATACTTATTTCAACGACAGATAATCACTTACCATTTTGTTTTTCAGAGCCCCTTCAAACTTCAGACCCCTTTGACACGAGCCTCTTCCATCAATGACGACCACAGCATAACCTAGAGATGCTAGTGTGTTCAGACGCAAGTACTTCACTCCTTTGTACGAGTTGTTCACTAACTGCACCTGCAGAAAACGGGGGGGGGGGGGAATGGAAAACCTTTAGAACAGACCTTTGAGAATGCCCGTTTGTGATTGGCTCCCACAAGCCTTTTTAGTCTCCAAATGTACAAACAAGTTTTAAGCAGTTCTTTGTTGACTCTGCATCTAAACTGGAATGACGCCACCTTACAGTTAATGAATATAAAATGTCAGTTTACTTTTTACTGAAATTGTGATCAGGAGCGAGCTTTTTTACAATATTCACTTTTTTAAATAGAAATAGTCTAAACATACACATCTCTTCATATTAACGATTTAACAATTTCAATAACAAATGTTTGTGTCCATGCAAAATTCCAAATCAGAGCGTTAAATACTGAATTTTACAGCTTCAAGAATGAATAACTACAGACTCACATGGCTCATGTGGCTAAACATGGCTACTGTTATGGGTCCTACGGTGTTTAACGTCAACAGGTAATTCTGTTCTTTCAGACTGGATTCGTTACGGAATTAGAGGGGCCTCTGCCTTTCTTTCCTTCAATGTTCAAAGAAGCATATCCTGCTGATCAGATCAGGCCTGTGTCTAAAGTATACAGCATTTAAAACAATCACTTCGTTTGTACTAATGAAGGGTCAGTAAAGTATCCTTTGCAGTGCTAATTTAACAGCAGAATTAAGTAAGCTAACCTTAGCCCAGACTTACCTGCGGACCACCATACACAAACAGGATAGCTGGGTGTTTTTTGCCTGGTTTCAAGTTGTGTGGTTTGTACAACATTCCATATAGATCAAAGCCAGATTTTGCAGGGAAACTAAATATCTCAGGAGGGATATAATCTGCTGGACAACCTGAAAAATAAAACCCAAGAAAACTAAATTATTACATCAAATACACAAATAAGTGACTTTAGATCAAATTAGACTGAAAGAGCTAAGAGTTCCGTTTTATTTCAGTTACCTGCTGCCTCCATCATGCTGGCCCAAAACTCAGGCTCTTTGTGCAAAGGGTCACTTTCGGAGCCAACCAGCTTATAGACGTGAACGCAGGGAGGAGTGCTCACGTTGCTATAGTGGCTGATGAACATGTCAAAGTTCTGCATCGTAAAACAGGATGGGATTAACATTTTCACTGATATCTTATGCAGATTGTAGACAGATGATCAACTCTATTACAAATACCCACAGTGGTGTAAAGAAGCAGAAAGCCACCAGTTTGATCCCTTGAACTGGCAGGAAGTCGGGACAGGTGGAAAGTATTATGTCACACTAAACTGACAACTATGTTATGTGCATTATTTCCTTTCACATTTCACTGCCCAGGTACTGAAGTGGCTTTCCAACACTGGACACCAGTCCACTGCTCACTGCTGTTTTCACTTGTGTCAGAGTGTGTGTGTGTGTGTGTGTGTGTGTGTGTGTGTGTGTTCACTGCAGCGGCTAAACTGTTGTGTTGTTGTACAATGGCTATAATTGACCTTAATCTCAACATGTTCCCAACATTTTCAGAAGACATTTTTAAATGAAAAACTTGGTTATGATCGTGTACAGAAATAAAACACTTCCCTTTACCTTTAATGCGGCCAATTAGTCAAGACATGCTTGCTGCCCAAAGCATATTTCATTAGTTAATGTAACAAGCAAGTGCTGAAAGGCTAATCCTACCATTTAGACATGTAGAAACTGCATGTCTAATTAAACAAAATTCAGACTTCAGTTTGCCTCCCATTTCTGTTTTTAGCTGTATGACATACTGCTGACATAATTTAGAGTCACACCCGAACCACAAAAGCAAGGCAATTTGAGATTATTTGGCACTACGGGGCTTGAACTGCATTAGGGGTCCTCTAATTCTTCTAAATCTGTATCTAACAGAACAGAACAAAGTCACACTCATACAGAATGACATCAGCTGAAGAGGTAGCGACACGTACCTGGCTAACTGAGCAGCTGTGTGAAAAGCCTGGCTTGGTGAGTCGGACGATGTCTCCTGGGGAATCATAGCTTACCACGTACAAATGATGCTCCAGGGGAGTGTCTTTTGTGCCCTGGAAATACACTAGCTTTGTGCCTTCATTTACCCAGATCTGCAAATCCAAACCAAGGCACTAAATCAATGGAACAGCTCATTAAGCAAATGCTCATATTGCTCTGGCATTTGATGAGGTGCAACAAACCTTGGACCCATGTCTAGCCAGCACCTCCCACTCTCCACTGGTTAAGGTCACCTCGTCCTTTATTGGGCATTTAAAATCATCTAGGGAAAATAAACAATGGCAAGTTGTACTTGAAAGCCACAAAAAAGGCACATCTAAAAATACAGTACACTACAGTACAGATGTCATCATATCCTCACCCTCAGAGGGAGTGTAGTCTCTAGTCCACTGCTGGCAGCCTGGCTGTAGAAGGCTTGTGACTTTGTACAAATGACAGAAGCCTGTTTTTGATTCGTTCACCCACAGGAAGGTGATCTCATCATTGCTTGTTTGAACAAAAGGGTAGAAGATATCGTGGACCTGTTATGAACAAGAGTAAACTGTTTAAAATCGGTTTTTAAAACTTGAACCAACATTGGTGACTCATGTAAAATGAGTTTATGGGGATGAGCTCACATTCAAGGAATGGGAGAATTATGGAGACAAACCATTCAACAAACTTCAGATACCGCCTTAATTATCTTTCATAAGCAAACAGCCCCTTTGCTGCAGTCAGTTCATGCAGTTAAAACTAGCTGGTTACTTTGTTGGTACCTTGACTGCAGCACAAGGTACGATTCAAAATGTCTGCAAAGCAGGATAACAGAACAGACAACAAGAAAGCAAATAAATAAATGTTACTTTAATTTGAAGCCATCCATACTGTTGGTTTGTAGGGATCACCTTATGAATGGAGACAAAACTGGCCAATGCTGCTATTTGTAATAAGATACTGAGCAAAAATCATTGGTTAGAATGCTGGGTTATTGTTTACAGGGATATGGGTTCAATTCTGCACCTTGCAGCGTTCTTTGACACCAGACTCCTAAGCTGGGATATGTATCATACAAAAGTTACACATTACTGTGCTAAAAGGAGACGTTGTTGTGTATATTAGGTGTAAACATATGAAGGATGCAAGTGCGCGCAAACACAGTTCCTAAAAATGCAGTGAACAAGCTTAGAGATAAATTCAGTTAACATGACTAATTCTGCACAAAAGTAATAAGTACAAGCAATTGTTTTACCCTAGAACAGAGGTTCTTAACCCTTTTCACTGTGTGACCCCCTTTTAGGCTCCAGTAAATTTTGTGACCCCCCCCCCCACGAAAAACGGTATCAATAAGTAAATATCCATATTCCAAGTACTTTATCATATTCTCTCACTTTCTTTTTTTTTTTTTTTTTGTTCTGATGGTCCTGGACGCGGGCGTTTTGCGCCCCCACTTCCAATAAGACCTTCTAAAAAACGCTCCATTTTAATCCAGCCTGGATGATTTATATTGCAGGATCTACGGTTCCTGTCTCAGCCCTGATACTAATGTAAGAAATAACAGTTCAATAGAGTAAGCGTCCTTACATTGATCCAGATGTCCGTCACCTCCTCGTAGATGACGAAGGGCTGCACTCCCTCAGGCATGGCTGCCACGTGCTCCTCCCACTGTGGATCTTCAACTCCCACCTGGAGGAACAGGGCAGGGGGTAGGAGAACCAGCTGCAGCTTCTGTTGACTGCGGTCCAGAAACACTGCCCATGCACTGGTGGATGAGAAAGAATAATCTCTTCTATTCATTCCTTTTATGATAACAATAATTAGATGGAAAGTAAGCAGAATTTCTCATACTATTTGCCATCTTTAGTCCAGCCAGCACGTGCAATGTACTCAACCCCGGGGAACAGCGTCTTAAAAGGCAGAACAAGTTCCTTGGTCTGTGTGCTTATAACCTGTGCAGCATAAACAGAAAAAGAACCATTTTAGGTTACATTTACCAAAGGAAACGCTTTTAAGAAGTGTTTTTTAATGTGAGATTTAACATAGACAGGTTTCAAATTCTATGAGACCTCAGAAGAAAACTAGGCCTGAGTAGGGTAATCATCCACGCATTGGCTCCAGATCATGAAAAGATCATGAGGCTGATCCCCTGATGCCACATCCATCCACTGCCAGATGCAGAACAGAATGTAACCGAATTCATATACTCAGCGAGGGTCTGATGGTTAGGGATAGAGGTGAACCATGACATGATACCGAAATGTGACTGTGCTTTGTGGAGATGGACAATAGCATGTCCTGTTTCTAATGCAGCTGTATTGTATGCCACCTACATTTGTTAGCCATACAGCTGCTTCCATTCTGCAGTGGAAACTGGTGAAGCAGATCTGGAGATAGTTTTAAATTCAAGGTGTGTCAAACCAATAGAAGGCATCAGGGTAAACGACAAAACCAAAACCTCTTTACAAATATGGCAAAGCATGGGCTACATAATACCCAACACTACCAATATGATGCAGCATTTACAACCCAATCACAGTCAAAAACTGTCTGTGGGGAAGAAAGTGCTTAAAGGCCAAACATTTCTATTGAGTGCTTTTGCAGCCCTTCTTCCCTCGTCTAGTACAAGAGCTCAAGAAATTCCCAGGTGCACAAAAACGGAGACCGTTTTCTGTCACTGACAAGGATTTCGACTTCTTAACACGCTGGAACCGAAGTACAGCATTCCATTCCGCCTGCACTGTAGTCTCTGTCCTTGCAGCACAATTATAACAAAAGTAAATGTGATGGAAACGCTGAAAGATGTAGTCAGCAAAGCGATAATAACAGACGGCTGGACTTTGTGGGCCACCCAGAGTACAATAACGACCCAGACCCCACCACAACATTGCTGTTGGTACAAACAATACATGCAATATAGAGGCAGTAATGAAAGAGGTTTAGCACGGCATATAAAGTGTTTTGCTTACACTTCAAATGTTGCTTCCCAGCAGGTTTAAACGTAAGCCACATCAGTTGATTGTTGGATCAACTGAGATGTATTGATGCCTTCTTCCACTGAAGTGCCACAGCTACCGCAAAGCTTACAGCTAAATTATGGAAGTCATTACACAATAGAATAGCCCTTTAGAAATGTTTGAACGCTTCCACAAACATCAGACAGCCATTACCTCAGCTCTCATGAGTCTGGAGGTATGTTGAAATGCCCATGAAATTGACACCATGAACAGCTCCGACAGCCCTGATTCTGAAAACAGCCAACACAATGCTGTCCAATGAAAAGAACCCTACAAGATCTCACTGCGTTGGACCTCAAGTTTCAAGCTCCAGCCCACTGCAGGAGACATTGTGAGTACTCAAAGATCTCACCTCCTGCCTGAAAATGTGGACTTGTTCATTTTCCTGAAGAACACGTCAGTGTCCTAGGTCAACACTTATATGTTTAAAGGCTGAGCTAAACTCAGTGAGTTTGTTTTTTACATTAGAGTTAGATTTTGGTTATTTACAGAGTTATAATTACATATTCTGATACAAGCGCACAGTATAATCTCTTCCTAGCATTTTCATTTAATAGCAAGGCACTAAAATTGGAAATTTGATAGTTATTTGCTTGGTTATTTAAGATATATCGAAGCTACAATAGTACAATTTCTTTTTCATTGCCGGGGATCAAACATTGTTCTTTTTGAAATATTTCCACAAGAAAATAATGTGACTTTTGCACTGTTTATACACTTAATAAATGTAAAATGCCAAGTAATTTATTGTCATACAAATTTTGTTTCTGATATTGTTTGAAAATCAAAGTGTGACTCCAGAATTGTGAGCAGAGTGCATCGTTACACCCCAGTCCTTCAAGCAGGTTTGGCTGTCATGTTATGTTTGAGGCAGTTCTGATAATGTTGCTTCAAGTCAATCATTGGAAGCACATGCCATCCTGCACTGTCCCAGCTTGGTAGCACAGTGTATGATTGGGAGAGACTGTATATTACTCAAAGGAGAAAGGTGGGCTTATATACAAAAACAAAAACAAAAACAAAAACCAAAAGAAACCCACAACAACAGAACTCACTCACCTCACCATCATCATCAGTTTGAATTTCAGCCAATTTCAGACTGATTTGTGGGTTTTTACTCCCTAAAAACAAGAATAAACAAAATAAAAAACAAAATGTCAGCACACCAAAGACAACACATGACAATTCATGAAGAAATTAGTTTCAAATAAACAAACACACAAAGCAATTCCTATTGTACTACAAACAGTTGCAGCTTCTATGTTATCTGTAATTCCATATATTCTATAAATTGTCACAAACAGAATTGTAAACATTCCATTCTGAAATCTACACCATACTTAACAATGCAATCGGTCCACAACAACCTCCATTTCACACCTGAAAGCTATTATAAAAAATGTCAGTCTAACAATCATTTTTGCTCTAATGAATGTATAATAGCAGTGCTTGATCCCTGATTGCCATGTGCAATGTAATATGAAGATGCTCACCTGTCATAGAAATTAACTGGAACTACATCAATATTACCATATCATCTTGATTGACAACAATTTTTAACTATTGTTATGAAAGAAATCTGAATTACCTTTAATCGGATTTTTCAGCTTCATAATGGTCGGATTATAAGAAACACGCATTAACTGATAATGCGATAAGAAAAGCAACTAGCAAAAAACCAAGCAGTGAAAGTCTCTTCATTTTAAGGCCTTAAGACCCAAAAACAACAAACACAGGCTTCAGCAAACACATTTCAGTGTACACATACAAGCCAATCACATCATAATTTAGTAAAGTTTTAAATCACGTGTCTTATGTGGAACAGAAGAGGTTATTACCGGTGCGCGGATATCTATATACATCTGCTTTGCGCTCCTCCAGGGCTGGCGAAGGGACATGAATGATCTCTACCTCAGACTCATCCACTTCTTCATACAGCAGCTTCAAGGTCTTTCCACCATCTGCATCTGAATTACAAAAAGATGGTATGATGAGAAAGATACAGGCCAGTGTGAAAAAGCACAAAGCAATCAGTCTACCTTTAGAATTCACACAATTATAAAAGGGGAGAATTTGCACAAAAATAGGATCTCTAACAGACTACATCAGGAACATTTGTTGGCTAAAACGCTCATTAGAATACTGACACTCAGAAACTATAATCAATGTAATTCTTTTATTCTGTTAATACTTATTATTTTTAAACTAAAAGCAGCAGTTCAGTGAACCAAAAGACTGTATGTTTCCTCCGGCTGCCCAAGATGATTCTTTAACCTCTTAGGACCTGGCGTCCACATGTGTGGAATCCACACAAAGACCTGACTCTCTGTGGCATGCCACAGAAGAACATCATGCAGTTCTTTGAATTTGGAATGGACCTTCTTGGCTCAGCATGCCAATGACAGCTCTGACTTTTCAGGACAGGATGACCCAGACGTGTTAGTGCAAGGGGAAAAAAATGCTGCTATGTTCAGCCACAAAATTAATGTTTTGCACATCATCATCACATTGTGACTTCACTGTGTTCTATGATATTATATATGAAATATAAAACTAAAGTCCTCATATGGGGACATTATTTTCTCAGAAACTACATCATGCAAAAAGCTAATTCTTTGCTTTTACACTAATCAGGTGCAAATTAGCCCAAATAGCAAAGAGAAATAAAAAAAAAATGCATGCCATGTAAGAGTTCGGGTCTTAGGAGGTCAATAGTGATTCAGTGCTGAAATGATGGTACTTCAAATGTTTGACAGATAACCTGCACATATCCCGACTTAGCATTGATCAACATACCAGTTTGTATTTGGTAGTCATGTTAGCATTTATGGATGACTTCTTAATTTGCATAGAATATAAACAAACAGACTGGGGGCAATAGATCAAAATCAAACTGGTCCACTATGACAGTTGACTGCAAAAATGTACGACGGAAGTGCTAGAAAACTTGGCTGTTGTTGTAGGACCCCTTGTGGCAACACTAAGAATGCAGCTCACTCACATAGTGGCAAAAATGCATTGTGATATTTGAGTGCAACTACATTTGAAACCCAGTCTGCAAAGCTCGAAGAATCTCCTTGTTTGAACAGTACAAGCATGAAGTACGCTTCGGGCCTTATGCTGAATAAGCAAGCAGGCTTAAAAGCATTCATGAAAGCTTGTTATGAGAAGGTAAGCTTCATTTGGCTTCACAAGATGTTTAAAAGAGAGCTCATACAAACCTTCAGAGACAGTTGGACACCACCAGTAGCCAGTGAAACGATCAAACTCCTCTTGAATCACAAAGGTGGCAACACCAGCTGACTTTGGGTCATCCTTAACATTATTCAAACCTGAAACAAGATCAAAATAAAGGCAACCTATAAGGACAGATTACACACCTTCAATAGTAACATCGTGCAGACAGCTGTACTGGTCACGGACATGTGGTAAATCACACTCACGATCAATTCAAATGACTTCTGTTTCCAATAGGAACTTCATTTGCATGACATTCAAGTTTGTCACATTTGGATGAGTGCGTGATGGCACAAGACACACAAGACACGAGATGCAACTCACCTTTATGACAGAAGGTCAACCTTCGCTCCTCTCCAGTTTCAACGTTGGTCATCCACAGGTCATTGTTGTTAATGAAGGCTATGTAGTTGGGGTCACCAGGACATATCTTGGGGTCCATGCGAATCCCTGAGCACTGAGTTTTAATCTCTACAGGCTTCATGGGTGCTGCCTGCTAAACAATACAGAATTTTTCAAGAAATGAGGACAGCTTCAAACTGCATGCTCTAATTTGCTTCAAATGGTAATTTGATATATGCCATAACAGGATCACTTTTGGTTCCATAAAGAGAAATTGTGCAGAGAAATTTTTCAAGGTATAAAAAAACCCCACATGATGTTTTATGCAAACGGCTGTTCTTCTATTGTATCATTCATTTAATTCACCTTTATTTTTAAGAGTGCAGTTTAACAAAACTGGAGAGGCTGGTTTCATTTGAAAGAATTGAGTTGGGAGGGGAGAAAGAAATTGTGTTGACTCACAATGAAGCCATTATGTCCACCATCATGACAATAGAAAAGGCTGTTGCTAGCTTGAAAGAGGAAAAGGCCGCTTTGCGCATGATAGTCATAGGATGTGATGCCAAACACACCGAGCCGCTTCCTCTCACGAAGGAGCTCCTCCTCCCGGGAATACACACCGTGATGAGGAGTCGCCTGGAGAAGAGCACAGTGGAGTGTAAAGGCGGTAACTGTGCTGACCATGTCAATGTTCATCCCATCCTACAGTTTTACTGTAACTAGCAGTAGTTTAATTCATGCCACCCCAGCAAGAAAACACTTTGGTTGGCCAAATGATGTACTGAAGCTGTAGCACATCATTCGGTTACTGTTAGCTGTGGACACTTCTGTAAAAAGACAGTGCAGCAAAAAATCTAATTTCCACAATTCTCAATTCACACCACATTAGGTATATATACAGTTAAAAATATCTTGAGCTGGGCTCAAAAGAAATTATTTTAGCCAAGACTCATTTAAACTTAAAATATCATCAGTGATAGAGGTTCAGTACTTCCTAGTACATACAATTCCTCCAACAACAAAAAACACTTACTAGTCATACTGCCACATTAACCTATACTTTTATGTAATTGTGACTGGTCATATGTTACCATTGTTTTGCAAGAAATGTCATTCTGTCTTAATTATTACTCATTTTAAAAATATCTATATATTTTTATAAGTTGAAATATTAATTCCAAATATTTAATTGCATTTTTACTAGCTAGAATTACACTGTACATATCTGGAATAATATTTTCTACAACTTTTATAAGAAGAATAATTTAAACAACAAATTGGATTTTTTTTTTTTACTTTTTTTAAATAAAAGAAAATTAAGATGAATATAAACTGAACTTAATACATCAAAAGTTAGAATTGCATTAAGAATGTCATGCTGGCAAGCTGATTATTAATTATAATATCAAGTCTGCATTACTATATCGCAATTTCAATTACAGTTTTCATAGTATAATTCTACTTGAAACTAGAATACTGCATTACAGTGATTATAAAATTTTACAAAAAGAAATTGATCAATAAAGTCGTGCTGACTAGTTATACAGCCAGACTGACATATCCTTAGATCATTGGTGGCATATTAGGTAAAACATACTAAAGTAAAACATACTAGAGCCTATAGTACCCAGCACAAGCAAAACTTGTAATAATAATAATAAATAAATAATAATATAAACATACTCAGACAATCATGCGATATCACCATGACCCTGCATTTCTATCACACAAGCAAATAAATACAAGAGCTCTTTTTCCATATAATTGGCAAATGTATATTTTACAATGTGCTGCCATATCTATAATGCATATTAATGTTTTCCAATTTACCTGAAAGTGATCCAACATCTGCTTCCAAGACAAGACTAGAAGGGCTTCTTTCCTGATCTTCTTTGGAATTTCTGAGTACAGTAATGAGTTTTCCCTGCTTCCATAGGGCATACCTTAACAGAAAAGAAAAAAAACATGATATGGCAACATCAGGGGGCCTATAAGCTAAAAATATTATATCACAATATTTACACAATATTAAAATCACAATATTTACAAAAATAAAATCATGTAATAATGAAAACAAAAAAATATTTTACCAAAACACATTCATAATCCTAATCCAGTAATGGATCACTGGTACAAATATGGGAAGTGGGAGAAGTATTACCAAGGTAGTACAGGCGATGAGAATGAGGGCCTGAATCATCATGTTTCTGTACAAACTGAAAGTCGTGGGGGGCCTTGTTAATTATCATTCCGGAGTACTTCCGACTTCCATGGATGATTTCGCGTAACCCATCCCAAGAGTGCTTCTCCACAAAGAACTGGGAGGAAACATCTTCCATCTCCACAACCTCGGTGCTGTCTGAAAGGTCATCTACTGCAGTCATCTTGACAGCTGCTAAACTGAGCACAGGAACAAGTGTGTAGTAAACCCTTAGTAATGCTTTTACAAAACTGCAACTATTAAAGTACCTTTAATAGAAACTGGAGTACCTTTTCCAACTTCCTTCGGTTTCTTCTTCAAGTTTCACCCTTTTTACTCTATACATTAACTGGCACACAAGCCTCCACTAGATCTGGCAAGCTGTAGAGGAGATGGAGGGGGACAGATCAAAACATGATGCAGCGTTTCAATTTCACAATGTACATTTTCACTATTTAAGCAATATATCATTTTGATTATGTTCTGAAAGCTTAACTAAACTTGTGTTTATGACAAAACTGTGCGACATTGACGGGCCAAGAAAAAACCACCACCACCACCACTAACCTATATATCTTCATACAGATGTGTTTCCTTGTCGCAAAAGGTTGCACAAGTGCTTCGGTAACAGAATGTTACAAGACTGTAATGTTAGTCAAGAGCTCTAATCAATGTAGAGTTCACATGGTTTGTAAACTGTTGTTGAATAAAAAAAAATAATACAATTTAAGAGTTGGATCTGGTTGCTTTTCTTTGCATATTAACATTGAATTATGCAAAATGTTAACCATCAACATTGAACAGCAGTTCATTGCCAATATCACCTAGCCATCAGGTCTCTATTAATGCCCCACCAAGTTTGCTATTACCAGACAAGGGTTAAGCCTAATCCTGGACTACAGAGCATTCTGAATGATGACTCTCCAGTTAAACTTAGTCTAGAACTAGGCTTAAACCCCATCTGGGAAACCAGCCTTAAATGTAAGGTAGGTTTGTGACGGTGAAGAAATGGGTTGAATTACACCAGAAGCCTTGGTAGCTCAGACAGCATATATAAAGAGCAGTTTATCCTGACCCAGCCAGAAAAGGAGAAGTGTTTCAACCCTGGCTGCTTTTGGAAAGAGAGACATACACTCCCCTCCAAGAAGTATTGGAAACAGTGAAGCAGTTCAGCTTTTATTTCCAGGTATTTACATCTGGATCTGATGCACAGGTCAGAAGATATCACATTTTGTCCAAACCCACCCATGTCTTGTGAACAAATGTACTGGAACATGTGACTGACAGGTGTGTTTTGCCCAGGTATGTCCTGTTACATTGATTATTCAAACAATAAACAGCACTAAAAGTCTGCGCTCAGTTTCAGATTGGGTTTTGCCTGTGCAGGCTGTGCTTTTATAGTTAGAGGAGTGAAAAGCAGAGAGCTGTCTATGGGTGAACAAGCAATTGCAAAGCTGAGAATGACGACTTTCATCTTCAGGACATTAGTGTATCGAGTTACTTATGACAAACAGGTAGATCAAGAAAAACAACAGCAGTTGATGACAAACATTGTAAGAGCTGTAAAGAAAGACCCTAAAACACCTGTTAGTGACATCAGCAACAACCTAGAGGGCAGGAATGAAGATCTCAATCTACTGTTTGCAGAAGCGTTCATGAACAAAAGTACAGAGGCTTCACCAGAAGATGCAATGCAACTAATTAGCAAGAAGAGCAGGAAGACCAGGCTGGAATTTGCCAGGAAGTCCAGAGACAAGCCTCAGAAATTCAGTGACAATGTTTTATGGTGAGACAATGATAAACCTTTACCAATGTAATGAAAAGGCTAAAGTTCATGATCCTAAACATATGGGCTTTTCTGTAAAACACAATGGCGGTAATGTCATGGGTTGGGCTTGCATGGCTTCTTCTGGGAAGGTATCATTAATCTTCATTGATGAGGTCACACGTGATGGTAGCAATGCAATGAGCTCATACGTCTACAGAAACATTATGTCTATCAATTTACAGAAAGATGCAACCAAGCTGATTAAGAGATCCTTCATCGCGCAGCATGATAATGTCTCAAACCATGCTGCCAAAACTACAGAGGGGTCGGAGGCAAGAAGTGACAGGTTTTAGACTGGCATAGTCAATATCCAGACTTAAACCCTACAGAGCTGCAATTTACCTGCTAAAGAGGAGACTGAAGGGAGTCACCTCCAAAACAAACACCACCTGAAAGAGGCTGCAGTGAAAGCCTGGAAAAGCATCACAAAAGAGGAATGCAAAGTTTAGTGATGTCAACGTGTCACAGGCTTGATGTTATTGCAAGCAATGTATTTGCAGCTAAATATAAATTATTATTTACTTTCATTTCTTTAAGTTTCTGTTCCTAATTTTATCTGTTATTTTTTGGTGTCAAACCCAAATATTTTAGTCTACAGCAACAACAGGATTGGCCTCACTGTTCCAATACTTGCGAAGGGGAGTGTATATCCCAAAAATCTCACATCATTTACTGACACACATCACAGATCTAACAAATAAATAAAGTGTATGTTTGCTGGTTGCTGTGGCATGATGAATATCACCACCACTAAGCTATTACATCATGTGGGCGACTGGGATCCAACTCCTATTCTGGGGGACTATGCTGCTCATCAGTTCAAATGACTGTGTGTAAATAAAAGTTTGTGAGATGTGTAGTTACTCTGCTTTGGTCTGGAAGAAGCATCAAAAGATCACCCCCAGCTGACAGTAAACTGGTTTGGATGGTCAGCATTAACCCAAGAACCACCAAGACACTGGTCTGCTATGAACGGGTTGTCATCGGAACACCGGGATCACTTCACATAGTCATAGACTAAGATGCTGTCATCCAAAAAAGAAGCCCTCTAAAAATCACCACTTTGACACTCAACTTAACTTGCAGAACAGACAAAGACAAAAAAAAAGTCAGCCACAATGACCAGAGGTAAGTCTGAAAGGGTACAGATCACTACTGGGCATTCAAGCACAGCCTGGTCTGGTTAGGGAACCAGGCTTCTGACTGGAAGATTGCTGGTTCAATTCCCTGCCTTTGAGCAAGGTATTGAAGTCCCAAGCTGCTTCCTGAGCGCTGTGGAAGAGTTATCTACTGCTCAGGGCATGTGTAATCATTAGTATGCAAATTCACTAGTGAGAATGTGTGTGATTCACTGTGTGTATGGAATGAATAAATTCCCTGTGTGCAAGCACAGTGACTCAATATACACAATTTTTTAAACACGTGTTTACATTTGTTACTGGTTACAGTGAGAAATGTTACAGTATTTTCCATGCAACAACACTGGCAGTTATTTTCTTGACATAGCCTAATGGGGGGTTTGTATTTTGGAACGCAGCTCAACATGTGATTAGCTATCCCTCATCTCTTTTTTTGTATCTGTAAACCAAAGGATGGTATATTGCTTGCATTTTCTCTTACACTAGTCTATATTATGGCCAAGGAAAATCTACACTGTAAGCAGAACCCAAAAAAACATCAGGCTGAGACTCCACCAACATATTCTCTCAGGCCTGACCTGCTCTAATGTCTTAGCACAAATACTCCATAGACATGGGGAATGTTCAGCTTAGAGTCTCAATGAAATGGGGCCACAACACGGGGGCTGGAAATTGTGGTCATATGATTAGCTACTGCACTAAATACACACCCTTAGCAAACTGATATCCTGAAGATAACAGTGTATGCATTACAATTTCCCTAACTGGCTACCCTACGAGAACACAGAACAAATAATACACTTCATAATAACACAACACATAATTAACACTTAATGTACGTCCTCAAACACAATGTAACCCAGATACACACAGCCACACCCTCTCAAAACAAATAGCTAAAAAATATGGCAAGCCCTAACAGCCTAATGTCTCAACAGTGATACGAGCTAGGGCTGGACAATAGACAACAAAATCATATGCCGATATGGTTTAGCTGAAAGGCGATATTTGATACAATATGAAAAATACAAGGTGAAAAAAATGACACGGTATTTCAGTATTTTAACATACTGAAATCTGATCTTCATTTTTCTTTATACCTGCCAAGTCTTGTGCCCCTCCATAGTGTGTACATGAGGGTGTGAATGGGGGCAGAGGGGAGCAGAGTAGAGGAGGAGCTAAGGGCAAGGGGCGGAGCAAAGAAAAGGAACAGAAAAAAAGGTTTGATATAAAAATAAAAAAAACTCGAAATAAACAATATCGCCTGAGCAATTAAATTACAGTTATTACTGATACTCTTGTACCCCATTATCTATATAAATACTGATATATCACTCAGTCCTATTTTGAGCCAAATGTTAATAGCAAAATCTCAAACTCAAGATCTGTCGTGTACCTTTTCCAACCTGAAATCTTAATTTCTGATATTAAGTGTTACAGTCCACAAAGCCATTGTGAACACTGCTGATACATATTCTTAAACCACTGAATTACAGTTGTATCTATTATTACATGTAGTTCAGAGTATATGTAGTAAATATTCACACTGTAGTTCTGACACTAATAAGTCCAAGTCCACACAACTCTAAATACACTACTAGTTTAATTTTGATAGGTTGGAATTAAGCCATAATAAACAAGATGCCCTCGAGAAAATGCCGATAGTTCCGTCCTTATTTGGACAGACAAGACGAACAGCCAATGAGAACGAGGACAATGCCGCGCTGAACCAATCACGTGGCTGAAACGGAGCCACAGTCACGCCATTTTGGTTGAGGCACTCGGCAGTGGAGGCGTAGCAGTGGGTTAGCCCACGTGCTGATGTTTTGGTCACTGCAGGCGAGCGCAGCAGTGCACAAGCAGTGGGGGCGAAAGAAGACACCGTTCCCGAAGACTCCTCCTCAAACGGACACAGTCCACGTCTCAAAAGACGAGGCAACAAGATAAGAAGTCGGTAGTGTGAGGCATGTTCCCATAAAGACAGGCACACACGGATTGTTCACCCCCAGTGGCATCCTTTAGAGCCACCCAAACTAAGACTCACCACCCCAGACTACAGCTACCAGCCCACCACCCCTTCATACTGCCCACATCACGAATGGGATTATGATGCAGTAAATGTCAGGATTAATCAGGTCATAAAACATCTCTCAGAGGGCTTTTCCTCAGCCTTACCTCAGATTTGTGGCCATGTCAGGAGACAGAATGAGCCTTAAAGTGTAACAGAAATAGAGATTTTATTTACTAGTTATAAATTTGTGGTCACATTTTCATTCACCTCAGATCACTAATCACAGTATTAACCTTAAAACAAGTTTTAAAATATATCACTTTAGATGGAATGAACATAAAATAGGACTAACTTTTAAATTAATCTCATTTTTTGAGACGCACTACTATATCGTGAATTATATCGAACTTCCCCCACATTGCTCAGCCCTAGGTGCAATAGGCATTTAAAATACTGACAATTTCAGGTCTCCAAAATATAAACCAGAATACTGTTGACTAGAAACAATATGTGAAACTATATCTAGAATTCCAGTGTAGAATTAGGATGAAATCACATCACAATTACATTAGGGAAGTGTGGTCCTCACTATATGACTAGAGAGAACAGCTTTACAAATCTGTAGATCTGATGATTATGGCCAGGAATTCCAGAGCTGATATCTGTAATTACAAGTCTGACTACAAACAAATTCATTCCAAAAAGCTTGAACTGGGAATTCTCTGCCTGGCCATTATTCCCTTGGTCGATACTGGCATTTCATAAGTAATCTGGTGCTGAAGACATGACCTATGAAGATACACCTTTATTATCAGTGTGACCGACTGGCTCAAAACACACTGAATGCAAAAACACTAAATGCACTCTATTTATACTACGCTGACGCTCCCAGTCTGCATACTATGAAGTGAAAGCACAGTTGGACCAGTGTGAACCAGTGTGGATCGGTGTGGAGTGTGAACCAGTATGAACCAGTGTGCATCATTGTGACTTAGTGTGAAACGGTGTGCATCGGCGTGAATCAATGTGGATCAGTGTGAATCCTAGTGAATCAGCGTGAACAAGTGCGCATCATTATGAATCAGTGTGCATCATAATGAACCACTGTGCATCACAGGAAGCTGCAAAACCTGTATTACAGGCGCTGACGAGGCAGACAGGCCGGCCGGCCGGCGCTGGGCTCGTCTATATTGAAGACTGAGCGGCTTTATTAGAGCCAACAAAAGCGCTTCTGTCCAACGACACGACCTGCGCTAAGCTAACGAGCTAACAGAGAAACACTGCCCTCTCAGCGTTTCAGAACAACGAGAACGAGGCTTAAACACACACACACACACTTCTGTTAGCTACATTAGACAGATGAGGGCTGTATTCAGAGCAGCAGAGCTGAAGTGAGTGTTTGAACGGAGCAGCCGGTTACGGCTCTGCTCTACTGTAACAGAAAGAGAGAGAGAGTGTGTGTATGTGTATGTGTGTGTGTGTGTGTGCGTGCGGCTCGGTGTGTTAGCCGCAGAGCTAACCCAGCAGCTCGGTTCGGTCGTCGCTGTGTCGTTAAAATGCAGCAGCGCCCCGCTGTAACAGACACCGGCTGCGGATAAAGCAGTCCGCCCAGCAGGGCAGCAGGGCCGGCCGGATGCAGGCAGCCGCGGACGCTGCCGGGGCGAGCCGCTCTGTTGTCGCCCTGCTGGAGGAGAAGCGGCCGGATAAACACAGCGGTACTCACAGGTCCACCGTTACGGAGCGTCTCACCGGTCGACTGACTGGCTGGCTGGCTGTTTAGGCGGCGGTGCGGGCAGAAGCGCTCTCCATAACCGCGAGCAACACAAAGCGACAGTCAGCAGCTGCTCACGAAAACAGGAACGACTTCACCGACATGCTCGGTTCCGGGCGGAGGGCTTTACGACACTGCACTTCCGCTGCGCGGGACTCTCGGACCTCAGCGGGACACCGCCGTCAGGCCAAGACCGCCCGCTTCCCCCGGGACAAAACCGGTGCCGGAACGCTTCTGTTTTATCCGGGTTTTGTTGACTCTCGTTTTTGTGACGTCGGTGTCCAGCGTGACCCCCCCCCCCAAACCCCTTCCCCCACGACCCCCTTCTTCTCAGGACCCGCCCCGCTCTGACCCCACCTCCCCCTTCTCTATAATGTCCCTAAAATTCAAGTCCTCAGTCTGCTAAACCATCCTCTCAATCTCAGTTTGTTTGCTCAGTCTGCTAAAGCGTTCCCGTCATTTTTAAATTAAATTTGCAAAACATTTAAATAATACTTACTTCATCATCTGAGGTATCTGTTTTTTATATGAGCCATCTTTAAACATGTATAGAATTTTTTTTATTATTTTTTTTGCCTGTACACTGTCATATTAAAACACTTTGAGTTCTTTCTGATTAAAGGGCATGGCCAATGAAGCAGGATGGGAAAGCAGGCTGAGGGAAATCCCTCAGATTCTTTCTGACTTACAAAATGAATGTGGTAGGCTACCTCTATCATGCTGAAAACAAAAACACAGATCAAAAGTGAAAGTATCATGCTGGAATTCTACCCAAAAAAATAAAATAAATAAAAAATAAAATTAACAGCCTTTAATAAGTAGGGAAGCACCTTATGTTCAACCAAATTAAAGTGGCACCTTTTGTGTTGTGTAAAATTCTGTAACCTGTAAAGCTTTATTTGTTTCACAGAATTCACATTTTTGTGTTCCCATCAGTGTCGTCATACTGGTCATTTCCTCTAGCGATAAAGACGTCTTGACTGCTGCAGAGCAGGATGTCCACCTCAAACTACATTTTTTTTTGTCAAAATTGCTTTGAAAAAAAAATTCTGAAAATAAATAACTTGACTGCTGATATAGCCATTAAGGTAGATTCTAATACACTAATTGACAAAAAATAATGCACCAAAAAGAGTTGTTGGTATTGAAAGAAACATTATATCTGTGAGTGTAAAGATATATGCAAGTGATTATTATATTAGAGTGAGTGGATACGTTTATTGGGAAAAACTTTACAACTGAAAAGTGGCTCTAGCACCCTGTTGTGCCAGCTCTAGCCTGGATGCAAGATTAGATACAGTGGCATGGAGCCATACATGTTCCATTTGGCATTCTACAGCACATTTGCCCACAGATGTTGTAGCTGGGCCCGTAGGACCTGCACACTCATAGGTTGCCAAAGATTGTGTCCCAGCTTGTCCCATAAGTGATAAATCTGGTGACTGGGCAGGCCAAGTATTGGTTGCAGTCTAATGGAGACATTCCTTGGAAACCCTTTCAGTGTGTGGGTCAGGATTATCCTGAAGCACTTATCACAAGGACTTCGTACTCAAACCTGACAGACTCCAAACGGAAACTGGATTTGTCTCTAAAGACAATAAAGTTCAAGTTCATAACAGTCCAGGTTTCTCATAAATGACAAAACTGCAATAATATGCACCTTCTCAAAGTCTGTGAAAATGTCTTTGAAGCATGTTTAGCAGTTGGTTAGGTACACTACCAAAAAGTAGAGTCTGAGAGTCTTATGCTGTTGGAAACTGGTAAATATAATTTGTTAATTGCACATGAAAAGTTGTATTCGGGCTTATAGATGATGCACACGTTTATGAGAATTTTCTACCTTTCCTGTATTTTTAAAATTCAGTTTTAATGATGATTTTTTTTTTTACACTCTAGGACGTAGCTGATTTTTGTTTGATATTTCAGTGTTTGTGCATTAATGTAGTTGTTTTGGGTTATCATATGGATCTCTCTGATTAATGGGCAGATTTTCCAACCTGCACGTACAATGAAGTTGTAATATTGTTTCATATACACAACATTCTAATGAGCACGTGCACAAAGCATTATTATAGTGCAGCAGATGAAGCGCATTTACACCCTTTTACACCTGCCAAGATCTAGTGTCTAAATGGACCACACCCGTAATTGTTTATATATCTGTCTGAGACATTCCTGCAAATGATACTTTAGCTAATAGTAGCTAAAATAATCAAGTAGCAGAAACAACTGTAATAGTGTAGAACATGGGTTCTCAACTTTTGCATCTCATGGCCCACCTGTTTATAAGAAGAAAGCATAATGGCCTACAAGAAAACAAATATTTTTCTTTTGCGTGCAGATGCTGCAGCTGTGTTGTCTATACTGTTAAATTTGCCTTGTGACATTCCTCTTAATTTATTTGTGCATTAATTTTATTGCTCATATAATAGTTATAGTTTGAACATTGTTGATCTCTTGATTTTCACTAATACTGAATAATATTTTTCCACATGGACTTTTTTAAAAATTTAAATTCTCTCTACCAGTCCAGTATGGATTACAGTCTCCCCCTTAGGGCTGAGGGGCTGGGGGACCACTAGAGACTGCTTCATGGTGTTTACCACATAATGTGACAGTTAGTTTAGGCAATTTGTGCAATGATTTATGCATTCATTTTGCATGATGCTTATAAGCTCCCTTTACGAATTAGCCACAGTAGCTTTGTAGTAACACTGCAAAAAATAGAAGAAACTAACTTCAAACACTAAACATGTTTTGGTAAAACTTTAAATCAGGGATGGGGACAAATCACTTGAAGTATTCCTTTAGTGCTGTATTTTAAACAGCTCTGTTCCCTCAAAAAGAAATACAGTGCTTTCATTTGAAAAGACAAGTCTTGTGACATCTCTTACTGCCATTAATAACACAAGTCAATAACACAAGGTCACATCCCTTATAAGTTACAGACTGTGCTTGTTCTGTAAAAAAAACCCAAAAAACAAAACAAAAACAAAAACAAAAAAAACAACACTGTGATCCGGTGCTCAACAGCATCCAGAAATGCAAAGAGGTAATACTTTCTATGCAAGGCTTTTCACTACTTATTTCCTTATGGAGGTCATGGGACACCTGGGAAATTTTCAGATAAATTTATTTATGCAGAAATAAGCTTTTACAGAAAGCTAAAAGTAAGTATTAAGTATTCAGTAAATTTCTCACATTTAAGGCACTGCACTGGCTGTGTCCAGAAACATTTGCTACTCCTCATCTCCTCCTCCTCCTTTCCTTCTCCTCCTCTCCTACCCCAGGAGAAGGTGGAAGACTCGAGGAGAGGACAGGAGCAGGAGGAATGGAGAGAAGGAGCTGTAATTGGGGAAATGGGAAAGCTGATCCCTTTCATATATGATGCTGACTACTAATGAACTGAGCCAATCACAGCGTTTACTTTCAGCACACACCTAATTCTGCCCGGTCAATCACAGCTGCTGCATAGAACGAGGGCCAGATTTGTCCATTTAACTGCATTAATTGTGAATTAAACTCATTGCAAAGATACAGCAACAACATAATCTCATTGTCCTTCCTGCAGATGTTGTCATGGCACTCAATGCCACCTTGTTCTTCTTTTACTTATATTTGAAACTTTTTAATTTAAATAATCAGTTTATTATAATAGTGTAGGTTTGCTCACAGTCTTGTACCAATGCAGTTGCATTAATCTGCATAAACAAGCATGCAAGGAGTGATGTCACTCCAAAGCCCTTAACAGACTTCTTGGCTAGGATACTCTTGTGTATCCTCAACTGGAAGCTGCTTCAAGGGGCATTTTAAGTGGCTTTATTCCTCTCCTTCAGTATTTGGACAGGCAGCAGATCCGAGTCACAAAATCAGTATCTGGGTCACAGAGGAGAGGAGGAGCAGCAGTAATGTTTGGGGTTTCTGGACACAGCCTTAGTACGATTCTACTGATGGCATTCAGTGATGTAGCCCCAAGGTTTTGGAATGCCATATCCACATAGCCATGCAATATCCACGAGACTCACTGGCAGTAAAATAGGTCTAAATGTGCAGAGCACATGAAGAGCTCACTGGCTAAAACTGTGACAGTCAAGGAATGTAACCATTGCTATAAATCAGTTTGTAAAATTTCTGGTCAGCTGATGGTAGGATTTGTGTATGGCGCAAACCCCATGAAGTCAAGGCACTGTGTAGGCTGGTGGTGGTTCCACACTGGTGTGGGTGTATTTCCATGGATTGGGTCCACTGGCATGGATTGAAAGCGCTGGACCACCTAAACATCATTGATCGGTACATTTCACTGCTTGGTGTCCATTTAAAGGCCTTCGTGGACATTCCTGCTACATACATGACACTGTATATCAATAAAGATTAAATGCCCACACAATTTTGGAAATGGAAGGTCTTATTTTTCTGTCATCCACTATTATGCCTCGATGAACAATGATAATTCATGGCGCCTTGCCATGAACAAACTGCCCAGTGTTCAGCCTCACATCCTATATAGATATGGATGTATAAATTCCATCCTCTTAGGTAATGAGACACAATCATTTTACATACTGCTATCATTTGTCTTTTTGGCATATCAGTGTCTGATGGTTTACATACGTTTGGCCATAGCATAATATTTTTTCCACTATTAAAAAATGTACAATGAATGAATGTAATGACAAAATAATTGAGATATTTTTAATGCAATGTTTTGCATTTTACAACAATAAAACAAGAAAATGTAGAGTATGACTTTTAATTTTGCATGTACTGTTGCTACTTATATTACAGTACAAACCCAATAAAAGGTTTTCTAATGTTTACGTCTATAAGCCCTGTTATGCAATGGGTCATTTTGTAATTTTCTGAGCCGTCTCATGTGACATGCTTAGGTTTGAGCAGTATAACGCACAATGTCCTGCATAGTCCAAATTACTAAGAACTAATTCTGTAACTGTTGTGCAGTTATCATATATAACACTTCAAAGCAAAGATGAAATCTGTTTCTCGTGTTAGCACAGTCTCTATAATCATTAATTATTCCTTTTTGTTTTAAACAGAGATGAAAAGCTACTGAATATGTGAACAGAAATCCCCTCATTTTCCATGTTAGATAAGGACAGGTTCAAGCTTTGCATTTGTCATCTGTCTCTGTTGATGTCTTCTCCTCCCTTCTTCCGAATCGTTGACTTAGTTCAGTCGTTAAGACAGAACAACAAGATTTCTAAGAGAAAGACATTTGCAAGAAAAGTCAGATTACAAATTTTAACCCATTCAACCTAATGGGAAACTGTAGCCCAGTATAAAGCATTTTTACTACTAAGCCCTGTCTATCCTAATGGCATAACCTTTCATATAGAGCAAAAATAAATTTCATTATCATTAACAATGCAGTCTAAGTGTAGGTATTTAAATGAAACCATAATTTCTCATTTGGTTGAATGGAATTTTTGTCTACTTTAGTAGCTTTTAAATGACGCATTTCTGTAAAGACCAATTTTAGATTATTATTAGATTTCCAACCAGTTCAGATCACTACCCACCTGCTGTGCGTTAGCAATGCTTCGTGATTTGGCAGCCAGCTCCATGAGAGCCATAGCGACTCCCAGGCTCAGGCCAAGTGCCAGCAGCAGGAAGACACCCTTCAGGTTGCTAGCCTTCAGGGGAGAGGCCTGGGTGTTTTCTGCTACACAGCTGCTGGCCCACCACTTGCTGCGGAAGTAATCAAGCTCCCCAGACTCACTCAGCTGGAGGATGGCCACACTCAAGTTTTTCATCATGGGAAAGCCTAAGGCAATGAAATGAACAGTTAGGAGATGCCAACCAAAAGCCATTGGACATGCTATAAACTGTTGATTTCAATGGTCAAATTCCACTGATGCCACATAAATACTTGTGCCGTTATACAGTGCATCCAGAAAGTATTCACAGCACTTCATTTTTTTGCACATTTTGTTCTTACAGCTTTATTTCAAAATGGAATTAAATTTATTTTCCCCTTCAGAATTCTACACACAATACCCTGATGATGTGAGAATGATAAAGTGAGAAAAGTAAGTTTAAAAAAATAGAACACAAAATGTTCACATACATAAGTATTGACAGCCTTTGCCATGACATTCAAAACTGAGCTCAAGCACATCTTGTTTCCACTGAACATCCTCCAAATGTTTCTACAGCTTGACTGGAGTAAAACTGTGGTAAATTCAATTGACTGGACCTGATTTGGAAAGGCACAAACCTGTTTATATAAGATCCCAGAGTAGACAGTGTATGTCAGAGCACAAACCAAGCCATGAGGTCTAAGGAATTGTCTGTAGACCTCAGAGACAAGATCTGGAGAAGGGTACAGAAAAATTCTCCTGCATTGAATGTCCCAGTGAGCACAGTGGCCTCTATCAACCGTAAAAGGAAGAAGTTTGGAACTACCAGGACTCTTCCTGAAGCTGGCTGCCTGGCCAAACTGAGTAATCATGGTAGAAGGGCCTTAGTCAGGCAAAGGTGACCAAGAACCTAATGGTCACTCTGACAGAGCTCCAGTGTTGCTCTGTGGAGAGAGGAGAACCTTCCAGAAGAACAACCATTTCTGCAGCATCCCACCAATCAGGCTTGTATGGTAGAGTGGCCAGACAGAAGCCACTCCTCAGTAAAAGGCACATGACAGCCTGTCTGAAGGACTCTCAGACCACGAGAGATAAAATGTTCTGGTCTGATGGTCTGAAGATTTCAGTCTTTGGCCTCAATGCCAAGCGTCATGTCTGGAGGAAACCAGGCACTGTTCATTGCCTAGCCAATACCATTGCTACCGTGAAGCATGGTGGTGGCAGCAGGAACTGGGAGACTAGTCAGGGTTGAGATGACTGCAGAGAGACATTCTTGATGATAACCTGCTCCAGAAAGCTCTGAATCTCAGACTGGGGTGTAAATTTAAAGACAGCTTGTGTAAATGGGGTAGTGAGGCAAAGCTCTTCATATCCCAAAAAAGATAGGGGGCACGTGTGTTCACTGCCCCCTATTGTGCGAATTCACTAGTGTGTGTGTGTGTGTGTGTGTGTGTGTTTGTGTGTGTGTGTCTCACTGTGTGTGGATGAGTTAAATGCAGACAAATCCCCCTGCAAATTCCATGAATTCAGCCCATTTTTTTAGCACATCTGCCAATTTTATGCAGCCTAAAAGGGAATTGCAGTGAATCAGATTTATGGCCATGAAAACACCCCATTTGACTGGTAAGATCAGATTTCAGGCAGTATAGGGTGTGTAATTTGTGTGAAGATTTGAACACAGTACCTGTGTCTGAATACTGTCAAATATTATGTGGTCAATGTTTTAGCTAGTCGTTAAATAATGGCATATAAATCAGATTTGTCCATGTGTAACTTGAAATCTGAACACTCAGTCTAAAAATCACAATAAAGAAACAAACTGATTTTGCCCCGCAGTGTGTAAAAAGTTGAGTCAGTACTGTCAGTTGATTAGCACTGGAGCATGCTGGCAAGTGTTTAAGCTCATTTATTACATTTGTTAATAAAGACTCAGCAGAGTTCCTCAATCATGCCCCTGCCCATCGGGAGCCGGAGTACAAGAGAGCAAATTTGGCCTCTCTGGGTGTGTAGAAAATGGGCATAATACTATTGGCAGAATGATGACACAGCTTCAGTGGTACATTTAAGCATGACAATGTCTACAGGTTTATACAGTATCCTTCAAGGTCAGTAAAAGCCATGGAACACTGGAAACTGTGTTGTTGTTGACAATACCTACTGTTGCCATCTCAGCTTGGCCTGCACATACATACCTATAGGAGCTGCAATGCTGTAGCCTCTCATACCGATGACCTCAGGACAGCGCATTAAGTTGCAGTAGCGTGCAACAACCAGATCCAGAGACACAGACTCCCCTATGAATGCGTAATTCCCCTCCTGAGCTCTACGGACACCTTCTTCCATGGATTGCGCATAGCTCTGCTGCCTCTCCATGTTCTCATAGATACGCCGATAGGTGGGATTGATGGAATTCTGCATGGACAACATGACAAGGATTGTCATAACCAGCGTAAGCATCATCATCGGAATCAATAACAAAACAAGCCCAAAAGAAGATAAACTGTCCCAAAACTTCTGACAGGCAGTGCAGGTAACATGTCATGGCTTCCTGTGATGTTTATACATGGGATGTATAGATTTTGCATTTGACAAAAGTGAATGATAGCACTGCCCTCTTTCACTATATGCAGGGCTGGGCTGGCAAATTCAGCCCTGGATTTATTATAGTTTGGCTCCTTGTGGTCGATTTAGTCCCTTTTGTTCGGTTCTGTTTTGTTGATCTGGTGGGTATGTGTTGGGAGTAGGGGTTCTCTTTTGATTTGTTTCATTTCGTCAACCAGTGGGGAGGGTCGAAAAAAATAAAAATAAAATTCTTCTGATGGCCACTTCATCCCTATAAAAACTGTTCTGTCACACTGGCTATGACAGAAATTAATCCCTATTTACATTTCAAGGCCCTAATGAATGTCTGAATCCTAAAATGGAATTCAATGCACTACAATTTAGTGAAAAATTTAGCTCATTATATATATATATATATATATATATAAACACTCCAGAAAAAGAAAATAATAATAATTTTGGGGACATTATTTCATCAGAAGTCACAGTGTCATGGCATTCAGTATTGGAGTAAAATACACAATACCTGGCAGACAGAAACTACCTCTGGTAACGTCTCATGAAAATAACAGTGTGAATATTTGTTTTGCAGCAAAAGTTTTGATTTAAAATTTTTACAACGCACTATATATTGCACATCCTACAATGTGATTATTGATGCTGATTAATGATGCTGAACCAATATAATGTGCAGCCCAACTCAAAACCCCCACTTGTGTCAAAATAACAAATCAGGACTGAGTCGACCTTAACGGCACATTAAACAAAAAAGTTCTGATAAATTGAAATTTGGAAAATAGTAATGTGAATTATATTTGTAGTGGTACATAAACCCACAAAAATGCTAGAAATGTTTGTCACAGAGAAAAAAATTCAAAAAGAAAAATGTTTGGGTAACTCTGTGATGACACACCACCATGTTATATCAATAAGAGTCATTGGGTAAGACTTTATAGTGCATTTAGTTAAAGCCATAAAAATCAATAAGATGTCAGTTCAACTCTTTCTGAAAAAATATCTAATAACATTGTTTCTCACACACGTCCAGGCCAAGTCTTACCTTGAAGAAAGTGAGGGAGGAAGAGTGTTTTATTGTACCATACTGAATAATGTCTTGGTTGGCTAGATCTTCAAAGCTCTTGATTGACAGTTGCTTGCTGTCTGAATGGAGCCAAAAACTGAGGTTGGCGAAGTAACAGGCCAGAACCATTAAGGAAAACAGCCACCAGATGGCAGTAACCACCCGTCCTGACAAGGCCTTGGGATGGGGGCCTGCACCTGTATGATGGGAAAGACATGACAAAGAGCCATCTTCTTCACTGTCTGCCAAAGGTTAATCACTACATGCTACCATTTAGAAGTTCGGAATCACATGAACAATTTTTGTTATTTTACATTCCAGTTGACCTTTCGAAACCCAGATTTACCTATTATAGAAACACCACACCTCATTCAATGTAACACAGTACAGACATGATGTACATATAACAAACTACAAAACGTAATCTGTGTTACTTTCTTCATTGTGTGATTAATTATCATTGAGAAGCTCAGAAAATAGCTACAATTCCAGTTGAATAAAATCCCAGGTTAGATGCCCAAGCAGCCTTGCAGTGCATGTTCACTGCTCGGTCCACATATACATGCTTGACCTGCGTACAGACTCTGACTGATCAGTGACAGAGGGCGAGGTTAATGATGTCACTGACCCAGATATTGGGTTAGCGAGGACAATGAGAAGGGAGGGGCTTCTTTGCTCACACAGTGTTCAAATTTCAGAAGGGACATTCCGGTTGTTTTTTAAATTTTATTTGGACTATAAGAACATATTATTATAAATATCCATGTCAACCTAATCATTATGAATAACACATAGACGGTATTGCATTTTCAGCTCAAAAACACAGTGGATGATCAATTTCCAAAAGGATTTCTGATATGTAAAGTGTATTTTAAGCCTTATAAGTAAAAAACTGCACATTTTATTTATCAATACACAGTAAAATTACCAAATATTTAGATCCAGTTCATCTCAAATGAAGGCATATTTAAGTAGTGTAGGATATCCTGAAAATAACTATGTCTGCTATGTGTGACTGTCTCCTATAAATACCTTTCAAATTCTTTTGGGCAAATAAAAGTATGTCAAACTATGAAAACATCACAGATATTTGACCAAGGGTTATGCAAATGCACAAAGTATGTAGAAGTTTATTAATAATAAATGAGACATACACTAATACTGACATTGCTGTACATGAACTAGTGGGCTACCAACTAAATTAAGCCTACATCTAGGGTCCCAGAGCAGCGTTAAAGAGAAATTTGAACTACTCATTGATGGCAGGCATTTTTTAAGCTCCATTACTCCAGAAACACTGATTCTGAATGAAGATTCCAAACTTTAAAACAGTAGAACATTTGTCATAAACATGTGCATGTGGTTGGAAATTGTGTGTGCTACCTTGCAGAGTTATAGCCCCAACAGTGTACCAGAAGCTGTGTGATAGTGTGAATTGATTTTCTTCAGCTTGGGTTTGGTCCCATTCAGATGGGCTAATCCTTCATAAAAGACACAGATACACAGACACACAGACACACACACACACACACACACACACACACACACACACACACACACACACACACACACACACACACACACACACACACACACACACACAAAAAAAATCAATTTCAGGCTTTATTTGAGCCAACCTATTATCCCCTATATCTTAAGCAATCTCTCTGTCTTTCTTTTTCTGATTATAATCTCTATTCAGTATTCAGGCTATATATAAATAAGAGCCAAAAGTGAGTGTGTCTCACCGTGCCACCAGATAGATACAGAAGGAGGTTAGTAGATAAGCCACCAGGATGCCCATCCACATTTCAGTGGAGAAGAGGTTCAAAAAGCTGAGATACTGATAGTCGTCAGACGCAATGTCGTTTCTCATGACAAAACTAAGGCCTGTCTGCATGAAAGGTTTGGTCAGGTCCACGGCTGCTTCCCGAACAGCTGTGAGGGTGAGGGAGGCCACAGCCAAGTCAGCTTCCTAATGGGAACACACACACACACCCACACACACACACACACACACACACAACACACACACACACACACACACACACACACACACACACACACACACACACACACACAAATTTGCTCAAACAGCAATATATATTTTGTATAGTTCGCATATAGATTAGAAATGCTGTAGATATGCTTCCCACTCTTTAAGCCGGTTTCTAGAATGTAGATTAAATTTAATATTACATAAAATACCTTACAAGGAAATCACTGAAAATCCTTTTTAACCCACAATTAGACTTATTCTGAGTCTGGGAAACTGACCCTTCATGTTCAGGAGGCCCAACTGTAGCTAATGTGAGGTGGAATGTCAAGAGGCCCACTAGAATTCCTTGAAAGCTAAGCATGAATATTTTAGCGTAACTGAATGATTTTGTTTACTAATGCCTGCTGGATCAAGTGCAGACAGCACGTCCCTCCAGAGACCCTCCAGTTTTGAACATTTGGACATTTTGTATGTTTCTTATGTTACAGGGGCCCCTAACTATGACTAATGTGAGGTGGAATGTCAAGAGGCCCACTAGAATTCCTTGAAAGCCAAGCATGAATATTCTAGCGTAACTAAATGAGTTTGTTGACTAATGTTTGGCTGCAGGATCAAGTGCAAACAGCATGTCCATGTAGAGACCCTCCAGTTTTGAAGCGTTTGACATTGTGTCTGTTTCTCATGTTCCGGAGGTCCCTAAGTGGGCTAATGTCAGGTGGGATTTCTAGACCCACTAAACATTCCCGAAAGCCGAAGTGAGTATACTAGTTTGACTAATACTTGCCTTATGGTAAATGGTCAAAATGAATTCCCAGGGTCTTTCCTTCATAGGGTTTATTTGCCATTGTAAGGTCAGTATATGATATTTCTCTGTTTTTATCCACCAAAACCAGAACTTATTTTACATGTCCATGTTGCAGCACTCAATACTTTAGTGCTGTGTGATTATGCATTTAACACTGTTGTATGTAAATAACCTCTTTTCTGACTGCGTGCCCTACGCTAATGCTTTCATGGCACATTTTAGTTTGAATAATAATACAACATGTACCAAAGCAAAAGTCTCATAAACAGGTTTTCTGAACATGACAATTTCAGTGTTGGTCAGTTCTCTGCAGCAGTGTGATGCAATCAATAATAATAATAATGGGACCAATTTAAGAAATCAAGAAGACCCTACCCAGTATTAGTACAGCATTCCTGATAAATTGCTCTGTGAGTATATTGGGACCTCCTAACTTAGACAAAATGGCCACATTTTACAAAGGGTTTGTCTATTTTTAATAATAAATAATGTACTTTTATTGAGGTAAAAAAAAAAATTAACTCCAACTTTCAATTCATTACACTTTTTGTAAAATTCTGTGAAAGTTTTCTCACCACCTGCTAGCTTTCCAGTTTGTTTCCACTTTGAAAAAAAGTCTGTATTCAGCCTTGGCGCTGTAAATGGGGAAAACTTTTTGTACACACAAGTAGAGATGGCAGAGAAACAGCCAGAGAGGAAAAGGTCCGACCATCAAAACTTTCTTTTGGTCTGGCAGCCAGTGTCATTACCTAGGGGTGGAATGAGCACTGAACTGAGGGGAGTGGTTGTGGTGTTGAATTCAAATACTAAGAGTTCAACAGTTGTTTTCTAGAATCATGCACATTTCCTTTAATAGCCAGTGTTCTTTTTTTCAGCTCTTGAAACTCACCCCTCTCACAACCTCTCCAATCATGCCAATCCAGTTGCCATTTTCATCCTTGGTCCCGTATTTATTGTCTTTCACCAGATGAACATTGTACTTGAAACCCAATTTACTGGCAAGTGCAGAGAGCAAGTCCATGCAGAATCCTTCCATTTCCGAACCTTTGGACATTGTGTATGGTTCTTGCTGTAGAGAAAGTCAGTTAGACAGTCAGTATTTGGCTTGGCTTGGCTCATCTATATCTGAACTAGATGGAAAATTGTGTACATATAAAAGTTTGCTCATTTTTTCCTTTAACAACTATTAAATCACATTCAAATCACTTCCTCAACTGTATCACCTACCTTAATGGTGGTCACCCTTAATGGGGGTGGTTCTAATAGACAAAACAAATACAAAAAAACCCCAAATCAGTCAATCATTCACAAATCATTCTTTGTTTGGTGTTTGACATTTACTTCTTTACTTTGGCAGAGGGAATATAGACCACTGGATTTCATTTTGTAGTCAGTGCCATGGGCATGTTTGGAATTCTGGCAATACCTGTTACTTTGAATGAATAGGATTTTTGGAAATCACCTGTGTTGTATTCCATGGTAAACAAAAGCATTCCAAACCTGATATGTATCTATAGCATACTATACCTGATACACCCTGAGTATCTTTGTCTCCTGTTACATCAGTGCTACAAGCATGCTGAAATTCCTGTATTCTGAAATGGGGTTGGCTAAAAACTAAACTTGAACACTTTGATATAACCTACTCAAAGTGAACTCTACTACTGCCAAAGAAACCTTACCAACCTTTTTGATAAATCTTTGTTTGTTATTTGTTGTCTTATTGTATGAGATCTGTGTGAAGCAATGTTTACTAGTAACAAAATTCATTAAATAATCCCAGTCATTTGTGTCATACAAAAACCCAGTTTAGACCTTGAGTTCCTAATATGTATATAACACTGACTGAGTGAAAACACTTTTTTAGTGGCCTGTGAAGCTAATGTATCTACCTAGAACATTGTAACTGCTTTCCAAAGATTATGCTGCGACGATGGCAGGGCAAATCTTGGTTTTGACTGTTCTAGGAAGTGTCCTTGAAAGTAGCCTGTATGTAAAAGCTCTTGCATGGAGGAACAACCTTTTAAGACATACATAGTGGCCAAGAAACCTGACATTGGGACAGGGTTACTGTCCAACACCATGTCCAACGTCAAGGAAAGATTAAGCCTAATTATTCATCATTTAAATAATCATACATTTCTGTAAAACTGCACTGAGTTGTTAAGTCATAACAAAAAAGACTTGCTAATATGCAGGAATGAACTGGCCATCAGGACAATTGAGAGGGTGAAGGGGCCAGCTGGCTCCCACTCCTCAACGCTCCCTATATCCCCCAACAAACACAATTCCAGGGCTGTATTAACTTACTAGTCCAGCCCTGCTTATGTGGTTTCTGACAGTGTATGAATCATATTACAATACACTGTTATCTATGGAAATGGACAAAATTATGTGTCCGTGCCTAAATTAGTCAGCTGTGGATTTGCCTGCAGACAGATTGTGGTTACATCATTGGTATGTATTAAGCTAAATGTTAAATAATTAAGCATAATCTTTACTTAACTCAACATGGATTAATTCACTTTGAGGGACCCCCTTGAGGGATAAACCAATTACCAAATCCTTAATTAGAAGCAAGGGGAACAATATGGCTTCACATGCATGATAGGCAAGACAAGAAAGGGACAGATAGAGCAAGAGAAAAACACAGTCTGTCTCAATCAGACAAGAAGCACAACTCTTGCAAGACATTCTTGGCAGTAAATGAAGCGTTTCATCCCACTGTGCAGAGCTTTGTACTCCTCTTCACACTGAGGCGAATATCCCTATGTTTACCAGGCAGAGACAATATCTCGGTTGTGCTGCCACTCTCTTTAGCTAGGTCCCAAGCTTCATGGCCACTAATCGTACTTTAAAAAAAAGGACATAGAAGGAGCCAAACAATAGGGCTGTTGTTGAGCTTCTGGTGTATCCTGAGTCCAAGTGAAAATGCTGGGAAAGTGTCCCGATTCTCTCCTTCAAGTAGTCCTTTAATGCTTATTTTTTTTTTAGGAAAGGGTTCCTTAAACTGCAATGGCCCATTTCTTTCACTCTCTGAAGTGCTGAACAAAAATGTTAAAATGAAAATGCAGTTTGTTTTTTATCCTGTTTGATATAAATAACCCATGGATATTGTGGAAATGGCATTGCCTAATCTGCTTTAAATGGTCCATATCAAGAAAATATTTAAAAATATAAAAGTTTGATGTATTTCAGTGCAGTGATTTTTGAGAAATTCATTTTCAGCATTTTTGTGTGGGCAGGCAACTTTTTGAAAATGTTGACATCATGATGCAAGCACATAATTACAACTAACAACTGGGTTATGGCAGAAAAACTACAAAATGTTGCATTGCAAGGGCAGCTGGTACATATCAGATTTTAAGTGTGATGTTTCGGATGCTTGCTGTTTGAACAACACAGTGACAAAATCTCTGGTATTAGAACATGTGCTTAGCTTTGTGTTGCATTTAGGTCCATTTTAGGCACTATACTGTTCCTTGATGTATTTGACATCAGATTTTGTATAAGTGCTCCCTGAAGGACTTGCATGCTTTTGCAAGAATTTAAGGACTGTTTTTGCCTTCCATTGTAGGAAGAGATTTTCAGACATCAACATTTGAATATGTTTGAACTGGGCCTAAGATACAAAAACATCCAGTTTAATTATTGAATTAACTATTTGTGTGATCTCACAACATCTATTGCATTTGCATGAACAAAATGTTCAAATACACCCCCAGTTACAAATTAAATTGCGAATAATATTTTTTTCTGATTGGTCAATGCAAATGACAGTATAATTTTCAAGTTTTCAGCCATTGGAATATAAATCAAATTTTATTGAACAAACCTATAAAAATAACAACTCAAAACGCACTTTTATAAACTATGCACAATGGAGTTTCAAAAATTTTATAGATTATAATATAGTCAATTGCAATATTGAACTTGTGAGTTTTTGGACAATGTCTGCTTGAATTTCTTTACAGGATGTCAGAATAGCTTCCCAGAGCTGCTGTTTTGATTTGGCCTGCCTCCCACCCGCACAGATGTATTGCATGAGGGCACTCCAAAGGTTCTCAATAGGGTTGAGGTCAGGGGAGGATGGTGGCCTTTTATGTCCATAGCAGCCAATAACACATAGGTATTCTTTGCAGAATGGGATTTTGTCATGCATGAAGATGACTTTGCTATGGAGGTACAGTTCTACCAGTTTTCTCCCCATGATTCTGGCCCAAAATATGAACCTGGTATCTCCTTGCTGACATCACAGTCTTACTGGGATATTGTGGCCATCCACCAACAATCCACTACTTCATCCATCTGGAACATCAAGGGTTGCGTCAGTAAACAAGACTGTGAAATTAGTCTTCATTTATGTCTGGGCCCACTTCAACTCTTTCTGCTTGTGAGCATTGGATAAGGAGTGCCAAATAGTTGGTTTATGCACAACAGCAAGTCTCTGGAAGATCCTACACCTTGGGGTTTGTGGGACTCCAGGGGCACCAGCAGCTTCAAATATGTGTTTGCTGCTTTGTAATGGCATTTTATCAGCTGTTTTCTTAATTGTCTGAATTTGTCTGTCAGAAACCTTCCTCATTATATCTTTATCTGAATGAACTTGTCTGTGCTCTGAATCAGCCACAACTCTCTTCACAGTACAATAATCAAGCTTAGGTGTTGTGAAATATCCTTGCCTTCAAGGTATTGCAGTATTTGATACTTTTCAGCAGCAGAGAGATCCTTTTTCTTTCCCATATTGCTTGAAACCTGTGTCCTGCTTATACGACAAAATAATTTGCAATTCAGTTTGAGATTTTGCTGTTTTTAAGAAATTGTTTTTAAATGGTATTTATTTCTCGGAAAACTGCCTGTGAAACTGACCAGCTTTCTTCTGAGACCATTACCATTACATTTTCATGTGACAATGTCATGTTCACTCCCTAGTGGCGTGCACCAGTTACTGTAGTGGCAAGCAGTAAAGAAAAGACTGGATAGAAGCTGTGTGCCTTAAAACTTAATTGCACATCTTTCAACCACATGTAAAGCTCCAAAGAGCAGATACATGTTTCAAAAGCTCTGCCTAACAATTGCATTTGTTCTGCTTCAGAGGCAGAGCTGCCTTCAGAACCATTTTGCATATATATATATATAAACCCCCATATATATGAACCCCCAATAGCACATCCTCCATCATTCCGAAGAGCTTTTTGAATCAGTCAGTGAGTCAGTCTGTTGAATGCTATTTTTTAACACTGGAACAAAGAAGATGTTTCCAGAGTTCTGGGCTGTAGTGAAACTGTGGCGTGAGAGATTTTTTTTGAGGGTCGAAGGTCATAAAGCAGAGAAGTGTGAGAAATGTCATTCTTCCAGCAAGTTCTTCCTGAACATGGTTGTTGTCCCTGCAGGGGTTCGTCAGAAGTCAGACAGTGGCACTGACATTTATCATCTTTTTTTTTTAATGATTAAAATCTTACATGCCATCTGAACCACAAGCATGTCATGGCATGTCCTGCACTTCTGACTGCTTGCTTAGCAATCACTAATTGATTACTCACAGTCATTGTTGGGGTTGTCAGTGTCTTTTTGTGCTTTAAATGCAGACAGCTCCAAGCCAAAGGGATTGCTCAGATGCAACGCCAGAAAGATGCTGTGGCCAGTGACTGAGTCAGTCAGCCTGGCACTGCCCCTTCCTATGTCCTGCTGGAAATCTTATATTGAGTGCCTAGAAGAAAGCCAAAGTGGCAAGCCGAGATGTTCTTGACCCAACCCATCAAAAGTGTGGGAACTTTACTTTTCTCAGAGCTGTATAGAACTTGATTATGCAAAAAAAACAACAACAAAAAACAACAAAAAAAACCCTCAGAATTTGAGAGGATTTTCCAGGAGACAAAAATTAAATAATAAAAAAAGTAACTATTGGCATTGTTTAAACACTAAAAATACATTTATTTATATTTCATTTATTATTTACATAATTTGAATTTTAGATTGAATTTATATTCATATTTCGTGACCAGGAAATGTATATTTCCATAACATGCTCAACGTTTTCTTTACAAATTACCAGTAAGTATTGAGAAACAAAGTAACTGCATTACCATCTATTTATTTAACTTTTTTCAGCAAATCAAATAAAATTAAATTAACATGTAATGTAATTAAGTATACTTTATCAGATATTTGTCATTTTTAAAAAAATTAATACAGTTACTACCATTTCACTGGACAACAAAGATTTTGCCTCCTGAATACTTTTTGGTCCATCATATGTATTTTGAGGTGCTGATCATGAAAATTCCATCACAATTTTCCTGTCACAGTATCATGAATGACAAGCAACTAAATGACAAGCAGCTGCTGGTGTGACCTGAGAAAATCAACTGGAAGTCATTCAGAGATGTTGCAGAAAATATTCTTGGCAACTATCAAGCACCAAAATATTGCAAACTTGTTGACGATCCAATTTGAGCTTACTTCATTGCTTAACTTCATTGAAAATTCATTTTCTGCTTGCACATCACTGGACACTAACACAGATGCACCAGATGTGAAATGCAAACAAAAATCAGCAGCAAAACATTTTCAGATCAGTTTAAAAAATTCTATGGATTTCAAGGAAGCAACATTTCTGGGAAGATTTAAGTGCACCACATGAGTGGTTACTTTACACAATATAAATGAAGTGACTGCAGCCCCATCACTTCTGGGGTAGATGAACTATGTTTTATTCCCTAAAAAAACTTTACATGGCTGTTTCTTTAGGACACCATTCTTGTAAATGAGATGTGAGTGTGTGAATAATAGTGTAAAGGTTCTAGATAGAAGCTTAGATAAAAGGGTTTTTACAGCTTCATACATACTGTATATATTGAAAGAGTGAATATGCTAAGTATTACCACGTTTGATTATGGTTAGAAAGTTACCTGCAGTGCAGATGCCAGCTATCAGTGTTGCAGTGAGCACGAGAAGCCCCAGTGACGCCATCCTACTGTATTCCACCAAGTGTGAGGCAGCGTGCTTCAAAATCAGTGATAAACATGTTGGAAACAAATCAGGAATAAAAAGGCTTGAAGAAAACAACAAGACTAATGAGCAAAAACAAAAGTGCTAGAGTTCATTACCCCTATATTATCCCTCTCCACAAACAAGGATTGTATTCTTCTTAGAATAAAAATTCCTTTTTAGTGTACAGATGTAAGTGCAGTTGGCATCAAATTCATGAGGAAATAAGATCAAACATTACATGCCAAACTTACCCTGGTCTGGTGTCTAATTTCTTTCCACTGTACAGGCTCTCAGAAGCCCCCTAACATATAAAGCATGTACATACTCTCCAGTGACAGAAAGTAGCCAATCAGAAAAAGTGGGAAGTTCTAGAAAGTGGAGGGGAAAAGGGGAAGGGATTGTGACCGTGGCAAATCCCCAAGAATTTATGGGAAGGCAAAGTGAATGTAGAAGAGTGAGAAGTTGGACACTCTGAAAAACAAGCATGTGCTTTTCTAACCAACAGATTAACAAAGCCTGGGAGGCTTAAGAGGTGGTGTTGAAACAGTAGTAAAATGAGAAAAACAGTGCATTTTAATGGAGAATATGCTTTACGCAAACAGCATGTTTTTGTTTAATATCCTGCGTACTAGGTTGTACATACTATGATTTATATCTTCTCATGCAAGGCCCAATATAGACATGAATATGGTGCAAAGCTGGAGCACAAGTTCTAATAAAAACAGATTATCTCACAACACCAGGCCTGCAGAGCTTGAAATATGACAGGCAGCTCATTTCTTCCAGGAAAAAGGAGCAAGATACAAATTCAAAATTCTAATTATCTCAGCATATCAAACAGTCCTTTCTATATTGAAATTCTGACTTCTCACAGCTAAAACAACAACAACAACAACAACAACAACAACAACAACAACAACAAACATTATTTCATCTTTACCCGAAATGAAACATCTTGATTGGGTTCTCCCAAAGGTCAAGTAGGTGATTCTGTAGAATGGGGATGAGGAGACAGGGCAGGTTCATTGGTATAGGTGTATGGTGATAAGGTGGCAAGGCTGGTTCATTATTATAGAGGCATTGTGATGAGGTGGCAGGGATGTTCATTGAAATAGGGGTTTGAGGATGAGGAGACATGGCTGGTCCATTGATATAGATGTGTGGGGATGAAAAGGCAGGACTGGTTCATTGGTATAGGGGTACAGGGATGAGGAGACAGGGCTGGTTCATTGTTAAAGGGGTATGAAGATGAGGAGACAGAGAATGGCTCATTGGTATAGGGGTACAGGGATGAGGAGACGGGGCTGGTTCATTGTTACAGGGGTATGAAGATGAGGAGACAGAGAATGGTTCATTGGTATAGGGGTTTGGGATTTTTGATCAGCAAATTTCCGCTTTGAAAAAAAAAATACAAATAAGCCACTAAACCAAACCTTTAAAGTGTCTGTGGCTGTTAATGATCCAATCTGCAACATTTCAATTAACCAATGCATAGAAACCCACCTGTAGAAAACCCACCCTACAAAATAAATAAATAAAATGACCTGCAAAACAGAACATTTTCAAGCATTTAATTCCCGTAGGTTTCATCAATATTGTAAAGACCTTTCTGTTTTTTTTCCCATGTCAGTTGGGTCAAAACCTCTTTTATTTCTTTCTTCTGCTAACAGTGCCACCTTCCAAGCTAGCCCCAAACAAACCATGGGTTTGTGTGGAAACTGTACCTGGTTTCACTACTAAGTCTACTATATGTAAAATTCAGAAACAGCACTATTATGAAATATATATGATTTTGGAATCTTCGCTATGCCTGTGAGCTCATTGCTGTGTAACTGCAGATGATGTTACATACATCCTCAGAGACATTGTGCACAAATCTTCAAACCAAGCATTGAATTATGGGTACTCTACACCTGAAAGTGTACATCACTTAACATTATGGTGCTTTGTGAGATTGTTACAGTGAAATTTCACTTCAGCACTATGTTTTTGGTGGAAAATGGTGGAACCTCAATTAGTACACAACAGTGACACAGATTCAGAGGGCCTGGGCTTCCAGGGCAAAACAAATGATCGGATGTAACATCGATTGATTTACTTTTATCAGTATTTCAAAAAGTATAACAAAAACTTGCTCAGCCTTTCTCATGAAAATTATCTTCTGACATATTTCAACAGACGAGTAAGCGAGAAACAAATCTCTTCCTCATCCTTTACAACTGTTTCGTCAATAGTAAAGGCAAAGGTTCTAAATTGTATCATAACAAGTAAAGGAACTCTACATTCATCATTTTTTTGCCTGGTTGAATGGTTCTTCATATATGTGGAAACTCCCTTTAATGGATGTTGTGATCAATAAATTATACTGTATATCCCTAAAAAGGGTCCTCCTTTTCTTACAAGTCAAAGAACTTGGTGGGAATGAGCTTCTATAGATTTGAAGTAGTGTAGTACATGTAAAATGTAGTACCTGGAATCTACAACTATTAAGCCAAACCACAGTAAGCCACGGTTTGCCTGCACACGTTTGTGTACTTTCTATTGGGCTTAACTGAAGGACATAAAATAAATTTACTGCACTTCACAGCAGTAACCTCTCCTTAGAGACAGGCAAGTATACAGGCCCTGAAGACTGAAGCTGAAGAAAATTGCCTTGATAAACACGATCCCAAAAGGCGAGCCACGGCGCCTCTTGAATGTTAACGAAGCACACTTTTGTATGAGTGACAAGAGCCTACAATCTCTGTCACTCACAGGGCCGTGGAAGTCTCAGGACAGTCGCGGGCCCGTAGAAGAGCCCCGGCCCCTCGACAGCAACCGTTGCCATGATGACTGGTGACTGAGGCATGCCTGGCCTTTTGTCCTACATGCCAGTCATAACCAAAGATGAATCTTTCAAGGCATTTTACAACCAGCATGCACGAAGAGGCCAAGTGTGCAGATCAATGAGCTAATACTTCAGACAACACAGTGCATGACAGCAGCCACATTAGGTCAAAACTGGCAGCCGGAACTTTGTAAAGACCGAACAGAGGGGCTTTTTATTGGTTGTTTGGAGATGTAATTGGCCATCAAGTGTGGGGCAAGGCTTTATTCAGTGACATTTTTTCCCAACAGGGGTTTCTGTGCAGTGTCGGAGAGGTTGAGCAGGGAGGGACTGGAGCAAAGGAGTCCACTCAAAAGAGACTCAAAAGAGGACATAATAGCTCTAAGAGGGCAATGCTGAATGAATTGGAGCTTTTGGCCTTATCCAGAGAAGCTATCATGTTACAGAGGTACGCAAATATGCAAATATAGTATTAGGAGTCTTGCTCAAGAACCCCTTTATTGGTGTAGTGTGCTTGTCCAGCCTAGGAATCAAACCTTAGTTTGATCAATGGAAAGGTGTTTTAAATATATATAGGTGTAATAGGTGATTATATTTATATATATATATATATATATATATATATATATATATATATATATATATATATATAGAGAGAGAGAGAGAGAGAGAGAGAAAGAGAGAGAAAACATAGAGGGGAAGGAGAGTTTTTGACTACTAGTCTCTAAATCAGGGGTGGGTAATGGGGTCCAGGGTCCAGCACAGTTTGCTGATTTCCCTGCTTTGCCAGACCTACCAAGCTTGGCAATGAACAGGTGAGTTGAATCAGGTGTGTTGGAGCAGGAAACCAGAAAACTGTGGACTCTAGGACCGGAAGTGCCCACCCTTGCTCCAGGTAAATATACTCTTACAATAAAAAGAAATGGTTATGAAACTGTTATGAGGAGGAGCACCTACAATTCTATCTTTTTAATCATTTGTTTTTGTTAGTATGAATACTCTAGAAAGAGTTTTTGTACTGATTATTAAAAAAGAATAAAAGAAGTCACATACACATATACTAACTATATACATTATATACTATATACATATAAGCGTTATCTTAAAAATTCTCTCAGACTCTTGCAAAGTTACCAGGTTGGACAGTGCAAACATTACAATACAAAGTCAGAGATGTGCTCTGTAGAAATTTATTTCCATCCTATCGTGCACCATTGAATATCCCCTGTAGCAGGGGATCCTCAATATTCAATATTCAAATAATTCCTTAATTCTTAAAGACAGATACACACTGGAGACAAGTCAACAAGCTGTGTGGCTGAGAATGTAAACTAAAACATAAACGAAGAACATTAGGACAGTATACAATGTCACTGACATGCAAGAAACTGAAAAAAGGGCCAACTATTATACATGTGCCTCCTGAAATACTTTTTTTACAGTACATACACTGAAATGTTAAAATCCTAAGTGATGACAACTGCTGTCATTTCATTTCCAACTAAAGGAATAAAAAAAAATAAAGTTAAAATTGGATGGACAACTGTCAGCTGACAGGTAATGTGCATTTGAATGTAAGAGACTTGAAAAAGAACAGCATTTGAAAAGGTCAAAGGTCAGAAGAACAAATAAATTAGTTTAGCAAATACATTCCATGCTTTTGTTATAAAAAAAATCTTACACTATTATCAACACCAGTAAGATTGGTATTTGATTAAGCAGTAGTAAACATGTCTAAGCGTTCCAAATGTGGGAAATGAGAATCATGAGAATCGACTCATTGTCTGTCTTAGATCTCTATTGCTACAGCAAAAAAATGATAAAGTACAAAATGTCATATCACTTTGATGACATTTGAATTCCAATCACATTCCAGTTTTCAACAATATGGACTACATTTAAGGTAATACACTGGAAAGGTTGTTACTTTGCACCAAAACTTTGGCTGTTTTCAGAGCATAAACATATATGACCTGTAGAATCACACACTATGGCTGTTGGACCTTGGTGATTTAGGCAATCACTCATGTTTCATCCTACAGTACACCATATTAGCCGAGCCTGAAATGAATGTGTGAGTATTTAGAAAACGGGTATATTGCCAAGCCAAAACTAGAAGGTTTACTGAAGTAGGATGTACAAGATAGATGTCCAATACAACCGACTTCATATGTGACCGTTATAGTGGGTTCCCCAGTAATAGGTTCAACAAATGATTCTCTAAAAAAACAAATAGGATTCATTGAAATGCCCACTTTTCATAATGGGATACTTTCTAGAGCGAGGATGGCAGACAGAGTGTCTGATACAAATGTCCCCAACACTAGTCCTATAGAACCTCTGACTTTTAGTGTTTTTGCTGCTCTGACAATTCGAAAATGTCAAGTCAGAGAGCGCTTGGTATTTAGCTGATCAGATGAATCAGGTGGTTTGAGCAGGGAAAACACCAAAAATATTCACATCAAGGATCTCTAGAACCAGAACTGAGAACTATTGGTGACTCTTGCAGAGGATCCTCAAGAGTTTCTTGAAATGTCTGCAAAATGTCCAGCATTGCTCTTAATTGGTCAGAGCCGAAGCATGAAAAAGATCTCATTGTCCGGACTGAGTGGGCTCTGCTGAGGTGGGCCAGGTGGAAGCTGGCTCAGGAGGTCCAGGCTAGTGCAAGGGCTTCGTGCCACACTGCAGGCTCCTTCTGGGATGCCTCGTTCCTCAATGGGGCTTCCAGAAGACCTTAGAAGACTTTGCAACCGCTGCCTCTCCTGAGCCTGCCTGGCACGGTTAGCGATGTAGCGCACGCGACTCTGGCTCCGTGAGGAACTCCGCCTTAATGGGGGTGACTCCTCTTCCACCTCCTCATCAGGTCCTGTCTCAGAGTCGTGCCGGTGGGAAGCAAAATCGCTGTTTGTCAGGGGCTCAACATCAGTTAGCTGTTTCAACCGCTCAGTCAGATCATCCTGGCACTCCTTCTTTTGCACCCTCTGCTGACGGGTTGGCTTTGTAATGAAACTACGGCTGATGCTTCGGTACTTGCTGTCGAAGTTGCACACTATGTCGTCGGAGGTGAGGTCACCCAGACTCTTTGACTTAGACCCAGTGTCTGTGTCTTTCCCCAGTAATGAAGCTGCAGATTTCTTGGCAGAAGTGGATGATTGCTTTAAGCCCTCTATATACAGCCTGCTCCAAGTGTGACGCCGCTGCATCAGCCGGTTATCATCACGCTCACTAGACAGAGGCCTAGGCTGAATTTCATCTGCTGGTTCACATATTTCCCCATCTCGCAGATTGGGGTTGGATTTGCTCTTACTAACACAGGTGGTTGTTGCTGAACGAGGCCGACCTGTCCATTCTGCCTTAGAGACTTGGCTATCTGGGTAATCCCTGGCAGCAGTTCGGAGGCAGGTCAGGCTCTTTCTGGCCAAATTTGGCAAGGAGAGATCAATCACAGTGTCATTGGAGGAGATGCTTGAGGAGGATGATATGCTGTCCCGGTGGCTGCCTGGATCTAGCTTTACCCAGAGGCGGTCGTTCACTGTTGCATCGATAGACAGCTCGGGCACCACTGACGGATCATCACCTGTCCTCACCTGCCCAGTGCTTTTGGTCCTTCGGATGGGGGTTCTGGGACCGGGCTGGGAGCCTCGTCCCACATCCCTGTCAAACAAGGCTTTCAGGGTCTGCACCCTCTGAGCTGTGGCCGGCTCAGCTGCAGTCTCTGCCTCTAAAGTCTGTCCAGTTTTAACAGTTACATTTGTGGCTTTCTCTACCCTATTTCTTCCAGAACTTACTGCCTCAACATCAGCCTGCTCAGACACAAGGGGCTTATTGCTCCCAATATCAAGGTAATTCATGGACAGGGAAGTGTTGAAGTGGTCTTCCCCACTGCTTATGTTGGGGGGGACACACTGGGAAGGAACCGGTAGCTCTAAATTGTCCTCACTTGTTTTTACAGGGTTATTGTTTTCCTTCTTGGAAGCCGTTGTTATTGCTGTAGATGGCTGATGCAAACTAAAAGAGTGATCAGGACAATGCGGTGAGGTATTGGCTGGACTGCACATTGACGTCAAAGGAGTTTTCTCCTGAAATTCTTCAGCAATGGACTCCAGGAGGTGCACAGAAGGAGTGGGTCTCTGCACTGTGGAATGGTCTGCAAGAAGAAGACAGGGAAACAATGATGAATACTTAAACACAAGAAAGCTAGTAAGTTTACCAGGTTCTTATGACAGCAAAGATAAAACAGGCCCTTCTAATGAAAGTATTCAGCTACTTTAGGTTTTTACTTTTGCTGACACAGATGTGCAAATGCATACGCACAGCTTGGCCAGTCCCTGTAGTCAAGTACTGCCAAAAGAACAGAACTCTCTGAAACAGATAAACATGGATCTATAGGCACCATGCCTAATGCAAAACATAAGCTAGAGGGATTTACATGCCCTAGCATTGAACTGTAGAGGAAGGGAACTGTGCTCCATTAAATCCAATGTTTTGGGGTGAGTTGGAGTGTAAGGAAGGAGGTGAGTTGGTAATCATCCAACATCCAGACCTCTGAATGCAATAAAATCCTCACAGCAATGCTCCAAAATCTAACAGGAAGTCTTCCCTGAATAGTTCAGGGTTCAACAAAGGCAGGATAAACTCTTTTTAATACTCTTGATTTTGAAAAAAAACAACAACAACAAAAAAACAAACAACAACAACAAATGAATGTCCCAATAGTTTTGTCCATATAGTGTACAAACAACCAAAATGCCAACAGGGGAATCAAACATCAAACACAAGCAAAGACGTTCAACAACATGCCTTCAGTATAGGACTGCACTATTAATGTCTGATATCTACACAAAGATAACACAAAATGAGAGGCATAATAAAATATAAAAAACACAAATATAAATGGTTTGCGTATATGTTTTACATCACATCATACAGATGAGCAAAATAAAAAAAAACAACAACATAAAAAATAAAATAGAAAATAATAATTGCAGCATTGTATTGTTCCCAAAGTCACAAACGCTCAAGATAAACATCAACAGTGGAAAGACTTGAATACAGAAGGTGGGTTTACCTGGCTTTTGTCAGCCCCTCAGTTTTGCACTAAGGAAAGAGAGCATGCAAGAAGGAAGGAACAAACAAACAAGTAGTTTAAATAGAGTTCAAGGAGACAAGAGCGGAAGGGAAGTTAATCAAGGAGAAACAGATTCAACTTTAGCTGAATATATAGGCAGATAATGAATCTCAAGGTGAAGTTTTTCAAAAGGACATGCAACAAATAGATTTAAGTGCACAGAACTGGAAGAAGCAGCTCTACAATCCTCACTGCGATCTAATTCCGCATCCCAAGGTGAAGAACTCATTATGTTATGATTCAGGAATGAATACCACGGCAGCTCATTTCTGGCTCAGTCTTGTCCTTTGTTTAACCAATAAAATACAACAATACAATAATGAACTAATGAAATAATAGTAAAATGAATGTAGCATAAAAGATGATTTTAGCAACTAAAGTCTGATTTTAGAAATTAAAACTTTCTTTCATTAGATGTCAGAGACTGGTAGAAACAATATTCAGTCAAAGGAGGAAGTACCAGCTACTTGGGTATGGGGTGTTCTAATTTTTCCTCACAATATTTTTTTTTGAATTACTTTGTTGAAATGAAGATCAAATATCCACGTCTAAACATGTTTAAAGGAAAGTACAGTTTTGCAAATTCAGTTTATGGATCAATAATGTTACACCCTTACTTGACACTACAGGTTCCAAAACAAGGGACCAAAGCTAGTGACTATAGCAAATCTGGGGCCTGGGAGGTCTACTAGGGAACAGGATTCAGCTAGATCTTGGGGAGATCCTCTATGAAATTACAATCTCACCCGTGAAGAACAAGGGGGATTTACTGCGGATTTCCTCCATTTTTTGGGCAAACAGGGCATTCATCTCCCTCTGCAGTGTCCCCACTGCCCGCTTCCGGTTGTCCAGCACCTGCGGTGAAATCATGGGAGGCAGGTCCAGACTGCCCAGACTACTGCAGCTGCTCCAGTTGCTGTCAGAAAGATGTTTACAGTCGTGTACAGGACTGACAGCCCTACAGTTGCTACCGTAACTGGGAGGGGCAGGACTCTGCCTGCACAAGCTTGTTCTGTTGCCTGGTACAGGAGGAGCTGGGGTGGCAGGCGGCTGAAGATGTCTGCGTGGCACACTACACGATCGAACATTTCTGTCCAAAGTGTCCTGGACAGGGGGGCGGGCCGGTGCGCCAAGAGTCTGTCTAGCCTTTGATCTAATCCTAGGCATTGGTGTAGGTTTGCAGGTTTGAACTTCAGGAATGGGTGTGTTTTTTTTTGCCTGCTCAGGTTGATACTGAGGTCTGGGGCTAGGGTCTGGCTGGACCCGCTGAGAGGCTGTGGGAGGCTGTGATGCCCTTTCTGGCCTAGAAGGGGCTGGTGTTTGCTGCGTCGGGCTGCCAGTAACCTTCCTCTCCAAGTCAGGACTCTCCTTTGTCCCGATCACACACTTGATGCAATTGGACGTCATCCCTACCCGACCTGAGCTGTTGACTGCCACACGGGCAAAGATGCCCGGCTTCTCATGCAGGGGATCTTGCAACCTCAACCTGTTGGCTCTCTTCAGAGGCTCACTCATGGCCCCTCTATTGTGTAATGGTTTAGCCCGAGGTTCAGGTTGGAAAAACGCAGCCTTACCTTTGCTGTCATCTGGGTGGAGCTGCCCATTGGTGCCATGCTCCCACGGTTGTGCCGCCGAAGCCGCCGCTTCCCCATTAGGGTGGGCGGCTGGGCCCTCCTCAGACTCACGCTCCTCGCTGGCTCCCTCTGAGCTGCAGTCTTTGGTGTCGATGGAGATCTCAGGGAAGCCGCGCTTGACTTTGGGTTGGCCCTTGGTGGGCGCACTGGCCGTACGACGAAGCAAGTGGGCGCCAAAAGGAGGTTTACGGCCGCGCAGCGCAGCAGCATGGCTGTCCAGAGAAGCCTGCTTTGGGTTTCTGTGAAACAGCCCTTTTATACCGCTGACTGCCCGCACCTGAAATGGGAAAGGTAGAATAAGACTCTGGAGACTTAATGAGGAATGATAACAATTACCTGGACATGGTTTCCTGAAAAGATTCAATGAACAACCTGAAGTAAGAACACAGAAAATCAAGCAAGATCTTGTGCCAAAAGCTGAAAAGTTAGTTAATTTAGTTAGTGACTGCACATGTGGAGTAATCATGCTCTAGATGCTGTTAGAGCCTAAATCTTCAACCATTACCTGCTTTGATATCACAAAATGGCCAACTTGTTACAGCAAGATTAGATTGATTTTGAGGTTAAATGATAAATATCTAAAAAAAAATATCTAAAGTTAGTAAGACTTCCTCTGATAGCTGCTAAATTTAGTTTAGTTTAATTAATTATTTAAATAATAATAATAATAATAATAATAAAAAATAATGATAATAATAATGAGAAAGGAAACTGAAAATAGTTTTAATTAAACAACGAGAAAACAATGAGCACTTTCAGTTTTCAACCATTCATCTAACAGCATATTCACAAGTAGTATCACTGTTTACAAAGAATAATAAACTCATTGTTTGAAGAAGAATCAAAAACCTCGCATGTCATATGTAGCCCTGTCACGATAATTATGTTATCAACTTATCCTACAATAAACCCAATCATTTTCATCACTGCAATATTATCAAATGTGTTTAATTGTGTGTATTTGCAAGTTGAGCTGTTCTGTACTCTCACCTTCTCAGCAGACAGGGACATCTATCATGAAGGAATCTAGTGCAGTTGGCCCATATATGCACACAAAGCAGACTAACTCTCTCTCCCCCATGGTTCAGCAAACAACTGATGCATGCATAACTCCCAAAATTTTAACATGGCTGTCTAGAATACAGTTGCCATAGTCTGACGTAGGCTACTGCTACTGCAATCTTTCAATTTATTGATCTAAGAGATACAAGGGCATTTATAGCCGGTGTGTCAACCATGTTAGAGCAAAAATGCATCAAAGTTCCAGTCATGCATACAATGCCTGACTTTTGTTGCATGCTCTGATAGAAATGATGTCTCAAAGACAGCACAATTCCATCCAGAACATTTGGAAAAGTGAGTCAAAATGGACTGGTTTCACACTGAGCCACATTCCAGCTTGTGTTTTTCCTGACAATCTGGTTTTCCTCAGCATAAATGGCCTTTAAAGGGCAATATTAAAATTTAATTATTATTGCTACCAAATAGTTATCGTGACAGACCTAGTCATATGCTTACGCTACTATGAAAAAATAGAAGAAGGTGGTAAAATATAAAAAAAAGCATAGAATTGAGCAGTGTAATAGAATCTAGATGCTAAAAACAGATAAACAGTTAGGATTATCTCATTTTCAATTCCTATGGGCTCATTCAATCACTCAATCACTGTTAGCAAAGTTACAATTTCGGAGTGAAGCATTCCACTAACATTTATTGCCATTTTGCATCACATCGAAAATGACACAGTTAGCACAGACATTAGGACAAGTGCGTGACCTTCTGAAATTCACCAAACATCAGATTTTTTACACAATCCACTTCTGTGAACACATAACTAAGATAAACTGAAATGGACATGGACACCACAGTGGAACTGATACAATGTAGAGTGATGAACAGAGTGACTCAGTGGTGGGATTAGACACTGACAAAGAAATGCTGGATAAAAAATGACACTGGGTTTTTGAGAGTGATATTTTCCTACCTTTCACTTGTTCAACCGATTACCTAAACCATAAGCACAAACAAAACCCAAAACAAACGCACCCAGATAGAATTGCCACAAAACTTGACATACAGTTATGTCAGATATTTAAAGGATTACAGGTTAATCTGATTAGAAATCGGGTGTTGGCACAAAAAGCATGAAGTGCTTCGTCCACTGCCCAATTACAGTCTCTTAGAAGCAACTTTTGGGTAGACTCTATGAGACACTTGAAGACATTGTGCCGAGTTGACATACTTTAAGAGAAGGCACATCACTGGACTGAGACAAGCAAGATAGTCTTTTCAATTAATTTATGTATTTGTGCTGAGCTCTTCTGCCTTTACTGTGGAGCAACACACTGCTGATGTGGTACCCCTGTAGTGATACCAGTGACACGAGTAAGAGTTCAGCAGGATATATGTGGCCACATGTTGATTCTCATGGCAGAGATTCCAACTGGCATTTTCCAGCAGGATAATGCTCATCCACACACAGTAATTATTTCCCAGGAATGTCTCTGCCAAATTGCAACAGATAGAAATGTCAAGAATCAAGAATTTATGGAACCAGCTGTCACACCATCTTCTGAAACCTATAAGTATGCATTATCTACATGCCTCGCTGCAACATCTAGAGGCAAACATGCCACAGGATGGCATATGGAACCTATATGCCACTATGTCTAACTGCGACCCAACAGGGTACTAGAGCCTCCTTTCGATTGTATAAATTAACATATCATTTCACTGTAATATTGGAATCACTGACAAATACCATAATTACATTCACTTTTATTCAGTTCCAACAACTCCTTCTTGGTGCGTTATTTTTTGTCAATTAGTGTATTTACTATAAATACAATTACTCTGGTCAAATCATATTCTTATTTTGTTTTTCTACATGTAATAATTGCAAACTCTAGAGAACACACTTCTGCTCATTTAAATTCCATTTTTGTCCAACTATTCACCCTGTTGAACATGAAAGCTTGCATATACTGTATATATATATAGCTAGCTAACTGCTTCTTATCAAACTACCATTAACGCAACTTCATTGAACAGAGTGGTGGCAGAACAGGGAGGGCTTATTACCCACCCAAAGAAACTGAGGCCAGGACTAGGACTAGGACTTTTGACCATGAATTGCTGTGGCATCACTGGGGATCAAAACACTTTGACAGTTGCACCACCCAAGTTCATTTAAATATAGTTTTTCATATTAGAATTAAAATGTAACTGTACCACATAAGAGATACCACATTTTATGGTGTTATTTTTATATGGCTATGGCACATTTTATATGCTATATGTTTTGTTTATTTCCTTATTTGATAAATCCAGCAATTAAAAATGTTCACTTATTTTCAATTAGAAAATCAACTAAGCATATCATTTGACCAGTGGTTCCCAAAGTAAGAGCTATACATCTAACCTGCTGTACGTTCTGCAAAGCATTGCACCCAATGTCATTTCATGAACAATGTCAAGTAGATCCATGTGAAATATGTGCAAATTCATATATTGACCATCTAATCAGCAACATTTCAAATGCAACATAACAATACATGAAGGCATACTGATGGCAAAGAGCAAAGGAGTAGTGCACTTCTCCACACACATTACTTAACACATGCTTATTTAAACTATGCAGTTAGCTTATCTTAACACATGAATTACGCGGTAGATTATCAAACAGAAGCCTAACCAGGAGAAAAACCACACCAGTAATCCTGATTTCGTAATGTTGTACATACGTTGTTAGACGCAAGCATAAACCAGCTAAACCAGCTAAACTGGATCAAGTCTGACAAAGCAGAGTACAATAAAGAATACCTGCTAGCCACCATGTCTTCATCCCCACAACAAAACATCAGACTGCAACTGTATAAGCACCATCAGATCTGCTTAATATTACAGACGGAGACGATCCATCCACGCTAAGCTCTGTCAAATGGAAAGCCCTGATATCGCTAACAAGGCATTCAAGGCTGTACTGCAGACTGAGAATCTCCTGAGTTAAGTGAAATAAGAGGAGGCATTGTGGGCCCTGGAACACAGCGTCTGATGCTCTTTTCCCCCCTCCACTTGCTGCAGTAAAGAATAGGGACACTGGATCTGGCTTAGGGCCAAAATGAGTGATGCTGGCGTAGAGTGAAACACATCGCGTCACGAACTCATTTTTTAGCGACAGTGTTGGAATGCTAGCACATGAGGCCAGGCTTGGTTGCTCACCCAAGAGTGTGTGTGTATTGGGGTGAACAGGGGCAGAAGGGATTGGGGAGAAGGGGTCATGTGGCACATGCAGGGTGCTGATTGTGTCTCACTACACCTGAAGTTTGAGCGACAGCGTCAGGGCTCTTAACACTTTCCTGCCTCTCTAAAGACAGCTTTTGGACTAAGCTGGTTGCACTGAAAGCAGAAAGAGAAATAGAGAAAGAGAAAGGGGGGGTCAGAGACAGAGGGAGAAAGAGCGAGAGAGATAAAGAAAGAGTAGTGAGGGAATCTATACAAGACAAACATATCAGATTAAAATGGAGACAGCGTATGAAATATGGTGTGAAACAGTTATTCAAAAACATTGTATCTCCAAAAGGGCAACTATACAGGAGAAGGAAAAAACTTCTTAACATCCAATTTAAAGCTACTACATTGGGCTCCATTTTGCATGATCTTTTGATAAAATTTAAAGAACAACTGCCAGATTCAGTTACACTATATGTTCAAATGTTTGCAGACACCCTTCTAATGAATACATCTAGTTACTTTAAGTTGCATCCATTTCTGACACACACACAGCTTGTCGGAGAAGTATTGCCGATAGAATAGGACTCTCTGGAGCAAACAAACATGAACATATTGGCGCTAGGGCTGGGCGATATGGACAAACATTTTATCTGAATGGCAAAATATGATATACAATATATGACGTAAAAATATTAGGACACACCATCACATTCTATAGTTAAACTGTAGTGATAAAATAACATTTTTATGTCATAAGTCTGTCTTATGTGAGGGTGGGTAAGTAGAGTGGAGTAGAGGATGAGCTGAGAGAAGGGGGTGGAGCAGAACAAGGAAGCAAAAAATAAAGGTTACTGCAAGATTGAAACAGAACATTATTTTAAAATGATAAAACTCGATATAAATGATATCGCCTCAGCCCATATCGTGCTGTTTATATCCCAATATGATTATATTGCATCTCCTAATTCCTGGTGTGAGGGGTATAAACTCCCCCAGCACTACGCTATACAGCAGTGGAACTGTGTTCTGGAATAATGGCACTTCATCTATACTTTTAGGATGAATCAGAGAGTTGGGGATGAGGTAGGGTGGTGATCATCCAACATCATGACCTCACTTACACTCTTGTCACTCAGCAATGGAATTCTCACAGCAGTGCACTGAAATAGTACAAAAACAGTAGAAAGCCTTCCCTGGACAGCAGAGAGTAGAATAAATACCCTCTCAGAAGAAAAAATGAATCAGCTTCCCAATACTTTTGTCCATATATTGTATGTCAAAAAGTCAAAAACAATAACTATGGAAGAACAAGATACAACATTTTTGCCCAATAGTGCTGATTTATTTGAATTGAACATATAATTTAAGCATCAAATTGATCAATGCCAAAAATGAATATCTAATGGTGAAATATATGATAATTAAAAAAATTCAAATCAAATGTATGTCATTTTTAGTGTATTTAACATCTGTTGGGCTCAGAATTACTTATATAATTTGTATAATATAATATAATACTTATATAATATATAATGATAGCCCAGACTTCCCTCTCCCCCGACACCTCAGCCAGCTCCCCAGGAGGGACCCCGAGGCGTTCCCAGGCCAGCCGAGAGACATAGTCCCTCCAGCGTGTCCTGGGTCTACCCCGCGGTCTCCTCCCGGTAGGACGTGCCTGGAACACCCCCCCAGGGAGACGCCCAGGGGGCATCCGAAACAGATGCCCGAGCCACCTCAACTGGTTCCTCTCGATGTAGAGGAGCAGTGGCTCTACTCCGAGCTCCTCCCGGGTAGCCGAGGATCTCACCCTATCTCTAAGGGAGCGCCCGGCCACCCTGCGGAGGAAACTCATTTCGGCCGCTTGTATCCGCGATCTTGTCCTTTCGGTCATTACCCACAGTTCATGGCCATAGGTGAGGGTGGGAACGTAGACTGACCAGTAAATGGAGAGCTTCGCCTTTCGGCTCAGCTCCTTCTTCACCACAACGGACCGGTACACCGACCGCATGACTGCGGCGGCAGCACCGATCCGTCTGTCAATCTCACGCTCCTTCTCACCCCCACTCGTGAACAAGACCCCGAGATACTTGAACTCCTCCACTTGAGGCAGGACAACTCCACCGATCTGGAGGGGGCACGCCACCCTTTTCCGGTCGAGAACCATGGCCTCAGATTTGGAGGTGCTGATTCGCATCCCAGCCGCTTCACACTCAGCTACGAACCGCTCCAATGCCTGCTGAAGGTCCTGGCCTGAAGAAGCCATCAGGACAACATCATCTGCAAAAAGCAGAGATGATATCCTGTGGTTCCCAAACTGGACCCCCTCCGGCCCCTGGCTGCGCCTAGAAATTCTGTCCATAAAGGTTATGAACAGAACCGGTGACAAAGGGCAGCCCTGCCGGAGTCCAACATGCACTGGGAACAGGCCCGATTTACTGCCAGCAATGCGCACCAGGCTCCTGCTCCGGTCGTACAAGGACCTGACAGCCCTTAACAGAGGGCCCCGGACCCCATATTCCCGGAGCACCCCCCACAGAGTACCCCGAGGGACACGGTCGAATGCCTTCTCCAAATCCACAAAACACATGTGGACTGGTTGGGCAAACTCCCATGAACCCTCAAGCACCCTCCGGAGGGTATAGAGCTGGTCCAGTGTTCCGCGGCCAGGACGAAAACCGCATTGTTCCTCCTGAATCCGAGGTTCGACTAACGGCCGAATTCGTCTCTCCAGTACCCTGGCGTAGACTTTCCCGGGGAGGCTGAGAAGAGTGATCCCCCTATAATTGGAACACACTCTCCGGTCCCCCTTTTTAAACAGGGGAACCACCACCCCGGTTTGCCACTCCAGGGGCACTGTCCCCGACCGCCACGCGATGCTGCAGAGGCGCGTCAGCCAGGACAGCCCAACAGCATCTAGAGACTTGAGATACTCTGGGCGGATCTCATCCACCCCCGGAGCCCCACCACTGAGGAGCTTACAGACCACCTCAGTGACTTCCGCCCGGGTGATGGGCGAGTCCTCCTCAGAGTCCTCAGCCTCACCTTCTACATTAGAAGACGTGATGGTGGGGTTAAGGAGGTCCTCGAAGTATTCCTTCCACCGCCCAATGATATCCCCGGACGAGGTCAGCAGCTCCCCGCCCGCACTGTAAACAGTGTCGGCAGGGTACTGCTTCCCCCTCCTGAGGCGCCGGACGGTTTGCCAGAATCGCTTCGGGGCCGACCGATAGTCCTTCTCCAGGGCCTCCCCGAACTCCTCCCAGCTCCTGGTTTTTGCCTCCTTGACCGCCCTAGCAGCAGCACGCTTAGCCTCTCGGTACCTGTCGGCTGCGTCGGAAGACCCAGAGGCCAACATGGCCCGATAGGTCATCTTCTTCAGCTTGACGGCATCCCTTACTTCCGGTGTCCACCACCGGGTTCGGGGATTGCCGCCACGGCAGGCACCAGTGACCTTGCGCCCGCAGCTCCGGACGGCCGCGTCAACAATGGAGGTTGAGAACCTGGTCCACTCAGACTCAATGTCCCCCGCCTCCCCAGGTAGCTGTGAGAAGCTCTCCCGGAGGTGGGAGTTGAAAGTTTCCCTGACAGGGGGCTCAGCCAGACGTTCCCAGCAGACCCGCAGGATACGTTTCGGCCTGCCAGGTCTCTCCTGCCTGCCCCTCCGCCAGTGGATCCAACTCACCACCAGGTAGTGATCGGTTGACAACTCTGCCCCTCTCTTCACCCGAGTGTCCAAGACATAGGGCCGGAGCTCAGATGAGACAATAACAAAGTCTATCGTTGATCTCCGGCCTAGGGTGTCCTGGTGCCATGTGCACTTATGGACGCCCCTATGCTCGAACATGGTGTTCGTTATGGACAATCTGTAACTGGTGCAGAAGTCCAACAACAGAACTCCGCTCGGGTTCTGATCGGGGAGGCCGTTCCTCCCAATCACCCCTCTCCAGGTATCACTGTCGTCGCCCACGTGGGCGTTGAAGTCCCCCAGCAGAACAACGGCGTCCCCAGTTGGGGCACTTTCCAGTACCCCCCCCAAGGACCCCAAGAAGGTCTGATACTCTGCACTGCCGTTCGGCCCGTAGGCACAAACTACAGTCAGAGTCCTCACTCCTACCCGAAGGCGCAGAGAGGCGACCCTCTCGTTCACTGGGGTAAACTCCAACACGAGACGGCTGAGATGGGGAGCTATAAGCAAGCCCACACCAGCCCGGCGTCTCTCCCCCTGGGCAACTCCAGAGTAGTGGAGAGTCCAACCCTTCTCGAGGAGTTGGGTTCCAGAGCCCAAGCTGTGCGTGGAAGTGAGCCCGACTATCTCTAGCCGGTACCTCTCGACCTCCCGCACAAGCTCATTCTCCTTCCCCCCCAGCGAGGTGACGTTCCACGTCCCAACAGCTAGCCGCTGTGTCCAGGGATCGGGCCGCCGAGGACCCCGCCCTCGACCGCCACCCAATCCACAAAGCACCCGACCCCAATGGTTTCCTCTGTGGGTGGTGGGCCCACAGGAGGAATGGCCCACGTTGCCTCTTCGGGCTGGGCCCGGCCGGGCCCCATGGGCAAAGACCCGGCCACCAGGCGCTCGCTCCCGAGCCCCGACCCCAGGCCTGGCTCCAGGGTGGGGCCCCGGTTGCGCCGTACCGGGCGACGTTGCGGGGCCTTTTTTCTGGTGTTTATATATATATATATATTTTTTTTTTTTTTTTTTTTTGCTTTCCACAACTGAAAACTACATGACTAAGCTCTACAGAGGACTGTCCATACAGACTTACAAAGTCACTTTCCACTGTGACCTTTCTCACTATGGTTCTACTGTTTGCTCTACAGCTTCATATCGAGATTTACTCATAAAGTATCTAACCCAGTTTACCAACAGCATCTTAGTGTTTAGAGCATCTGAACTGCTGGAGAGAGTGTTCAGTCTGATAACTGCTCAAATGACATACACTGACCTGTCAAAAGTCATGGGATGGCAGTATGTAAATTGATCCTGTAGACCCTGAAGGACTGGGAATGCCCACACTTTGTGAGGTGTTATCTTGTGGGTGTGGTTGAACACTGCCCAATGTGCTCATGGCAAGGTGGCACAAATTATTGTTTGAACAAGGCATCATAGTGGCTGCCAGATGGATGAGACATTCCTTTATCAAAGTTGTGCAGGCATTTATAGTTCCTCAATCCACAGTTTGAAGTATGTACCAGAAATATGTAACAGAAGGCATTACCATTCACAGTGGAAAGTGCATCCATTGAAAGTTAAGATTCCCACATGACATCAACAATAGACAGTTATGGTGAAACATGCCTGTTCAAATGACATGTTTTGTAGTTTTTATAATACAAGTCCTCCACAATAGACATAAATACTGCATTTTCTACACACTTTAAAGCTCATTTGTGGGATGTTTTTGTAGTTTGGCCTGAAATTTAGAAAAAAAATGATAGGAGACAGTCACACATGCCAAATATTTTCAGGGGATCAAGGCCACTCAAATTTTTCTTAATTTCAGATGTAAAAAATAACAAAATATTTGAATGAATTTGACCATGTTCGATGATGTCATTTTTTGATACAAAATGTACTTATTGTGAATTTGACACCTACATGTTATGAAGCCTAGAAAACAGCATGTAACTGCCCACAATGTGTGAATCTCAAGTGCTAAGAGTTAAACATAATATTTGCTCTCAGCTGTGGATTTATTTTTGCTTTTCAATTTAACAACATGCAATTCCACCAAACGGGCCAAACTATAGCATATGACAGTAATGGTAGGACATATAGAGTATGAAAAGAAAAAAAACTACTTGTCGATAAAAAAAATTGGTCTATTTTATATAATTGAATGCCCTTAACACTAAACCTGAAAGCCATTACATGACATCACTAGCAGCCTAGAAAATATACCCAAGTAACCCTTGTACAAAACACACCCTCACCTTCACACATGCACTTGGGTTTGAGGACATAGCCACAGTTGCCGTTGCTGTAGAATTTGGCTCTGTTCAGCTGGAGGACACGGCCCTCAGACTGATAGTTCAAAGCCACTGCACACACACACCATAAAGAACACTGAGCAACACTATGACTGTAGGCAGTTAAAGGGCATCTTTTCATGCCAACAAACAATATTATCTCAACACCTGGTATATGTCATTTGGTAACACTCTGGTTTAGCATATCTTTGGCCTCCCAAAGGATTCTACTTTGGGGCCTGTGAAACTGGTGTTAATTATAACAGTAATGTAATGATATAGAGCAGATGAAGTGTGGGTTTACATTAGGTGCAAGAATTCATTTAATTTCAAGATTTTGCAGAAGTCATTAAAGATGTTCTCTATGGCACCTACTGTGTGTAATATATTCTAATATGCAATTGAATTTCCCCATCAAGCAAGGGCAAATCAAATGTGAAACATAATATTTTACAAGTGAAATATCTGCACTTCAATCCCGTCTTGATTGTCACTGTCCAAACACTTGTGGACCTATGCAAATAACAGCTGTTAAACTATTCATGAGCCCCGTTAGTGTAGAGATACTGCTTACTTCTAACCTAACAGCACTCACACTCCCACCCAGTTCCTGCATTACATGTGTGTTTGAGTGTGTGTGGGTTTTTGGCAGTCAGCACTGATGTACCCAGATGGCAGCCAGAGTTCCAAAAGGGCTGCGGGTTGAAGTTGCTGGAGTCCACTCGGTAGGATGAGGGGTAGACGCGGGACAGCTGCCGCTGGTTGAAGCGTACAAAGTGTGCTGGCTTCTGCTGCATCAGTTGGTGCGCCTTGGTCTCACTCATTGATGATACCAGCCAGCTGCTACCACCTGCCAGTGAAAAAAATCATTAAAATGAAATACACACCTGTCAGAAAGAACTGGAATTCATGTGATCAATAATATGCATAAACTAATGTTGAAGATGAATATAAAATTAGGCTTTGAAATAAAAACATAAATGTTAGACGTTCCCATAATGATGTGCACAGATGTAGATGATTGTAAAATGACTTTGAGGGCCATAGAAAATCAGCAGAAACTTTTTTTTGACTTTTTCAAGACATTTGCTATATGATACTAGATGGTTACTAAGGTATTTCTGATGGTCACTATGGTGTTGCTATGTGGTAAATAGATGGCTGATCTAGTGGTACTAGGTGGTTGCTCTGAAGTTGTACCCATTGCTGACATCTGTGCAAATGCATACACACACAGCTTTGTCTAGTCCCTGTAGAGAAGTATTGCCAATAGAATAGGACTATTTGGAGCAGATAAAGTCTCCGTTTGGCTTGCTGACTGTGGGGATAATATCTTAATCCTTTGTTCCATGTGTTGATGATTATCTTATTTTTGATTTCTGTAAAGTTGTTTAGTGACAATCAGCTTTAGATCAATCAGACAATCAGTTGTGAAAAACACTATACAAATACATTTTGATTTGATTTGATAAACATTGGCCCCACAGGCACCATGCCTAATGCCAGGTGTGGGCTAGCATCGAGCTGTGGAGCAGTGGAACTGTGCTATCTGGAATTATGGTGCTAAATCCAATTCTTGTGGAATAATAACAATGGTTTACTGTGTGTCCCAATACTTTTGTCCATAATACATTGTCAACTGTGGGTGCAACTTAAAATAAGTGAAAGTTTTAGGTAGATGTAACTCCACCAGCAGATTCTAAAGTCTTTTCTGAAATCTTTTCCAAAATGCTGTATTCTCACCTTGTGTCTCCAGGTCCTGCATGGCCACAGATTTTGTGTATTTCACCAGGTCAGAGAGAGCCCTGGATAATTTCATGGTTTTCTTCCTTCTGTGGAAACAGTCACAGGAGGAGATCCTCTTATACCACACACACACACACACACACACACACACACACACACACACACACACACAGACACGCAGGGCTATATCTACTCACGAAACCATTATAATCATACCTGCTGTGATGTAAAGGGGCTTTGGAGGTACTGCTGGAGCTTTCTTGATCTGTGTCAGTGTCCTCAAAACTTGACGCCTTCTTCAGTTTGCTTGTCTTTTTCTGCAGCACAAAATGGTCCACCAGTTAATCAACATCTTCAAGATGCTCCTCTAAAGAAGCCCAGAGCCACCATGGAAATATGTGTGCGTGTGTGTGTGTTTAATCTGACCTTGCGTTTGGAGAAGCTGCCCATGAATGACCTGGCCAGACGTTTGTTGCTACTAGGGTTGGCTTCATCACCCGTGTCCATTGCATCATCTCCTTTTCCCTGAAAACAACACATAAACAGGAGTCTCTCAACAAGGGTGTTTATTATGGCTCTTATTATGTAGATATCACGTAGGCATAAAACTGTTCTGTGAAAAGCTTCACTAGTTCATAAACAAAACCCCTGTAATGCACTATCAGGCAAAATACTATTTGCCGTTAAATAGTTTAGAATATTGAGTTCAACAACTCTAAAAAATCAAATTGTGTCAATGCTCTATTTCAATGGTCTACAACCCTTCTCCTGCAGAGCTTCCTTCCTGCTGTTTGCAACTCCAACCCAAATCTAACACCCTCTATTCACACTATAGCTTTCATAGAAGGTATAGAAGGTATAGAAGGTAGCTTTCAAAGCTGGGCTAGAGACACAGCTCAGTTGACTCTGATGACTGCCATGTATAATGCAATTTCACAACACTCATCTCAACTACTTTTACTTCAATCTGAGAGGAAAGTATTAGATGCATTAGATGCCCCCCGTTAGATTCTGGAAGGATATTGGTGATGTCAACTTCTAGAGACTGTAGAGAAGCAGTGTTCTGATCTGGGGTTACTTCAGCTCATCAGGTTTCGACTCAGCAATGTTATATAACTATCAAATAAAGGCAGCCTGGATGTAATAGTTACTCCATCTCTGGAGCCCACCAAGGTATTACTGGGCATAAGACAGATTTGACCAAACTAGTTTGCATTTGGAAAGCTCTATTGAACGTCAGCCACTAGATGGTAGCATTAGTCTGCAAACTTCTCTGTCTGGTTCCTCATAGCACACTGGCATCTCCAGCACTAGTGGAGGTCATGCTCAAAAGCTCTTGGATCGCAGTGTTCTGGGCTGCATTTTGGGAAGCAATCCAAATAAGGCTGTGTCATTAACCTTAAGGGAAGGAAGTCTCAAATCATTTTGTCAGACAGGTTAGAACACACATCATTATTTACAATTAGTGAAGGAGCACAACCAGCCTGATTAGAGAAGTCATTAGACATCTAATTACAGACAGCGAGACCAGCAAGAAGTGGAAATGCAGTGGGAGAAAGAGGAAAGAGGATAGAGAATTGTGAGCCAAAGCCAGATACATGGAGGGGGAAAATGGCATTGTACGTAGGAGACTCACATTTAAAGTCGCTGTGATTTGGGACCTTAAGAACACAAGGCTGAAAGGGTTCTGTTAATGCAGGTGTACTGGTGCACAGTGTTGACCTATTTTCTAGAGCATTTTTTAAAATTCTACATTAAACACCTTATTATGACCACCTCCTTGTTTCTACACATGGTGTTCTTATTAATCATTCCATTTACAACACAGAAGCACTTTGTAGTTCTATAATCACAGACTGTAGTCCATCTGTTTCTCTGCATCCTTGTTTCCCCCTGATCTTCAATGTTCAGGACACCATAGGACCACCACAGAGCAGGTATTATGTGGGTGATGGCTCATTCTCCGCACAGTAGTGACACTGATATGGTGATGATGTGTTAGTGTATGTAACACTGATGGATCAGTGCTGCTGGAGTGTTTAAACCCCTCATTGTTACTGCTGGACTGAGAATAGTCCAACAACCAGAGGTCCTGTTGGCAGCGTCCTGTGAGTACTGAGTGAAGGACTAGAGCAGGGGTGACCAACCCTGCTCCTGGAGAGCTAACTTGAATTTAGATTCAACCCTAATCTATCCCACCTGATCCAGCTAATTACTGCCTTCAGAAGTTGCTGGCTGCGTCCAGAAACATTTGCTTCTCCTCCTCCTCCTCCTTTCCTACTGCTCCTCTCCTACCCCGGAAGGAGGTGGAGGAGCCGAGAAAAGGATGGGAGCAGGATGAATGGAGAGTAGGAGTTTCCGCCTCATGGAGGAGATGAGGAGGATTGGTAAAGAAAGGCAGTAACTTTTGGGGTTTCTGGGCGCAGCCATAAATGAGATTGTATGTTAGATTTCGGCTGGAGTTAAAACCTACAGGAAGGTAGCTCTCCAGGTGCATGGTAGGTAACCCCTGGACTAGACCAACCCAAACTTTTCAGAAACAGATGAGCATCTACAAGGTGAACCAACTAGTAAGGAATGTCTAATAGAGTGGACAGAGAGTTGCCACAGCACTTAAAAAATCCAGAAGCACTGCTGTGTCTTATCCATGTGTACCAGCACAACACACACAATACCATCATGTCAGTGTCACTGCAGTGCTGAGAATGAGCCATCACCCACATAATAGCTGATCTGTGATGGTCCGGTGGGGTGAAATGAGGCTAACACAGTATGTAGAGAAACAGCTGGATTAAAGTCTTTAATTATATAACTACAAAGTGCTCCTGTGTGATATACGATGCCCAATGAGCATAGAAACAATCAGGTGGTCTAAATTTTATGGCAGTCAGTAATTATCTTAGCCACTTCCTCCTGAACAGGGTCACAGTTAATGCAGAGCCCACCTGGAATCACTGGGTGCAAGGCAGGAACTCCCCCTGGATAGGGCACTAGTCTATCGCAGGGTCTCTCTCTCACACACACACACACTTTTGCGTTTTTGGGAGGCAGGAGGAAACTGGAAAATGCACCAAATTCCTTACAGAGAGTGAACCAAGCAGGGATCGAACCCACAAACCCAGGCCCACTGGCTGATCAACGTATAATATAATACTGTACTATAGTACAATATTTCAATACTGTAGTATTTCTACATTCACCAGTGGAGAACGTAATGTTCCAAACTGGAGCTCTTTCAGTCACGTTAAGAACTGAGGAAGACAATAATTCCTACAACCTAACTGTTAAGCCCACCCTCTATGTAGCTTGACATCATTACTCATACATGAGGATTGTGGAAAATGAGGGCCGGAGTCCAGTGCAGTTTGTTGATTGTACCCTCAGCTTTGTATTCTTGGATGACAGAAGGGGACCATGATGTGGGCTTCTGCTGTAAGCCAATCTGTTTGGTGCTTGGGTTTCTGTGCACCAGAAATGTACAGAGTGGTTATCTAAATTATTACAGATTACTATTCTGTCAGGATGAAGCAGTGTAATCATTCCCATTTTTGGTCCCAATTTCCCCCCCAATTTGGAAGTGCCAACTACCCAATTTGAATGTGCCAATTCCTCGGATACATGTGAAGCCAGCCACCACCTCTTTTTGAACTGCTGCCATTGCACCATTGCTGGGCAGCCAAAGCACTCTGAGGAAAGCGCCAGGTTCCCATCTCCAATGCGGCTAACAGAAGCCTGTGCTAACCAGCATTGCACTGGGTGCCATATTGGGAGAGAGCCCAGAGAAAGCAAGTTTTACTCTCTCTGACTCTAGCAAGCAGCATGACCCAGGATCTGAACCTGCAATCCTTGGATCCTTTTGATCAGTACCTGCTCCTTATTGGCTGTCTTTCCTTCATAACACTATTCTCAGTAAACTGCTGTGCTGAAAACAAAGAGCATCAACGGTTATATAAATACTCAAACCAGCCCTTCTGACACCAATAATCATGCCATGCCCAAAAATCATTGAGATCATTTTTCCCCTCAATTCTGATTATTAATGTGAGCATTTGAAGCATCTGAACTGTATGTACATTAATGCATACTTTGCACTACTGTTCAAAACATGTTATCACACATGTAATTAGCTGACCAGATTATTGCAGGAATACAGTAAATCCACTTTGCAAAGCAAAGGCAACTGTTCTGAGGAAAAGGGGAGACTTCCTTTCCAACAAAACACCAACAAACCCACTCTAGATCTATTCTAGGTCATGTTGAGCTGCAGGTGTATACAGGCATTTACATTGCAAAACTTCACTGTTGTATCTGGAGGACCAAAAATAACTACAAATGATGAAGAAAAACATACATCACACACACACACACACACACACACACATACACACACACACACACACACACACACACACACACACACACACACACACACACACACACACACACACACCCTCTTTATTATGCTATGTGAGCCTGTAATGCTGCACACCTTTTCTCCCTGTGATGCCAATGAATCTTCCTAATTCCTTACTATGTCTTAATAACCCTAGTTGGGAACAACTAGGGTTTTGTGGATCATTAATCATACTACAACACACTCAGACTACAACAGCAATTATCTCCTCTGGTTGCCCAAGGTGGCTACTGATATGCAAGATAGGGAACTAAATTATGTTTGCTGCGAGCCGTTAAATTCCCAAGGGAGCAAACCAATGACTCATTCCCTGTTCTGTCAAAGCAGTCATTTTCTCAAGAGTCCTCTATGGATCTTCACAGAACATGTGGCTTTTGTCCAATGGTCTAGAAATTTCAGCACTTCTGACTTTGTTTTGCAACTTATATTATTATATTATTTATTATTATACCATTATAACACCCTAGACCTAGAAATGCCACAGAAACTGGTGAGTGCAAGGAAAGAGAGGCACTCTGGAAAAGGAGACAATAAGAGAGAGGAAAGAAAAGAAATAAAGAGATAAAACACCCAACAGAAACTGAGAAAGACAAAGAGAAACAAAGAAGGGATGAAAAGGACAGGTGAAAATAAAAGGAAAAAGCAGTGTTAAGAAATGACTCTACATTCTCAGTAAATATCAAGACAACATATAATATTGTAATTCTCCAATAATGTAATAATCCAGATTAATAATGTAATAATAGTCACGATTTTGCACTTAACACTGTCAAACATAATAAAACCCAACTGTGTAATACAGTATTACAAATGAATTGTATTGAAAATGTCATAATTCCATAATTCACTACAATACATTACAGTATGTTATTGTAACAACTAGATTACATTAATGATCAATATTCTACATTACATTATTAACCATTTAACCTTTAACCTGTTTTCATAGTTTGACATACTTTTATTCACCACAAAATTCATTCATTCATTTTCCAAACCGCTTATTCCTGAATAGGGTCACGGGTGAGCCGGTGCCCAGCCGGCAACTCTGAGCGCAAGGGCGGGAAACAACCCTAGACAGGGCGCTAATCCATCGTAGGGCTCACACACATGCACACAAACATCCACACACTAAGGGCCACTTTTAGAGTCACCAATTCACCTATCATGCATGTCTTTGGACTGTGGGGGAAACCGGAGTACCCGGAGGAAACCCACGGGAACACGGGGAGAACATGCAAACTCCACACAGAAACTTCCCAGGTCGCCCCTCCCGGGGATCGAACCCAGGTCAAGTATTTATAGGTAACAGTCACACATGCCAGATGTTGTTTTCAGAAGATCCTAGAATACTCAAATGTGTCTTTTATATGATGAAAAAACAAAAACAAAAGAATTGAGACAATTGTATGAATATCAAATATCATTTTGTTGCTAATTTCTGCTTTTTTTCCTGTTTCAAAGCTGATTATCCAAAGTGTTTTTAAATTTGGTGAATTACTTGTTTAGACTAGTTTGGCAAGAATTTATATAAGTTCTTCAAACTACAAACATAAACACCCTTTTATTATTTTTGTTATTTATGTATGCATCAGTATTAACCTTTCAAAGGACTTTTATTCTGAAATTTAAACACTGTGTGAGGGGAAAAAAAGGGCGTTCTCATTTTTGTATGTGATGTCATTAATCCCACCCCATCTCACTGATCAGTCAGAGTCTGCATGCAGGTTGTGCAAGTATATGTATCCAGAGCAGTAAGCATGCACTGCAAGCTTCTTTGGCATTTATCTGGTATTTAATTCAGTCAAAATGCAGCAAATTTTGGCTGTTTGCTGAGCTGGATTATTTGCTGATTATTTTTTACACAATGACAAGACCACAATGGTTGGACAGAATAAACTACAAAACTTTACAACAAGACTCGAATGTTACTCTCATCCTCATATATGAAGCCTTGAAAATGGTGTGAAACTTCCCGCAAAGTTCAGATCTTAGGTTCTAAATGTTAAATCCTGTATGGGCCCAAACTTTGGTTCATTATTCTCATAAGACGGGAATAAGCAGTAAACAAACTGAACACAGACTAAACGTCTTACACAATATTTCAGCTGCTGCTCATTACTAAATATTTTTGTCTTTTTGTATTTTTGACGAATCTGTGATGCACAAGTGAAAAATGTGAATAAATTTACCGTTAAATTTTTACAGCGGAAGAGAGAAAAACTAGGGAATGAAGAGAGAAAGAACAAAAGGGAAGACTGAAATAGAGTGGTGTTACTTTGTGAATGAAGCACAGGGACTCTTCACGGGTTGAAGTGTAGGTTAATGTCAAAGACTTCACTGCCTTACCTTGGTATCTGCTTTGTCGTCATGTTTGCCAGATGGAGGCAGAGCTGCGATAGTAAAGCTGTCTGGGTCTTCACGATCTCTGATCTTTGACTCTTTCATCAGACTGTCCAGCTTCTTCTTTGCTACATTCTCCACCTGCTTCCTGTTCATAGAGGTCTGTGGAGACAGAGGAGTGCAGAGGGCAGATAATGGAGAAAGAAAGGGAGAAGTATTACAATACAAGAAAACTCTGGAGGCAAGAACAAACCCTGTAGATGAAAACACATTGTTGAGCTGCTGTGTTCACTCAGTGTCAGCTGACTGGGCTGAAAAACACAGACTTTTGTGCTTTCAGGTGCATGAAGGTGTTGGTACACAAAGTGCTTGCATATGAGGTGAAAGTCAGTGTTCTGACTGTCTGTCTGACTGTAGTACTGTAATGCACACCAAAGCCAATACTGTACACCCTAAGTGTGTGAAAGAGCGGTATTGCAGGTCCTTCCTTCCTGCTGCTGTTAGACTGTACAACGTCTCAGCAGACCACAGACCCATACCCTTAACTCCACGCAGTATTAGAGTTTTCAAATACATCTTATCTTATTGTTTTCAGGAATTTACTGATTGCAATGCAGGGCTGCAGTGGTGTCATATCAGACTGTCATGGAGTCACTCACAGCTTTTGTGACCAACAAGTCAATCAAGACCAATGGTTTGTTGCCATGCATGTCCAGAAAGACTAATGCTCTAATTTTTGTGAATGCACACTGCAGTATGTGTCCACTTGTCCACATAGGGCTGCCATTTCAAGAGCTTGCCTTGAAGACATGCGCGCCACGGCCATTTTTGACATGCTATCAACATTCCACCCCAATGCAAAATCTGAGAAAATTCAAGCTGCTTTTGATGGATTATTGCAAGACACCATTAGGAACTCCTTTCAGAGATGAGATTATACTGACACTATAATGAAAGACACCTCTTAACATGTGTAGTTAAAACTTTAACAATTAATTGTTCCCGGTAACTTTTTGTCCGAATAGCACTGCAATCCCTCTCTTCCATCTGTGTGCAATTATTTATTGATAATTAGTGTATTTTAGTATCAATTTTACATTTGTCTATTTTTAGTAAACTGTAAATAACTGTTTTCACCCACATATCTCTAAAGGCAAAGGAACTTGATACATTTTGTCACTCATGTCACATGTCCTCTTGTGTGACACCATATCCTGATATTAAATTCAATTCTATATCTAGTTGAGGGACCCATTTAAGATAATTACTGAATATACCTGCATAGACATGGTTATTTTTGTTTTAGGATTGTTCAAATATTTTTCATTCGACTAATAATATTTTTTGTTCTTTAGTGTGACACCTCTAAATTACATTGAATTATGTATAAAATTATTAAATTACATTGAAAACTATGAAAATGTGTTAACAGAAAATGACATTAGTTATAATAGCATTGCCAATAACTGACACAAAAAGCTCCATTGGTGTGTCAACATGCTCTCATAGGCTTGTAGAACCACAATGGAACTGGCCTTGATGCTAGATGCTCCTGACAATGCACCTACTTCTGCCAGGTTATAGAACCAGACCATAAAAATGTCACAAACATAAAAATAACACAAACTTGTGGCTTAAGTGGTGAAGGTGATTTCTTAAAATGACTGTTGATATTCAGGTCAGATAGTTCCATATCATTTAAAACACTTTAGCTGTTCTTCACACCTTAGCTTCCTTGACAATTCTGTTCACATTGACTCAGGAGAATTGCAACTGAGCTGCACCTCCTCCTAACCTGGCAGAAATGCAAGGAACTGGCCTTGATGCTAGATGCAATTGACAAGGGACCTAGTTCTGTGAGCCAGGTTGTTGAACCAGACCAGAAAATATTGTCTCAGAAGAAGGTGTTGCACTCAATCACAGCCTCAAATGTATAACCATGCACAGCAAAGACACTTTATTCTTACTGAAAAATCTATCTGTTCTGCTTGACTGCCCTTTTTTTCAATAAATCACCAAACTGAGCCTCATATATTCCCCTCTTCAGAGGCCTACAGTTTGTGTACATTTGACAACATGAGCCAGAGGTGTTAAACCAAAGAAGGTCCTTTTGAAGAAGGTCCTTTTGAAGGGTAAGGCCTATAATTAACTTGATCTTTAGAAGTTTCATTTAACATACATTATTTTGCATTTGTAGCTAATAGAAATTGTATTGTAAACTGTCAATTCACATCAGATCTGGATTTGTAAGTGTAACAGAGAAGATATTTGATTGTGATTTGAGTCTGACTTTGAAGTAGTTTCTATTTAAACCCACATTTAGGCAATGAAAATCAAATGTGTATCGGCTGAGACTGTAAAACTACTTAAATGATCAGTTGTAATGTTTTGTGTAGTTACTCAGTTAAAGCTTGCCTCCTGAAGCGATCCTAATGGACCAGCGCACCATCTTTGTATCCAGTAAGATCCTCCAAATCCACAATCTGCATACCTCTGTGTACCATGTGCAAAGTGATAGATGAATGCAGTGCTTTAACCTGATGCTAAAGAGAGATGTCCTCCCCCCCTCTCCAACCTCTCAAAACAAAAAACAGCCACAGCATATCATCTGGCCCCTGAGGCAGAAGCCACCTTCGCCGTGCTCAAGAACCACCTCAACTCAAAGCCAGTCCTCCAGAACCTGGAGCAATCATTAATCACTGATGCATTGGAGACTGGCCTGGGGGTTGTCCAGAAATTTGAAGGGAGAATCAAGGAGGTCTGCAAGGTCACCCCGGCCACCCCGGCCACCCCGTAGTCAGCCGTCAGTGCTTTGGCACCTCTGCTGTCTGCCCCGTGAACTCCTACTCCACTTCTGCCAAGAGCCGTCCATTGCACATATCTCATTTCAGCCACCTGTACAGCTCTTTCTAAATAAAGTCCCCTTCTGGGTAGTTTGAGTTGAACTTATGCTGCCTATATGTCATGCTGGTTCTCCGGTGGGCCACAAAGCGTTTTGCATGGAAGAATGAGTGAAAATCTGCCAAACAAGAACTGAAAGACTCTTAGCTGCTATTAAAGTGTTTACAAGCTGTGATATGTGCAAAGGGGGTGTTATTAGATACCGACCATGCTGAGTCTTGTGCACACTACTCATGACATAGGTTTGAATGCAATCATTTTTTTTTGTTGCAATCATTTTAGCATAATTATATATGCTTAAAATAAAGTGAATATATTTATTTGATTTTGGCTGTTGATTCATTTTTACAGTTTTTATCAGGCTGCAAAATACTGTGGTTGGTAACACGGGAAGGCAGACCTCTAAGATGTACATTAGAGAATAACGACCAATGAACCAACAGAAATGGTTTTACAATCTTGTTCCATTAACATACTGTACCATGGTCTATCTATCTGACTGACTGTCTGTCTATTTCTATATATTTATATTAGTTATTATTATTCTAATTCTCATTCTAATTCTAATTGAATTCTGGCATTTTTACATGCAGCGCTTTATTCAAATACCTCAGAGAAGAGTCTCCTGGCCTGCTCTTAATGCCTTTTCAGGCCGTGGAGTCTAGTGTTCCTCTCTGAAATATTTATTATATTACAGAGTGTCTTCAAGCTCAGGAGAGAGACAGAGATAAGAGAGGGAGAGGGAATGAGAGAGGGGGAAAACAGAGGGAGACGGATGCACACGAGATGCTTTGCTTTGAGCAGCATTTTCAAAGAGAATTGAAAATGGAGACAAAAGTGGAAGTCGTCAAGTGCTTTTGTTTTTCAAAAAGAAAGGCTCATCTACATACAATCGGATTCAACCGTTTTCAGCATGTACTGTAAATAGTTAACATCAGTTGCTGATATGAGGGCTGGAATGGAGTAAAAATACACAGCATTGTGAAGTTTTCAAACAAAAGCCTTTATTAGTAATAATAATGAAAAATTATTTTAAAGTATATTTAGGGGACGGAAAAGACCTTCCTATTATATATATATATATATATATATATATATATAGCACAGTGGTTTGCGAAAGTATACATTGAAAGCATTTTTATGTTTTGTTACCTCACAACCTGAAATTAAAATGGATCATTTGAGGGTTTGCATCATTTACAGAACATGCCTACACCTTATAATATTAGATTTTTTTTTTACATTTTGAAACAACAAATAGGGAAAAATACACAAAAACGTCAGTGTGCAGAACTATTCACCCCCCATAAAGTCAATACTCTGTAGAGCCCCCTTTTGCTGCAATTACATCTGCAAGTTGCTTTGGATAAGTCTTTATGAGCTTACTACATCTTACCACTGGCATTTTTGTCGGTTCAATTTTGGTCCCATCTGACCAATGGAGCTCCTTCCATACATTTGGGGGGTCTCCTACATGGAGACTTTTGGCAAACTCAAAATAAGCTTTCCTATTTTTGTCTGTAAGTAAAGGATTTTTCTGGACACTCTATGGAGTGAATGGCTTATTTTGGTTGTATGGACAGATACTCCAGTCTCTGAACGGGAACTCTCTTCCTTTGGTCTCTATGCTGCCTCTCTGATTATACCCTCCTTGCCTGGTCTGAGAGTTTGGATGGGCTCTTTTGGCAGGTTTGTTGTGGTACCATGTTCATTCCACTTGATCATCATGGATTTGATGGGGATTATCATAGGTTTGGATATTTTTTCATAACCCAACTTTGACTGGCTTCATGGTTTTCATGGTGTTGTTTGGTTAGTGGTGCATCTTGCTTAAGGGTGCATATATATTTATGTATAAACAGGCCTGGGCGTGTTTAATCTATGACGTCTTGGTTGTTACTAACGATAATCTTTGAGACTGTGGTCCCAGCTCTCTTCAGGTCATTGACAAGGTCCTCCCATGTAGTTCTGGGCTGATTCCTGACATTATTCAGAATTATCCTTTCCCCACAAGGTGAGCTCTTGGAGCCACAGACCGAGGAAGATTCATAGTCATCTTGTGTTTCTTCCATTTTCTAATAATTGTGCCAACAGTTGTTGCCTTCTCACCATGCTACTTCCCTATTGTCCTGTAGACCACCCCAGCCTTGTGCAGGTCTACACGTTTGTCACGGTGCCCTTAGACAGCTCTTTGGTCTTAGCTATGGTGGAGAGGTTGGAGTAAGACTGATTGAGTGTGTGGACAGGTGTCTTATATACAGGTAACAAGTTCAAACAGGTGCAATTAATACAGGAAATGAGTGAAGAGTAGGAGGCAATCTTAAAGAAAAAAGGTCTGTGAAAACCAGAACTCTTGCTGGTTGGTAGGTGATCAAATACTTATTTCATGCAATAAAATGCAAATTACTTATTTCAAATGGTCGTTAGGTCACTCTGTGCATGACAGAACATGACATAGCTGCATTGACAGATGCAAGACACAGCACTGCAAGCATGTTATCATGACTGCCATTAAGGCCAAGTCACTGTTGTCAAAGACTGCATTGGTGTCACTCAGAATGGCAGCAACTAATTTTCAATGACTAGTCCTGCATTTGTCTGGGTGGAGATCATTTTGATTTTTACAACTGCATAAAGGTCTTGTATATAAATACTGTATATATTATACACATTGCAAAAGCAGACACACAGCTTGTCTTGTCCCTGTAGGCAAGTATTGTCAATTGAACAGAACTCTCTGGAGCAGATAAGCATAACCCTTTGGGTGAGAGGAGCAGCATTGAGCAGTGGAACTGCTGGAATGATTGTGCTCCATACTTTGGTAATGACCTCACTAACACTCACGCACACAAAGTACCAGGCAGAAGTTTGCACACACTTGACTAAATATATGTGACATGATTTTTCATATTGATATTAAATTCTTGAGTATGTGGACCATTTGAGTATTGCAACACTGTTGGAGTAACTGTTTCTGTGGTCCAGGGAAGGAACACAGCCAGGGTTTTCTACTACATTTTGGAGCATATAATGGATTTGAACTGAAGTGTAGGACTGCAAACAGGCCTTTAGACATGGAAACAGCTATATCCTAATAACATTTTTTAAAATATAAAAACTTTAAAATATACTGTATGAATCAACATCCTTTATTTACAATTGCAAATAGACAAAAGTTGTAATACTAGAGAAATTTGCCTATTTCTCATGTGTTTAAAATTCACAACACATTTCCATTTGGTTTATGCGGTGCTGGATGAGGTTTTCCTTTATATTTATAACTGGAACCAGTGTAGCAACTAAGCTCATCGGGGATTACAGCCCTGGATTTTGGGCACTCAGATGAGAGGGCAGGGCCTCATCAAAAATTTATTATCTCTTTTAAAATTTCACTTTGTACAAAGAGCCTTAGACATATAAATCCAACAGGGTGATAAAACTGAACTTCACCATTAAAATGACAAGGAAAAACGAGTGTAGCCTCTCCACGCTACACCATGCAGTGTTAAGATGCTGACTTACGAACCCACCATAAACAGTACTCTAACTGTAGTTACAGCCCCTTGAATACACATTTTCACCTAATCTACCTGTTAGCTATGTGGTTAACACGAGAATTAACATAACAAAGAGCTATAAAACACCTACTACGCAAGTGTGACAGGAGCGAGAGGGCGAGAGATAGAAAGAGACAAAGAAGAAGAAGAAGAAGAAGGGGGAGTGCAGAAAAGAACGAATAAAGGTAACCGAACAAGACAAGTTGAAGGAGATGGAGAATTGACAATACAAAGTGTACAGAGAAAGTGTGAGGGAAATAAGGGGGTGGTGGGGGTGCAGGAGTGGAAAGACAGAGGGGGCAGAAAGAATAGAGGATGGAAAGAAAGCAAGATTAAGAGAGAGAGAGATGAAGAGAGAGGGAGGCCAATTTATGCTTCTGCATCGAATCTATGCTGTAAGCACAACTTGCTTACTGGTATATGGCTGTGTAGCCACCTACCCTATGCCAGTGTTTCTCACCTTTTCAACCTCACAACCCACCTGTTTATAAACATAGAAAACATAACCAGCCCACAAGAAAACAAAATAAATTATTTGTAAAATCGTTTTTGCCTTTATTTTCTCTGACAATAAAAATGTAAGAATTAGGGCCTCAACAGCTTAAAAATATCATGAAAACATCTGTCCTAAACATCCCTTACAACCAAAAACAGAGATTTGTTACTATTAATGCTAATAAATTGTTTTAAGCGTGAACATGATTGATCTCTCGATTTTTCACATATCATGTCATTATCAACCCACTATGAACTACTGGATCCCACTGAGGATTGGACTGCAGACCACTAGACGGTGCTTCCCTGGCCCACAGGTTGAGAAACCCTGCCCTATGCCATACCCTATGCTGTAGCCTGATGTGCACCTACCCACAAAGGGAGCTACTCATTGCAGCGATACAGACTGCAACAGCTGTGATTAGTCCATTTGGCAGCATCACATTTCCATCTTCGCCAACATTTCTAAATTCAGCTGGATGAACTGAATTGGTTTAATGACTCTAAGCACCATCTCATGCAGTATCTTCTATCCATGCATTGCAGGAGGTTCAGTTTAAAAGCCATTCATTCCAATTGTGCTCTCGGTTTCCTCCACCATTATTTATAGTACACAAAGAAAGTCAACACAGTAGAATGTCATAGAAACCCCATCACCAGCTATTGTTTTGGCAGTATAATTGCAGAAGGACGCAAACACACCAACACATATGTGCTCACAGCAACATAGACACTTGTGCACTGTTCCAATTCAGAAGCAAAAATCTCCCTTAAAGGAGAAAGTCCTCATATTTATTATTAATTTAAAAAACTTTTATTTTAAAATAACCCATTTTATGTCCTGAACTGGATCAATAATAAGGTTCATTGCTTGGACTCCTGATAATGGCCACTTTCAGCGTGTACAGAAGAGAAAATGAGAGAGCATAAGGGAAAAAGGAGGAACAGAAAGAATGAAGAAAGAAGATAGAACAAAGTGCAGAACTGAAAGAGTAAACAATGTGGCAGAAAGAACAGGGAAAAATAATAGAGCCAGGAAAACAGGAAGACAAAGGGACCCCATATCTGTTACAAATAGAGCTAAAACTTTCAACTTTACCTGAATTTTCCATCACAATTTTGGAATTGCCAATTACCCAACCCTATCAGGATTCTTCCGCATCACATACAATGCCTTGCAAAAGTATTCACACAACTTGGAACTAAAATGCTTATTTGAGGGTTTCAATTACAGAACATGCCTACAACTCTGAACATCTGATTTTTGCCAGTGTGATCAGAGGAAAGCACTTATGAAGCTTATGCTGGCCAGTAACACACAGGTTATGATGTGGGGAGAGAGCACCATCTACTCTCCCAGAGAGAGCATGCTCAATTTTGGTGATGGAAACCTAATAAAGCCTTAAAATTCAGCTTTAAAACCTTTGCCATGGTTGTCCTGGATCAATAAATGCACCCAGAGCTTGGACCCCAACAACTGCCACATGCAATAATAACTTTAAGACTCTGCTGAGCTCCCAAAGCTGTCAGGTAGGAAGAAAACAGTATGTATAGGGAAAACAAGATAGACAGAATGAATTTGGAAAAGATAGCAGGAAAGAGAATAAAGTGTAGAACACAAAGGAAATGAGAAAGAAAGAAGAGAGAACACGAGGGAAAAGTAAAAGGACATAAATAAATGCAGAGCTAGAGAAGGCGTGTGTGTGTGTGTGTGTGTGTGTGTGTGAGTCTGTGTGTGTGAATGTACCCTGGAGAGCTCCTGAGCCCGGAGGCTGGCCCAGGATCTGAGCTCCAGTCTACCAAAAGAAAGAGCTGGAGAGCACTTACGTCTCCATTCATCAGCTTGCAGTCATCCTCCATCTCATCTGCACTGTCCTCGTCTGACACATCGCCCTCTTCTGCATTCTCATCGATGTTTGGGGGCAGCTTCTTACCCTGAACACAAACACACACACAACATAAAACAAATAAAAAGTTAGACACTAAATCAAAAAAAGGGGAAAGCTCATTTTTTTAAACGACTATTTCTTTTCTGCTTTTGGCTCCTGTCTATACAATTCCAATGATGTTCTGTGACATTGCTCAAAGAACCATTTGTGGCATCTTTCTTTTTAAGTGTGGACATTTCTGAGACCTATGTTTTATGTATTTTCATGTATTTTTCAAAACCACTGGCCTCATGCTGTGTGTTGTCATTGTTGCACAATAATGACTGGATTCTTTACTCAACCTGGACTGTGAGGTATGTTTATTAATAAATGGTGATGTAAACAACTACGTTTCCAAAAGTATCAGGATGTGTGTGAACGAGGCCTCCTTCTAAGGAACTCTGATCCATGTTGAATTCATACTGCAAAAGAGCCACAACAAACATGGCCCATGCAACCCATTGTTCTTCTTTGTGGGCTTATGTTCCAATCTGATCAACTGATCCTTTAAAATGTATTGTGCCTCTTGTAGTAAAAAGCAGACAGAAGTCCTGGGAGTACAGCAGCTATGCATTCCTTGGTTTCAGTTCATGCACTACAGATAGCAGAAGTCATTTTGCACTTTATTTTATGCTTCATTAACTTCTGAGAAGATGCCTCCCTGCTGCAGGGTCTGGGTATTCCTGCATATATGGTACAGCAATGACAGCTACTTAAACAGAGCACAAACAATAAACAAGAATCAGTTACAAAAGTGCTGTTCACTTAGAAAATATCCTTAACTTGTTCGTAGAGGCTGGAATTCGGAGTTATCAAGCTTAGATGCTGCCAAATGTACGAATGGAGACCTCAATACCCACTGCTCATTATATTACACTTTATTACATAAGACATAGGATAATTTTATGCCTTTAATGAGTTAATTGGTCTTGAAAAAAACGGTCTTCAGTAGGTGTTTGAAGACAGAAGGTGACTAGTAACCTACTAGGCCCAACCTTCTGGATTTATACACCAGCTGCTGTCTAAGGAAGGCCAGGAGGATTATAAAGGACTCCACCCACCCAAGCCACTGCCTGTACTCAAAGCTACCCAGTGGTAGGAGGTTCAGAAGCATGAGGACCAGACCCAGTTGGTACAGAGACAGCTTTTTCCCCAAGGACTCAAGGCTGCTAAACAAGCAGTAAACACAGTGTCACAACTCATCTCACCTGCCTCATCACACCATCCCACCTTCACACCAAACTCTTTCTGCATCTGTACTTCACTCACTACTGGAGCAGTATCAGCTGATCTCACCCACCAAAGACTTTCTCCCACTTCACCGACCAACGCTTTCTCCCACGTACCTTCTCGCACTATAGCTACATTGAATTCTACACCCAGTGCACATATAAATAGAATGCAAACATCCATTTTATAATTTCTATATACACAGTACTTCTACAGTGCAAAAATAACAATAATCATAATAATAATCATAATTATAGTGTAAGTTAAAGTGTATATAGTCTATTCATATTACATATATGTATATTTTTTACCTTTATTTTTCTTCTTTCTATTTTCACTTGCCCTTACACCTGTGAATTGTGATGGGACAATAAACAGTAGTTGATTTGATTTGATTTGATTTGATTTGAGGAACATTGAAGAGAGGCCATGCCACCACATTCATCAGTTGAGTTGCAAGACCCTGATGGTACACATAGGAAGGCCAGCCAGAAAGGAGTTAGAGTAGTCAAATCTTGAAATGACAAGAGATTGAATGAGTGGCCTCTCTAGGGAGAAAAAGTTGAATTCTCTGAATGTTATAAAGGAGAAAAAGGTTTGCAACATGAGTCGAGAACGAAAACTAGTCATCCAACAACTACACCAAGGCTTTGTGCTTCTGTCGATGAAGTGACCAGCGAGCTCTCAAGGGCTTTACATTCAGATGTTATTTTAAAAACAGGACAAAATTCTGAACCCAATGTTAATGGAGCTCCTGGGAACAGCTAGACCAATCAGGCCTTGTTTAGCTCACATGCTTCCTTTTTCAGACATTACATTATATTTTGTACCTGATAAAAACTAATCATTTTCTTTGCCGCAATCCCTCATAAAAGCTAGAAACAAAGCCCCACAGATTTTGCCACCAGCTGCTAAAATTCCTGTCACTTCAGAAAAACAGGAGCGAGGGAAGAAAGCTTGTATAAGGTCTGAAACGCCAACGAATGAGGCCCCGGGGGCTCGTTGGCTATCCGACTTACTTATCAGTAATCGCTTGATTGACAGGCCCATAATAGTGCTCCTGCATGCTGCCCAGTGAGACTGAACGGTGGTCCGTGGGGAAGCTAACAAAAGGACAGGTAGGTGATGGATACCGGTATGAAAAAGCGACAATCAATTCCTTGCAGCGTTAGAGGAGCCCTTGCGCTGGAAGAAATAAATTCTGAACTGTTTAACAATGTAAGAGCACATCAGGTTGCAACGATAACTGTCTGACACGGGAAGGGGGAGGGATGCTCGAATGTGGTCCTGCTTCAGGAAGACACTGATTAGATTTTATTACTTTTTTACCAGCAGTTCCTGCTGTAGTTTGCACAGACTTTGCAAATAAAACTCATATATAAGCTCTGCATCCCTGTAATGCTTAAAACAAGCCCACATGTGCAACATTTTGTTCTTGTAGACAGTAAATGAGTCTACAGCCTTAAAAATGAAAGATCTTCAAGGGTTCTTCAATAAAGAAAATGGTTCTAAATACAAACCATAAATGCTCAAAGAACCCTTTGCACAAATAAAGGATTCTTTGTATCTTGAAAGTGTTCTTTAGATTAATTGAGAATTCAGTGTAAAAGGTTCTATTTAGAACCTTTCTGAAAAGGGCATCAAAAAGGGTCATACTATTGTTACAATGTCAAGCTTATAAATAGAAGAAACTTTTTGGTGCTGTATGGCACCCTTTTCCAAAAGGTTCTATAGAATCCTCTACAGCACATTCTCCATTAATCTAAAAAACCCTTTCATGGTGCAAAGAACCCTTTATTCAGACAAAGGGTTTTTGATTGTTCATGGTTATATTTGGCCATTAATATAATGAATTTTCATAATAATGGCATTTTAACATGCCTTCCTTCCCCAGTTTTTAAATTTTCTAAATGATGCTTTTAAAGGTAGCGTCATGTATATAGTCTTGTTCCATGTGCTTCTAGCACGTGTGTCTTGTTTTGGTCTTGTGTCCGCCCGTTCCCAGCTGTGTCCGATTGGTAAGCCTGCCTCTTTGTAATCACGGTCTCAGCCGTGTTTAATGTTCTCATGTGTATATATACTCCCTCCGGTCAGACTGGTGTAGTGAGTCTACTGTTGTGATATCTGGTATGTTATTTGGCGTGTTATCTAGTGTGTTATCTGTTTGTCTAGTTTCATGTATTCCTGTTGTCAGCCATTAAAACCCTTGCAAGTACTTCCACTTCCATCCTACGTTTGTTCCGCAACCCGTTTCCTGACAGACAATTACTGGGAAATTATTATAGAAATTATTTTCCCAAATTCTTGGTAAGTAGAATGTTTTTTGAACATAATTTGGTTCTAAGAATTTTCAATCTGTCCAGTTTTTTCCAGAAGTTCCTAGAAAATTTTTAATTTATGTTATATTTTACCTTTATTTGTTTATTCTCATGAATAAATGTGGGACTTTCATAACTGTTAATTTTATTTATTCTATGTTTTGTTTTCTTAATTTTTATTCTAAATTTACCATAAAATTAGTTTTGTCTTCCAGTGAATGTTTTGTAAGACACATTCTAATAACCTTTTGATGCACTATTATATATTAATTATATTATAATTATTACAATGTTACATGCTTTCAGAGCATGCCTGGAACCTGTTGAGCGTTCCTGTAGTGTACTTTGTAGATGGCTTGGGAGGATGGTGTTTTGAAACTTTTAGTGAGTTTCCTGAGAGAATGTCAAGAAGACACCATGTGGACACAGAGAGGACAGTGACTGTATCCGGAAAGCCTCAGGAATAATACAGTGCAAAAAGCAAAGCTATGCTATGCCATGCTAACTACATCCTACATAGCAGACACGTGGGCAACTTTTGGCACTCGTGGCAGAGATGTGGGCCACATCTGGACCAACCATTCATTGCTATCTGGGATGGGTCATGTGTGCCATTGTGGTGCAGTAACCAGACAATTAATGCACAACTCATCATTATTTCATGTTTCTACCATAAAAAAGTAGTGTGTTTTGTTTTTAGGAAAAACAACAAGGTTGTAAAGTAACAACACCACCTCAAATAAAGTCACAAACCTACTCTTTATACTAGTACATCAAATAACAACTTAAAATACCAAAGGGAACTAGACACCAGGTGAACTATATGGCACCTTTACATAAGATTAAATAAATACATTTAACAGTGTGTGATATAACCACACTACACCACTGCGCAACAGGCCATTTACCTTTTCATTTCTTGTTGTGTTATACTGAATGTGAATGTACTGTAGCTATTAGTTATAGGATTCACTAGGATATCAAGCAAAGCATGAAAACAAGGCTCAATTCTGCGCACACACACATGAATAAGGGAAAAAAAATGCAACAGTGAGCTTTTGTGAGAGCATCTGGCACAGCAAGCCCTGCTACAGCTTGGGGAGTGTGGGTTAAGGCTGCAGCTGGAGAGCTGCTCGCTGACCTACCGGCAGCAGCCGAGCAATTTGTCAATACTGCCCACTGGCCTAGTTTATGCTTCAGGGCCAGCTCCTGTGTCCAACATCAGTTGGCTTCCAATTATAGTGGGTTTGTTGCATGGTGCCCCAACTTGCCTGACTCTTTCCCTGATAGTCTCAAAGCAGCATCTTAATGGAAATATTGTGATCACATGGAAAGATAAAACAAAAGCAGATTGTTAATGTGCACACCACTGCCTAGTGTGAGACACAGAAAGCATGCAACTGACATTTGAAACCTGGAGTAGTAGTCCCCACATATTATATAACCACAACCTCATCTGGCATACAAACAGCTTGTATTTATTTAATTAGCCTACTGTAAATTAGTTTCCCATTACAGCATTAGTCTACGCTGTTGCTTAAAAAAACTACATCATGGGGATTTTTTTTGTCTTAGACTATAATACACGTATGACGTGTAAATATAAGAAAACAGAATGGTTGTGCTGCTTAAGCTGACTCCACCTTACAGGCTGTTACTAGCGTGAATCTCTTTTAGCTAAATAGTTGCCTTTAATAGTTGGCTTTATTAGGCATGCATTTAATTCTTTGGGAAAAAATCAGAACACACACACACACACACACACACACACACACACACACACACACACACACACACACACACACACACACACATATCTGTGTGTGTGTTCTGATTTTTTTTTTTTCCATACAAAAAAACATCTCACATCTCGAAATTTTTTTTATATATCTGTGTGTGTGTGTGTGTGTGTGTGTGTGTGTGTGTGTGTGTGTATTTCAGACATGCATTTGCCGATAACCGGTAAATAATGATTACAATCATGGTGTCACAGTTCATGTGTGATGTACTGTGTACCAAGCCAATGAAGTATGCTGGGGGAGTAACCATGCCAGAATTCACCCTGTACATGTGACTCTATGTTTGCTGTTTGATGATGCGTGTGAGAAAATCACTCGTCACTTCTGAAGATTAATGGAGAGAATTGGAAAGCTATATTGTCTTGTATGATCATGATTCTGTGAAACATGGTCAAATATATTGTTTCTGTGCATTGTTGCAGTGATGCAAGGTTTAAGGAATACAAATGCTCAAGCAAGACAGCTGAACACTGGAGATTTTCAATTAGGGTTGTATTCCTCTCTCATGTCAGTGAAATGACGGAACTGAACTGTCAACACAGAAACACACAAAAATCAATGTAAAGTCAGTCAATACGGCATCTGCATGAACGATCTGCAATACAATAATCTGTGCATGGTATTAAAGGGCTTAAGGGAAAATATCCAAGGCTTGGTAATGGATTTACAGAACATCACACATGCTCTGTGAAGCTTCTACTGCAAGACGATCATCACGTACAGAAGTGATGACCTGTACTGGTCATGCACTACAATGAGCTGAAACCAAAAATAAAGCAAACTGTTTATGTGACGGCAGTAGCATAAAGAAAAGCTGACCTTGACCAGGATTTTGCCTTTGAGAGCTTCGGGTGAAGGCAGGAATCCAGACTCTTCAGCGCTCACAGAGGACACATCCAACTTCTCCCCCAAAATCTCCGCCAGATACTGAGCCATCTTCTTCTGCTGGGGGACGCTGCAGTGGTTCTCTATGGACAGTATAACTGGATACCTACAAAGATAAAGTCATAAAGTTATGGTTCCAGTTCTCTGCTGCTCTCACGACAGTTCTTATGAAAAAATCGAAATCTTGATATGAGCCCATTAATATTAATGACCAATTCAGAGCTACCAAAATAGACCGAAAACTTCAAAGCCACAAATTTTAGCCTTTCAATTTCATACAAATTGTAATAATTTAGGACAATTTAAATCAGGACTTTTGGACAATTGAAATCAGGCAGTTTTTACATTTTTCCTGCTGTACAATTGCAAGTTTTGCATACAGCACCCTGGTTAACTGTAGTGCTAGATTATTAGCTCTACAGAGGTTGCCTTTTCTCTTAATATCACAATAAAAATAGTTCTTATAATAAAATAAACAATAAAATATAAGCCACCGTGATTTCTACAACAAAAATAGGCAGAGGCTCATTGCAGCCTTTTATTGTTGGAAATTTTCACAGGGAGATAAAATATTACAGTGTACAGTATCAATTTACGCACAAAGCTTCTGTAGATGAAAAGAATGAACAAATCATTATTTTAACCTTCCAACTGAAGAAGAACTCCCTGAGGGACCTTACAAACTAGCATCTGTTTAACATTCCTGTCATGACAAATTGTTAGCTTGAAGGAAAACTGGAACAGCAGGCCAAAACGGCCGTATGTCAGAACTGACACGTTTTTGGAGTGCCGTGGAGGATGTGGTCTAAAAATAGCACATTGTTTGCAACAACCTTCAGACTTCCTGGCTGTGTTGGCACCTTTAGCAACGACGGTGTTAATGAAATATGAAGAACAAAATTAAGTGTGCACAAATACATAGATGTGTGCACTCAGTCATGTGCAGCACTGCAGTGGTGCTGCTGTGCACAATACACATTTTTCTGCATGAGCAGCGTCATTTCAGCATGGACATAGAGAAATGTCTGAATGTCTCGCATAAATGGCATTAATTAAAAAAATATACAATGAAAAAAGACACGCACTCTCACATGTTAAAATAATGCCCATGTTCATGCCGTTGGTTGATGTTTTTGCTGTTATCAAAGTTGTTTTTGATCAGAGTTAACCATGTATCACTTAAACATTCAGAAAAAGCTATCATTGTAAATATTGTCCCAGATTAACATTATTAATAAGGTCAGCTGATCACGTTTAACACAATATTTAATCCAGATTTTAGTTCAGTTCATTTATTTAAAGAAGAGCACCACAGCTGGGGAAAATCTTGTGTGGTACCTGTACTGAAAATGCAGCACCCAAAGGACCTAAACAGCTACAGGCTGGTGGCACTGACTTCTCATCTGATGAAGTCACTGGAGAAGTGGGTCCTTACCCATCTCCACCCTCTGGTGAATGCCTCCATGGATCATCTTTAATTTGCCTACAAGTCTGGCATCAGTGTATATGATGCTGTCATCTATCTTCTACGCAGAGCTTTCTCACCTGGAGAAACCTGGGAACACTGTGAGAATCCCCTTCTTCAACTTCTCCAGTGCCTTTAACAATATACAGCCTAGGCTGCAGAAGGCCAAGCTGGAACATGTTGGTGTGGACAGTCACAGTCACTGGATACTGGACTACCTCACCAACCAACCACAACATTTGAAAGCACAGGACTGTCTTTCAGACAAGGTGGTCAGTAGCCCAGGAGTGCCTCAAGGAATGGTCCTGGCACCATTTCTCTTCACCCTGTACACTGTTGACTTCAAATACAGCTCAAGAGGGCTGGTTTTGTCCTGGCAATCCCCTTAGACCCAGTGCAGGTGGTGGGAGACAAAAGGATGTTAGCCAAACTGGCATCTATGCTGGAGAATGACTCCCATTACATGCATGAGACTCTGGCACTGGGCTGCTTAACCCCAAGTGTTCCTGCTGCTGTTAAGACTGTACAACCAGCACTGCTCTCATCAGACCACGCACACACTTCAATGCCACACAGTATTGGATTATTTTTTTATCAATATAACATAACTACAGTGTGCAACACATGCAATTACCTGTAAATAATCTGCAAATTTGTAAACAATTACTTTATTATTTACAGTGCCTTGTGTATCCCTTGCTATCCTTTTGCTACTGTAATAATGTGAATCTCATTGTGTGCATTGAATAATAAAGGATGATCTTATTTGGTGATTTGTATTTATGATGTATTTATGATGCATTTATGGTGTGTAAAGGTGAATTATCACTCCATAAATGTCGGGGGAGCCCAGTAGCAACCAATTCCAAGATTTTCCATTCAATCTTCAACAAGGCAATAGTTTCATTCAGGTGAGAATGTTGCTTACTACTGTAGGCTGCGAATTCTGTGTTATTGACACCTAGATGACATCGGAGGGCACTCTGAACAGTAACAAAATTGTCTGGCGTAACATAGCCAATATCCCAAGATCAAAACGGGACATCCATATTTTTGGTAAACTGCAATTTTAATAAGAAGCTTTCAAATAAGCTTAGCTAACAGTAGTGTCCTGCACTCGGAGAAACAAACCACTTTCCCTGCATCTTAGTAATACTGCAGGCAGGCTGCAAACACTGCTACTCACGGGTTCTTGACAAATGCATATTTGTTGATGGTTTCAATGACGTCCTTAAAGAGGATTTTGGATGTTAGAGTGTAGCCATGGTGCACAATTGGCTCGCCATCTTGGCCATCCCAGCAGTCCACTGAAGATTTCAAGACAAAATAATGATAAACGTCTCACAAGAAATGTCGAAAAATGCAAAACAACAGATAATTAATAACAACTAGGCCATAAAAACAGTAACATTAACATAAAATATTTAGGTGTTGTTAAAAATGGTACTAATACAAGTCCCTGCATAGCTTTTCAAATGTTGTAACTAATTTTATTAGAAGGTAGATGAACTAAGAACCTTAGAAAGCAGTTGTTAATACTATGGCAACAAAAAACAGCCTTGTGCTTCTAACTGTAAGCTTGAGAATTTAATGTCACCACTGATGTAAAACGTCTTCACAAATCATGCAATTAATTAATCGAAAGCAGTATTACATAAAGAGAATCTTTCAGAATGGGAACTGACCTTCCACACATCTGCAGCCTGCCTGCAGCACCCAGGCATACATGTCTACTCTGGATTGGGACATCAGCTGGTCACCCATTAGATAGGTGTTGTGAGAGGAGGCGATAAAATAGTTGCACAGAGGCTGGGTCATATCCTGGATGACCTCATAGTGTTCGGGGTTAAAGATGTCTCCTGCAGGACTTCGCATGTAATTCGTAAAACCTGTAGGGGTGGAATTTGAAAAAATAGAAAACGAGAGTGGCCTTTTTTGCAGGTGAAAGGGTCAACACATGATTCTACCCTATTTTAGCCCTTCATTAAGGTCTACAGATGCACAGTAGTAATTCCTGTCCTGAAGCATCTCTGAAATTTCATTTCAGTGTTCTCCACACTCTAAAACTAGGGCCTGACAGAGGATGTTTATAAAGTGCTATAATTTGTGGTTTTGTTTAATTACCTTAAAGGGGTTGTTAATTACATTCATTTTGTATTTTATTAATTTGCCTAAGATCTAATGACATTCAGGTGGCTTTATGGACCAGAATTCATTTTTCACATGACCATTTTTCAATCTCTTTTCAGTTTAATGGACCAGTCATTTTGTTACAGGTGCAGGCTCAAATATTCATTCATAATTACAAGTTGGGTCCATTCCAATAACAAATGTTTACATATTTCATTGAACACAAATTTAATTGAAATGTGATGTAAAATGTGGTCTAATATTCAATCAGAATTCTGCTAAAAACTAAAAACTACCAAAATCTTCTTTTCAAAGTGTAAATTGCTATGAAATATTTAACCAAATATGTTGTATATTGTTGACACTACATTGATTTTGGAGACCCCAAAGCATATATCATAGAAAGAACCGAGTAATAGATGAACCCAGCTGCTAGGAATTTTGAATGTTCAAAAGAACAATACTTCATTATGTGCCAATTGTTTGGGGATTGGGGTTTATTTAAATAAAATCTTATGTCTCCAGAAAAACTGGAAGTGACAGTGCAGACACACTGGCCTAATTCAAATGGCACATTATGTCACAAACCATAAACATTTAAATTAACTGATCAACATATAACTTTCATGCCAAACATTATTTTACAACTTTGCATTTTGGAGCCTGTTTATTGGTCCATTCTTCATGAAATTTCACACAATATAAAGATTAACTGCCAGATTTAATTATGTGATCAATGACAAATGCTTTATTTTATATGCATATAAAAAGGGTATCATATGCATATGTAAACTAAACCCAGTAAATAACTGATTAAAAATATTGTTGCTATCCAATGAAAACAAATATCCTTAAAAGGCAGCTTTATATGAGAAAACATTCTGAATGGAAGTTAATGACAGCGTTAGATAAGTAGTTAATGATAGAGTAATTATAGCATTTCTACTGGTCCATTCATCCAAAACTATTTATGCAGTGTAGAGATGTGTGATTTTCATTGGAGAGCAGCCGTACATATTCTGAATGGTATATTTTGGCAAAATTATAGCTTACCATCAATTCCCAGAACCCCCTGTTTCTGGTTTTCTGGGCAAGGCTCAAACTTTTCAACAATTTCCAGACAATGCTCTTTTGTGACCCTCGTCATCTGAAACAAAAACAAACCCAGGGAGAGAAATTACACACAAATCAAATCTTACATTTTCACATCACATCAAAAAGTTCTAAAACATCCAAACACTTGTGTTTACCAAACAGAATGAACCTAATCCCATTCAGAAACATCCTCACACGAGGCCAGCCCATTCTGGCTGTGGAATCCGATTGTTCTGGCCGACAGCTGGGCCTTAAATGGGCTGATTGGTCGATCAGATTTCCATCCATGCCAATCAGCATCACGCCCCTTCTAACGCAGTGGGTGGGGGGTGGTGGGTGGTGGGGGGATATGTCACAAACAGCAATAGTCCCAGTTCTACTCTATGCTCTTGCTCAGCGTGCTTGCTGGTGCTTAACCACAAGCAGAGCTTTCGGATAATTGGCTTGGCTTTTAAGCCAAAGTCAAATTACCCATCAATAATCTAACAGTGAGATTTCTGTTTTCAGGAAGAGATAAGAGTACGCAAAAAGTCTCCTTACTGGAAGTTGTGGAGGAAATCAAGGCTATCGCTCAGCACTTAAGTTTACTTTCTAACAGAAAAAACATTCAGTGTCAGTTTCTCAGTGGGGATTCTTTATCGAAACACTGTTAATGAGTTGGAATATCTGTTGTGGAAAGAAAACATCTACCATAATTTGCTGAATGCATGTTTAATGGTTTCACAACACTACAAATTATGTCAGTGGTGCCCATTTTTAATCATGGATTTAGCACACTCACTAGGTGGCCTGTCCATTTATTATGGTTTTGAGTTGATTCACAAAATTCATAAATCCTAAAATCACAAATCAAAATCATAAAAGGGCAACTTCATAAAAGGAAAAAAAGCTCTTTATTTTTAGTCCAAACACTCTGGAGCATTTATATGTGTCCATTCATCATGATATTTTGGCACATTGTAAAAAAAACTCAAATTATGTCAAAAATTGAAATATGATCATTCTTTTTATGATTTATTATTACCCCCCCTGGCATCTTGTCATGAATTACTTCGACTGTCAAAAATGATCCTTACTGTAAAAGAGAAAAAAGTGTGTGTGTTGAGAAGTGTGTTGATGTGTTGATTGAAAAATGCTGAAATGTCAGGTTATACAATATTATTATTAGACTTACAGTGGGGAAAATAAGTATTTAGTCAGTCACCAATTGTGCAAGTTCTCCCACTTAAAAAGAAGAGAGAGGCCTGTAATTGACATCATAGGTAGACCTCAACTATGAGAGACAAAATGTGAAAAAAAAATTGAGAAAATTATTTTGTCTGACTTTTAAAGAATTTATTTGCAAATAATGGTGGAAAATAAGTATTTGGTCACCTACAAACAAGCAAGATTTCTGGCTGTCACAGACCTGTAACTTCTTTTTTAAGAGGCTCCTCTTTCCCCCACTCATTACCTGTATTAATGGTACCTGTTTGAAGTCGTTAACAGTATAAAAGACACCTGCCCACAACCTCAAACAGTCACACTCCAAACTCCACTATGGTGAAGACGAAAGAGCTGTCGGAGGACACCAGAAACCGAATTATAGACCTGCACCAGGCTGGGAAGACTGAATCTGCAATAGGCAAGCAGCTTGGTGTGAAGAAATCTACTGTGGGAGCAATAATTAGAAAATGGAAGACCTACAAGATCTCAGCCTGTGGGGTCAAAATGAACACAAGAACGACGAGGAAAAATCCCAGAACCACAAGGGGGGATCTAGTGAATGACCTGCAGAAAGCTGGGACCAACGTTACAAAGGCTACCATCAGCAACACACTACGACGCCAGGGACTCAGATCTTGCAGTGCCAGACGTGTCCCCCTGCTTAAGCCAGTCCATATCCAGGCACGTCTGAAGTTTGCTAGAGAGCATTTGGATGTTCCAGAAGAGTATTGGGAGAATGTCATATGGTCAGATGAAACCAAAGTAGAACTATTTGGTAAAAACACAACTTGTCGTGTTTGGAGGACAGTGAATGCGGAGTTGCATCCAAAGAACACCATACCAACTGTGAAGCATGGGGGTGGCAACATCATGCTTTGGGGCTGTTTCTCTGCAAAGGGACCAGGACGACTGGTCCGTGTACATGAAAGAATGAATGGGGCTATGTATTGTGAGATTTTGGGTGCAAACCTCCTTCCATCAGCAAGGGCAATGAAGATGAAACGTGGCTGGGTGTTTCAGCATGACAATGATCCCAAGCACACTGCCAGGGCAACAAAGGAGTGGCTTCGTAAGAAACATTTCAAAGTCCTGGAGTGGCCTAGCCAGTCTCCCGATCTCAACCCCATCGAAAACCTTTGGAGGGAGTTAAAAGTCTGTGTTGCCCGCCGACAGCCCCAAAACATCACTGCTCTAGAGGAGATCTGCATGGAGGAATGGGCCAACATACCAGCAACAGTGTGTGCCAACCTTGTGAAGACTTACAGAAAACGTTTGACCTCTGTCATTGCCAACAGAGGATATACAACAAAGTATTGAGATGAACTTTTGTTATTGACCAAATACTTATTTTCCACCATTATTTGCAAATAAATTCTTTAAAAGTCAGACAAAATAATTTTCTCAATTTTTTTTTCACATTTTGTCTCTCATAGTTGAGGTCTACCTATGATGTCAATTACAGGCCTCTCTCATCTTTTTAAGTGGGAGAACTTGCACAATTGGTGACTGACTAAATACTTATTTTCCCCACTGTATTAGTTGCTATTTTAAAAATACACAAGACCTTTGCCTGAAAGGACAATATGCAAGCACATAAGAAGTCTTAGGAAAATATCTGTATACACTTTATGTCCAAATGTTTGTAGACACCCCTTCTAAATTTGCACCCATTGCTGACACGGAGAGACTATGCATAGGTTGTCTAGTATCTGTGTGTATTGGCACCATTCATAATGCCAAGCATGAAACAGAGGGGCATAAAGCCCCCCAGCACTGAGCCCCAGAGTAGTGTTCTCTGGAATATTGGTGTTCTGTTCAGTACACTGTATATATCTGTATATACCCTGCAATTATTGAACTTCTCCTAAATTTACTTTTCAACAGCCTACTGCCCTTAGCTGACCACATAATTATATGTAGGATGACCATCAGAGTACTATACTGGAATTTTCCACTGATGCCTTAACAATAATAAGAACTTTTAATGTGAAAAGGGAGAGACTGGGAGAGTGTGGTAGAGTATGGAGGCTTTCAGAGATGCCTGATTTTTTTGAAATGCCTTTGGTCCTATTAACAGGGAAGAGTCAGACTGCATATTCGTCACCAAGCTTATCAAATTACATGCCTGAGTTGAGAAAGAGGGCATGTAGCTGGGGGGGCATATTAGAAAGCTGGGGAAATGCATGCACCTTCAACACACACTTATACAACACAAACTAGGTAAAAAGAATGGGTGGTATAACACAAATAAAAGTTCTTTATCTCAATTGTTTATTTCTTTTTATGGTTTATATGTTTTAAGACGCAAAAATAGACCAAGAAAAATGTTTCTAAATAATGTGCTTAGGTGCTTCTGAGTAGTACTGTTTTTATATTGATCAGCCATTACATTAAAGCCACCTGTCTCCTACTTGTGTCACGGGCCTTCTTGTGCCAAAACAGCTCTGATCCACTGAAGCATGGACTCTACCTCTGAGAATGCCTTGTTGTATCTGGCACCAATATGTTAACATCTTTTAAGTCCTGTAGGGAGCAAAGTGAGACCTCCATGGATCGCATCAATGAGCCCTGGGCACCCTGTCCCTGTCACCAGTTCGCCAATATCCTTCCTCTGAGCACTTTTGGTTGGTACTGGGAACACCTCACATGTCAAGATTCTTACTCTTGTTTATTTTTCCTGTTTCAACACATCAATTTCAAAATCTGACGTAATGCCTAATATATAGATCCCAGCCCTTGATAGGTGCCACCATAACCAGATGATTAATGTTCATTTCACCCATCGGTGGTTTGAATGTTATGGCTAATCGGTTTATATTATTAATATAATCACAAGGCCTCACCTTTTGTTCATTCTCAAGAAAGCGTGCCAGGTCATTGGCATCCAGGTGGTCTTTATGGTTACTGTAGGTAAGCATCAACAGGTACAGGTCCCGCCGAGTCGACATCATCTTGTAGAAGGAGCAGAACTCATCAAAGCCCAGAGTTCCCTGGTTATCATCTGTATCCGCTTCCTGAAAGGGACAACCCATGGTCAGTATAGGAGTTACACAGATAGGGCTGGGACCAAGCATTTATTGATAGTCAGCAATAATATTCACAAAACTAATGAACCGTGTCAATTTTCGTTCTATTTTGTAAGCATGAATTGTTTATTTCATGTACACACACAATATATCGAGAAGGAGGTTTCTATAAGATTACTACAGAGAAAAACAAAAAAGAACTGGAGCAAAACCAAACACACCGCAAAGAACTCCAGAAGACAGATCACTCTGGAAGAGAACGATGGTGACTGGTTTCATGAGACTACCTATTCAATAGGGACCAATGAGTGTGTTTAGTGTCTTGGCTGGGCAAAAGTTGTTTAATTAGTGTCTCTTCTTCCCAGAACAAAGACAGAGTAGAGCACCTTAAAACCACTTCTAAAGCCCAGAGCAAAGGCAAAGATTGAGCTCCATACAAATAATTCAGCTCACTTTTAAAGGAAAAATGAACAAATCAGTCTCAATTTGGATCAATTCTGAATGTTGGTTTCTCAATTGCGCTTTATTGAAAGAGTGTATTGAAAGAATCTTCTAGGAATATCCAAACGAGTCGCCTTGCATAACAGAGTGTGCATCTCGTAGATTTTGGTATTAACCTTAAAGGAAAAACATTTTTCTTCACCGAGTTGCACATTACTGTTCCTTACAGGAAATCAGGATGAGATGAAGCCATTTGCCTTGGTCACCATGATACGCCTGACAGACAGTATGAATTTGCATTGAAACAGGCTGAAAGGATTTCATAGCCCTGAGAACGGCTTGTGCACCTCCATCAGTTCTGATTCTTTAAACTGCTGATCATTGCCCTGCTGCATGATAAACCACCTATGGCTCAATGAACAGGAAAAAAAAGCTTCAGCATGCACTGGCCCACTCCCTCTCTACTCAAAACCTAGAGAGGGCCAACTACCTCTCATCTTCCTTTCTGCTCAAAACCTCCTGTAGGCAAAATGGCCATGCTAAATTGCCCCTATTTGTAAATGAGCGTGCATGGTGTCCAGAAGATTTGGTCCGCAGCACCTTTCACACCTGCTATTTTGGTTTGGACCAAACTGAAAGGTCTGAAAGTCCAGAGCAAACAACAAAATGTGAAAGCAGGCTAACTGTAGTTTCACTAATTTCCACTAAGCATGACACTGTTTTCTACAAAACAAACACAATTTGCCAAAAAATGTTCCTACTGTTAAATAAACAATGCTCAGAGTAGTTTAGTGACCTAAATCTAGCGATATGTTGCTCTCCTTCTAAAAATTGTATTTCCTGAATGCACAACCAGATGTAAAGTGAATAAGATCAGTGCTGTAGCCTCAACTAATCTCACATCTAATGTTTTTTTTAAGCAGGTACTTTAAATATAGATTTTAAAAAGAATACAGTTATTTTATGCTCCTTTTTGAAATAACACTTGCTAATATGTGGAAAATATGTAGAAAGAGTTGTGAGAGTAGTAGCTGCTTGACTCCCTTTTAAGCTAATGCCACACAAAAGCTGTCTAGAGCAAGGTATCTAAACATCTGGGCTGGGGAGCAGCAGTGCGCTGTGAAGCACTGTCTAGTGGTCTGCAGGCCCATTCTCAGGGGGAGGCAGTAGTGTGTAGCAGGCCATAAAAACGTACATGAAAATTTTTTTATTTAGTTTAAGTAAAAATTGAGAGATTGAGCTTAAACTATAAACATTATAAGCATACGTACAAATTCAAACGCACAAATAACATTGCAGAACACAAGTTTCTCAGAAAAAAGCAAATAAATCAGCTGCATTTACATCCAATGCTACATCAAATATGATGTGATAGCATAAGCAGACAGATGGTGGACACAGGGACTGGCATATAGAGGCAGCATTTACACAGATTTTGTAACTAAACGTGTCATCTGTTGTTAGTAATGCATCTTTCTGGCCTGGTCTAGAGCATGTAGTCTGCAACACCACCTGTATAATATGTAAAGCCTGTTGCTCTCATTTTGCTAAACAAAGAAGCAAATCTGGGGAAATGTGATTTTTCCTAAGCGATGCCTAAGAGCCCTTAGAAAAACACTCTTCTCGTCTCTACACTTCCTGGTACCCAGATTCAGCTTCTTGTTACGCTTGCTCCTTGGCAGGAAGCTCAAATGTACCAAGTTGACACACATAAGGCCAGGCAGAGGAAGAGAACAAGGCCATAAAAATGTCATCGCTGGGCTACAGAACCAAGCTATGACAGATCCGAAAACAGGTCATCAACACTTCAGGCGGCAGAACAAGAGGGCATCATTCACACTCTTTCTTTATTCCCCCAAGAAGGACATTATTCACACTTGAGATAAACCCCACACCTTTCCTTTCTTAAAAAAAAAAGAACATTTCCATTCAAATCTGTTTCAAAACAGGCTGAAACAGGCACAGTTTAAAACTGGTGGAGAACAATCAATGATTGCAGGATACAAACTAATATCCATTAATACATTTCACAATGAGGGGCTTAGCAAGTACAGATTAAGCCTAATTCTAGATTAACCATTCGGTCAAAAGTGACTGTTAATTGATTAATTCATTTTCGTACAATACTTAGTTGGTTTCCAGGAAATCATTACAAAGTGGGTTCTCAAGTGAGCCTCTGCTGATCACCATATGCAATAAGCAAATGCTTCAGCATTTAGGCTACAACATTTTCCTACATGATGCAAGAGCAATTATTACTAGCACTAGTAATATATTTACCCTGAGGTTATCTTGAGATATATACCTTGTGGGTACCTCTGCTGAAACTGGCTGACCCAGCTTTAAAACATCAAGTAAACAGTAAAACATCAAGCAAGTGCAACAACACAAGATATGTTCGCCAGCTATACTTTATTACTAACTAGTCCAACAGGAAGTGTGCAATCTGAGTATGTGTCCATCATCTTTGATTTCTTATAGCTCTTGGTAATGAGCATAAGACTGCTAGCCTAAGATTATTATTGTTGGCAGGCAACTATAAACCTGGCAATCCAGCCTGAGATGGCAATAACAGAGATGCCTTTCCCCTATTACAAAATTACACTTTGAATATGTTGTTTGTAGTCAAGTGGTTAGAGCTACCAACCAACAGCTACCAAGCAGGTCATAATAGATTTACAGATTACAGGCCTAGCAGATTTACACTATATGGACCAAAATATTGGGACCTGTTTATTCAAAGTTTCCAAAATAAAGAGTATGTTAAATAGTTTATCCTGCTTTTGTTGGAGTAACAGTCTCTACTGATCAGGGAAGGCTTTCTACCAGATTATGGAGCACTGCTGTGAGGATTTTATTACATTCTGTGACAAGAGCCTTAGTGAGGTCAGGACGTTGGATGATCACCACTTAACCTCATCCTCAAATCCACAAATCATCAAAAAGTCCTGGATAAAGTACCACCTTTCCAGAAAACACAGTTTCACTGCTCTACAGATGCTGATAAAATGTACAGTGAGAGTAGAAACAAGGAAGGGGTCATGATTTTCTCATCATCCCAAACGTACTGGATGGAGCACAATCATTTCAGAGGCCACAGCTCCCCTACACTGCAGCTCAATGCTTGGGGGCTGTACATCCCTCTATCCAACACATGGCCTTGGTATATTTATCAGCTTCAGATAATTCTATTGTATTTTTTGTACAGGAACATTTATTTGCACATCTGTGTCAGCAATGGGTGAAACAATTGGTGTCCACAAACATTTGGACATATACAGGGGTTGGACAATGTAACTGAAACACCTGTCATTTTAGTGTAGGAGGTTTCATGGCTAAATTGGAGCAGCCTGGTGGCCAATCTTCATCAACTGCACATTGCACCAGTAAGAGCAGTGTGTGAAGGTTCAATTGAGCACAGATTTGCTCAAAATATTGCAATTCACACAACATTATGGGTGACATACCAGAGTTCAAAAGAGGGCAAATTGTTGGTGCACTTCTTGCTGGCGCATCTGTGACCAACACAGCAAGTCTTTGTGATGTATCAAGAGCCACGGTATCCAGGGTAATGTCAGCACCACCAAGAAGGACAAACCACATCCAACAGGATTAACTGTGGACGCAAGAGGAAGCTGTCTGAAAGGGATGTTCAGGTGCTAACCCAGATTGTATCCAAAAAATATCATTCCCAAGACAAATTGATGCTGTACTGGCCACAAAAGGAGACCCTAGTTCACCATACTAATAAATTATTGTGATCTAGATCCAGGTGTTTCAGTTTCATTGTCCAACCCCTGTAGTGTGGGAAAATTGTACATTCTGCTTTGTAGTTTCTACTTAGCATACCAAGAACTGTTGTTCCTTAATATTCCAACATCTAAGGCAAGGTCTAATATCCTTTGAGCCTTTGTGTAAACCCTGGAATAGGAAATGAACCTGAAATTATAGGTTACAAGGAAATCAACTGTATGCAAATGTGAAATAAGTGAAAGAAGAAATAGCAGATTGTTCAGAATTCTATTGCTCTGGCACAAAAATCGGAGGAATAACACTAGTTATTCTCTCTGATAATCAACCGAACAGAGCCAAGGCCAAAGCCTCTCCCGGTAGACAGACAGATACAGACGTGCCTACAAGGCCAGATTGCTCCCCTGTGCTTTATTCTGTCTCACAATAAAGGCCATCTGTGTCCGTTTACAGCAGATGGGGTGGGCCCTGATGGAGTGTGAAGCTTAGCGACCTGCAAACAACTGAGGTGAGATCTCAGCCACATACTTACACACATGCACACACTAATTCAGGCTGGCTGGCGAATGGCTTTTTGAGAGCAGTGAAACACCACATACAACTACAAACACAAGTACTCATTGGTCAGGCAATCGTTTGCCCCACTAACAAGGAAAGGGTAGATAAAATACTAGATAAACGTACTGCCTTGCCCATAAGCTCAAGTAGAGTGCTGTTCATATTTACCAGATTATGCTTATCAATAATACACCTGATGGATGCTTCAAATGCTTTAAGGTTTATTTGAAAGTAGGTCATAGATAAATCCAAATGGACATTAGTGATAATAAAGTCTTTCAGGGCACATTACCTAAGTACACGCTTCCTCACAACCTCCCTGCATTCACACACACATAACCAATCAATCCAGTAAATCTACATGACTGCTGGTCTTGCCTGCTGAGGGTCAGCTGTTGTAAACACTGAACACATTCTGTCCAAAAATCAGGCTGTGTAATAAACTGGCATAACTGTACAAAAACATTGTATCTCCAAAATGGAAACTTCACAGGGAAATAAAAACATGTAAGTTTCAATGGAAGTCAGTGTCAAAACATTTTTTTCCAAGTGATAATGGATATGCTCCAAAATCACTTGGAAAAAAATGTTTTGACACTGACTTCCATTGAAACTTACACGTTTTTATTTCCCTGTGAAGTTTCCATTTTGGAGATACAATGTTTTTGGGGGCAAAAATACTTTGTTTCCAGTGGTGCATTATCCTGCTGGAATATCCCTTCTATGATTTTTTCCCATAACACATTAGACTATGGCTCGAGGAATATTAAATGCCCATACAAATTTCAGAACTGAAATTTCCAATCCATCAGGTACCCACTATCACACCTTGTGATGCCTTGACATAATTCACATCACCTTGTCATGATCACACAGGCTAGTGTTCAGTAACACTTCACAACGTATACCGGTGTTGCCATTACCAAGCCTTCCCAAAACCGGCAATTATAAATTTGCAAGTATGTCTGGTTTCAAATTACAAAGCAAATGTAAGCTTGGGCCAGGTTCATGTAGACTGCTTTGTGTCAAAGAGGCCTTGAGAGAGCTTTGCATATGGATATGTGAAAAATCCCTTCTATTCCAGTTGTTGAACATATCATATTTTTCTGATTATATACATTTTCTCGAGATGTTATGACTGAATGTTGTAGTCTGAAGTGGAGCTCTTGTTTCTGTGGATGTGTAAATTTCCCCACTGCGGGAGTAATAAAACCTATGTTATGAGAGTCTCACGAGTCTGTCATGGGTTTTTGATGGGTCTACTGTTTCACAGCACATTTTAAACCTTGCACATTGAATGCCAGACAATAGTCACCCCTATGGGCAGTTTAGTATTATCTACAGCCTTAGTAAACTGAGTGAAGATCCAATTTTGTCCTTTGACTTTTCTCCCATATGTACGCCTGGCTTAGATATTCAACCATACACACACAAATATACACAAACAGCAGATGGCATACCTTAAACATCTGCTTGACTTTCTGTCTGGGAAGGTTGACATTGAGCTTGTGCAGAAGCTGTAGCACCTCGCTGATGCTCAAACTGCCATCTCCATTCTTGTCAGCCTCAGTAAACGTCTGCTTCAACCATGTGGATGCACAGTTAAGGATCTGATTGTCAAACAGTGGTGCACAAAAGTAAAGACATACACTATACTATAATAAGGCGATCTTGTACAGCTTAACCTACATTGACTAGTCTTAAGTACACAACAACTGGTGGAATACTGTAAGGCAGGCAATGTTTTTGCAGATGTGTAGGCACTTTTCTGGTACCCATGGGTTCTTTCTCACCCCTTGAGATGGTAAGATTTGCTCTTGGGGAGATCTTTACTGGACACCCCTCCTTGGAAGATCTCTATTGTTAAATACTTACTCTTACTATGTACTGATTTATACTTAAGTCTGTAGCACTGCTTTTGAGGCCTTTTCCAGCTTTGTCAATTTCTATAGTACATTTCTGGAGGTCCTCTGTTTGCATTGAGACATGTTTCATACGAATACTGCTTTCTTAAGAAGAACAGATTTGTCATTAACCAGGCATTGTGTGCCTTTATTTGTTGGGCAAGACACATGTGAAACCCACAATTCCAATCTCACCCATAATTAAAACACCTTTTGCAATTAGCTCCTGTAGAAGTCATTAAAACAGAGGCTCGCTTACTTTTTCTAGGCTGCACTGTTAATGATTTCTTGTGAATGTGCGCTCAATAACAAACATGAACAGAACAACCATTTGTGGGTAACTATTCTAGGAACACTGTATGTGACTTACCATATGGTCTTATAATGATCAGACCACATTTTATAAAGATTCAATGCAAAAATCCAAGGAATTTCAAAGTGTTCATTTACTTTTTCTAGCTTGTGCGATGGATCTTTACTCAGTGTCCTCAATGAAAGACAAGTACTGACAAAGTACAACTGTCTATATGTAAATGCACCTTTAACTTAGTGACTGGCCAGTATATTATTTTACTGTCCCACATCAGAACCCGCAGAACCCGCAGAACCTCAATGATTTTCTTATTTCTGTATATACTTAAAGTCTGCATTTTCCACTGTCACAATAGTTAGCTTTTTAGGTCGCCGTGCACATCCAAAGTGTCCTTAAGTATTTGTCAGTAAGAGAGAGAGAGAGAGAGAGAGAGAGAGAGAGAGAGAGAGAGAGAGAGAACAATGAACATTAAACAGCCTACATAATCATAACAGATGAATCTTACTTAATGCTGATTATTCAGAATTCATAATAAAGAGTGATTCACAACCTGATATGTTATTCTGACAATTTACTGCATTTCCCTCAAGGCTTTCTACATTGATTCTGACTCTAACTGACAGCTGCTTACACTTCAGATCATTCAAGGTGATGTCTTCAGTGATAGATTACAATGTTAATGGACAAGTTGGGATTCTATAGTCGCAGCATGTTTTTTTCTCTCTATTTTTTAATGGTTTAATGGTTTATGGGAATTGCCACATTCAAAAGTATATTGTTTAAAGTAACTCAATACTTTGGGTGTAACTGAAGAATAACAAACCAGAAAACTCCTCAAAATGGGAATTTCACAGGAAATGGAAAAATATGTCAATGTATGAACATTTCCACAAATGAAAAAGATAACTAACTAACTAGTGTGTGTGTGTGTGTGTGTGTGTGTGGTTAAATGTTTCCTGTGTTAGCTAAACATGTAAAAAAGTTAAAACACCTTTGGCTTTACATACTTAGATATAACTATATTTAGAGACATAGGTAATATTACTGAACACATAAAAATGAAGACGTGTTTTTTCCCCTTACCCTCCTCTCATGAAAATCAAACCAGTCTCTTTCTGATGATAAATGCGTGCTGTTTGACATCAACTATGGCAAGTCTTCTTTACACATCTTGTAGTCTGCTGAACTTGCTAGGAAACCCTTACCTGGCCATGTTAGCAGTTGTTTTAAATTTAAATGTTTTTATTTTGTACCTAGTGAAATTACTGATTTCTAATTATTTTGAGATCTTTTTATATTTGAGATCTTAAATTACCACTCACTTCAACAATCAAGAGCAAACCAAACTAAAGTCTGAGGTTTAAATAAGATAGACTCCTCCAAAGTCCTCTATAATGATGGTCTAATCATTTGCAACTGATGTGCTGCAGCTGCTTCTAATTTTAAGCATTTCATGTAGTAATAAATGCAGGGGTGTCCTTCGGTTTTATTCCTTCACTTTCATTTATTTCTTTATTATTTTAAATTTGCACAGATAGTTGCAACCACAAATATCTGGCATATTTTAATAGTGGTGTTAGGAATAAAACAAGTCTCGATGTCTTGGAATGGATTTGTAGCAGTTTATAAAGCTATCCTGCAATAATCTGTTGTATGCTATTTGAATATTCAGATTTTGCAGTAGGGCTGGAGAGTTAAAAGCATGCCCAGTAGCACCCCACACACGAAACATGCTGGAACAGCAAATGGAGTACGCAGAAATCTAGAAATCTGCTTCACAGTACTGTTAATCCAAACATCTCTCCTTCATAAATAATATTCATTCCTTAATATTCACCAGACGATGTGATCGATGATGCTAGTAACTAGCAATCATTAACTGGATTCCTACTAGTTTACTGTCCCTGTTTACACCTGGTATTAATGTGTCCTGAGTGATCCAATCACAAATGATCTTCAAATTGCATAGATTTTCACACTTTTTCTAACTGCAGGTTAAATGCATATCCTGTAACCGCCTCACATCATTTCCACCAGAGGAGAGGAATGGCGCACAGTGATGACGTAATTAATGCTTTGCTGTTAGGGGGGTGTCAAGATTATTGTTAGCATTAGCATTAGCATTCACACTACAAGAAAAATATGGTCACATGTGACTCTGACCACATGCGGTTTGAGTGATTGGATTATAGTGAGTCCTCCCGTTCAAACCCATACTTTGTGCTGTCCACATAATTGCCCACTATTAAACTAATATAAAAATAATATTAATAATAATACATAATGCAATTAAGAATGAAATGCATATCTAAATCTCAAACAACATAACACACTGTAAACGTGAACAAAAGAACAAATTCCATAAAAAAAGGATATTGATCCCGTGTACGCTGACGTTTGGCCAGACTGTCCTCATCGCTGATGCCTGCCATAAGGTACTTAAGGCCAGTTATCCAGGTACGTGCTTCCTCACCTGTACCGGACACCAGGTCAAGAGACTCCATGTGTTCACCATAGTAGATACTGAAGCAACAGTTGGGGTCAAAGCTGCCATCTGCATAGCGCTGGAATATCTCTGACTGCTTACCCTCACACACTTCCCGGATGGAATCGATGGAAACTAGAGGGGAAGAGAGAGAGAGTGGAGGAAGTACACGAGGCAAGCAGTTCTGGTGTGACTGGTCAGAGAGATCAGAGCAGATGGAAGGGAGAGGAAGAAAAGAAAAGCATGGGAAGAAAAAAAACCTGGAAATATGGAATAGAGGACCAATTTGTAATGTTCTAACAACACTATGTTCTTCTAGGTTTTAGTAAATTTGTGGGAAAGGAAATTTGTCTGATGAGTAACCATGAGTTCAAGAACAACAAGGGAAAACAAGCAAGAAAAAGACAAATTGGTGGTTTGGGACAATATAGCCAAAGCACCAAAGTGCAGAACAGGCTGAAAACTATTCCTGTAAGTAAAAGAAATTGTGACAGGGCGGCACAGGATAGCGAACAGTGGATAGTGCTGTTGCCTCACAGCAAGAAGGACCTGGGTTCAGTCCCCGGGTGGGGTGACCTGGGAAGTTTCTGTGTGGAGTTTGCATGTTCTCCCCGTGTTTGCGTGGGTTTCCTCCAGTTTCTCCCACAGTGCAAAGACATGCATGATAGGTGACACTAAAGTGGCCCTTAGTGTGTGGATGTGTGTGTGAGCCCTACGATGGATTAGCTCCCTGTCTAGGGTTGTTTCCCGCCCTTGCGCTCAGAGTTGCTGGCTGGGCACCGGCTCACCCGTGACCCTATTCAGGAATTAACGGTTCAGAAAATGGATGGATGGAAATTGTGACATTTGGTCAGTAGAAATCCACTCATTTATCAAAAAGACTGCTATCACACATTACAATATCCTATAGCCTGAGCAATAAATGTGCTGTTTTGTTCATATCCATTGAAACGGAATGCTGTCCTTTACCAAATTACCAGAAAACTGCCAATGAAAGTACACCTGTACGTTTCCAGATCACCAGATCACAAACCCTTTTAGCAATGCCCTCAGCACATTATGAGGCATTATGTCTTTGGGAATATTGTAAGATAACATGTTTAGGTGGTGTTGTGAGACATGGCTGGAGATGAAAGGTTTTAATCAGCTACACAGCAGGATCAGCACCAGATCAAAACATGTGGCCTGAATGCCTTTTTCACAGAGCGACCTTGGGGACGCACTGGGCCACTGTTGAATAATGCAAATCAGAGAGCTGACCAACAGTAACCAGCTTTCGTGTTCAGAAATGTGCTGGAACCGTAGCTGTTCCGTTTCTCAAAACTAGGCTACATGACTTTCAGAAGAATAACAAATGAATAGATGCCAGGTTCATTGAAGTGAATAAAATCCTTCCATTTAAAATGAATGCATTATTCAGGCAACATAAAGTCATGATTAACTCTTCAGCCACAGCAGTATATCGGTTCAAAAACTCATCTTCTCCCAGGAGGTACAATAGGCTCCATCATTTAGGCTTGACTCATTGTGTTGCCACCAGTACTGCTGAGCACGTCCGCACTCTGCACTGTAGCTCGTAACTTCTGAACATTGTCTATGTAGTGACTGTCTGGCAACTACAAAGCCAAAAGGCATTAAAATGGCTGCATGCTCAATTAACCTATAGCTGCTTACAAGGAACCACATAAACAACTCACTCAAAATGTGCTTGAACTAAAATCACAGAAATACTGTAAGTGAATATGTCATGATATCATATGGGGATACGATTCTACAACAGTATAGCACGTTTGCTTTAAATAACAGCTGATGGTACACTGACTTGAACAAAGGGATGGTGATTTACACTCCAACTGTAGGGGGCAGCCTGAAATTACAGCAAACTTTAATTTAGATTTAAAAAGTCGATGTAATACTCGATATGATAATATTCTGAAATAAGGGCCCTTTAAACACAGTATTGAAACTGGTTCAACTTTGGAATGGCTCTTTTAAAACCTGTAAACTAACAGATAAGTTGAATTAGGTGTTTTCGAACAAGGGAATCACCAAACTATGACCCTCCAGGACTGGATCTGTGTACAGACTAATATTTAGCAGCGAGTGGGGCAAAGAGGAGTTAAACCCTTGTGGGACACGAATGCTCTCTTCTGCAAGAGAAAGGAAATGAACTGCAAGCTGGCACTTACTTTTAGCCCTCTCGTTCTTTCTTGAGGGTCTCCAGCGGATGCAGGACTTGTGCTCGTCCAGGTAGAAGTAGCGCACCAGACCCTTGGAGCCGCCCCGGAGCTTCACCATCTGAGTCCCTGTCTGCATCGAGCTCATGCATTTCTCCACTGGGAAAGAGAGCATAACAGAATAACTAGTTAACACACCTATCCAGTAAAACAGAGGTATCTTTTTAACCAACAGTGATCACACTGTTTCCATAAAACAACCCAAATTAGAGTGTCTGGTCTTGTGTGTCTGCCAGTAGCTGCTTTTGCCAAGATACCGACTGTGTGAACAGACTTTCCTGTAAGGACTTTTTTTTTCTACCTAGTTAGAATGCTACGGGGGAAATCAGCTATTAGCAACAAAACAGAAAATGAATGAACAGCAGTTTCATTATAAATGCTCATGCTTAACCTGGAAAAACCAGTTAATCAAAACAACAAACTCCCTTCCAAACACTACCCTCACATTAGCCACTAATGTGGGGAGTGTGGGTGTTACACACTTCCAACCTTCCTTATAGAAGTATATACAGTCCTTATATTCTATGTGACCCACTTCATCTCTGTCTGATTGATGTTGAGCAATACAATTAGTCATGTTCATTTATTTCTTGAGGTACTTTATTGAGGCAAGCAAATGACAATTAAATGGAAAATGAATTGGCATGGATACTAATCCACCCTAGAAAAATACAGCACGAGAACTGTCACATTCCCAGCATTATCTTTAAAGCTATTTCCCTATTAATATACAGCGACAGCGTCTCACTGACGTTCAGCATAACTGTAACAATGGAAAGCTGTTCAAAGCGTCCCGCACTCTATTTGATCAATATAGTATCTAACCATGCTCTCATACTGCCACACCATCCCCTCTAGTTCTGTGCCATGTTCAAGCAGCCGCCAGCCATTAATAATGGAGGGCTGCCCTTCTGATGTGCACCCTACTGAAAATTAAACAGTCTTGGCCACTTTGCCAACTTTAGCTCTACCGGCGGCAAAGAGCAACTCATTACTAATAAAATATCATTGAAATCATTTTTTAATAAATAGGTTCATTACACAGAATCCCTCCACCCTAAAAACAGTGAATTAACAGTGATGATGTTCCATTAAGGACAGTGTTTCTCCATCTAAAGCAAACAGCTGCTCTCTTACAGTGTTGATTCTTTTTTATGAACGTATTCGATCATCATTCTACACTTAAACATCAAGAACCTACCATTCATGACTTCAACTACTATTACTACTCCTACTACTATTACTACTGTTACTCCTACTACTATTACTACTGTTATCTCAACTACTATTACTACTGTTACTACTACTACTATTACTACTGTTATCTCAACTACTATTACTACTGTTACTACTACTACTATTACTACTGTTACTACTACTACTATTACTACTACTGTTATCTCAACTACTATTACTACTGTTATCTCAACTACTATTACTACTGTTACTTCTACTACTATTACTACTGTTACTACTACTAATATTATTACTGTTATCTCAACTACTATTATGACTTTTACCTCTACTACTATTACTACTGTCAGCTCAACTACTATTATGACTTTTACTATTACTACTCCAATTATTTCTGTTACTTCTACTGCTATTACACCTATTACTATTACTACTCCTACTACTACTCCTACTGTTACATCTACTACTATTACAACTTTTAGTACTCATTGCTACTGTTACTTCCACTAGTGTTACAACTATTACCAATACAAATTCTACTACTATTACTACTGTCACTACTACTACTATCACAACTATTACTATTACCACCCTACTACTATTTCTACTGTTACTACTACAAACATCATAACTATAACTACTCCTACTATTATTAATATGGTTGCTTCTACTACTATTACAACTATTACAATTACTACTCCTACTATTATTACTACTTTTACTACTACTAATATTATGACTATTGCTGTTACTACTCCTACTAATATTACAACTGTTACTTATACTACTATTGCAACTATTACAATTACTACTCCAACTACTATTACTATGGTTATTTATACTACTATTACAACTGTTACTACTGTCACAGCAATATTAAAACTTCATGGATGGCCATTCGTGCCCAGAATGTACAGGCAACTGCTCGCTATCTTTGCCATGGAATGAGAAGTTCCCCTCATGCCATCCGGTTTCTGAAACTCCACATGCATGTAATGAGCAAATGTAGGTGTGCCTTGAAAGATATGCAGAGCATATTCATATACTGTTGAACGATGGAGACTAGTCAGCCAGTAGCAAATTCATTCTGTCCAGCAGAACATTTGAACAGCAGATTGCAGAGTTTCCTGGGCGCCACCTTAATATGCTGTAATAGACTGAGGAACGGCAACATCCTTCCTTAGCAAAGTGCCAGAGAAGCTCAAAACCAGGCTGCAAAAAAAATAGTGCAAATAGTTACTGTAAGCCTGTGAGGACTGAAAGCAGCATATCCCTACTTAAAGGCACATTTCACACCAGAAGCAGAAATACAGTTACAGCTGCACAACAATGAATGAGCAGGCCTATTATGCAGTAAAATATGTTGGAAGTTTATTAAAAAGTGCTCCTCTGTTGCTGCACATTTCCGGCTCTTTCACTTCTAATAGTACCACAATACTTTGGGGACCTCTGAAAGCAGAGAGCTCGTTAGATGTTCATTATGCCAGACGATCCGTTTTGCCCAGAAGCTACAAGAAAGCCGCAATATGCAAGAAGCAGTCGTAGGAAAGTAACCGCATTATCAAGTTTGGGTTTGTGTGATTCATTGCCTTTTTCTAGGGAGAGATATGGGTCAAGAGATTCTGCCAGAAGGCACATACTCATATGCCAGTACATTTGGGCTGTTGTTTTGCTTAAGTAGTGAGGTGTGCTGAACCTGAATGACCTGAAAGATGATCAGGGATTCTAAAACAGACAGAATTGCCCACAACGGCTAGCAGCAATAAGAGGTAGCAATAGAGGACGAATCCAACTCTGTGAAGAAGCACAGACAGGTAACCGTTTCCCCAAAGAGGGTCAGCTTACACACACACACACACACACACACACACACACACACACACACACGCACGCACACGCGCACACACACGCGCACACACACACGCACACACACACGCACACACACACACACACACACACACTTGAATTGGTTGCTATGGAAACCAGGTTGCGGTTGGCACGGTAATCAGGTTTGGAGAAAACATTCATCAAAAAATGAATCGCCTGGCGAGAAATTGCACCTAATCTTGTTCTTCAATCACATCTATTTAAATGGTCTCCTAGATTGGTTAGGTTGTTGTTAACCTTGGAAATAAAAACAAAATGAAGTACCCTTCATCCTCCTGGCTGCAACTCTACAGCCATACATGCAAAAGAGGACATCAGTATGAATTGATGAAACAACAGATCAGGTCAGGTGTAACCCGTGACTCTTGCTGTCGTTTAAGCCTGTAGAAGCAAATTGAGCTTTTGACCTGGCCGCCTTCTGGCTGTCTACTCAATGTGTGTCACAACATGACCAAGTTTGTCTCTCTGGACATCACCGACTTAAGCTTAGAGGGATTGCCTGCTGTCCATATGTCAACTTCCAACAGTTGTGCTACAGCACATCACGCAGACAGGCTGACCTGGACATGCTTGCGTGGGTTTACATTACGTTTTGGAGGAAATCAGACAAAATAATATCAAAACTGTAGTAAACAATAGTTGATACATTTTTACAAAATACTACTTCGGAGTGTCTCAGCTCATGACACCCCCCGTAGTAAAAGAATTACCATATACACTGACATACCAAAATGGAATCGCATCAGGAGGTGGCTTGGGAACGTTTGAAGTTGTGAGGTGTTATTTTGTGAGTGAGGTTGAACACAGGCCATACTGATCCAGGAATATGTCACAGAGGGCATTACCAACCACAGTGGAGAGCATAGTGGCTGGGTGCTTCATGATTGTGACTGGTTATCGTCTGGCTAGAAGTGTCTATTTGAACAGACCAGTGACTTTTATCTTCCATAGGATATGGGAGCAGAAGACCCACGAGAGTGCCCCGTTAACACCACAACACCAGACACAATGCATGGCCTGGGCTTGTGATGTTGCTAACTGCATCCAAGAGGACAGGCAACATATGGTATAGTTTAAGGAGGCTTGGTACCATTTGCGTTGAGATGATGCTACAAACTGTATGGAACCATGGAGCCCAGTTGGCAACAAGGCATATGCAGACTGTCAGTGTATTCAGGCACATTAAAGATACATGCACTATATTGACAAATGTTTTGGGACACCTACACAATGCACCAACAGGAGCTTTTATGACATCATATTATAAATCAATAGGCATTAATATGAGTTGCTTTGCTTTATAGATGTACTACCAGAGCCGCCACCCTACTCTTTACATGGTACCTTTACATGGTACCTTTACATGGTCTGTCACTTGTGTGTGGCTGAATTGCTGTGGATCCTAAATGCTTACATTTCATTGAACATCTGGGAGTGAATAAATTTCACCAATGGTGGAATAATTTTTTAATCACTAAAGATACATTTAAATTCAACTAGATTACTAATTCTGTATTGTTGTAAATGTGGTATAATATAATATAATATAATATAATATAATATAATATAATATAATATAATATAATATAATAAAGTAATTTTCCTCTAACATACACATTATTCTGCACCTCTTTCAGGTTGAATAAACTCTTCAGTGCTGTTTTAAAGCTTACAGAATATTTGTATGGCAGTTTTGGATATCATCGGGACTAGATCATGCTTAGAATCGCCAATACACATGCCATTACTTTACGCTCAACTCTGATTTCAATTCCCTTTATTTGACCAGGAAAACCCTACTGTCAAGGATGGACTGGCCATCCCTGTGGGAAAAATCCTGGTGGGTATGAGTGTGTGCCGCTGAGAGGCTTAAGGGTCTGGCCCGCTCATCCCATCAAACAAAACAAAACTGATCACTGCTCCCCATTCACTGAAACTGGGCCAGTCTGTTTCAGTGTGCTATTTCAGTTATTTACATATTTTATTCTTTACATTTTGTCAATATTTCACGATAAACAGACCAGAATGACTTCGGTTTGCTTTACTTTTCTCTGAAAAACATTTTTTCTTCTTCTGTAAAGTTGACATTTTGATGATACAGGTTAATGTTACTTTTATAACAATGTTAACGTTACACTGTTTAACTGTTGATATTTTCTTTCTAGAACCTATAATTAAGCAATCTTTTCAATGCATACATTTTTACTGACCATATATCAAAATACCTATACAACAGAAATTGTCCAATAAAAGCAAAACAGTAATAACTAAAGTGTACACGGTTTTTACATGACAGCATCACTGAAAACTGTCTCTAAATTCACAGTGTGTCCTCATACAGATTTAGACTGTTGCTCAGTTACAGCTCTCAAAGCACAGGACATTAAATAGATGGAGCAAGAGCAGCAAGGGACACATCTGTCTCCCGTAAAAAAATCTGAAACAATCTGTCTGAATTTGTTCAGCCTTATCCATCACTCTGAAACTGGTGAAGCAGCACTCACATAAACGGATGTAAATGGCAATATCCAGTGCCAAAACAATCTAATGACAAACTCAGCATATTACAGCTGAACCCTAGTATTACATGGCCAAGTAATTCCCACAAGTGGTCTGCAGATCAAATGTAACAATTGCAATTACATTTGGAAATAAATGTAACACTCTGTTGTAACAGTGTAAAAATGATTAATTACAAACTGGTCATTTTAAACACACAGAGGAGAGATATTCTTAAAGTCTAATTTAAATGGAAATACACTCGATGAACTCCCAATAAGGCAATGCATTAGGGTTATTAAAGTCAATTACAGTTCCTTAGGAAACAATTCAGTGCTTCTCGAATTTGATCAAATTGAGTCAGATTAAATTCTGTGAGAATTGTTTTACATAACGGAATACACTACCTTCATGAAACTGACCAGTGTTGTTTTATTTTGGGGAAGGAATTTTTCACTGAATATTAGTACAGTTGATTACAGTTGACTCAAACATCCAACTCTTACCAAACATGCCCAACTTCCATTTAGATCCAGCCACAATGCTCCCACCAATCCAAAAGAATTCTTCGATAAGGCGGGTCAGGCTGAGCTTATGAAGGTTTTTGGAGAAAGAAGCACCAGAGATGGGTGTAGAGGCTCGTTCAGGCCCAACATCTGGCCGACCCGAGGGCACCATGGATGGTGGCATGATGACAGAAGACACAGGTCCTACGTTCAGCACTACTGTGCTCATGCTTCTAGATCTTGTGAAAGCTCAACTGAACTGATTTCTTTGTGCTGTTTCTTTTCCCTTTGTCCTTAGCGGATGACTTCAAGAAGGTCAGAAGATGTTAGAAGCAACGAATGTTCAGCAAACATTGGAGAAAATTGTCCAATCAGACGCTAGAATTGAGAGATCATCTGTAGTTCTTGAGAACGCTAGTAGTCCTTAGAGAATGAAAGAAGTATGTGATCCTCCAGGTCCAGAAAAGAACATCACAAGAGTGGGCTTTGGTTGTAACCTCACTTCAGCCTGCTCTGCGTAGTCGATTGTCTCTGGAAAGGTGATTTAAGCATCAGGAGGTGGTTCGTTAGTGAGTGTAGGTGCCAACAGCTAACTGTGCGACATGTGTCAGGCAGATAGCCTAAATCCCCTCGGAAATGTAATCCAGGTCCAGGGGATTTAGGTGGACTACTGCACGTAGTGGCCCGGGAGAGTGGGGGTGGGGGTTGATGGGGGGATTGAGTGAGACACAGATAAAGGTATGGAAAGAAAGACTGAGAAAGAAAGAGATGTACATTTGAAAAAATGTAATTGATATTGACAAAAGTATTGCAACAGCAACTCATTCATTGTTTCTTCAGAAATCAAAGGTATTAAAAAAGAGTTTCTCCTGTGTTTTTGGAGATACTGTCTCTACTGTCCAGAGAAGGCTTTCTTCTAGACTTTGGAGCATGGCTGTGAGGATTCAGTGCCTTCAGGGACAAAAGTATTAGTGAGGTCAGGATGTTGGTTGACCACCACCCCACCTCATCCTCAGCTCCACAAATCTTCCCCTAAGTACTGGATGGAGAACCAACATACCAGAGAACACCATTCCACTGCTTACCACATCTCAATGCTGGTGGCTTTAAACCCCTCAAGTGAATGCCTGGCATCAGACGTGCTGCCAAGTTCATGTTTATATGTTTAATATCTGGTCCAGAGGGTTACAGAGCACAGGATAAGCTCTCTGTGTGTTTAAGCAATGGGTGAAACTTGAAGTAGTTTTTATGTCTTTGAGATTTGTTCAATTTAAGTGGTTTTGCTCAAAGGGCCACTTGAAGAACATTTGTTAGAAATAAAGAAGGAAACCATGGTGCTACAAATCAGGCTTTGAAAAGGAAATAAAGAGCTGTCCGAAATACAAAGAAAGAATAATATTAGGACTTCTTACCAGCTAAGGTCCTTTGAGTGCAGCTTGTTCCTACACTCTTAAAACTAAAGGTGCTACAAATGGATCTTTGAGCAAGGCCTTTGAAGAACCCCTTTTGGTTCCAAAAATCATCTTGGTGAAAGAGATTTGTGAGAGAAGAAAATTGGTGAAGAACCTTTAAATCATGTTCTAGATTCAATTAACATTCGATGAAGGTCCTTCACACTCACACATCTCTTTTACAGACATGGTTCTTAACAGAACCAGTTTTTTTATGGCATCTCTCAGAAATCTTTTGTGGCGTTAAGAGAGAAAGACATATGTGGCTGAAGAACTTCTAAAAGCTGCATTGTAGAAGAGGTGCGAGGGAGGTGGGGGAAGCTGGGTGGCGTTTAATTGAACACAAAGCTGAAAATAGCACAGGGTATCCTCATCTTTTCTGCTCATGAAAGTGCTGCCAAGTAAGAATTGCTGTTTTCTCATTATTTCTTCAAATACAAAGAACTGTCTTCAGTTTATTTTGGATAACAAGCCAAAAATAGACCAGCATAACAGTGGGTTTGGGGGTTGGGAAGTGGTAAGGTAATACAGTTTTCAGGCTAATTTAATGGAAGTTGTGCTAACATGAAAATTGATATTCCATGACTCCTCTCTGGATGAGGACAGATCAATAATACCAATGTCCACTGATATTGAAATTTATGTGTCAAATTAAATAAAATTGAGAATTGATCTGAAGTTGCTGAAAGGTTCTGATATGGCAGCAAATGTTTAGATCCAAAGAGCAAAGAGATTTAAAAAGCTTTTCCATTGTCCATAAAATAATTTACAAGTAAAGATTTTCATACAACTGCCAAAATGGCCAGGCAGTCCTAGCAAGCTCAGCAAGTAACTGGAGGAACATAATCCCAATGTAGGTGTGTAAATACGTCCCAGAGCACACTTTTGTTGTTTTGTTGAAAAGTTCTACTGAAGTTCTACTTTTCCACAGCCCCCCATCCCTGTCAATGCAGATTGATGTATTGAATTCACATAATATAAGCAATGTCTAACCTATTCAACATATAATGTACCAAAAAAGTCCAATTTGTGCTGATTGATTCCTCATATTGGCACTATATTATCACAACATTTGTGAGGCACTAATGTCTAACCAGTATCTCACCACAGGATTTGCAAAATGCAAAATACAACTAATCATTTGTGAATATATAACATCTGGTGAGCTTGTGCTTGACTTGCCACACTGGCTCTTTGTGGATACAATTGGTGACCCCTGTCACCAACTGATGCAACAGAAATTAACCTCTTTTAAAGCCTCAATAGTAAACTGCCCCAGCAGCAACACTGCTAATTTGTGCTGAATTAATAACATGGTTCCAAGTGAAAACATAGATTAGATAAATGCAAAAAAGCGAGTGCCATTAATCATTTATATATATATTGTCATGGCTGTACAATAAATCATTTCTTAATCATTATTTCAATATCAGTCTGTGCAATGCTGATATCGGAATACCACATTCAATGAAAATTATTTATTGTACAACATGCTGATCAATTACAGATATTCCATGTGGACTCGTTATGAGGAATCAATACAATCATGTGACTCAAAAAATCTCTTTGTTCACGATAATGATTGATGGTCTTTAAAGTGCCCTCTGCTTAGAAAAAAAACACTAATTTCAACATTTCCTTGTACAAATCAGTTTTAATTGCTGATAATGTACTCCATATATGGACAGGTAACTTGCAGTTTAACCCTACCCTTCACAATGAATGTAAATTGAAGACACTTGTCCTTTTATTGAAGGTTCACTGAAGCGCCTTAAGAATCTGAAGAACCTCCAAAAGTTCCTCAAGGATCTTGTACCTTTAACAGTGTAGTTCATCTATAGCACCCCACTCTGGTGCTCTGTCTAAACACTCCTCAAACCTGAGCAACTCCAACCCATCGACTGAAAAAGTTAATCATGACTTACTGATTTCGTCCTCCATTGCTCAGGTTTTCAGCACTTATTTGCAGAGTGGGGAGTTGACGTACGCAGGCTACATTACACTAACTCGTATCATTTGCCTTGACTTCTCGGATGCCATGGCATGATGTGGAGCTAATATGACGAAGCAGGCAGAGGCATTTCGCCAGCATATAAATATCTCACTATGAGGGATCTTGAATTACTGCTGAACCACCAAATCACAGCAGCTACTCAATTTATGGTGCCAAAAGAGGTGTAAGAATTTGCCAACAGTACAGAATGTTTTTCAGGCTAAGCACTAGCCTTACCACATCATAAGTCTACTGGATAAAGTAGTTATGTGTTAAGCTTTCAGTCTATTTCCACTTTTAGTCAATAATAATGGTTTCTACATTATAACTGGGGGTGTTTGTTCAAGACAACCTCTGAAGCACATGTAGATCTTCATTCTTTTCATATTAGTCCTAGACACTGTTGATTGGAACTGATGATTGAAAGTGATTCAGTGACTTGCCTCCACATGCAGTTACTAGGCCCTAATGAAATCTGTTTAATATTTGTTCTCCAAATTACCTTTATTTTTTCTCATTTCCACTTGTTCCAGATTTTCTTTTTTCTTATTTTGTCTTTATTTATTTTCCCTTTAAAGAAATATGTGTCATCAAATATTTATCAATGCAGAAATGACATCAATTCATTTGATACACAACTGCTACTTCTAATTAAAGGCATTTTGAACATGGGAACTGTTGAAATCAAACCCAAAGCCACACTGAAGCTTTAAAAGCTTCACGATAACATGTTTATAATAGATATACATTACAGTACACCTAGTCTCTTCAACCCGTAAAGGAAAACCTTACAAAATAATCTGCCCATTCAATCCTGTAAAAATCAAATAGAAATGTTTTGTGTATTTAAAAACACGTGACCAATAGACAATATTCCTATCATAGTAGGGATTCTGTCTATTTTTCATTAGAAACAAAATATTTTGGTTCATATCATATATATTAACACTACTGTATATGTATACACCATATTCATGTTTCCAAGCAAAATGGCCTCTATGTAGCCCACACTTCAGTTCAAATCCTCACAATAGGATTCGACTCTGAACAGTACAGATTTAATACCCTTAATTCCAGAATGAATGAAGGTGTTCCAGTATTTTCATCCATCATCCATCCATCCATCCATCCATCCATCCATCCATCCATCCATCCATCCATCCATCCATCCATCCATTTCTGTACCGCTTATTCCTGAATAGGGTCACGGGTGAGCTGGTGCCCAGCCGGCAACTCTGAGCGCAAGGGCGGGAAACAACCCTAGACAGGGCGCTAGTCCATCGTAGGGCGCACACACACACACACACTAAGGGCCACTTTAGAGTCACCAATTCACCTATTTCTATCCATATAACCAATTAGTGGATATGATTTTAATATCAATATCAAAAGAAGTAGCGATGTTATACAATCTATAATACATTAATCCACATGTCCAAACTTTTGATTGGTACTGTATATGTCCAAATGTAGACACCCCTTCTAATGAAGGCATTACACACACAGTTTGGCCAGTCCCTGTAGAGAAGTACTGTCAAAAGAATAGGCCTCTGGCAAATGTTGGCAGTAGGATACAGTATAAAGCCCCTACAGCACTGAGCATCTGTGGAATGATGGTGTTCCATCAAATACTTCTGCGATGAGGTGGAGTGGTAATCTTTCAATATCTTGACGCTGTCTAAGGCTCTTGTTACTGAATGCCATCTGTCACTGAAATGAACTCAGGTAACATGGTCTGCACACTGTATTACAGTAATGTTCATCTTTTATTAATACAAATGACAATTGTATTTATTGTTGATATTACTAATTGTCATATTAGCAAAAAACACTGTGGCTCATTAGTCATCAGCACAGTTTGCAGATGCCCCTGCTCCATCACGTCAAGTGCACCTGGCGATTATCATGGCGATTGAGTTGAATCAGGTGTGCTTGGGTGGCAAAAACATAAAATTATGCAGGAATCTGACCCTCCGAGGGTCAGTAATACTATAAAGTATTAGTAAAACACATAGAAATGGAGTGCAACATTATTGATTTTCCAGGTCCAATACATTTTGCACTCAATACATTTCTGGGATGTCAGGCTGAGGTGATTTCTACATTAAATGTCTTCTTTTTTTAAAAACAATTGCATCAATTCTCAGAGAACAAAGGTGAAACACCAAACACTAATTCTGAATTTTTAGGCTATTTCCATTACTTTTAAAAACGGAGATTTCCATCATTCCATGCATGCATTGTAACATCAGCATTTTCACAAAGCTCAGTTTTTTTGACGTTCCACACAACAATGCAAGCATATCTATGTGTGTGTTTATATTTCCTTCAAGATATAAATAAGACATACTAACAAATGGGTCTGTCTGGCTGACTCCTAGATGTACACGTTCCATTCTAAAGTAAGCAGTGGACAGAAGTGTGGACTGCAACTGTTGACATTTCAAGGCCTAAGTCTGAAAGTTGGAGTATTCAGCTGAGACCTTCCTTAGTGCTCTTCAGAAACTGTGTCCGTCTCCTCCATCTGGTCCAAGGTCAACACTGAAGTGTCTGAAGCTGTGAGACCTTCCTCATTCAGGCCATAGTTAGAATCCTAATGTAGTCATGGACACATACTGCATAGCAAATTAAACTAATCAGGTTAGGTAAGAGTGTATTTGATCAGGGCCACTGCACTGTCCTTGCTTGGGAAAGAAGAGGCACTGTAATGAAATTACAATGCTGAACATGTCAAGCAACTTAGGACTTGTGCAATGCTGAAGAGGAAAAAGTGGGAAAAGAATGATAGTCTAACTTCAGTGTGGCAGTATTTCAGCTTCCAGAAGAGGACAACAGAACTGCAGTTTACAACAAATGTACAAAGTATGAGGGTTGTACCACAATCATCATTAAAGTGACCTGTCCAGTCTAAAGAATATGACACTGCTAGTATTAGCAGTTATAATCTTTATGTTTTGTGTATCAGTTCCCACCCACTAGTTAGAACGTCTCCCACCACACGTTGCCACCAATGGTGGGAGGCCAAAACCTAGGAATCAACTGTCAGCCGATTGCATCTTTTCAGACTGCCACTATGGCAACATTATTGACACTTGAAAGAGAACACACTAACATAACTGCAAATTCTGTTACATCACCTAACCCCCACCTACATTAGGTAGCATCTTTTTTAAGAGATGTGGAGAAGGAAGGCCATGCTCACCCAGAGAGAGAGAGAGACAAATTTCCCTAGATGTGTTAAAATGTACAAATGAAGTTGCACTTGTGTAGCACCTTTCCAGATACCCAAGGATGCTGTACAACCTGCAGTCTTCTTACTCTTGACCATCACATTCAGCACTCAACTAACACACCAGTGAGAAGCAACAGACAATAACTCTCCATGACCGTCACAGAGGGTTTGTTTTGTATTTATTAATTTTAGACATGTTATATTTAGCACTTTCATCAATGTAATTACTTATTTTACTTATCACCATTGTATGTTAGCAGCATTGCTGTGTCTGATCCACACATACCAGTGTAACACACACTAACATACCACCATGTCAGTGTCACTGCAGTGCTGAGAATGACACACCACCCACATAGCTTGTTCTATGGTGGTCCTGACTACTACAGAACAGTGTGAGAGGGGGCTAACAGAGTATGCAGAGAAACAGATGGATTACAGTCCATAGACAGTGACATCAGAATCACAGATATTATGTTATGGCTGGTTGGTGTATGTGTCGACATAATAAAGGTTATGAGCCTTTCTTCAGTGTTTTGCACTAAATGAACTGCCAATAGGAGCTAAAAGTTCAGAGAACAGAAACTGGGTGTCATGTATCTGTCCTGTTCCTCTCTGGTCTTGTCTCTGTTGTTGTTTATTTCCCATGTGCTTCTAAGCATGTGTGTCTTGTTTTGGTCCATTCCCAGCTGTGTCTGATTTGGAACCCTGCCCCTTCATAATCATGTCCCAGCTGTGTTGAATGTTCCTCGTGTATATATGATCCCTAGTGTCAGTCCTTGTGAGTCTACTGGTTATGTTATTTGTTATCTGGTTATGTCTAGTACCAGTAGAACCAAATGTTTACGTTGTCAATCATTTACAAAAATTGTGAAAACAATACACTGTTTGCTGCCCTGCTAGTGTGAATGCAGGGTTAGACTTTCAGCCACAGATATCGTTACAGTGTCTTAAAGTGTTTTTTTTTTTTTTTTTTTTTTTTTTTTTTTGCTTAAAAGTACTAAATCATTCTTTATATCTGACAAATTCTTTGGAAATTGATCAACGAGATCATGAACGAAATTATTTGTAATGATTAGGTTGACAAGGATATTTGTAATAATAAATTTCTGATCCAAATAAATTGCGATTGTTATTTATGTGAATCAGTTTAATCCCTTCTCGTGACAATAATTCTCTGAAAGAAAGAGAGCAAACAACTCCTTCCATCTTTTTTTCCTTTATAAGAAAATATCTTGGTCAGTGATATATTATCCCCAGCTCTGATCAGTCAGAGTCTGCATGCAGGCTGAGCATGTACACATGGACAAGGCAGCAGACATGCACAGGAAGGCTCCTTTGGTGTTTAAACTGGGATTTAATTCAGTTAAACACAAGGGAATTCTACATTTCTGAGCAGAACTACCTGTTCAATAATTTACTACCAGCAAAGTGCAGATCTTGGATTGTAAGAGTTAAATCAACTGGGCTCCTAACTCTACATTCACCTACCCGTGTAACATGATTTATATGTAAGTTACTGTGGAGATTAGCATCACCCAAATGGCTTAAATGTGAAATTGATCATTTCTATTGAAGAGCTTATCTAAATTCAAGATATTATTTTTATTTGTCATAAAACAGGTTTGGCACAATGTCAAAACAGTCTAGAGCAACACAGGTTTATATCCTCCTACTAAGATGTCAGGTTCGAGTGTAAGCTTTCATCTTATGCACATCTATGTTCCGTGCTCCATCTAATTATTGGGTTTAAGTACTCATTGTTCTTTTCTTCATATTTCATCATCCATTCTCTTTTTCAGAAGCTATTATGCACTGTATGAAAAATGCTCTATAAATAAAGTTTAGCATAATTATTGTTATGGAACTCAAAACACACTTCCATACTCCCAACATAAGCCCACAGTTAAATCACACACACACACACACACACACACACACACACACACACACACACACACACACACACACACACACACACACAGGGAGAGCTCACAGGGAAGGTTCCTGTTGGTTCATAGACGTCAAGAGCGGCACCAAGAGGGCAGCCTCCGGTACAGAGGGAATGAGAGTGTGAGGGAACAGATGGCAGCACAGAGGAAAGGATTGGGAGTCCTGCTGCTAAACTTTCCCCGGGTGGACCGAAGCAAAGGGAGGGGGCTCTGATTTTCTGATTTAGCTAATCCTGTGCTGCTTGCATGCAGCCTGGAGATTTGACATTCATTTTGACCAAACTGGAAGAAAATTATGGCAAAGTGTCTCAAATACAGGATTTCTGAAATGCGACGCGCATTAGCCTTGCACATATTATTTATTCTTTTAGGAAGGAATATAAGAGGAAATACATAACGTCACATGACAAAGCCTGATCACTAAAAAGAATTTGAATCCTAGGATGATATTTAGCTACATTTTATACTAATGTTATGTGTTTTCATTTCAGATTATCTGGTGTATCATCAACCAAACTAAAATTTTATTGCATTTTCTTTAGAAATTTTGTAGTTTGTTATTGACCAAGACCAAGATGGTTGGCCAGCCCAGCCAGCTTTACTAAATGTCATCCTATTTTACCAGCTTGACGAACAGTTTGCTCTACAGGGACAACCAGCATGACCATCATGACAATACTGGTTGATCATCAAAAGCAGCCTATATGATGAATTCCTCTCTCTCCCCTTTCCAATTGATTGGCTAAGGAAACAAAGGGAACTAGGTGTTGCCAAGTGGCCAAAATGGGGGAACTTTTTATACCAGCCAATGACAAGTGCATCTACGCAATGTTTATTTAAGTATTCATCCAGTATGACAAGCTTGATAACCAGCCTGATCATGCTATAACTATAAAGTCTACTTTGTAGAGCTGCCAGTTGCTTTGGATAAGTCTCTATTAGGTTGCTGGCATTTGTGTCCATTCCGCAATACAAAACTGCTGCAGCTCCTTCAAGTTAGATGGTTTCCACTTGTGAACAGTAATCTTCAAATCTGACCAAAGAAACTCAATTGGATTCATGTCTGGGCTTTGACTAGGCCGTTCCAAACTTTTACACGTTTCCCCTTACACTGAAGTGTTGCTTTAGCAGTATGCTTTGGGTCATTGTCCTGGTGGAAGGTGAACTTCCATCCCAGGCACAAATCACTGACAGGTCGAAAAGGTTTTGCTCAAGAATATCCCTATACTTAACACCATCCATCTTCCCCTCGACTCCGACCAGCCTCCCAGCAAAAACATGCCCATGTCGTATGGACACATACCTTTGGTCTCTGTGCTGCCTCTCTGGTTAATGCCCTCCTTGCCTGGTCTGAGAGGTTTGGTGGGCAGCCCTCTCTTTACATGTTTGTTGTGGTACTAAGTTCTTTCCATTTGATGATACTGGATTTGATGGTGTTCTGGGGGATCATCAGAGATTTGGAATTTTTTTTTTATAAACCAGCCCTGACTTGTACTTATCAACATCTTTGTCCTTGACTTGTTTGGTAGATCTCTTTGGTCTATATGGTGTTGTTTGGTTACTGGTGCCTCTTGCTTAATGATGTTGCAGCCTTTAGGGCCTTTCAGAGGTGTGTATAAACAGACAAATCGTCTGACACTTCTTACACACATGTGGACTTAATTTCACTAGGCATGTGACTTCTGAAGGTAATTGGCTGCACAAGAAAAGGGGTGAATACATATGCACATGCCATTTTTTTTTTTATTTCCAATTTTTTTTATTATATTTTTCTCTCATCACTTCACCAACTATTTGGTGAATATTTTGTGAAGATGCATCACACAATTCATATAAAACATTTAAATAGAGGTTGTTATGTAGCAAAATAGGTAAAAAGCCATACTTTCACAAGGCACTGTTTAAACTATCCGGTAAAAAACAGATGAAACACTGGGTATGAATCATTTTAAGAGTCGAACCCACTAGTCTCTCCAGGCTATGACCCAAGCTGTTGGTGTAATAACATGACTAATCTTCTCTCTGTGTTTTGTCTGGGACTGTGTGCCAGTGCACACTAAAATCCCTGCTATTTAGTGAAGCCCCACAGGGCTAAAACTGATCTAATCTAACCCCGCAGGTGTAAATGTGACTCAGTAGGGGTTAAATTAACACTGATGGCTTTGGTCTGGACAATTGTGTGTGTGTGTGTGTGTGTGTGTGTGTGTGTGTGTGTGTGTGTGTGTGTGTGTGTGTGTGTGTGTGTGAGAGAGAGAGTGAGTGAGTGAGTGAGTGAGTGAGTAAGTGAGTGAGTGAGTGAGTGAGTGAAACAGGAGAGAGTGTGCTGGTTGGACTGTTAAAATGTACCACAATGTACCAGGATGTCACACAGTACAGACCTCATTGTGACTACAGCTCGCAGCACTCACACTCATTCTTCTCAGTGTTCTACATGCACTCACACATCATCTTTCACAGCAATTAACACAATATCTCCCACATAAATCTTCTTTTCATTGCTCTCAATTGACTGATCTATGCAGTGGCCACAAACACCCCCTTTCTTAGCAACTATATTGAAGTTAAAGAAACAAAAGAATGCATTTACTGTATTAAAGTTCTTTGATGTAGAAATGGGTCAACAGGAAGGCTGCTGGTTTGATTCCCTGAACTGGCAGGCCCGTGTGCAAGGCTCCCAAACTGCTCTCTGGGTGCCGTGTATAGGGCTGCTCATCCCTCCGGACATGTGTGCTTTCTGCCCCCTAGAGTGTGCATTCACCAGTGTGTACATATTAGTTTCACTGTGTTGACGGGTAAAAAACTGAGGACAAATTTCCCCGTGTGCACATTTATATTTCAGGTATTATGTTATATATGTTTGCACAGATGCTGTTTTATGGAGCCATGGTCACAGCCACGCCCCTTTTCACAAGGCAAAGCAAGACACAAAAACCCAGTGTGACTGCCCCCTTTATTCAACAATGCCAGCGCTTCCATTCCAGGACACCTTTGTAGTGTGGTAACTCTCGGGGGTGGCAATATAATGATATTTCATTGTTCTTGTGAAACATTTTGTTGTATGTCATACATTTTTTCACATGTATCATAAAACTACACACCAGGCAAAATTCCTTAATTAAAATGGGATTGTTAGCTTGCCCAACCTTACAGCAGCTGCTACAAAAGGCCACATGAGTGAGATTAGTGTAGATTGTCTGAAAGGAATTTTTGGAGAGGTAATTGAGCAAGTGTTCACATGGTAACATAAAAACCCTGCCTTTTAGTTAGAACAACATAGTCCAGATTGTGTAGCATTTTAACCAGGAAACTGTAAATCATCATTTTAGTTTTTGAATCAGGACAATCTTCTCAACCCGTTGGTTATCTAAACTCAGTTAATAACTTTTTATAGAAAGTCTGATTATCAATTACCTCCTACAACAGAATTACACATATTTGTGTGAAGAGCATGGCCATCCGATGCCACTGGTTCTATGACATTTCTGACAGCATTGCAGCAAACCAAATCTCCCAGACACAAGCAATTGCAGTGAGGAATAAAAAAAAAAAAGTCCTCCATATAACATTTTAACAGCAGCGGAAGAAACTATAACATTCATTTGCACATAAATGTTGCATATTTACAGTCGGTTTCCATGTTTAAATAAATCATAGCCTTCAGTGACACTCTGCATACTCTACTGCATGAGCAGTGAAACACACTTTTAAACTCTGATGACATGTCTAATTTAAATATGCCTGTTATATTTATCATCCCACTATTGCCACACAGACACACTCAGACTTAGCACGTTCTTGTCTATGAAATAGATCCTTAAGTTTGGTCAATTTGTCATGCTTTAATGCAATCTGTAGAAACCTCCTTTACATGTACTATAGATCGTAGCATGAGTTCAAGCTTGCAGAGTCGTTTCGAAGTGCTCATCTTTTGCTGACATAACACCAGCGGGACACAAAGGCCTTTGAAACTGCGTTTAGAAGTGCAAAAATAATGAGGTCTCATTTTCATGACAGCAACACCCCCCCCACGCATACACCCTCCCACCCCACACACAAAATGCTTCAAATGCATCGGAACAAGAACAGCATTAAAGCCAGGTGTCTTCTGTGGCAAAGACACCGTTTCTAAAGGGAAGAACTACTTTCAGTTCTCCAGTGGGGGGGAGATTTAATGACATTGTTGAAATACGACATTCCAAGAGTGAGTTTCAAATAGAATTCCTATAAAGTACACTATGTGGGTCATGAAATAATGACTTATGGAGTGCTACATGGATTGGCAGTGTTTAGCAAGTAAATACTTGCATCCCTGATGATTTGTGGGCAAACCGCTGATGCATAAGAGCAGGTATGGATTATCAAGTGGGCCCAAGACGCTTGGAGGCTTTCACTCGGGTTAGCCTAATAATAGGCTGGACACATCATCTAGAACTGTGGCATGACAAAGGTAAACTGAGAGAAGTACAGTATTTTAGATAATTACCTTTGAAGATGAAAGCCTATAATCAATTACTATGCATCGTCGGGCAGAGTAGGTGATATGGTTTAAAAAAGCCTTTATTATGTTTGTTGAAATTCTTTGTTTATCTGAAAAGCAGTCAGTAAATCAAGTGCCATGACAACAATTTCCTGTTGAGACCACAGTACAATAAAAACGAAAATATTGGATTCCATACCTGCCCATCTCCCTATATTCATGAATCATACTACAAACAAAAGACAAAGAGACAGAAGTAGAAATGGCTTAGTCCAGACACTCTGCTCATTGAATCAACCAGAGTGGATTTGACCAGACACTGAAATTCCTGGGGAGTAGCCGTGTGCACTAGCTGAAAGCTGGAAAGTTTTCCTGATGGAATTATCATATTTATGGTGGAATTTCTTAGCTGCTGTCCTGTATTATGTAGCCGATACAGAAGAATCATTCAGCTTGTGTGTGATGGAGGCATGTTGGTTCAGGAACATAGTCATAGGATGTTTGTTAAGAGTTCAAGCAAGTAAGACGAAGGCTCTCAGCTCAAACTAGGGCTTCGGTGGTGGTCCTGCCGTATCACAGAGGTCTCACAGTGGTTCCTTGGACTTGACACACCTCTCTTCTGCACTTTCTGTGTGATTATAATGCAGCTTTATGGTTCCTTCGTGGAGAGTGGCTTTAGAAGGGGGGCTTAGAGGGCGTGATTTTTATGCTTACACATATGCTACTGGTTTCTTAAGAATGTTCTACCGTCAAATCTCACCACTCTTGGCAACAAATTGGAATGGATGGATGGGATGGCATGGAAACTGGCAGATGACTGGAGTGATTCTGGGCAAGTTCAGAAGATGTAAGATAATCAAAGCACTTGAAGGTGGTAAGTGTCAGTGAGACACTAATAGGCTCAATCACATTTTCAAAGAGGTTGTGACCCCTGCGGCCTCACCTCTGACCCTAAGAACTAATCATGTAACTCACTTTCATTACCTAGTAAGCATATATTCTAATCAAGGCCATCTCTCCAGCCCCACTTCTCGATTGAGTGAATGAAGAAACATAAATACTTTTCTAATTTCTTGGTCAATAAAAGTACATCAAACTATGAAAACATCCCACAAAATTGACCAAATTCACTATACAAAGGTCCTGTCATCACACACTTGCCCTGAACCTCATCTCCTATATGTAATATAGTTTCTGTGAGTGCAGACCTTGGTTATGTACTGTATGTTGTATATCTAAAAGCACTGGTGCTAGTAGGTCCTCATAACCGAATCTCACACCATAATGGAGGAGTTCAGCTCGAGCAGAATAACAATCACAGCAAAAGACATCAAACATCGAAAGATATTCAGAAGGGTTAGCTTTTACGTGTCCGTCTAAATAATTCACCACTTATGCTGGCCCTCGTGTTGCTTCACGTAGCCTCATAATTGGGTACATGCAGTCGGTTGCTTGTCCAGGGTGTTGCTTTGAACACCCTTTTGTTGTCATGCTTGTCAGTGAGGAATTTCTTTCACCCTCTTGCAAATGAAATTACTGAGAGGGGCAAAGAGAGAGGCAGAGACAGCAAGACCTTTGAGAGGTACTTGAGTTTCACCTCAGACTCTGGTCAGATTTGAAGCTCTGTGTAGCATTATAGATTTGTTCTCCAAGGCCACAGCTTTTTCACAGTATTCATAGTGTTAGTATAAATAAAAGTAAAAATAAAGTTGTTTTATTCTGTATATATTTTATCTTAGAAGATCCATAATTTAGTCTGGAATCCAAAATTTACACTGAACGTACCTGTTTTGAGATCTTTTGTTTAAGAATTGTGGTGTTTCCTGAGATTGAACCTTTTTGGCCAGAATCATCTTTGTGAAGAAAACTTCACTTATATGGCTAAACCATATGAGTCATGGCCTACTAGGCCTATTAGGCTAGCTAACTGATGTTAGCTAACTCTTACAACCTAAAAGTCACATGTTACAGTTACATGCTGATATTCTAAGCTTCATAGCTTAGGATCAGAGAAACCTATAGACATGATATATATATATATATATATAATATATATATATATATATATATATATATATATATATATATATATGTAATGTGTGTGTGTGTGTGTGTGTGTGTGTGTGTGTGTGTGTGTGTGTGTTACATTCAGTGATAATCCATCTGGGAACACAGCTACTCATTTTCAACAGAATTAAATCCCAGTTTAAGCCTTCCAGTGCATGTTTACTGCTTGGCCATGCATGTACATGCAACTGATCAGTAAAAGGGGGCAGGACTGATGACATAAATGACCCAGATATTGGGTGACAGAAGAAAATGAGAAGAAAGGGACTGTTTGCCTTCTTTTTTGTATTAGAGGAGTCCTGATATGGGATAATACTGATACATACTTAAATAACACAAAAAACAAAGGACTTTTGTATCTTATTTGAACTACTTTAAAATATTTTGAGGAGCATATTATTATAAATGACCATCAGTTTCCAAACAGGATTTCTGAAATGTAAAGTGTTATTTGTTCCCATAAGCAAAAACAAAATGTAGGCTGGGTTGAACTGAGTTAAGTCTTTTAGCTGTTTTATGGGAATTTGGAGGCGTTCACAACTCATTTCTTCACTTCAGGTTCCAGTGAAGCTGAACGGCTTGACACCTCAGCGCTATTAAAACCAAATTTGCATGTCATTTACTAAAAACGTATGAGTTCCTCAACTTCGTTTCTTATGATTCTAGATACTTTATCACACCCCTCCCCCTCTGTCTAAAATACTGTCTGCTGCTTGACCACAAAGCGATGAGTTGCAGGAGTAGAGGTGATCTCCAGCACAACAAACATGTCCAAAAAACACATTATTCTGTGTGGCATGAAACATGCATTCTCGAGGGCATTCCTGGAAATGAATTTCAGATGAGGCAAGTGTCAATCTATCATTCCTTCTATCTCAGCCCTTTTAATGATACAATAAAAAAATTAATATAACACACAGGAATGCAAGGCCAGGCCCAGCTCTGTGTATCTTGTATCTCATATGGTCAAGTGTGTGGCAGTAGATGTAACAGTGGATTCACTGTGCAATAAACCTTTTGATCTGAAAGCTAATGTGACATTTTCCACAGTCACAAGTGCATTATTTTAAATGATGCTTCGCAAATACGAATAAGTCACACAAATGCAGAAATGTCAAAAGAAATGTCAATGCTGCACAAACAGTGGACTACAGTGATTGTCCATTTCACTGTTACATTTACATGTGTGCAGAGAAATGTGACTGTGCTTTAATGTACCACACAATGGTTGTGTTGGTTACACAATGTACATTATGATTTTAAAAGTAAAATAATAAAAAAAATTTAAGTAAACTTATTTTTTTAGGTTAATGGTAGTGCTGAACGTAGATCATAAATGTCAATATATCATGATTTTGTAAAAATATCACAATTTCACAATATTGCACCTGTTATGCAGTTACCATCTGTGTATGATTTAATTAAAAAATATGAGGGGGTTGTTTGTGTGGAAATAGTTTCATTTATGGAGGGATGACACTCCAACAAATTACAGTGTTATTTCAAATTATGTGGTGAAACATCACAATTAAAGATATGAAGACATCACTGTGCTAGGTTTACATGATGTCATTATTTCACTATGTTGTATCAGTAAGGTGTTCATGATATTCTAGTCATAGTCATATCACCCAGGCCTAGTTAATGGTGGTCTTTTACTCGTGTGTGTGTCAAATGAAACATTTGATGCATATGATCTCAGAACAATCAGAAATCAGATGTTCACATCGAAAAATGATGAAGTACATTAAAACAACTGCCAACATGGCTGGTCAGACTGTCCTAGCAACCCAAGCAAAGCAGACCTCAAGGCGCGCCAAAGAGTCTCCAACAATCCTACAATGTCATCCTTGGATCTACAAGTAGCTTCCTTCTGATTGACAACAAATTGCATCTACCATCATGCTCATCATGGGCAAGGAGGAACTACAACAACAACAACAACAACAACAACAACAACAACAACAACAACAACAACCAAACATCAGGTTAACACTAAAGCTTATATGAAACATCTAACTGATATTATTTCAGCCAAAGGAGGAAACACCAGCTGTTAGGGCTTAGAGTTTTCTAACATTTTCCTCACTAGAAAATATCATTACTACTTAAGTTTTATAAATGTTTAATAGACAATTCCACATCACACCCATCTCTCAATATACTTAAAATATATGCTTTCCAGACAACAATGCCTACATATTAGAAAAGTGCTCACATTTTTTATTACCTATAGGTGAAGCAAGCAGTTGCAGGAAATTCAGCAGAAGTAGGCCATTACAAGATTATACTGCTGTTTACTTCTGTTTACCTTATGGATTCAAAGCAATGCCACTGATTCCACGAAACACAATACTTGATTTACTCATCTCAGTGCAAAGTGACAAATAAACCAAAAACAATGTGTGCCATTTTATGGAGCCTATGTTATCTAGATCTGTATGGACTCCTACCAGTTAGGCACAAGTTATGGAGAATTCATTTAATCAGTACTCATCTTTTCAGATAAAGTCTTGAGAGCCTACAGCAGTTTAACTATCTATTTTTATTGTGTGAAACAGATTTTTTTCCCCCCAAACAAATACAACGTAAACACTGTTGCATCCAAAACACTTGTGTTAATTGTCCTGGCCACCAGCTTGGTGTCTGTTTAACATTAAAAGTCATTATCTATCATATCTATCAAAACAATCTGGCTCTCAGTTTTTTGTTTGTAACGATCCCTGAAGCCATAGGAAGCACAGTAAGCAGGCTCGTTTTCAGTACCAGGTTTTAAATCTCATATTCAAACACTGGATAAAGTTACTCAAGTGGTCCACAGTCATGAAAGCTTTACACAGTTATCATGTGAAAGAACTCAATAATGGAAAGAGAGTACATTTGGTTTATGCTGGTCTGTCCCTGGTTTAGCTGGTCAGCCATGATCATGTTGAATGGTTGTAGCAAATCAAGTTTTCTCATTTCTAATTTAATTTGATTTAAAGAAATTGTGTACCATTTCTATTGGTCCACACACAATGTCAACAACATGCCAGTGCCAATGAAAGCACAGAAATATAAGCTCATTCAACAAAAAAAAAGCCTTATGTAATCTTATTGTAATGCAGTATAAATACTGTGACCTTCATGTTTAAAAATCATGGCCTACAGTATAAGAGTCCTTGGTACAGCACTGTATGTAAAGTTGACTGTACCAAAGAAGAACACAAGGTGAACTGGGAAAAAACTGACTTCAGTAAAGCTTAAATATTGCTGACAAACTGCACACCCCAGGATCCCACCTGCTTCACACAGCTCAGCTATGAGCACAAACCCACCTGTTTCACAGCACAGGAAGGAAGACAAAGAAGCTAATCAAACCCGAAGGCACTTCCATTCAATGGAAGAATATGATCAGTCATCATTTTCTGACAAAAATACAAAAAAGAGGAAATCGTCCAAAGGCACTCAAAGGCAGAAGATGACTGTTAGCCCTCTGTACAGTGGGCAGACACAAGCTGCTGAAATGGCCACTCAAAAAATAAATCAGAACAATTCTGCATTGGGAGCTCTTTGGTTTGTGCTTGGAAATGTGCCACAGCACATGCTACAGACAGGATGTTGGCAAGAGACTATTCAGAAGGACATACTGAAGTTCTAAATGCTGCTTACAGGGGAGAGATGCTAGTGGATCATTCCGGGACAAACGAAAATGAGTATTGTAGCAGGAGCATTTGGGTTGTAATCTAACACTTAGAACCTGAGATCCACAATTTGCAGGCAGTTACAAGCTCATACAATGTCTAGGTTTCATATGTCAGGATCAGAGTAACCTACAGCCACAATACACATATCATAACAAATTACAAGGCTTACTAACCTCAAAGAAAACTAACTAATCTCAAAGAAAGACAACAAACAATCAGATTTTCTGATTTTCTTCTGATCTTCCTCTGTAACCCAATATCTGAGTCAGTAACATCATTAGCCCTGCCCGCTCTCACTGATCAGTGAGAGTCTATATGCAGGCTGGGCACGAACACATGAACAGAACAGTAAACATGCACTAGAAGGCCCATTTAAACTGGGATTTAATTCAGTTAGAAAGAAATGAATTTTAGCTTTTTTGAGCTGGGGTACTCACTGATAATTCATTACTCAACGATGAGAACACCATGGATAGGGGAAGGCATGTAGTTTGTTATGATATGTGTATCATCTATGTGATAGGTGTCTAATATGATATGTGTATCTGTAAGTTACTTTGTTTCTGAGAAACGAAGCCTAGAATACAGCATGTAACTGACCACTAAGTGTTGATCTCAGGTTCTAAGAGATCTAGTAGTCTTACATTAGCAGATTCATTTGGATTATTAGTTAACATTATTTAAGTAACACTGAATCTCTCTCTCACACACACACACACACACACCCACACACACACACACACACACACACACACACACACACACACACACACTGCTGGTGCTGTTCTAGCTTAAGTTTGGTTAGCCATAATATTCTCCATTAATCTTTGTTCTGTGTGGTCATCCGTCTGGATTTGTCCAGTCTTGTTTTATTTTTTTTAATTAACAACAGCCTAAAAAAGTCTAAAAGCAAATGTAAATAAACACATAATCAGTTTGATTTTACCTGACTTTTTATTTTCTTGATTTGTTTTTTTAATTGGTGGTAAAAGTAAAACACATCAAAGAAGATAAAATGTGTTTTACTAATTTTATTTTAGGACAGAGTTGAAATGAAATGATTTATGCTATCAGGGCTAATTATTATTGTCGAGTAAATATAAACGTATCACTGCTGATACTAGTAGTTGCATGATTTTAGAGATATTTAACTCCATTCTACCCTCAGGCACACACTTAGTATGCACATTTTCAACAGATCTTCCCACCCTGTTTGTGAGCTACAAGTCAGTCAGACATAATGAAATAAAATGTAAGGAGAGGCGTAGCACAGTGGATACACCATAGGGGAGCTAGGAGAGTTAATGAAGTCAGCACCGGCAGTTGTGTGTATCAACAATACAGGAGATGTGCATCCAGGGGATGTGTTGGTTGGTGATGGCTGCTAGGCATTCACAATTAACTGCTACCATTCTTCATACCACAATTTCAGCACTATAAGCTCCTCTGAGTGTCATGCATCTGCATAGAATCAGGAAATATTTGCAATAGGCTTCATCTTTGCCAAGGATGCTCTATTAGAATTTACCCCTATCCATCAGTCACTGCTTTTGTCGACATCAACCATATTAATGAGCATATTATACCTGGGTATAATATGGTAATGAATGGTCTCAGTTCAAATCCAAAGCATTTAAATATAATTGGCTCCTTCCGTCATTCTGCTGATCCCCGCTGGCAGTCTGTCAAGCCTGAAATAGGGAAGGTATGTGATATGGTGTGGTGCTGAAAAAAAGCTCACCATGTTAAACACTCTAAATACTTAATGCCACACCTTGCTTCATATAGCTAATTTGCATCTAGATTGCCAGGAGGGACCAGATAATAGTGCCAGTGAACCATGACTTATCACTTAATATGCTAATAATGCTAATAATGAATTACATTATTAGCTTAGCAATACAAATGCTTTGGAATTTTTAATTGTAGGCTAATGTTTTTGTCAATGGATCAGTATAGATGTATATGTACTTAGGGTTGGGCCAACTGTTGAGGTTTGCACCCTCTCACAATTGTAGACATACACAATGTAGCTAAAAGACAGAAGAGATTGGAAGTGTGGGCTTCACAGGTACTTGGGCCATGAAATAAAGCAACAGGAAGCATGGTTACTAGCAAACCTGCTCTTCTCAAGCAAGACTGGCTAGTGTGAACCATGGCTCCCTACAAACAAACAGAAGACATCAACACTTCATAAACATTCCCAAAGAAGCCTTGATACTTTCAAGACCCCAAAGAATAATGTAGGTAATATATAATGGATAGACCATGTTGCTCAAAATTTACACTTGTTTAAAAGACAGAACCAGTAGAAATTCTACACAACAACAGTTCAGAGACGTCTCAGTTGTTGTTCAGTCATCATCCTGAAAAAATATTCAGAAAAGTCACATGAGAGGAAAAAAGGTGATTAAATACTTCTGTTCCACCAACCACAAAAAAGCACAACCTCTACATTTTATAGGCGGGTCACAACACCTTTCCCACTATTGGAATTGGACTCCCTGACAGATCCAATTATTTAGCTTACACACTCAGGCATTTGCATTGATTCAGCGAGCTCTCAGAATGCACCTTTTAACAGCCCCTTTTTTTGTTTAGAAAGCATAAAATCCTGTGATGTGCACAGGAATGGCAAGGTACTTTGAATTAGTGCTGAATATTTAAATGAACTACGCATCCTAAAAAGTAAGCTTTTTTTCTTCATTACAGTGCACACCCTGCTCACTCTCTCTTCCCAGATTATCGACACATATGATGCATTATTGTCAAGCTACATGAGTTTCCTTTGGACCAGCAGTTCATTTAATAAAGTGTATAAGCAACGAAAAAATGGAGGAACAAAGAATGTTGTAATTCTACACTCGGACTCAACTCATTGATTAGCATTCCAACAGCAAGGAATGAAGGAAAGAGTTCAGAAAACACTGGGCTTCATTCACAAGTATCTTCCTAAAAATTGTGGTGGTATTGTGCCAGATGCATAATGTGTATCTTCTCAGAAGAAATGTCTTCTCAAGAACAGTTGGTAAATAAGACACATTAGTAGGCCATACTAATGCTGCTAACTCTAAATACAGTTTTTATATGTCAACACACATTTTTTAATGTTTCAGTGGCCAAAGGCTGGCGAGGGAAGTGACTTGGCTCACTGTGATGAAATCTTCTCTTATCCTTTAATGTGAGATGCTTGGAAGAGAGTGATATGGTTTAATTTCCCATTGAGATATCTCCTTTTCCAACTTAACTCCCCATTATTTTAACCGTGTGCCCACAGGCTGAGCTAAAACTGTACACATAAACTATGACCTTGTTCCACTTATGATGCTTAAAAGACCAAAGTACAGCAGTTAGCAGCTGTAACCAAAAACTGAAGCTAAACCCACTTCTCTGGGGTACAAAGGTCAGGTGGACTGTGCATTAATTCTATGGAAAAAAAAAAAAAACATCTACAAGGTATTTTACCAAACGCACACAGTCAGAGTGGGATGGTGTTAAGCTTTCCTTTGAAAACAAAACCAGTACAGCACTTTCTCCTCCACACGCTATGCAGGATCGCTTGGAAGCTCACAATCGCACCACACAAGTAGACAAACAAGAAAAGAGGATGCACAAACCATGCCATACAGCGGGAATAACAACAGTCCTTAGGGAATGGGATGCCCAGTATTACTCTCACCGCCTCTTTCCCACCTACAAACAACATGTTGCTGCTGCGTCCCTCTGATGATGGTCTTTTTTGCCTTAAAGTCCCTCTGTTCCTTTTTTAAAATCTCTTAAACTCTGGGGTCTGCTAATCAAGTATCCAGTATAAATTACTGAGTAACTAATAGGCGTCCATTATATAATGACATCATTATTATACTGTCAATACTAATGATATATAAAAAAAACTTTGTGTCTTAAAACAGTTGTTGATATTTACAGGGCCTCTATAATTAGACCAAAACATTATAAACAACAATGACCACTGAGCCTCTTGATGAGGCTCTTTTTTCTTGAAAGTTCTGATGTTCGCTTTTAAACCAATAAACTTAGTGCTTATTACTGAATTACTAATCTAGTATCCAGTATGAATTACAGTACTACCAGAGGTGGGTCATATGATAATATGGTTATGTTGTGATGTATACATGACTCAATACTTGGATTGATGTTGATGTTTTTGTTGTTTACAGGTTCTCTATAAATAGACCAATTATATTTAGACTGTACAACACTCAGCGAGGCTCTTTCAAACATGCAATTGTTCCTTCTATTAAATCCCTTATTGAGTTACTAACCCAGTATATGGACACATCACACTATGTTAAACGCAGTTGTTTTTGTTGTTTACAGAGTCTCTGACTCGATGTACAGTATACAGTATGTCAAAGTGGCACTCTGTACTGGTATTACACCAATATCAAGAGAAAGTGTTTCCTTGAATATGGGACAGAAAAACAGGGAATGAATCTGATCCAGTCCTTATCCAATCAGTGTTGTTAGCCGTGTTATTTTTTATTTCACTGGTGTTTTAGCTGCTCATCTTAAATTATGTTCTTCAATTCTAAAGAATTCATTTTAAAGCTCAGTAGTTTGTGAAGAAGATGTCTAATGTTATTTTAGTCAGTATTGGTATTGGAAAATGCAAAGTGGTATCATGCAAACTCTCTCTAGTGTCATTACAGTTTTGGTGGTGTATTCTGTCCATTCCATCCTGCTGTCACAAAACTATATTGCATGGCATGAAACTGTTTAAGTATTATATATTAAAAGTGTATTATATATGTATTATGTATATTATAAGTATAAGTGTCAAGTATCACAATTAAGACTTTTTGCCATATTGCCAAATTTTAGGAAGGTCTCTCTGCTATGAGTGCTATGAGTTCATTACTGGTGACCCTTACAACATTCAGCACTGCAGACTGTACGAAAAAGTTAGTTGGTCCTCTTTAGTAGCACAATGGGAAACACACTCATTTTCATTTATAACTCGCTCTCTGACAATTTGCCGTCTTATTTTTCATCCATGATTTCTACGAAGAACAGTAATGATCAGACCCACTCTTCTGATGGATCACCTGTCAAGTTGCTAGAACTTTTACTGAACTGGGAAAATCTGCTTTTAGCTACGGTGCGAGTTGGAATTCACTACAGGAAACTTGCTGGTGTCACTCAATCATTTTAAAGTTTTCATTTCTAACCACCTTCAGGCAGTCTGTAACTGTTTTAGTTGAGTTTATACTTATTATATGTATATAGTTATATTTAATTTTATGTTTTTACCTTACCTTAATTATTATTTTTTCATTTTTATTCATTTTATTTACTGTTTACCTTTTGGTCTGTATTTTTTTTTTTTTTTTTGCATTGTACCTTTTCTATAATCTTAGGGTTATTTTAGTACATTTTTAGTCTATTATTTTTATTTGTTTTTTAGTGTTCTAACTTTTTAGCTCACAATTTGACTGCTTCAAATTTTATCCTGTCCACTTATCCTCTTATTTTGAACTATTTTGTTTATTCTAAATAATTTTTGATTGTCTTTTTATTTAAAAAAATAATTATCAGTCCCTTTAAGTTGTAAATGGTTGGTTGCGTTGAAAATGAGGTTTACCCTCAATTTATTCCCAAGTGAAAATAAAGGTTGATTGATTGATTGATTGATTGATTGATTGATTGATTGATTGATTGATTGATTGATTGATGATAGGTTCTTTGACTGAATAAAAGACGAATCCACTTTAGGTTCTTTAACACTCAGTTTTTAAATAAATGTAACAAAAATGTAACAAAGAATGTAACTGTGAGTGTGAAAGTCCAAGGTTTAAAGAACTCTTACATCATGTAAATGTTCACTTACTGTACAGATTTGTCACACTCACACATCTCTTTTACAAAAATGGTTTAACAAATCTATTATCTTGCTCAATGAACCCCATTTAGCACCTTTCTTTTAAAGAGTATAATTCACTCCAGCTGATCCATCTAATTACTGCCTGCAGTGAATGGTTTGTGTTAGATTTGGTTTGGTGTTGAAAATGCAGAAGGTGGAGACCACTGATGTAAAGTACAGTAAATCATCTCTTTCAGATCCAAATCTCCACTGATTCAGAAAACCTTTTCTAATGTGTGAACATTTCATGATGAATGGATCAATGAATATGGTCCAAGACTACTTGGAATGAAATCTCTATTAAAAGGAAGTTTTTTTTCTTCTATAACTTTTCCTTTTTAGTGATCATTATGACAGAAGATTTGAAGTATAGAGCTGCTAAAGGTTCTCCAGAGTTTAAGGGGTTTAAAAATGGCCCAAGTCAAAAGTGGTCTTTACCTTTCTGGACTGAGACTCCTAATATTGCTAAAGTCCTCCATGTTGCTGTATGCTGCTTCTCCACAGGCAGTGTGGCTCCAGTTCGGCTGTTGAGGGATCGGCTCTTCCTGAGCAGAAGAGCAGAGTGCAGTGTCTCCCAGTCATCTCAAACACCAGAGACCAGCACCAGAGCACCTGCCCTTCTGCTGTTTTGTTCCTCCTCCCCTATATCTCACCTACCAGCTTCCAAAGCGTTCCTCCTTTCTGCTTTGCTTATTTCTTTGGTGCTCTCCAGCCTTCTAAACTGTTCCTCGCTTTTTGCTTTGCCTCTTTCTTTGGTGCTTTCTTTCTCATTCACTCTTCTGTCTTGCACTTTCTCACTCTTGAGCTGTGTGTCTCTCACCCTTTCTTGGCAGTTTAGTCTCTGGCCTTTGCTGCCTCTACCACTTTTCTTTTGCACCCTGCTTTTCTTTAGATGCTTTCCAGCGCCACATCTCTCTCCACACCTTTTCTATTTATTTCTATATCTAAGACTCTTTACCTTATTCAATTGTTCACTTTCTTGCCCTTTATAGCTATATATACCTTCTATTCTCTCTCTCAGCCTTGGAGCCTTTTGCTTCGGTTGCCCCATCTTGCTATCTCTGCTCTTGTCTCTTCTTCTCTCTCTCTCTCTCTCTCTCTTCTCTCTCTCTCTCTCTCTCTCTCGTCTGCACTCAGGGGACAGCTTTTTCTCCCATGTGTGCAATTGCCTCACTCACATTTTTTTCCAGTGAAGGAAAGGAAGAGCGATACTGGGGGAACTGGGAGAGAGAAGACAACAGGAGGGAGGAGATAGGGAAAGAGTGTGTGTGTGTGTTTTGTGTGTGTGTGTGTGTGTGTGTGTGTGTGTGTGTGTGTGTGTGTGTGTGTGTGTGTGTGTGTGTGTGTGTGTGAGGAGTGTGTGTGTGTGTGTGTGAGAGAGAGAGAGAGAGAGAGAGAGCGGCATGGGTAGAGTGGGATTTGTGCAAGCGGAACAGGGTCTGTCTCTCATGTTTTATTCAGAGTGATTCTGCTTATAGGGGAGTAAATGGGTGTGCCCAAACCACTGAAAGAAACATTCAATGGCAGTGGGGTTCCATATGTGTGTGTGTGTGTTTGTGTGTGTGTGTGTGGGTGTGTGTGTGAGTGTGTGTGTGTGTGGGGGTGTGTCTGCAGTTGCAGAGGATGACAAGCATGGAGAAGAGCAGATTAGAGGAGGATGCAGTGAGGAGCTATGAGGAGAGAAAGTGATAGTGTATAGAAGAGTGAGAATGTATGTGAGAATGTGGGGGGTGGTGGGGGTTGTTGGAGCACGGCATGAGAATATCCGATGGCTTTTGTGGTGATTCAGCCTTATCCACGCAGCAGAGCACTCTGCAAGTGTTAATGTAATGACTCCATTGTCAGATAAAGGCAGGCAGCAGGTGGCATATTACTGTCTTGGACCATCAAAACACCCCTTCCAGGTGAATTCTGGTACAGTTTTTATTAGATTCTATACAATTCTATATGAACTGAACACAATGTAAAAAAATGTACGTGGTATATATTTTCAGAATACCGACTCAGACAATCACCAAAATATGGAAATCTGAGTGTAATGACAATATTTATTCAATAAATAAACAGATTCAATAAAAATATGATGGAGTTAAATAATACAGTGTAAAAGCTCTAGCAATAATAATCATTTCTACACCAGGTTGACACAAAGCACCATGACCCAAGTTATTTGATGGTTTAGAGGCAGACGCAGAGGTAGAGGCAGGAGTGTTTCTTCTTCTAGCTGAGAGTGCACCCCTTGCCTGGATCTCCAGGGTATCTTCACTGACAGGCCGCTGTACATCAGGCCAAAGGACATCAAGTCTAACACTAATCCATTTTGTTTACACTGATTCTACTGAATAACAGCGACTGACGAGAGGTGCTTCTGTTTACACTGATTCTACTGAATTACAGCGACTGACGAGAGGTGATTCAGTTTACACTGATTCTACTGAATTACACCGACTGACGAGAGGCGCCTGTTTACACTTATTCTACTGAATAACAGCGACTGACAAGAGGCGCATCTGTTTACACTGATTCTACTGAATAACAGCGACTGACGAGGGGTGCTTCTGTTTACACCGATTCTACTGAATTACAGCGACTGACGAGAGGCGCTTCTGTTTTTACAATCGATTCTACTGAATCACACAGTAGACTGACGAGAGGCGCCTTCTGTTTACAACTTCATTCTACCGAATTGGGCAGCCGCACTGACGAGAGGAGCTTCTGTTTAATTGATTCTACTGCATTACAGCGACTGATGAGAGGACCTTCTGCTTACACCGATTTTACTGAATTACAGTGACTGACGAGAAGAGCGTCTGTTTACACTCCTTATTCACCGGAAATTACAGCTTACTCGACGAGAGGCACGCTTGTTTACACTGATTCTACTGAATAACAGTTTACTGACGAGAGGCGCTTCTGTTTGCTAATCGATTCATCACTGGAATTACAGCTTATCGACAAGAGGAGCCTGTTTACACTGATTCTACTGAATAACAGCGACCGGATTTGAGAGGCACGCCTGTTTACACTGCTGATTCTACTGAATAACAGCGACTGACGAGAGGCGCTTCTGTTTACACCGATTCTACTGCAATTACAGCGACTGATGAGAGGTGCTTCTATTTACACCGATTCTACTGAATAAATGTTTAATGACGAGGTGCTCTGTTTACACCGATTCTACTGAATTGAAGCAGACAGCGACTGACGAGAGGAGCTTCTGTTTACACTGATTCTACTGAATTACAGCGACTGACAAGAGGAGCTTCTGTTTACACTGATTTTACTGAATTACAGCGACTGACGAGAGGCGCTTCTGTTTACACTTATTCTACTGAATTACAGCGACTGACGAGAGGCACGTCTGTTTACACTGATTCTACTGAATAACAGCGACTGACGAGAGGCGCTTCTGTTTACACCGATTCTACTGAATTACAGCGACTGACGAGAGGAAGGATTATCTTTTTAGTTCTTTTTGGCCATAAAACTCCAAATATTATGATGTAACATATGTCATGGCAAGTAATTAGTGCTGTGTAATTCAACATCCTGTTGCTACAAATGCTCATTCTAAGCCAATCACAAACAAGTCAGTGACTATTTTCCACCAGTCCAATAAAAATAAAGCAACTTCCTCCTCCCTTCTCCTGCCTTTCAGCTCTCTGAGCTCTCCATCGTCCAAACATCTTTCCAATGTTTACCCATGTCTTTGATCTTGCTTGATGTAAAAAATTTTTGTACAGGTTTTGATGGTCTGACCTGCCAACTCTACTCGGGTTTGCAATGTGATTTTTTCTCAACCCCTCTCTCTGTTTTCTTTTTTTTATTAACACACATGCATGAGCAGGAACCCTTCTGTTTTTTCCCCATTTACAGTGCCAAGGATGAGTATATAGACCAGACCTTTTGCAGTGTACAAACACACCAAATACCATGTAATGTGTAAAGTGTAAAGTGTTGAAATTGTGCACATTTCCTGTAAAATCAAACATGAAAGAAGATGTAAGAAGAAATACAATATTTAGGCTAATACTGTATGCTTAACTAGGAACCAAAGATGGACTAATGGAGAACACATTTGGGTCTCGTCAACACGTGGTTGAAATAACGAAGAAAGAAGAAAAAAAAAAAACAGCAGTCATGACATTTCCTGTCACTTTTGTCAGTCGATGGACAGGGATGTTAATCACTGTCCGGAGAGACAGAGAAGTCAGAACTGTCACAAGCATTTTGTTTCATTAGAACAACGTAGACTGTGGATGAAGGAGCATTACTCTGCTTTCTGCTTTAACGTGCAGCAGCACAAATATTCCACTCATTCTGTGTTAAAGAGAAGTAAGAGGGAGGAGGCTGTCTGAGCTTTACTTGCAGCCAATAAAGAATGTTTGATCTTCTATAACAAAAATGAGCCAGCATCAGCTCAGCAAAACACACGTCCTTTCCAAGACAAGAGTATCCATAAGAGAGCCTAATCATGATGCTCTTAAAAAAGATCTTAAAGGGTTTCAGAATAACCAATTTTGGGTCCTTCAGAAACCTCCCAATAAATTATTAGAGTCATTTTTGTTTAAATGTGTGTGAAGGAACTTAATGTTTACAGAACTAACAGAATATAATTTACTTTAGGAAAAACTGATTGATGCTTTTGCATTTTACATGGCAGTGTAACAAGAGAAAAAAAAAATTAAGTATGCAAAAATATTGTATACTTATATACTTGTATTATATACTTGTATAATGTAAATTTAATTGCTACCAGTCAATTCCATAACCATAATTTATAATTGTATGATGCCATAGATAAAACATTGAGTCACACCAGAATTTATGCAGTCACAGTAAGTAGTACAAGCAACTGTGATGCACAGCTATTTAAAGCGTTTCTTTATTATTGTAGTTTTGTTTTGTTTTTTTAAACATAAGTGGACACTAGTCACATGAAGCGACATGGTATAAATTGGGTTCATGTGCCACCTCTAATCATTATATTAGTGAGAACATAGTGATCCTGAGAGTCTATGCTGTTTCTTTATTTATTTATTTATTTATTATTTTTTAACTATCTCTGTTGCCATGTTTTTGTTTTTGTTTGTTTTTTCTCCATCAAAGCATCTGCTATAACTTTACATTTTTTTGTGGCAGTGTAGCTAAATTGGGAAGCCACGTGCATAATTCCTGTTGAATAATGGCTAATTCTGTCCCTTGTTTTCAGAAGTGAGCTGAAACAGCTGAACAGCAGCCTGATTCTTCAGCCCAAGAGGAGTGTTGTATGGAATAAGGGTGAAGGCTTGGGAACTGTCCATGGTGCTGACAGCCCCGGCGAGCAGCCTGAGGAAATCGCCAGCAGATCACTGAAAGTAGGTCAGAGCAGGCCAGTGTGAAGAAGTGCTAACAGCCAAGCTGGATTCTCTGAAGGCTGACTGCACTGATCTCAAATCATTTTTCACTTTTCTGTACAGTATTTAACAGCGTGGAGTAAAGAGGGCTCTGTTTATGCTGTGAACCTAATTAAAGTAAATGGCAGTGGTGCAGTGTTTAAAAAGGCTAACTGTGTAGACAATTGGGGATAGGGTTATATATAGCACAGAAAGACAGAGAGAGTGAATAATATGTGAATTTAAAATGCACAAATGGTTTTTGTTTGATGTCACTGAGGAATGGCCTTAGTTTAGTATAGTCAAGGTTTCTCAGTCTTTGTCTGTTTGCAGTGTATGGTTACCATCATCAAAAACGAATGAATTAACATTTAGGCATTTGACATTAACCTTTAGATGCCTAGGCCAGTTTGGTGGTATGTTTTCATGTTTTGATGTACTTTTATTCACTAAAAAATTAATAAATTAGTATTTACAGGAAACAGTCACACATGCCAGACAATTATTCTCAAGAGATTATAGGATAGTCAAAACAAGTGAATATTAGCTGTTTTCCAAGTTCCTGATGATTTTCCAACCACTAATAATGAATCCAACAATGATAAGACAAATTGTTTAAGTAGGGAATGACTTGTCGTTTTTTATGATATGTGTATCTATGTGTCTATAGGTTACTCTGATCCTATAGAAAATCATGTAACTGCCCTCACAATATGGATTTTGGATACTAAGAGTTAGGAATTAGGAAAAGGTGCCATTGTATTTTTAGAACTGTCCTTACAGATTTCTCCTATAACTGCGCAAGAAAAAAATAACTGGTACCTACAAAGAGGAAAATCCAGTTAACCTTTTTCCTGTTTGCTAAATGATAAATATTTCATAGTTCAATAAAGGAGCCTTCAAAACAAGCAGAAAATGGTATATTAATATTACTAAAGGGGTAAGGTATATTTCAATACTAGTATAATACTACTATCACTTTGCATCCCTACTCAAAACACATTTACTACTATGATAAACTGTAGGGAACCACAGATGTTCCCAGGAACCATTTTGAAAAGCAAAGCTCTCTTCTTGCATTGTATTTCATTTCACTTGACAATTCTTTTTGTTTACAATCATCAGTGTAGCTGGTTCCTTCCCTGCCCCAGATACAGCATCGTATCTGAACTGAAACAAAGGTAATGGGGATTTGAGGTAGAGTGAAACATTACAAGACCTCTTCTGCATTCCTCTCTTAATTCATCATGATGCCCACAGGGTCGTTCAATACAAGTGTGGTTTGGCAATGAAGCTGTCAGGGATTTTAACTCTGCAGGGAATCTGCACCTCTCTGACAGTTCCACCACTGATAAAGGCAAGCTAGACGTCAGGAGGAGGAAGGAATAGGTGCTGATAATCCAAGAGAACGGCTTGAGTTTCTGTCACAAAAGGCCTGATCTGATTATGTGCCCGTGTACTGTGATTAAAGGTGCAGCGAATGTCCTCAGAGCTCAACACAAAGAGCGAAGCCAGGCCATGTTATCTTCCTTCTGTGGAGGAACCAAGCGACTCAGATCTGCCTGTTTCCTGGGTGAAGCACTGGTTCCAACAGGACCATTGTAAAAGATGTATGCACTTCAGATACTGGGCGAAACCCAAATGTGTTTTTTTACATCGAGATATAATAAATATAGATATAACATCTAGATTAAATAAATAATCTGTTGTTGTCTTTTTTCCATACATTGAATTGAATCCAGGTGAAACGTGTTTTCTATTGAAATGCTAATAATTCCTTTTTCAGTTTCATTGTAAAAGTACAGTGTTTGAAACAAAAGCTTTGCTTTATAGTGCTTTACTACAATACTCTACCAATGAGCTGTGCTAGCCCTGAGGCAAGACACTCACCAAATGTTAACAAGCTAATTTCATCTATGCTGGCTTTGTCTATGAATCACAGGAAAGGTTAAAGTTTAGGAAAATTGAGGATAAATATGTGATAAAGCAAAATACCAGGATCAGCACTAGATTAAATGCTTACACTAGCTGATTCTTGCTTTTACCATCTCTCCTCTCCAACATCCACTGCCTCGAAAACAAACTGGACCACTCCGACTGACTACCAAACTGGAGTTTAATACATACCAGTGTCTCAGAGGCAAAATAACAGGTTGTAAATAGGCTTGTTACTACATATTTACTCTGTATTACTATATGCATAATGCTAGAAGTACACTTAGTATTTTGTACACATTGTGCAGCCCTAGCACAGGTATATGCAGGGCCAAAGAAATGTGCTGGGAAATGGAATGTGATTGTCTCACATCTGCGATCTGAGAAATACTGCGTGAAATGTCATAATATGACATCGTATGCTTTTCAGTTATTGAAGAAAACCTCGCTTTTTCACTCTTGTTCGATCTCTCTTCGCTTAAAACTGAAACTGATCTCATAAATGCACCCTTTCATTTCACCTCTGATCTCATCAGACATCTAGCCTCAAAACATGTTACCCTTCTCTTACAAATTTCAGATTGAATTTCCATCTTGACATTTAAGCCAACAAAGAATAGATGAAACAAGCTGCAATTTTAAAAACATAGCAGCCATGCTATGTTATAAGCACGGGTGGGTTTCCATATTAATCAGCTGATTCGTTGCCAGTGGTTGGGTAAAAGCTCAGCACTGTCCAATTATGAGACTGTTTTTGACAGTGCAGGCAATGGCAGACTTGAATGTCAGTGGTGCTGGTGGGGTGGAGTCATTTTATACCCCTCCCTTTCACTAATCGGACTCATGGAACTAACTAGTAACAAGAAGGTCAAAGTGTAGCTGGTCAAATCTGATTAGCTTTAGCGGCCAAATGATTCAAAACATGTCTAAAGCTGTGTTTTTGTTTTAGTCTGTCAAGTAAACCTTATGGCCCATTTGGTGCTGAAAGAAAGTCTCCATGAAGCTTCAGGATCATGCTTCCAAACTCATACACTCACACATACCAGCCTAGTGACTAGAAGGTTTGCGTTTCGATTCCCTGAACTGACAGGACATGACTGAAGTGCGCTTGAGCAAAGCAGTTAACTAAACTGCTCCCTGGGCACCATGGATAGGGCTGCTCACCGCTCCAGGCACATGTGCTCCCTTTCTCCTAGTGTGTGAATTCACTAGTGTGAGAGGGTTAAATGCAGAGAACACATTTCTCTGTGTGCAAGCACAGTGGATCTATATGCAAATTTACATTAATGTTAAGCTGAAAATACTCAACAACTTAAGTTATTAGTACTTATGTAGTTAAAGGGAGGAAATTGGTATAACCCCAAACCAGCATGATCCTGAATGGATGTATGTTTGTACCCACAAATGATTAACTATTACTAAGTAATTAATTTCTAAAACTGAGTAAAAAATATCCAGCTCCAATAGGATTTTAAACTCCACAGGCTAGGATTAGTTCATATATCCAAGACCTCAATCCCAGGACACAATAATGTATAAGGTGGTATGAATGAAGGCAAATACATTGCGATCAGCCAAAGCATGAAAGATTTAATGACTGACCCTGTGACACCATTATGAAGTGTCGTATTTAAAGAGCTGTAATAGCTGTCAGGTTGAGACAGAAAAGCATTGGAAGGAGGGACAATGGATTGGTTGATGTGATTTATTTCACACAGAAAAGATCATAAAGTATTTCATTATCTCCTCGCAAAAACTATTGCATTCTGTCACTGCAGAAATCAACACATTTATTTGTGTCATCTGAACCATCAAAAAGACTTTAATCAGCCTTTCCGTGGTCGCAAAAGGCAATGCAGTCTGGAAAAATTCCCCAGTGAAATGTGAATAATAGCTTTTTGGAAGGCTCAGCTGAATTGTAAATATTGATTTATTTGGCAGTTCACTGGGATGCAGTCTACTGTAGCAGGTGCACTGAGAACTACATGACCTCTCTCAGCACGTTGTCAGCACTCCAAGAGTAAATCATGGAGTAAAGCAAGGAAACAGTATGGAGGCAATGTAGGTGAGTAGTGCAGCATGGTGGTTACTAATCAAGAAAAAAAGGTAAGTAGTGAAGTATGAAGGTAAGCGACAGAATTTAAAGGTAATTAATTGAGAGTGCAGAAAAATATTGGAGTGTGGAGGTAAGTATGGATGTATAATGGAGTACAAGGTAAGCAGGGGAATATGGAGAAGAGTAATGGATAACGGCTTGGATGTAAAGAGACTCCTTAAGCTTTATGTATGTATAATTTACAAAACAGAATCATTCATCAAAAAAATCTTTAAAAGTGGATGTCTGTGCTACGTTGATAAAGACCCAATTGTGGCACTTTTATTCTAAGAAAAGAAAAGAATAAAATAGAATAAGATAATCCAGGTAAGTAATGGAGAACATAAGCAAGTCATTGCGTATCTTGTTACAAATTAATGTACTTCGAACATAAATACATGTGACAGAACTCCCCACACTCAGCCGCTCACAGGACAATAGCTGATAGACAGGGCCCTCTAATGTAATGAATCCCACCAGATGCATAATTACTATGTGCACTCACTACACACTATCAGAAGTGGCATGTGTGGTTCATGCCCATGTTTGGGCCTCTGTGAAAGCACTCCCACTGGCCTGGCACTTGGCCAGAATGCTGGACAGGAGCTTCTCACTTCAATGGGCAGTGTAATGGACAAAAGGCTTGGTCAAAGAGCTCTGGTGGGATTTAAAGAGTATGCACTAAGCAAGGTAGGAGGTGCACTGATGCATCCTGATGCATCAATCTGAAGGAAGTAGTGGCAGTTAGTCTTCCCATTGTGTCAAAATGTCATTTTGAATGGAGCAATGCAAATGCTTCAAAGGACTTCAAATGAAACCTTTACACCTTCACTTGCATTGAAAGTCAAACATTTAACAGTAAAATTGTGGAGATGCAATTGTTATGTTTAATAATATACTGTATATATACTGCATGTTTTTCTTTCTATTTTCTTTTCACATTTTAATATAATCAACAGTTCTTGAGAAATGGACCACCAGAAATGCTGCACAAAGGACTTGCAATAAAAAAAAATTATGACTTTGTTCTCTTGTAAAAGTACTATTTTAGATATACAAGGTTTTTCTGTAACAGTACATACACTTTGTGCTTCTGGGGTTTTTTTTTCACCGCTTTTTCTAGCTGATGGGATTTTCTAGATGATGAATGGGTTACGAATAGCGGCAAAACATAAAGAAGAGTGGGGGATGGTTTAAAACTGAAAATGATGTTTAATACAGACTGGTATTACTGCTCAGCAGGCCCATTTCTCAAACAGCGGCCTGAGACCAAAGCCAGCCTAAATGTGGGTGGGGGCTGGCTGTCCACCTCGATTACAGTCTTTATTACACATGAACCTCTAGAGAGAGAGAGAAAGGAAGAGGGATGAGTGGAGAATAGAAGAATATGACCCGCTGATGTAATAAACATTCTCATCATCATTCTACTATCATTGTAATCTCTTCCTCTTTCTCCCTCTATTTTTTTTCCCCCTCGCATTCTCACTTATATGCAGACACACACATGCAAATTTAACCTGACTTGAGATTTAAGTCTTGCAAAGTCAAAAAAATTTAAAAAAGGATTAAATACAGTCATTTTCATTCCACATATGTGAATTTACCTATTGCTATGGTTATTCATAGGGTTTGAATTAAGAGAAATAAACATTGTATGTGGCGCATTCTGGATATTGTAGTTCATTTTCTGTTGTTGTCTTGGCAACCATCATTCAGTCGTGTCATTTGCTCCTATTTTCTTTCCTTTCTCCAACTGACAATATGTTTTTGTCTCAAGTATGCCATCTGCAGTACATGCAAAGTAACATATTGAAAGAAAGTGAAAATTCTATAGAGTAATAGCAGTAAATAGGTTGTTTTAACACATAGAGGCAAAATAACCTGTCTATCATGTGATTTGTATTGCAATCATAGTAGCTAATCTAGCCAAAGCTGTTAAATTCACACCTGCAGTAAAATACTAACACTGTTCATGAAACCGTTTATTGGGGTTGTTATGTCATAGCTGTTAGTCATACTTCCATTAACACACCTTAAAGAAATGAGCTAACACCCTGTTACTAAACTAAAGCTGTGGCTGAAATGGAATCCCGTTCTCTCATTAGTATTGTGTTATTTATAGGAATACATTATTTAGTTCAATAAGTAGTGTAGAAAAAGTTTGTCATCAGCTGTTCACATCAGCAGGGGAACATAAATGAACATTAGTATCTGAACTGCGTTCTAAGCCCTGTACACACACAAACTGAATTCAGAATTGAAGTGCCGTTCATGGATACTTGATTATGTTGCTTACAAGCACAATCCTCCCATTAATGAACTACCATTACACTGACCCAAATGGCCCATAAATACTGGTCCACCATCACAATAACTGCACGTTTCCTATGTTGTTTCTCCTCAATTTGAACACAACAAGCAAGAGGACGCATTCTAATTGTGAAGGCTGTTACTGTGTTGGCTGGGTTTATGCGAATCCTACATGTACAGTCCAGTAAATGTCCAGTTGTGTAATGTTTCACAAGACTGCAGGAGGGTATGACTTAAACATTGTGCCGTATGTTCTGTTGATCTGTGTACTGAGCCTGATCTGTGAAATTTCAATGTACTTCATAAGAAGGAATGATTTGGCCTGTTCCCTTCAGAGGGAACTCTTACATAAGTGTAGTCAGCAGATGTGTCTATTTACAGTACATAACACAGTTCATCACACAAGGGAGTGCTCAAAAGATGCCAGTAGGGGTGTAAAGATGCAGTAATGCAGACATTTTGGAATGTTTACAGTGATAATAATGCAAGTGATTAACCATGACTACTGGAGGCAGGCCTTCAGTTTAGGCCATAAATGTCCAAACTGTCAACTTTCCCACCACTTTATTATGCTATCCTTTTCGAAAGGCTCCTACTAAACTAAATTCCATTGTTTGATTGAACTGTTACTGTTACTGACTGATGCATGTAGGCAGTCAGTCCAGCTCTGGAAGAATCCCAATCCATGAAGTCCTATTCATTGGAAGAGTTCACTTGGCTGTATCAAACTATCTATGGGTTCAAAGTCTCTTAGGTTACATTCACACAGCAGGTAAACGTGGCACAAATATATATTTTTTTTTCATCATATGTGCTATCTGTACAACAAAAACACAAGTCTGAAATTTTCTATTCCATATTTACCTGATTTTAGATGGGATATTGAAATCTGATACATGTCCAGCAATGTGACTCATGAATTCCAGCTGCCAGACTGGAATTCATGCAACTTTTATGTTAAATGAACTCAACATTAATCATAAATGTGTGCTAAGGAGCAGATACGGAGGTTTTCAGTGGTGGGAGAGTGATGTACAAATCAGAGCTGTTTTAAAAAATTGGTAAAGAAATGTTTGGCCACAGGAGGATGTAGCTGCTGCATCCAAGGAAAAATAAAAAGCTTAAAGTTTAAAGGAATAAACGACTTAAACCAAAGAAATGGGTGTGGCCAAATTGACTGCTCTTTTTAGAGTAGGCTGGAATACATTCTTGGCAATAACCCCAGCTGGCCACTTAATCAGAAACATCTGCTTACCATACTTTCACTCAGTGTCCACACTATTTCTGCTCTTCCACTATAAGAACCACCTACCACGTACTTTCATTGACTGGCCACCGACTTAACCTATCCTGCTGTGGTCATGAACATTTTATAGGCACTGCTGACACCAGCTGACATGGTAGTGTTCCAGAATGTGTGTGTGTGGGATTCTGCTGTGAGTGTGTTGGTCCAGCCAAGTTGAGAGTTTTCCACATCTACAGAATATCTTGTATTCGATAACTGATGATGCATAACTCAAATTATTTATGTAGGTAGACGGAAACAGTGTCTAACTTAATGTATACTTTATGTAGTAAAGATTTTTGCTGAATTGTGGAATCAAACAATTTAGTTTCAGTACTGACTAAGCAAAAGCCAGATATACACGCAATGTAGATCCATAAGCTAAATGTTTCCAATAAAGTATCCAGCGAATGTGGATGGAGGATGTTCCTGCTGGACATCAGAAAAGTTCTAACTGCAGTCAGTTATTAAATTATGCAGAGAGGTGGTCAAAGCAGAGCCATAGCAATTATAGCATTAATGCCTTTTCAGCTTTTCTCCAGGTACTGTAGAGGTCATACCCACAGTTTAGTTAGCACAGCTTTGAGGCTTAAATTCACTAATTAGGAGACATGAGAGCAGACTCGATGTGTTCTAAGCATTTACTACATGCATACTGAATACTGATTTCGTTCAAGACCTACGTTGCAGTCCTGATTTTCTCCCTCTTTTTTTCTCTTTTCATAAAAAATGAGCAGTAAATAGGACTGTAGAATGAATGACTTCTAAAACCCAGTCTTCATTTGTTGTATTTATGCCTTTTACACTTTCATAAACCCAGTCCTGATTAGTCAAAGCAATTTTTGGAGAATATGGTGTTTTTGACCTTCAGACTCCAGAAAATGGAAAATGTTTTTTTAGACCCAGGCATAAAACCCAAGTTCCAGTGCCATCCTTACCAGACCTTTACTACAGTCTATTCAGCTAACTAACAGCACACCACTGTATATGGACACAGTGAAAATGCAGAAAAATGTCAATGTAAAAATAGACGCACTGTGACCCAGGTGAATTTGTCCTCTGCATTTTATCCATCCACACACACACACACACACACACATGCCCAGTGCAGCTGGGCCTTCAAACTGTAACCTTCAAGTAACAAGGCTGGTTCGTTAAACACCAATCCACTGTTGCCCACAAACAAGAGGGTTCGAGAGACATGATTTGCATATTCGTGAGCAATGGACCAATCACCACTGATCATGCCCACAAAATCAGTGTCAAAAACAAAGCTAAGCTAAGCTATACTATCCAATGTGACTAATTTGATGTAAAGCAGCCATTTAATACAGTTTTTCACAAGCCCATTTTCACTTTTTCACAAGCCCTACTGTTTACTATTTCAATACTATTTCGAATGGAAATTGAATAACGATTAGTGGCTTCTTATCTTTGAATAGCACTGTATGGACTGGTGCTCACAGTTTGTCACAGGTTAGCCAGTTGCATCACAGCCTGGATTTCCACCAGACAGTCAATAACACACTATCCAGTTGCAACAGAGCCCAATGTTAAAGTGGCTGGTCTGTGTCTGCTCACAGCAGGTAAACCCAAAATGTCAATCTGGTTAATATTTTGCCTAGCAACTGTAAGAGATGTCTTAACAGAGACAGACCAACTGAATTATACACCCAGCAGTGCTCAATCACCAACGTTTATCGCAAAGTCAATTCTGTCTCTATTAAATAACATTAGAAGTGGATTACTTTAACAGGCAGAGGAAATTACTGCAATAAGCAGTACATAAATAACTGCTTCAGTGGATTTATATCAGAATTTGTATGTCTGTACAGCGTGGTCCTCAATTCTTTGCAAATGCAAAGGATCTATAATGTAGAACAAGGAAATGTCTCATAAATACTCATTTCCTGCATATAATAAGCTCATTCTTCTTTCCCAGAATATTGATTTCCTTTGTCTTTATTTCTTTTGGCCATAGATGTTAATGGTAGTGGGGTTTGCTCTCATACAACAGCTACTTTGGCCTTATTACCATTAGGAGCTCACCTCCAGCCCCCAAGGCAATAGCTGCTTCCCTGACAGAGGTGAGAACTAATTGGAATTCAGAGGAATGTGCAAGGCCATTATCACACACACACACACACACACACACACACACACACACACACACACACACACACACACACACACACACACACACACACACACACACTTTATTTTCAGTCGAACTGAAAGGAGATGATTTAACAATAGAGACATTTTGTGTTTAAGTAAATGAGTTCATGTATTAATGTTCATTAAATTAACAGGATGATTTTAGAGATGAGTTTAAACCCCTCCCTCTCACACACACACTCAGAGAGAGAGAGAGAGAGAGAGAGAGAGAGAGAGAGAGAGAGAGATTCCCTGCCACAAAGCATTTAAGGTGAGAGGACAAGAAGTGTCCATCCAATCGAAAGTTGTCTAGATGATGAACAACTATCAGATATAAAACCATGAAACGTTTTGTTTAGTTAACAGAACTGCACAATTTTTATCCACATACAAAGCTTGAAAGAGCAGAGTATTTGTAATTCTCTGACTATGGGTTATTTTAATTAGTTATTCTTTGAACCATTTGTGTTTGTTGTGCCTCAGAGGCAGAGCTGCCTCCAGAAGATTTTGAGTAGCAACTTTGCACGTGATCCAATTATTTTCAAAAACCACAGGGAAAAAAAAAGGAAAAAAGAAAACTGATTAGAGTATTTGATTTTCCACCCTGTCACACTAATGTACTGCTACTTTAAATGACATCACAAAGAGAAAGCGACATTATTCAACTATTCAATGAAACAAAAAGGGCAAGTTCTGAGTTTCTCTTACAGTTTGTAGATTTGTCCTGATATGCAGGGTCCATTATGCTTAATCTACCAACACAAATGCACGAATTATGTTTCAAAGGATTTGGTTTGTGTTCTGGGTCAAGAACCTGACTACACCTTTGTTAGTAAAGAAAATAGTTCTATATAGAACTATGAATGTTCTTTGCATTGTGAAAGGGTTCTTCAGATTAATGGAGAATGTGGACACCTTTTTGCCCTCAGGGACCTCATTTGTTGCCTGTTTTCTGTTTGCCTGCAGGGCATGTTCCAAAAATACCAGAAAAAACTCATCATGCAGCTGTTTGAATCAATAACACCTATGTTGATGTAGATATGAAAACAACACTTTAAAAACAAAAACATTTTATGTATATATGAACTCAAAGTTCTATATCAAGCACTAAACAGATTCACTCCACTGTGAGGCCGGTGAGCGTGCACAGCTACAGCAGTTTACAAACATTTCACAGAGAACACTGGGAAACTGAACCATTTGATCTGTGAGCTGCAAGGCAAAGGTAAGACTGTTGTTGAAATGAAAAGTGCATTTAAAACTAAGATGTGCGTTTGCTACAGGTCTGGTGATTTAGTACACAGGTGATGTGAGTAATTTGAAAATGTAAATGAGTTGATTAAAAAAAATAGTACTCAAATGTTAAAACAGAGTGAGAACAGAAATAAATAATGTTACATGTTTAAATATATGCTTCCTGCATCATTGTTGATCATTGTTGTAAGGAATCCTTAACATTTGTGTGATCAGACAGTCTCATCACATATATTAATAATTCATTCATTCATCCAATAATTATTATTATTAATATAAATTATATAACTAAAGGTAAACAATGCAACTGTGTTATTCAGGAAATTTGTACCAAACAAGTACCCTATGTATTACAGTACCCAGAGAAGTATCTCTGTTGTCCAAAGGTTAGTGACCCCTGCTCTACAGCATATTCTCCTTCAGTCAAGAAACTTTACAAGATGCAAAGTATCCTTTATTCATGCAAATGGTTCTTTGAGTGTTTTTTTGTGAAACTGTGAAATACAGCATCCTGGCACTTGAACACAATTACTGAAATTTCATGTTTGTGTTGTTTAAAAAAAGGGCTTGTTTTTGAAAATTGTAACATTCAAAATAGACTGACTGGCCATTCTTTCCTCATTAACAGACCAATAGAACTGATGCAAATTTTTAATAGATAGACACAGTATACATCCAGACATTCTCCCTAATTAGTGAATTCAGCAGCACTCAGTAAGGTGCACCAGTTGGTGATGCCAGCGTTCAATTGCATGCACACACACACACACACACACACACACACACACACACACACACACACACACACACACACACACATACACACACAGCTTGTGTAATCTCCACTGAAAAGCATGCCAGTGGAACTGGACACTCGAGAGCAGCTGCACATGAGCCTACAATCACGATGCCCAACTCCCAGCATCAGTTAGGGGGGGTATAAATTCTCTAGCCTTGTATTTGAGCTCACTAATGCTAATGTGAATGAATGTACTGGTAATCAAATCCCCACAGCAATCCTCATATCTAGTGTAAACCCTTTGGAGAAGAGGAAAGGCTGTTACTGCAGCAAAAATCTCATTATCATTACATTTGATTTCAGAAGAAATATTGAATGAGCAGGTGTCTACAAACATTTGGATGCCTAGTGCAAAGTTCACATTTCTTAAATATGCAGTAATTAATAGAAACATCTGCCCTTTACAGTATGACACTGTAGCCACAAAACTTGTCGTCTGTATATAATGCTGTCCTGCATGCTGTCCTCATATGGAGTTTTTTAATATAATCTGAATCTAACCTATTAATGATTGCAGGGATATAAAATATTGATATAATGTTCATATAATTTTCCAATAATTTGAGTGATATACATTATTTACAGCATCCGTCACTGACTGATGTTTATTACAGGGCACCGCTGTCAGTTCATTGCACTCAAGCCGAGCAGAAATAACAGAACACAATAGGCTACATCAGTGATGAGATACACCACAAGTTGCTGTGGATCCATGCATGTCCAGCTGGACATGGATTGCAGCGAAGCAGAGCTTTGGCAGTGAGTAGCCACTATTATGAGAAAGCAAACCAAGTTACACAAACAGTGAGTTTAATTTCTGTGAGTGACTGATCTTGTTTAATGTTTTCAGACCCTATGAAGAGCCAGGCATGAACAGCACTGTGGGGGTAAATCTTGGTCATGCTGGCTAACTAATCCTAAAAACAAATGCCTCCTGATTTTCCAAGCATTCTTGATACTTTGAATATAGTTTATGCCTGCAAAATACATACTGTTAGATTTGAAAGGCTTAAAAGCCGCTCGTAACTCCACAGTATGTCCTTACTTTTTCCTTCCTTGCAGCCTACTTTCCACCACAATCAATTGACCACAGCACCCATAGTCATAGAAAACATGATACTATACAGAAAGCTCCAACTGCACATGCTGCACATCATTTTGGAAAAAACTTCATGCATATATTATATGATAAAAAAGTTGGTCTGTTTTTGCCTGAGCATTACAGGGACAAGAACCCTGAAGGCCATGTATTTCATGTGGAGATTCTCTTGGGCTGATTTTTTTTTTTTAGGGCTGCACTAAACTGGTGTGGTGAGGCAGGCAGTGTTTCAATCTTCCGGTTTCAGTGCATGTGATCTCAGGCCTGAAATTGAACATGAGACGGTGAGCTGTGTCTCGTTTTTCAGGGGAACGCTCCGCTACTTACACAAAACAACTCCAACTGCGAGAGAGAAAGTGTTCCTCCAGCACAATATAAGCTCTGAGTCAGTGCGCAGCACTGAGAGAACAACAAGAGGGAGAAGGAGTAAGACAGACAGACGGGAAGAAGCTTAATTAAGGCACAGCTACCCTTGCAAAGCAAAGATAGAGAGGGCAGAGCTAAAGAAATGGAGCGTGGCAAACAGAGAGAGAGAGAGAGAGAGAGAGAGAGAGAGAGAGAGAGAGAGAGAGAGAGAGAGAGAGAGAGAGATATGGAATGCTTTTAGACTCAGTAAGGTCACCACAGACAGTGCGCTGGAGGTTCTCAATGCTGGAACACTGACACCCACACACACACATGTGCAAACACCGCAAATGCAGTGTGTGTCACTGAGCTGCATTTGTTCTTCTTTAAACTTTCTTTGATGACTCGCGTGTTTAGTGTCCCGTGTGACACATCTTGACCTTTTCCGTTTCGATTTGCTGTTATAGTTCGGAATTCATTGTTCCATCCGTGATGGAAAACAGGCCCGAGCCATGATACTACCACCACCATGTTTCACATGTTTCACAAATGGCATCCAGTTTTTATTCTGACCTTAATTTTCTCCAAACAAAACTCATCTCTTAAACCAAAAAGNAAAAAAAAAAAAAGAGAGAGAGAGAGAGAGAGAGAGAGAGAGAGAGATAGAGAGAGAGATAGCAACAACCATAATTGAAGCACAAACACATTTCTAGCTCAACACTGCATCACCAGTTGTCACTATAATACCTAGTTAATTGCTGCATATTTTAAACACTGCAAAGGCAAGTGAATAAAACATAGTATCTGTTTTCATTATGGTTTAGGAGAATTCCGTGCATCCAAATGGATCCTGAAGAAAGCTTTCTCTACTTCATACGCAGAATTAATCCGTGCTCTGAATCTTCAGATCAAATAACAGCTAAAGTCAATAACAGCTAAAAACACTAATGAGAGGATAATTTCTCCTGATCCTGTGTGAAGCAATAAATGCTGTTGTGTTTTAGAGCAATGTGCCACAAAATTGTTTATATTGTATATATACAATAATTAATAAAAACAACTTTTAAATACAGTGAAAAGGGAGATAATTTAGAAATGTTTTGAAATTAACAAGTTATCATTGAATTGAACTTCATCAAAATATATAATATTTGGAAAATCAACAAATCAAGAATGAAGTTAAAATGATGATCAATAATGTTGAAATAGAAAGAGCGTATGATAGCAAATTTCTGGGGATGATAATTGGTCATAAATTATGTTGGAAACCACATATAAATGATGTACAATTGAAAATCTTCTTATTGCAATATTATATCAAATGAAATATCAATGCGCAGACAGTACCAGAAAACCACTCAATGGGCAATTGCTGAATTGAACTGTTTTTGTAAAACAATGAGTGGCATTCATAGTTTGGGTACTGGTCTGTGTGAACTACAACCTAGTATTAATCCAATAAAGTTAATTATGTGCATAACAATAATATCAAATCACACATCCAAGACTAAGGAACTTTCATAGGTCTGAACTACCCCCATATAGAAATTGTGAACACACCCACCAGGACTAGAATTAAATGTAACATTTTCAGTCCCAAACCTTTCCAAAATGGCATTTTTATAGAGAAACCTTTTTAAATTTCAATAGAAGTCAATGTATGTCCATGTTAAGTGTTTCTTTTGGTCAAGTCATCATCAGATTTAAATATCATATGAAGAACAACAGCCAAGTTGAAATAATGACAAAACAATTAAATACGGCAAAAAATGAGTTTTGTAGGTGGAGTTTTATAGGTGGGTTGTAAATTAATACTGTTTCATACAAAAAAGTATTCCTATTCCTGTTTAACACTTTACGTCTTCTACAGTTTCTGTTCAGTGAGAATGATGATCTGTATTTAACCTCAGGTTGGATTTGACATTGACAATCACCTTTGGATGATGAGATTTCCATAGGCCAAGTAATATATACCCGACTGAGAACATTAGCCTGCAGCTACAGCTAATATAGGCTCCATTGAGGAAATATCAACTAAAAGGTCTAAATGGCTTAACTAGGATATGCATGTTATAAACCTTCACTGCAGCTGAATGGTAGGTCACCTTGTAGGGGTCAAGTATACAGACGATGCTGCACGCTTTTCCAGCATTTCATAACAATATTCTAAACTACACCTGCTTTACTAGGTAAAGACTAAAAGACTGTCAATAATCTGAGGTCTGAAAAAAAATCATAATATCTCTGTAGTTTCTCCAAGTCAATGCGATCAAATGGAAAGACGGCAGAAACATTAGATGATGTCTCGTGCTGCTCAAATGTGTCTCCTGAGAAAAAGACCTCAGTAATCAGTTATAGGACTGAATAAAGTTGTGCTAAGACTTACCAAAAGCTTTACACTTGTTTAATTAAGAGTCTCAAAATTAACTCAGCCATTTCTTACTCAGGACTAAGAGCTTTTTCAGATTGCATTCTATGAATTGCTCTTTTATTTGGGTCATTTTATTCACCTTTAGCTGCATATTCAACAATTGTGTTTTATTTGAACAAATTAGCAATTTACAGTATATTTGATTCTTGATCAAATAAATAAAAATCTTTCAACAAACTGAATCTCACTTATTTTGGACACATTATGAGAATAATTGGTTATTTTAAAAAGTGCCTGGAACAGCTGGGAGTTTTTACTATGAAAAATTATTTCTTTTTAAGAAATTAAAGGTTGAATAAGTTCAGGAATTATGCCAGCATTAATTTATATAATTTGGATCAAATTGATTGAACAATTGATTTATGTTAATTGAACCGTGTTTAATTAGGGTTGATAAGCTGTAATCCTTCTAATTGATTTAGTGCTTTCTTCATTGCTTTAATGAAAGACTGAACTGCAGTAAATCCCAGGAACCACTGGTCCTCACCATGATCTTGCCATTTCTTTCTAGAACTCACTTGTCAATCAATCAGAAGCATGAAGCCTTGGTGAAGTTGACCAGTCGATGACCAATTATCATTCTCGACTCATGTTCCAAACTTGTCTTGGTCATGCAGATTTCTCCTTCACAACATCAGGACAATTTGACCTTTCCCCTCTAGAGAGGGCATGTAAGTGCTCAGTCAGTTTCTTGTCACTTCAAGACTTGACAACCGCAACTCCCTCCTGGCTGGCTTTAGTATGCTATCATCAGGCCCATCCAACTGCATGTAACTCCTCTGCTGCGTTCTCTTCACTCCTCTGGTAACTGAACATTCAAAACCTTGCTGGCCTAACTCCTGAACTTCCTGAGACATCTAAAATCAACATTAGCTAAATACAGTTTTCATCTGAAATAAAACCTTTTCAAAGTAACCCTCTCAACCCCTTCACTCACTGACTTTGCATTTATAATCAATACCCGAAAACCAGACCCGAACAAGTTTCGAGAACTACTTTATTATCATGTTGCTCAAAAAACAACCAAAACCAGCTTTGGAAGGAAGTTTGTTAATGACAGTCACATCTGAAAATCTTTAACATAGTTAGGTCACTGCAAAATTTCAAGTAAGCCTGTAACACACTGTAGTATTTACTACAGCCATTACTAATCAAACTTCCTACTCATGAGGATTCTCAGAATTCCAGAGTCTGCAGCGGCTGTTTCCCTTAGCAGCGCTGAACTTCTTGGAGAGTGGAGAAGTGGAGAGATCCCTCTGGCCCTCCTATAGTCAGGCACCTCTGGGTATTGCCAGTAATTGTTCACTCTCAGTGACAACAGGGCTAATTTATAACAGAGCCACACACAGTGAGCCCGTCAGCATATTAACAAGTGCACTTCTGTGTTGTTAGTTTTAGCCTGAGGTGAAAGCAAGCTGCTGACTAATTCAATCAGCTGGTATCCAACCAAGATGAAAGGAGCCCTTCGACCGAATGTTTCTGGGTTCATTAGCCACATAATGGACTCCTTTAATGAGCAATCAATAAAATTCCACTTTAAGGCCTTATTTTAGGATTTGTTTAGCTATCTGGAACATCCATCTATCTTTCTTGTTCTCACAGAAATTCAGATTAAAGCAAATCATTTTACTGTTTGAAAATTATTGATCATTGTTTTTTTTTTTATATGTCTTTATGTATATATGTATTCAAATGAATTTACTGTAGTATAATATGAATTGAAGTTAGACACTGCGCTTTTAGGTAATCAGTATGAGAATACATTTTTAAAGGTGATTTAGGAAACAAGAGCAATTAGAACTACTATGTTTCTTATATAAATACTGACAGGAATTAATCTTGGTGGGTAAGTTTCACGCTCGTCTAGGCATGTGACATAAGCAATGGGCCTTATCGCCGTACCTGACAGACTATATAAAGTTGTTCCTTTGGGCTTGCTTTCCATTCCGACTCGTGCTGCTGTGCAGATATCATTTTTTGCAAGCAAAGTATACCTTGGAAAAGAGATTGAGATATGATGGGGATGCAATAAAAGTAGAAAGAGAGAGACAATAAAGGCAGGCAAAACAGACAATCTACCCTGATGCTGCTGCGTCAAGTCTAGATGGAAAATGTTCCTCTTCACACATATTGTTGGTTAACCCTTTACAAACTACTGTTTTCTTGGTGTTGCTCTGTACTGGTCTGATTACAGGCTTCTGTAAGTTATCGTAGTTCTTAGTAAACTACCTCTTTTACAGGCTCTGCACCAGACTTTCACATTCTCTCTCTCTCTGTCTCACTCACTCACTCACTCACTCACTCACTCACTCACTCACTCACTCACTCACTCACTCACTCACTCACTCAAGCCACACTAGAGATATGACTGTTTAATTTGCATCACTTTTCATATTATCACTGAGTTTGTATCCAATGCTCACTCACATTCTCCCATACTCACAGCCTGCTCTCACATTAACACTGAGCTTGTATCCCACATTCACTCACATTCTCATACACTCGCCCATACTCACAGCCTGCTCTCACATTAACACTGAGCTTGTATCACCCATACTCACAAAAAGAAAGGCCAAACTCAGTGGATCACATAAGCTTAACATCCTAAAGACTGCAGTGCACTGTGTTATTGGTGTTTCATCATATGTTTCTGCTGCAGTGAGCCAAGCCTCTGGGTGTTGCCTTACCAGACAGTTAGCGAGCCTTTCACACACCAGGGGGTCCAAATGCCCAACAAGTAATATATCTGGTGGTAAGAAAGTGCTAATACCCATCTGTGCACCCTCACAGCATAGAAAACTTAACTTGTTTGAGGGACAAAACTATTGAAAGCAATTTATGAGGCAAAGCATTAAGATGGAAGTTCATACTTCCAGTAGCTCCATTCTGTTTCATGAGAAGAATGTGAGTAAAGACTTTCTCACTGACGCTCATAGAACTTACATACTCCATCACCAAATTCTGGAAACTGCGTTTTGTACTTATCAGCCCAGACCAAGAAGAATGGCAGCAGGACCATCATCAGACACCAAAACACAGACATCAAAACTCAGCTGCTTTATTGACGTATTGCTTTCAGACACTTTCTCTTGCTCTCACCTGCACTTTTATGTAACACACTCTCAGAAGGAAAGTCAATGAAACGTCTGCCTCACTTTTTTTTGAACAGATGAATAATTATTAGAAAACAGCAGCCAAAACATTACATAACAGGGGAAGGAAGAGCTCACTGGTGGGATTTCTGCAAGGAAAAAGATGCTTTATAAACATCTGCCCAAGCTTAGTCAATGCTGGCATAAAACCATACTTCACTAAAAAGGTGGGAAACATTTCCAGCAAGGAAATGTTCAGGAAATAAGCTGCCAATTTAACAAGGCCAAATGCTGACCTCTGCTTGGCAACACAGACTTTCTTAGGCTTCCTTCAGAGCCATCTAGTTGGTTCTATCATGTATAGAGAGCATGGATATTCCATCCTATTAGCAAAGGAACAGTGTAACTGCAGGTTACAAAACTTTGTGAATAAGAATGTCCTGTGCTGGTCACTGTAGATGGTAATGCCTTCCACATTCACACTTAAAGTGTTCCTGGTCCTCATAATGCTGTGGATCAAGGAATGTTAAATGTCCACACAATTTCACAAAATCCATCTATCCATCTGGTTATGAGCATTATGTCTCGTTCTTACTAGATAATTAATATTGTTTTCCTTGAGCACGCTGGCCACTGTTCAACCTCACTACATATATGTGTGTTCAAGATACACAACCTATACATGTGTGGGTGTTCCGAATCCGTCCCTTGAGATATCAACACTTTTTAATACATTTACATACTGCTATTCCATGACTTTTGCCATGGTCTTCATCACAAAAATAAATATAGCTACATATTTAAGGATCTATATCTGAATCTGAAATAAATATAACTAAGGCTAATATAAGCTAAAGGAGCTAACTCAGAGGTTGTTGTAACATAGTGGGTAACAACACTGCTTTCCTGTGGCTATAGTTTGAATACTTGACAGAAAAGCCCACCAAACCACACCAGGAGTCCTTAAGCAACAACATAATGATTTTATTTTATTATTATTCAATTATAAGGAGGGTTCAAAGTTCACTAAGCTGCCACTGTTGCACCAGGGGCACATTCTAGTTCTAACTCTTCTAATGTAAACCAAAGTTTTAAAGTGTTGGTTTGAGGTTAAAAACGAGATTAGGTTCAGATTTACAGATAGATTTGATAGAGTCTATTCATTTCAGTTGCATTAGATTTGTTTTAGTTGAATGCAAGCTGAAGACAAGGTCGGTATTATTAAAGCATCAGCAGACTGACCAAGGACAAGATATGGGTTCTATGAGTTTAATTAATTTCAGTCATATTCTTTGGGAACTAGAACACTCATATGTACATGTAGATTAGCAGCCTTTTGAACTGAATACAAACTGTGCACAGCAACAGATGACCTGCAGTCTCTGAGCGTAAAATGAGAAAGGTGGATCTACTAAACTAACTGTCTCTAATAAAGTGACTGGTGAGAAGAACAGTTTGTTGAATGTGTGGAAAAGCAATTTAGCCTCAGTTCTGTTGTCACACATTTATCTTTACTGCAAGACTGAGTTCATGCTGGTCTTTTGAGAGCATAAATCGCTTGTCTTTCCCTCTGAGATGTGACAAAGAAAAGCTGTGCACAACAACATGTCAAACACAAAGCTTTCCTACTAACCGCAAATGAAAAATGTCAAGTCTTTGGCACAGAAATGACTGGAAGCACAAACATGGACTTGTCATTTAAAATCTTATATGTATATACCATTCCAGTTAGGTGAGTAAAAACAGTTCAAGATTATTTCTATCTCTGGAAAGGCAACTTTATAGGAGGAGGAACAACAATTTTTTGATTTTCAGATTTGATTTTGGAACATTTCTATTAGTCTATTCCTCATGAAATTATAAGCACAGCGTAAAGAGTAAACGTCAACTGAAGGATTGATATCTTGTCCAAAAGTGAATTGATGCTGACCGGAACAAGCTTCTTTTAACCATTTATCCGTCCCGGTGCTTTCCTCCGAGCGCGTTGGCTGCCAAGCAATGATGCTATGGCAACAGTTTAAAAAGAGGCAGTGGCTGAATTCACATATATCAGAAGAGGAATGTACTTGTCTTGACCCTTCTAGTGTCATGGGCACCATATGTGGTATGAGAAAAGTCCTAATGTGGTTTGGTCATTGGCACTTCCAAATTTGGGGGGAAATTGGGAAAAAAACAAAACAAAACAAAACAAAACAAAAAAAACAATGACATATAAATAAGTGACTGAGCTGTGTTTTATATCAGGTGTGCTCTGGTATTTTTGTCACAACTGCGTTTCACCTTTTGTCCTCCAGAGAAAAGAGACAGTGACTAAGGATAAAGTAGTCAATGATAGATGAAGACTGATACTCTCTGCCTAGCCCTTGAATTTACACCTTCAAGAGCAAAGAGTACATTTAGCTCCCATGACACCACAAAGCCTTGCAGTGAATCAGCCTGACTCATGAACAAAGTGCTTTGATCTGAAAAGCACTTCACTAACTCAATCAGAATCACTTCCAGAAGAAATCTAACAGTAGTGTGCTATCAGGCCTAAGTGGTAACTTTTTTGTTAGGCGAACATCAGGCACATAATGTAACAGTAATGATAAAAGCATGTTCAAATTTGACATGAACTATTTCTCACTTGCAACTCACTGAAACAATCAGCAGAAGGTCTGCTGAAAATGGGATTTATGAACTTTCCATTCTATGTATGTTGGCCAGGCTCATTAAGGCAGCAGACTTATTAGTCCTGATCCCTCATCCCTCCATTGGCTTCCTATTAAATTCTGCATCAACTATACAGTAAAATATTGCTCCTGATTTACAAGTTGCTTAATGGCTTAGCCCCACAAAATCTAAAAGCCCTTCTTAAAGAGCTTATTGACAGTCCCTCAAATTGGAAAGAACATTGCAGGGGGGCGAGCAATCTCTTATCAAGCCCCCCAACTCTGGAATAACATTCCTGCTACTGTTTGGGACTCTGATACACTCTCTGTCTTTAAATCTTGACTGAAAGCATTTCTCTTTATGCAGACTTTTTGTTAAACCCTACTTTACTGACTCTCTTTTTGCACTACACCACATTATCTGTGATCACTTAATTCTCTACCTGGCTGATGATGGCCCACGCCCACTTCTCTATTGCTCTGCAACTTTTTATGCCTTATGTCTGTGCTGTCCAGTGTCAACCATATGAGGATGGGTTCCCCTTTTGAGCCTTGGTTCCTCTCAAGGTTTCTTCCTCCTAGCCTGTGGGAGTTTTTCCTTGCCACTGTTGTCTGCTGGCTTGCTCAACTGAGGCATGGACCTAGATTTCTGTAAAGCTGCTTTGTGACAACTCCTTTGTTGCATGCTCCTCATTGGTTGATTCACCAGGCTTATTCACAGTCCAAACTCAGACAGTTTTTCTAGTTTTGTAAAAAGGTAAACACGATGTCAATGTAAATGTGCAAATAGATCAACTGTGCTTGCACACAGAGGAATTTGTCCTCCATATTTAACCCCTCCACACAATGAAACACATATATATACACTAGTGAATACACACACACTATGGGATAGCGAGCACACATTTTCACAGTGGTGGAAAACTCCTATCCATGGCAATTAATCTTGGCAGTTAAGTACTTTAGTCATGTCTTACCACTACAGGAAACCAGCAACTTCCAGGTAGGCTGGTTTCCTAACCACCAGGCCAGTATAGTTATTACAGGATATCAATACAGTCTGAAACTGTCAGACTACAACAATGTATAACATTTTAAAGTGCGTCACTCCAACATTATAGTGCATTATATAGATTTACAATGATTGTCTACTTTCCTGAGAAATATTGCTAATTCTGCCAACCCCTTCACCCATGTGTTAGTACTGGGTTTCTCAACCAGTGGGCTGTGAAGGATTCTAGTGATTCCAGGATTTAAATGGCACTTTAAATCATAAAATTCTATGTGGAAAAAAAAACAGCCATGAGCAGCGGATGATTAGTTTTCTTGTGGGTCATGAGTTGAAAAGGTTGAGACCCTGTTTTAGTACATTTAGTACAGTTTGATTACAACTATTAAGATGTGAGAAAGAAAGATCAGAGTGCTGCTAATTGCCCTTCTAAACTTCCCGTCCTCTTTCCATCTCATAGCTGTGCCTCATTTCCTTTCCCTCGTTCTTCTTTTCACTTCATGCTCTTCCTCACTGGAGAAACTCTGATAGGGCCAAACATAGTTTCAGTGCTATTCTTAGTCTTATTTAGGAGACAGGAGGGGCTGACAGACAGATTGAGTGGGCAGTGAAAGGGAGTAGAGAGGAAGACAAAGAGGATTATGACAATAAGAGAGGCGCTAGCTAAAGCCAAAAGGTTAAAGTGATAATTTGGTATAAATCCACTTACCCAGCTTTTCTCTTACCCCAAATGTAATTATTCATTACCTGTACTCTCAAAAAAATTTAAAATGATAACTTACAGTGCATCCATAAAGTATTCACAGCACTTCACTTTTTGCAGGTGTTTTAAAATAGATTAAATTCATTTTTCCATCTAAATTCTACACACAATACCTCATTGACAAATTGAGAAGTTTGTTTGAAATCTTTGTCAATTTATTAAAAAATAAAACACAAAAAAATAATGTATATGTGTCACTTATAGAGTCCTGCTTGTGTCTTTTTTTGTTTTTGTTTGCTTTTGAGCACATGTCATGTCTCCTCCCATTCCCAGCTGTGTTCCATCCTTAACCCTGCCCCATCTTTATCATTTCCCAGCCCTGTGGTATGTGATTGTGTGTATATTAGTCCCTGGTCTCTGTTGGTCCTTGTTGGTCTTTGTGACACTGTGAGTACTTGTGTGCCTTGTCTTCATGTATACTCGTCTTAATGTTTATTGTACCTTATCTGTTTGTATCTGTCAATAAATACAACCCAGCGTGTACGTCCACCTACCTGTATCCGGACGTCATTACAATAAGTCTTCACAGCCTTTGCTCAATATTTTGTTGAAGCACCTTTGGCAGCAATTACAGTCTCAAGTCCTTTTGAGTATAATGCTACAAACCTCGCACACCTGTATATGGGACGTTTCTCTGATTCTTCTTTGCAGAACCTCTCAAGCTCCATCAGATTGCATGGGGAGCACTGGTGCATAGCCATTTGGTTCTGGCTTGGCCACTCAAGGACATTTACAGAGTTGTCCAGTAGCCACTCCTTTGTTATCTTGGCTGTGTGCTCATAGTTTAAAATTCATTTAGATGCCTTTTGGAAACTCCAAACTGAGGAGTGGCTTCTGTCTGGCCACTCTACCATACAGGCCTGATTGATGGAGTGCTGAAGAAATTGTTGTCCTTCTGGAATGTTCTCATCTTTCCATAGAGCTCTGTCAGAGTGACCACTGGGCTCTTGGTCACCTCCCTGACTATGGACCTTTTTCCACAATCATTCATTTTGGCCGGGTGGCTAGCTCTATGAATAGTCTGTGTCCTTCCATTTACAGATGGTGGAGACCACTGTGCTCACTGGGACCTTCAATGCAAGAAATTTTTCTGTGCCATTCTCCAGATCTGTGCCTCAATACAATCCTGTCTCACAGGACTTCATGGCTTGGTATGTGCTCTGACATGCACTGTCTATTATGGGAGCTTATATAAACAGGTGTGTGCCTTTCCAAATAATGTCCAATCGACTGAATTTACCACAGGTGTCCAATCAAGCAGCAGAAACATCTGAAGGATGATCAGTGGAAATCAAAATGTCATCAAAATGTCTTTACCAATGAGCGAGGAATGCAAATCAGAAAAATGTGTACACCCCAAATCAGTTATAATCCCAAAGTAGCACACCTGGTTCATGTGTCCAGTCTGTGTATTACAATTTGTGAATCATCTACAAAGATCAACATATCTATTGCTTACAACATTCTAGCAAGTTAACTGAATAAAAAAACAGGCCCCAGAGCACTCACTGTTTTTTAGAGTAAAGACATAATAAATCTGGATTATTTCCACTTTAAGTGGAAAATGTAGAATATTGGTTCTTTAAATTCAACTATTATGTACTATATTACTATATTTATATTTAAGTCAACATGGTTTGGGGGATTCATGGCCTGGTGGTTAGGGAACCTGTCTTGTGACTGGAAGATTGGATACCCTGAACTGACTGGAAATGACTGAAGGCACTTAACTCCCACAACTGTTCCCTTGGTGCAGTGGAAAGGGCTGCCCACCACTGTGGGCATGTGTGCTTGCTGCCCCCTAGTGTGTGTATTCACAGGGTGTATGTGTGATAGGTTAAATACAGAGGACAAATTTCCTTGTGTGCAAGCACAGTGGATATATACACACATTTACATTTGCATTTGATGGAAGTGTGTGATCATACAGACATGCAGCTTATGTAAGGCTAATTACCAGGGTAAGTGATTGCTTGAAGTAGTGAACACCAAGAAGCAAACCTTCTGCCTTACTGTGGAAACCAGGAAGATACAACCCCTCTCAAACGCCGGACAGGAGGCTTTACACTTTAGATTAACTAACAGCATGATTAGGTAGCGACAGCAGAATCAATCAATCAAATATTGATTTACAACAGCCACAACGCTTTTTGGACCATTTTGACATTTTTGGCCTGAAGTGATGGCTTAGCTCTAACATTCATGGTTCACCACTGATAAATTCAGAACTTGAGGCCACACATCATTATACTGTTTCTTTACAAAGCCAGTGGACAAAAGCCTTCACAAAGCGTCTCCATCCTGGCCTTGGGTCTGTAATGTGTGTGTATGTGTGTGTGTGTGTGTGTGTGTGTGTGTGTGTGTGTGTGTGTGTGTGTGTGTGTGTGTGTAGTAATACTAGTAGTAAACAGTATGAAGGGAGTGACTTCGTATGGCTCATTAAGCAAAGCTCTTCAATACAAGCCTTTCCTGACTCAGCTCAATAGCAGCACATGAGCTGTCAGCTTAGAGCTACTCTACCTTTACACTCTAGCGTACTAATGGACTGTAAAATATCCCTATAGACATCGCTCTACATTTGCTATCCAATAACCCAGATCAAATCTGCTCAAGCACCCTGTAAAGGAGAAGTGCTACAAGGAGAAGTACACTGACCAACAGTGCTACATTTCTCTTATACATTCAGTGGGTAAACAACATGCAAACAAGGCCTAATTGGTAGAGCACACTCTACAAGCCTTAATGATTGTTTACACCATGCATTAACATGCCTCATTGAGCCACCATTAAAGGATTCACTTTTACATGATGAGATATAGAAACAGCATTTGAAGCAAAAGAGGCATGTGTTAATATTACACAAATATCACTCAAATTAGTTTTCCTGGCCACTTGATTAGAGTTACAGAGTGCAGTTAGCAGCATGCAGAGCATGGAGCAGCAATGATAGCAGCTCTACTCTCTCTTTGACGTGTTACTTTAAGCTAGATATGCTACATAATGCTTCTTTAAGAAGTTTGTTTTCATTGCCAATTTAAAGATGCAGTTTTTTTTATTATGTTCAGTGTGTAATTGCTAAGTAAACAAAAACAGAAACATGGCAGCTATGCAGTCACACTCCATTCAATATGAGATGAGTATTTGTGATCCAGATCTAATCCAGATCTAACACCAGTACCTGACCTTATTAATATTCTTCTGCCGGAATCTAATCCTCAAAGTAATGTTGAAAACGTAGAAGCAATTACTGCAGAAAATAGGGTATTTATAAACTATTTATATAGTTTAAATAAAAAAGAAGAAACTTTGCAGGAAGATGTGTCTACAAACCTATGGTGTATAGTGTAGATCAAGGGTGTTATTTGGCCAAAACCAACCAAATAAAGGTTCTAATCCAGCCAATGAAGAACATTTAGAAACAATGTTTTCAACAGCTACTATTTAACTGAGCTCAGCTGCTTATTAAAGGAATCCCCTTCCCTAAACTCTGCTGATACTGACTAATAGGCAGGAACAGGGACAAACTCCACAGCAGAACCTCTATTTCAGAATCTCTATTTCATGGAGAGATGGGCATCCCAACTAATGCAGGTTCAGTGAGAGAACAGCCATAGTTTGTTTGTTTATTTATTTATTTATTTATTTATTTATTTATTATTGTTTATTATGATTATAATACACTTGGTCGCAGTGTGTGGACTTGCCAAATATCAGTTACAGTATTCACTGTTAAAAATAGAACCTGATGTTCTCCAGAGATGTTAGCTAGCACTGTTAAAGCACTGTGTGTATTCTGCAGGGCAAACACTGACACTGTTCACTGGGACATGTTATGATATCATAAATATATTATAGCTCAGACAGAAGCAGTACGTAGCACAGAGAATCCGTGGTATTCACTCCGTAAGGGGTCTGGCTGACATTTCTCAGTCAGCTACTGCTCCAGTAGCTAAAGCTTTGTAACGATACTTAATTCTCCATTAGTAAACTAGGACCTTTTCAAAAGAAGCAGGTTCAGTGTTTTTCAGTTGGACTGTGTGTATGGTGGTCCATTAACGCAAATGAGTTTGACACGCCACTTGCACTAGCTCAAAGTAAGTGCAAATGTAGCTTAGTTTAAAGAGTTCTCAGTGAGAAGTTATAACTTATTGATCAGTTTGACAAACTTATTTATATTCAGTTTTCCGTTTTTGCTGGTGAAGGATAAAAAGACCACAGGCCTCATAAGTGATCTGGCCTGGTTTGATAACATTAGCTGGGGGTTCTATCACAGGGGAAGCAAGCAAAGCTAGAACCAGGCAAAGGAGCAATGCTATTGCTAGTTAGGGTGTAAAGTCTAACCTAAACCATACGTTGAATGTAGTTTGTTGATATGTGTACAATTCTGGAAGACGGCAGTTGAGCCACTGCTGATGTTTGAATTAAACCGCAAAACAAACAAACCCTTCCCTTTAGTGCTCCTTCAGAAGCTCCACCCCTTAAATACATGCATGTGCATTGCAGACATAATGAAACTGGACTTGCAGCCTGCAAGCATGAACACAGCATCCAAAGCACAAAGAGTAAACACTGGTGATAGTGGTTTGTTTATATTGTTTCTACAAATTTCAGTGACCGACAACAGGACGGTCTTAGTTTTCACCCCAATAGCACCACTGGCTAATAATCTCTTCCCCAAATACAGGACTCTGCTCGTGTTCCTGGTAAAAGTCTCCGACCGCTTCACTTGCTTTTCACTTCTTTACCTTAGAACAGAACTTATGTTCAGCTGGTGTAGATGTTAGCATGCCTCCATTACACAAAGTTTCTTATTTTCCATTTCATTTCCATTTACAGCATTTATCAGACGTTCTTCTCCAGAGTGACTTACATGGTTATTCATATTCCAGAGGTGGGCTACAGTATTACTGTGTTACAGTGTTAGGAGTCTTGCCCAATGACTCTTATTGGTGTAGCACAGCATAGTTGCCCAGACTGGAACTCACATGGCTGACTGGTGGTGTTATCTGTTGCATCACACCAATGCTAAAAAACTAAGCTATGTATGAGTCAGAATGTGTTTCTAAGATAATTCAAATTTGGATTCCTTAGGTGCTCACCAGCTGTGGAGGCCTACATATCCATTATCATCCTGCTGTGTACATCTCATCTCTTGAACTGCCAAGAAAGCAGACTAAGTCGCTCACTTAGCCTGAGAGCTTACTATTTGGTGACTGACAGGACTGGAGAGAAGTGAGAGATGCTGTATGTGTTTACGGACGTGTAACAGATCCAGATGGCAAAGAAACAAAGAAAGATATTGTGCTATTTTGAGGAAAGGGCCTGAATTTTCTCTGCTGGTTTCCCTTGCTGGAGAAACCCAGCATCTTTTTCTTTTTAACAACTTCCCCCAAGGTGACAAAATATGCAGTATGTTGCTGTACACTGTGTTCACAGCATTTTAATGGAGATAAAAACTGATCACAGATCATTTCAGTTCAGGTTAATTCCACTTTGTCATAATGCTTACAGATAAGTACTGCAGTCTGCCAGATTATACTGTAGACAAGATATTACTATACTGGGGTAATTCAGTTGTCATTTAAGACACTATCTTAAATCTTCATATTTACCTTGGTTCAGTGTAAACAACAACAAACAAAAGCTGGTACTTTTGTACCAGTACTTTTCTTTAATCACTATGTTTGATATAGGCAGCGTGTTGCCTGTCACATAAGATTTCGTGTTCTGCGATGGACAAAATGAGGTGTTCTGTCGCAGTCTTGATGTTCATTTTTTTTGTCTTTAGTGGGTTGATAACCCACTATGTGCAGAGGTTGGTCTTAGCTGTCACAATGTCAATATTTGGAAGGGCACTGTCCAACATTGCATAATACACTTAATAATCCTATGTCATCATCAACTGAGGCAGAGTTACAGATACAGTGGAACTGAATTGTCATCCAAAATTGTGTATATGCACACATTTATATGACAGGCAGCTGCTCAGGGTCTGTATGTTTTCACTGCAGCTCTGGGTTCAGATTTAAGGAATTATTAGTATAAAATGAAAGAGAGGTAGTAAAACTGTATTCCACACTGTTATGGTTAAATTTTGGCGATTAATCCACAGTTACCATGTGGATGGAGGACAATCCAAATGGATCATGGATTATCTATGTCCCCCTACACCAATACAACATATAGGCAACTAAAATGGGTAATGCTTGTAGTTATTTTACCAGATATTCTCATCAGAGTCATGGTTTTGACCCTACACCAAGAAACTCAAAAAACAAATTTCACTCAGTTGAGGTGATGCATCATCTGACTCAGAGTTTCTGGCTTCATCTTACAGCTCCCCATATTGTCCACAAACAGGCAAAAGTCACTGCAGAAGCAAATAATATATGCAACAATACACTGGGCTTCTTCTGCAGTATTAGTACCTCAAATATTTACTCCTGTTGAAGAACACAGTCTTACTTTATGAAGATAGGTGCTGCATCATCAGTGCCAAGCCTGAAGTTCAGCAGCCTATTAGTGAAGCAGAACTGATGGAATGCAAAACACACAACAAACAGAGCAGAGGACTAGAGATAGGTGGCTGTATGGTCAGGGCAGTGGTAGAACAGCACTACAAGCTGTGTTTGGAGATATTCCTGCCCCTGCAGGAGCAGATTATTCTCCTTTGGCTCGGCACCCATTTATCTGTAGCCTTAACACACAGAGGAAGCGTGTGTACACTCGCTCTCGATGTCCTTTTTCTCCCATTGCCTCTCTCCCCTCTGCCTTCTGTCTCCCGTCTCTTTTTCCCTTATCTTTCACTCATTTCTCTTTATCTCCTCTCCCTTCTCTCTCTAACAAACTCTCATTTTGCCTCTCCTCTGTCTCTCTCTGCTTCTTCTCTTATCTACCCATTTTCTCTTGTTTTCTCTCTTCTTTGCCTTCTATATTCTCATTCACTCCTTTCATGCTGTTTAGTTCCCTTTATTGCACTTTCTCTTATCCCTAATTTAATTCATTTTCTCCCCACTCTCTCATTTCACCATTTCTGTCTCTCTTCTTGCTTTTTTTGCTGCACTCCCCCATTTTGTCCCATATTCAGTAGAGGGCCCAATTTTATTGTGATATAGAATGGGTTGTGGGAAGGTTGTTCCAGTGTTAGAGACACACACACACACACACACACACACACACACACACACACACACACACACACACACACATAATTCCTGCTTGTGCTGAAAACAGTGTAGCATAAATGTAAAACTAGGAGTGAAGACTCTGCAGCAGAAGACACGTTTACATTATGCACCCTCCTACTGAACACCACAGTGCTATGCTAATGCTAATCTCACTCTCTGATACAGTATCAGAAAAGCTAGTGGGAGGCAGTCGTGGGATTTTGGCACAATCCCTGCGCCGACACACCAACAACACTAATGATAAAGCAGCTAATCCCTGCCTCTCTCTCTCTCTCTCTCTCTCTCTCTCTCTCTCTCTCTCTTTATATATATATATATATATATATATATATATATATATATATATATATATATATATATATGCACTGCCACATCCTTTGTATTTATACAGCACAGCCCCCGCCTGCTTCCATTACCCACCCCTCTCTCTGCGACTTGACCCTTACTGACCCTGCCTTATAAATCATGGATTAGATAGAAAAGATATGGCACAACATGGTATAGATCATGACAAAAAGCAGAATGAAGGACAGCGCAGATTACATGCTTCTTAAAACCTTCTGTTTGGGCTCCTATTCAGTCCTACTACATACACCGAATAGCCATAACATTAAGATCACAAGAAGTGCCATAAAAAAACACTGAATATGTGGTAGAAGGGATGGGAACTTCATGTCGGGCAGCATGTGAACAGTCAGCCAATTATTGAAGCTGATGTGTTGGAAGCAGTAAAAATGGGAAAGTGTAAGATTCTAAGCTGTCCTGACAAGAGCCAAACTGTGGTGTCTACCTAACTGTGTCAAAACGCGAGGCAGGTCTTGTGGGGTGCTTCTGGTATGCTATGATCCGTACCTATCAAAAGTGCTCCAAGGAAGAAACAGGGTCATTGGCACCCAATGCTCACTAATGAAAACAAAACACATTGACTTTCACTGTAATACTGGAACAGAGTTTCTGTAGATGGAAATTAAGGTACTTATAGATCAACTGTAGCAGTTGAGGTGGGGCTGTAAAAATCCATGGTGACTTCAAATCACTGCAAAATCCGGGACACAGTAAACAATATCTCAAAATGAAGAATGGTTCCTCGCAAATTCCTTCAGCTCTGTGGCCTTTTGGCTTGCTCATCGGGAGGTTTATGTCATGTTTTTGATGAAATCTCTAGTTTGTCTTCTGATTCATTCTATTGCTTCTGAGTTTTCATGGTGACATGATGACAATTAATGTGATGATCATGGACAGTTGCCCCTGTTTGAGTAAGAGATCTAATAATCAGCTCATATACATCATGTCCCGGAAGGCTCACCATAGCAACAGTGACAACAACAAACTAGTCTATGTCACTGTAGCTGTGCCATTCCCCCAATCCTATAAGCAGATTAAAAGTTTTAATGAGTATTTTAAATAAATTGTAAATCTGAAATTGAAAATAAGAAACTGAAAAAAAGAAAGTCTGAGAGCACTCACTAATATGATGATATGACATTTCCACACAATTGCATTCCTAGTCATTTACAATCCATTCTAAACCCCACTGGCGAAGAGAAGCACATGCTGCTACACTGTGCCAAAACAGGGGCAGGACTGTGTATGGAATCATCCACTGACAGCATACTGTAAAGCTGTAGCTTGTACTCCTGAATCTGCATATTGTACACTGAATCACTGAAAGGAATTGATTTGACAGGCGGCCTAAATCAAGAGCTTTGAAGAGGTAACATCAGTCTGGAGACACAAGAGAGATGTGTGTGGGGAATGCAGCAGACAGACTGTGGAGATGATCAGGAAGAAACATGGATTGCCTGCTTTTGCTTATATAGTAAAGCGTCCTGGGCCAGCAGCACCAACAGCAGCACAAGGATAAACCAAAGGCTCAGGGGATTTGTACGTACACACAAACACTCACACATACAAACACATGATTTGAGTTGCACACAGATAATACAGTGAAATAATATCTACAGCAGAGATTCACTGATGTGGAATTTCCAAATTTTGCTGAAATAATAACTGATAATTTACATTTTTGGTCGGCATGGAGGCCAATCAACATTGCACTGATTTTTAATGTCAATGAAAAACAAAATTATGGCAAAACTGAAAAGGCCTTTGGTCTCCTTGATGTTTTCAACTTCAATACTTTCCATCATGGCTGAGTTTTCCTGGTCTAAATTTCAGAAGGTTGGGTACTGTTCACATGCGAACTAACACCAGTACTGGTAACCAGAATTCGGTATCCGTACCTGGATTCTGTGGGGAATGCAGCTGTACTTTTTCGGTACCTTACAACAAAAACTTCTCAAGTTCAATATTTAAAAACTTGTCACTTCAGACATGTGGCCATGCTCAATGACCAATATCATAAAGAGATGGATCAATCACAATATGTGCACAAGATCAGACATGACATTAATGACGTGAGCTAATGCGCCTTTCAGACTATCATATAATAAATTGATAAATTCAACTTTGTCATTGTTCAGTAAAAGTACAAACAGTGAAATGCAGTTAGCATCTACCAAGAGGAGTAAATAGTAGCAATTGTGCAAATAAAAAAAAGAACAGTTCAACGAATAGCAGAAGTGTGAAGTATGGTATATAAATAAACACAGTATAAACTCTATATAGATGTGTATACATACTGTATGTATACACAGACAGATTGTAGAAGGTATATAAAGTATTTATAAAACTGTTTTATGATATAATAGTAATAATATATAAGTAATATAATATTACTAATATAAAGATATACTTCTATTATAAATATAGATTTAGAATATAAACATAGATACAGAGTATAGTATATTGTTGTATTCTGTAGTTATGAGTGATGAGTTGAAGACATGTATGGTATCTATGAGAGGATGTGTGCATGTGTGCATGAACAAATAAATAATAACTGATAATAAATAAATAATAACAATTCATAATAAATAAATAATAATAGCTGAGTCTGGTAATTCAGTCAGTACCCTTCAAAGTACAGACTTTGGTCCCCAACACTAGTACACAGTAGGGTTTTCTATAAACCCTAGCAAACCACTAGCCATTATAGCCATGTCATAAGTATATGAAGCCAAAAATTGAAGCCTCGAGGTAGGTAGCACATGTAAAGTAGCTGATGCAGTGGAAAAACAATACCACACTGAATAAGGTTTAATTCCTCCAGTTATGCCTGACATATAGGCAATACTTTAAATGCATTAATTTATCATATAACAATGTATTGTTGCTCATTATTTACATGAAATTGTGCTCTGTTTTTATTACAGAATCAACAGAGCAAGTCATCTGAACAAAGGTTTTGCATATGAACATGTTGGCCACCAGTACACCCAACAGATGAACACATGCACACCACACACATTTCATTAATTGCACAGGCAGCACATGGCAGCACATATAGCTCAAACCTCAAAACCTACAAACTGTGGTGTAATTAGACAGATCTCTAACCTGAGGTGATGAATGGCATGACACATGGATAATTGAGCTGCCGATGGTGCTACTAAATTCCAATCATTACAAGAAGAGGAGCTTTTCTTTGTTAAAGGCATTAGCATAACCTCAGGGAGGCAAAGCCATGGATCCGGATTTGCAAAGGGCCAAGGAACCTTTTAAAACTGCCTTCCTCCCCCCCCACCCCACCCTTTCCCCTTGCCTCTGTCTTCACAAGCACACAGAGTTTTAATGAATTACGCTGCTTCTGCCTTTGGTTGCTCACCAGCACAAATGTCACACTCAAATACAGCTCTACCCGCTCAGGTCCTGTTTGAATTGCAATCATTCACCACCAAAACCTCTGATGAGTATTACCCACTTGAGTTGTCAATCTATACAAGGAGATTAATAAAATTCCCTGAAATCAAATCGAGGACTGCTTTTTAGAGGCTCTATTTCATTACTGAGACCAATTGTGTTCAGCAATAATCAAAAAAAGCCAGAAGACTTAATTCTCTTCAACTCTTTCAGCTTCTTCTCCACTCTGCTGACACTCCTGATTCTAAAATTTGAGCTGTGTTAAGGTCAAATTGCCCAGCAGATCTCACAAAATAGGTCAGTATTTCTCCCCATTCTGCTCAGGCTGAATGAAAATATGGTTTAATGTTGAATGCTCTGTTGAGAGATATTTCGATATAATAGATTCACTGTATATATACACCAATCAGCCATAACATTAGCACAGCTGACAGGTGAAGTGAAAAACACCTTTCTCTATCTGTCAAGGGATAGATATATTAGGCCGCAAGTGAACAGTCAGTTCTTGAGGCTGATGGTGTAAAAGCAGGAAAAATGGGCAAGCATAAGAATCTGAGCCACTTTGACATGAGCCAAACTATAATGGTTAAATGACTCTCTCAAAACTATCAGGGAGGTCTTGCAGGGTCCTCCTGGTATGCAGTGGTCAGTACCTTCCAAAAGTGGTCCAAAAAAGGGCAACTGAAAAACTGGCACCTGCTTGTTCATTGTTTCTTCCAAAATCAAAGGTATTGGCTGCCTCTTCTTGCCAGTGTGCATGTTGGCTAAATAATGATGATTTTGAAGAATGGTGATTGTAAAGCATCCTTGAGTATCTTAAGAGGTGGTATATAAGTACAGGAATAAGTGTAACTTTATTCATTTATTACAAATATATAAACCATGAAATACAATCTATATATATATATATATCCTCTACTAGATGTCTCCATTTTGTTTTGTCTTCTCTATAACCCGCTCTTTATAACTAAAAAAGCTGTATGCTACACGCACCCCTCTCGTTACCTGGAGGCTTAGTTGATCTTAACTCAAAGCCTGCACCTTCAAAGCGTATACTGACCTTTCTAAGAGCAGCACAGGCCTTGACCTTTCTGTAGAGTGAAAACAGGTTAACATGGCTACAAAGAGGGCGAGAGGCTTGGACGCATTGGCTCTGGTTGAAAAGGGCAGGGGAACAGATTAAGACATAGAGCTCAGAAACATCGCTTTTGATGATCAACTACTTTAAAACATTAATTTAAGCAACATATACTCATCATCAAAAAATAATTGCACCCAGATGGAAGTGTCAGATTGCAGTGGTATTCAGAAGGAAGATAAAGGTTACCAGGAGCAACAAATCAATCACATTTAGACTTATATGGGCAACATTTCGCTACATATACAGACGTAGTGTCTCTGAGTATAATGTTGGGCCGTTATGTTTGCTAACTAAACAGATCAACCTTATGTAGTCAGGCAGGTGGAGTGATAGGACTTGTCCTTGCTTATGCCACATGTGCAGGGCATATAACCTATTGCATAAAACTATTATTAAATGTATTATAAGAATTATGTAACTTGTGTCAAGCCTACCAATCAGGTTTCATTACTGTGAGTTTATTCCTTCTGAGTGCAGCTATTTTATATATCAGCTCTATAAGTACTAGCACTCATAGGTGAAGGTAAATTAGGCAGTCAGGTCTTGAGATTGATGTGTAGGCATCAAAGCATATGAATTTGGGACACTTTGACAAGAACAGTGTACAATGAACAATGCAGTGGTCACAACCTACCAAAGGGCTCCAAGGAAGAACAACTGGAAACGGTCATGGGCACCTAAGGTTCATGAATGCAATTCATTAAGACTCCACCTTGCAACTTATAAAACCTGAAAGGATCTGCTGCTAATGTCTTAGTGCCAGACACCACAGGACACAGAGTACATACCTTGATGGGTCAGAGCTGTTTTGGCATTATGAAGCAGGCCTACAGTATTAGGTTGTATCACACATGCTTTGTCATGTTATACTCGAGGACGGAAAATAAAAGCACATGCCTCCTCCAATACATGTGAAGCCATCCGCTGCCTCTTTTTCAGCTGCCACAAGAAAAGTTCTATGTCCCCAGTTCTGATACAGGTAATGCCTGATGCCTGTGCTGACCTGCATCCCACTGGTTGTGATGTGGGGTGAGAGCACCATCTGCTCACCCAGATAGACCATGCCTAATTTTGCTCTCTCAGACTCTGGCTGCTGAAGGCCAACGATTCAAACCCTTGGATCATAGTGCTAGCACATTAGACTGCTAAACCACTCAGCGCCTGATTTGGGCCCTACATACCAGATGCTCGTTTATTTAGCCAGACTGACCCATCATTTCAAGATGAAGCTGATTCCTCTGGTGTAAAGCAGAAGGGAGCTGTCAAATATTTAAATGCAGTGTTAATGGTCCCGGTGTTTGATCATACCAGTTGGCTGAATAAATATGTCTGCTTATCCACAACAAAGATAAACATTGATTGCATCCCAGTACAAAACTCTGGCTGAACTTGCAAGTATGTTTTGATATTCCTTTGAAGTCAAAAGCTCTAATTAATAAACTATATGGATAAACATATTGGGGCACTTGCTCATTAATTGTTTCTTTCACCAACTCAGGAATTCATCCCAGAAGTATTGAATGGGGCACAGTCCCACTACTTTACAGCTCAATGCTGGGGGGGGGGGGTTATTCCCCCTCTAGCCTACACTGGTATAAGGCAAAGTGTTTTTAGTTTCATGGTTATCTGCACCAAAGAGTCTATTCTAATCTATTGACAATGCATTTCTAGGCATTAGACCAGCTATCTGTGTGCAATAGGTGCAACATTACTACATGTACAAATGCTGCTTCGCTATAAACCTGATGAGCCTCTAAATGAATGTGCTCACTAGATGACTTCCTCTGCTGCTCGCTTGTTGTAATGCACACTGCCTGCCAATGTCGATAAATATTTTAAGTGGCCATCTATCAGCAGAGATACAGTTTGTTCGGAGCTGGTAATTTGTGATTACCCAGAATGCAAGCTGTATAACGAGTGCTTAACTCATTGGAATGGACCTGGTCCAGCCAAACTGAAACCTGAGCAGGAAAATAGAGTAAAATTTATGTTCATCATGATAGAAGTGCTGTCTGACTCCCCCACCCTCCCTCCCCTCCTTTGCTTTTGCAGCTGTTGAGCAGGTAGGCCCATTACAGGTGGCCTCTTTCAAGTGGCAACAGGAGAGAGAAGAAAAGAATGAAGTTTGTTGATGGCTTGCTGGGAATGAGTAAATGAGTCCCAGAGTTTTGCAAATGTGAGATAAAAGCTGCAAGCTGCACTCGGGGACAGAATGCCACTCAGAGAAGAGAAGCTCGGCAGAAACTCTGCACAACATCAAGAATAATCACCAAACTGCTTGAAGTGTGTATTGCTTTAATGTGGTGGTTGTTATATGCAGATCTGTTCATATACTCTGTACTTCATGAATCCATAATGAATTCTTTCTCCCTACTCTTTTCAGAGTTAACGACTGTCCACCAGTCCAACCTGCAACTTATGCAAAACTGATGATCAGGCTCTCCTGCTCTCCAAGACCAGTTGTGTAACCAACTTAGACTTCCACTAAGACTTCTTTACTCTTACAAGCTTAAACTTACACAGGCTTTAATGAATGATCTTATTATTGTTATTATTATTATTATTATTATTATTATTATTATTATTATTATTATCATCATTGACAATAATAATAATAATAATAATAATAATAATAATAATAATAATAATAATAACCATTATATGGACAAACATATTAGGGCACTTGCTCATTCATTTCTAGAATCAAGGGTATTCAAAAATGAGTTTGCTTTTGTTGGAGCAACTGTCTAAGAAAATATGTTTCACCAGATTTAGGAGACTTGTTGTCATTTTTATTGCATTAAGTGACAACATGACACATTTTGTGACCAAAAGGGATCCTTTGTGAATTATTCCACTGATCCACTCTGTTGAATCCTCCTTTTTAAACATAAATCAATAATAAAGAATGACATGAGAACATATCATTTATATGTGACTTTATCCTATTTTACCTTTTCAAACTTTGGCTGCAGTTCAAAAAGGGGCAGTGGTGGGCTTGTCTTCACTGCTTTGTTTGTGTCCTAATGGGGTTGCGTAATTGGCATGTCCAAACTGGGGGGAAAATTGAGATAAAATGTAAGAAAAACAGTGGGTGTGGGAGATGCAATGGAGGATTAGTTAGAATATGTCTGTTATCTAGTGGATTCATACCTTCTGAAATAGCAGCAGAATCGATCTAGTTTTGTAAAGGATATAAAAGTATTTGGTTTAACCAGTGTTTTTTTTTTTATTTGTTTTGAAATGCAATCATGACACTAACAACACCGTTATAACACATTTCAAAATAAAAGTTCAGTGATGAAAATCTTTATCATAGAAACAAATGCAGAAATGTTCTAAAAATGTATGCAGATGTATGTAGTTTTGGCCAATAACAGTAAGCATTGTAATGCGTTGTGCCACAGCCTACCATAGGCTACTACTTATTAGTTGTAGTGACCTAGGTTAGCACTAAAGCTGACAGCGATATAAAAAACAGAAAAGTTGAATACAGCAGAAAAGATCATGAAAAAACTGCAGCTCTCAGCCAAGTGCCACAGACATTTACGCCTACCAATATAAAAGACAGGCCTCTGGCTAATTAGTCTTTACCCACCATGGTGCTGTCAGCTGTTACCGCTGAATGCAAGGTCAGCAGATGTGTGTTTTCTCTCTGTTTAAGGAAGCTATAGTAAGGTAGGGGAAGTAGGGTCCTTGTCTCTGGAATATAATTATTTCTAGCCAGCCTCCTCATCCTGTATTCAGATGCCCCCTACAATGAAATTCTTATTATGCCACTAAATTACAAATGTATGAAATTAATTTATTGGCAAAGAAGGTGCAACAAACTAAGATAGATTCCATCTCCATTCTGAGAGGTGGTGGGTCCAGTTCCAGCTTGTTCCATCATAAATTAAGGTCTGTCTTCAAACAGAGGAACAAACAATGAATGCCATTATTACATGTCTAGATCTCGTCTTCGGATGGAGACGGGAGTGAAATGACACAAGGTGAGTGAAACACACCGGAGAGCAGGGAGTTAAATAGGTAAAACAGCGTGACGGATACAACTTAATTCATTTATTTGCTGTAACTCTGGCTGCTGGTATTACAAATGACAAATCTGTACTGTCACCTTCTGGAATGCAGTTACTGAGCTGCAGGATTGGAAGAGAACAGGAAGGGATTGAGCTGCTTCATTAGAAAACAGATGAAGTAGAAAGTGTTTGAAATCACAAAAGGATTTAACCTAATCTCTGAATTTAACCTCATATTTAAGACTCGAAACAACTTTACTATTTTTAACTTTACAAAAAAAATCAAAATCACTTTACATCATAATCAAATTGTTACTAGATAGTGCTCCAGTAATCAATATGCAGTTCCAGACATCTATGCTGAAATTCGGACAAGTAAAAATGAAAATGTTTGCTATAATAATATGATTTATCCATATAACTTGTTTTTATTCCACAGTTGGAAATATGAGGCAGGCTTTTGCTCAGGAGCAATTGTTTCTTATCATTTCAAGTGACAAAACAATACTATTTGTCACTTTAATGCAATTCCAATGTCAGTCATTTAAAATGATGCTATTTAATTAGACAGAGCAGTCTGAAGAGAGCTAGGTGTTATCATTTAGTGAGACACACATTCAAGTCATTGGATAGTAACACTTTTTCTCTTGTTGAGCTTCTGTAGTCCAGCACAGATGCACATTGTAATAACGACCAATCCTCTTAGGTTTGGAATATGCAACTCTCTTAAGATCGAGGGTTTCTGTCTGTTTAGCCAAAACAATGCGAACCATGGGCATTTTAGCTGCTGTTTCAGATTGGAAACTGGGATATGGTCATTCTGATAGTCAGTCAGAGTGTTCCTGTGTTTATTTCGGCATATTTGTTGAAGGAGTCACAGAGACCTGTACCTGTGTACCCCAAAGCTGTTATCTTGAAATGTAGGTGTGATCATGCATGTGACAGTGCTCAAGCCTATTTACCACAGTGTTATTTTGCCTCAGAATGAAACACACTGATTTTTCCTTTTACAGAGAGCTCAAACGATCCTGACATCATTGTCATAATCAATATTATGCCCCCAAGGAAATCTGAAGACAGTAACATGCCATTTTCTAGGCTTCATATCTCGGGCTCACAGTAACCTACAGACATGAGATGAATCAGCTCAGAAAACAGCTAAAATTCACTCATTTCCAACTAAATTAAATCTGAGATTAAATTAAAGGAGTGCATATTTCCTGCTCAACTTGAATGCAGTTCAACTGGGTTAAAAATGAGAATGAGAAGGGATATGATCAAATTTCAGAAAGTCCTGAGAAGGGATAATTCTGATACATACACGAAAGACAAAAATAATAAAGTACATTCATGATGAATTTTTTTTTTTCCATTTGGACCAGTGTCAAGTATTTTAAATAACTTATTATACATCCTTGTCAATCTAATCTTTATAAATAACTAATTGCATTTTCAGATAAAAAACAATCAGTTACCAACAGGATTTCTGAGATGAATAGTGTTTTGAGTCCTTATAAGTAAATAAATAAATTCTTTTCTAATGTTTTAGTGAATAAAAGTATGTCAAATCCACAAAATTGTCCTGATGTTGTATATATATATATATATATATATATATATATATATATATATATATATCTTATATATATATATATATATATATATATATAGTTGGACAATGAAACTGAAACACCTGTCATTTTAATGTGGGAGGTTTCATGGCTAAATTGGAGCAGCCTGGTGGCCAATCTTCATTAATTGCACATTGTACCAGTAAGAGCAGAGTGTGAAGGTTCAATTAGCAGGTTCTGCTCAAAATTTTGCAATGCACACAACATTATGGGGGACATACCAGAGTTCAAAAGAGGACAAATTGTTGGTGCACGTCTTACTGGTGCATCTGTGACCAACACAGCAAGTCTTTGTGATGTATCAAGAGCCACAGTATCCAGGGTAATGTCAGCACCACCAAGAAGGACAAACCACATCCAACAGGATCAAGTGTAGACGCAAGAGGAAGCTGTCTGAAAGAGATGTTCCGGTGCTAACCTGGATGAAGTGATGCTGTATTGGCCTCAAAGAGTGCCCCAGTTCACCATACTAATCAATTATTGTGATCAAAACCAGGTGTTTAAGCTCATTGTCCAACCCTGTATATATATATATATGAGTATATATATATATATATATATATATATATATATATATATATATAGATAGATAGATAGATAGATAGATAGATAGATAGATAGATAGATAGATGAAAACAAACATTGATACTTCATGATACAAAACCCTATGTCTGTAAAAATCATTTTCAAATACTTTATTATTTTTATTTATTATTATTATTATTATTATTTTATTATTATTATTATTATTATTATTATTATTATTATTATTATTATTATTATTTTCAAGATTTTGTGTATTTTTCTATGAGTAGTTACTTCTGATTTATGAATTCATCATGTCCTTTATGAATATGTACCCTTGTTACACAATGTTGCCCAACAGGGGAAAAATGGGATGCGAGGGTCAAAACTGTAAAATGTTCTAAAATATAAGAAATATAGTGGAATTATTTTTACCATGGTGCACTAAAATGTATCTTATCTGATCAGACACCCATTCATGCAAGTGGACAGTAACCTTTATGCGACTGAATCCCAGTGATTCTAGTGATTGTTCACACATTAAAAACTACATTGGGCAACCAAAATACTGACTGAGCTCTAACTAAGATTTTTCATTTTTATGTATCTGGTCTTCATTTTGAGAGATACCAGTAGCAATAGACCTCATATAGAATCAGCTCCATTTTTTTTTTACTTTTATGTGCATGCAGTGAAGCCTGTAAACGCCTGAACAAGCAACTGTCTGATTACTTATGGGACATTTAAAGTGGGTCATGAATGAAACAAGCCATACAGGACTGGGTCAGTAATTCCTACATGGTTCACACAGTATAGATATGCAAATGTTCTCATATTAGAGCTGACATTCTGCATGTTAACCTCTCAGCCATTGCGCCATTTCTAATGCAATGTGCTGAGTGCATAACCATAAAAAACACGGTCCATATGTATACCAGCATATTTACATTACTATAGGCCTGCTTTATTTTGCTTAGCTTGAGAAATTATTCCACTATCTGCCAACGAGGATAAAAGCCAGCTTAAATGGCTGTCCTTGCTATGGCAGTGGTCTCATGAAACATTTAAAGCTACTTGGGTTTGCAGGGGAATAAACATCAGCCTTTGGAAGAACAAGAAACCGCAACAGAGTTTCATGGTTATTTGCACTGAGGAAAAATCTTGAGAAAGAGGTCATTTAGCAGTTTGCACAGAGTCTACGAGAACGCTTGAATGAACTCCTAATTCCTTTCCTAACACATGCTCAGAGAGAAAGAATCAGCCGGAGTGATGACAGAGCCCTCTACTCTAATGGAGCTTCACACTTCAGAGCCTTAGCTGCTTTAATTGCTGTGATTTAATTTTTTAATTTTTTTATTTGTGCTGATGCTCTGCTACTTTCAAAACATTCTATATCTATTTTTAATGGTTATTAGGCCTATGGGTGTGGGCTATCTGAATCAGAAATTACACAAATTAAAAAAAGCATTTTTAGAAAGATATATCCATAAACAAGACATCAAGACATATGTCAAGAAGCTGCTAGATGACTGATGTTTAGCTCATAGCAGGATCACATTAACTCCTGTATCCTATATGTAGGCCTACACTTTAATTCTTCACCCTCATTACTGCATTACTCTCATAATTAACATAATTTTAAATACCCTAAAATAGAACTTTGTGGAACTAATTATGTTAAACAGTTACCAATTAAGTAATTGTAATTTCAGCATTAATTACACAATCATTAATAGAACAAATAGGATTAAAATCATTAAAGATCAAAGGCAGCTTCACAAACACTGACAAGAGCCCTATTTAGACTGGATCTCAGGGCTTAGACCCGGTTCTCAGGGGGACATTTTTAAGTATCTCCTCAGTGATGAAACTCTATTCATATGGCTATAAAAGTGCACGTGTGCTGCTCTTTCTACATGTACATGCTCAACCTGTATGCAGACTCTGACTGATCAGTGAGCGGGGCAGAGCTAAGGATGTCACTGCTCCAGATATTGGGTTTTAAATGAAAATGTGAAAGTTCCTTTGCTCCTTTTTATTGCTCATATTGTGCTCAAAGTTCAGAGTAAAAGTAATACCTCCATACATGCATAAATACATACATACATACATAAATACCAAAAGTAATAAAGGACATTAAGGTTGTATTTTTCACCTATTTTGAAGAACATTAGATTGACAAGGATATTTATAATAATATCAATAATATGATTAATTACAAAATTCCTGTGTTTTCAAAAACACTCTGGATGATCAATTTCCAAAATGAGTTCTGAGATGTAATGTGTTTTTCAGTCATTATAAGCAATAAATAAATAAATAAATAAATAAGTGCAAATACATTTTTGATCAAAATGGTCAAACTTGGTCAAATTTATGCAGACATTTATATTCTACTAACAGTAATATTTAAAATGAAGGCAAATTTAATTTGTTTCATTCATGTTGTCACATGACCACATTCTCAACGGCTGTGATAAAACACCCAACAATGCGAGACTTACACCAAGGCTCCATGTAATCCCTTCTGAATGGAGTGTATACCTAGTATCATAGTAATTTAAAGGAAAACTCCAGTATTTGTCAAGATAATCCCTATTTAAGGGTCCATCTTTTTAGCAGATGGTCAATTACTATTGACTGTAATTTCAATATTTTTCTTCATAATCAGCAAATGAACAAAAACTCATTGATTCAAAGCACACATATAATAGAGATCAATGGATGGTTGCTGAATAAGCTTGTTATGATCTTACAGTGTATCAGGGTGTGTGACTGGACTGTTACCTCATTTTTCCAAAATACTAATTACAACACATTTCCATCTGTTCTTGTCCATATAGATTCTTAGACCAGTGATTCTGAAACTACTTTGGCTGTAATGTTCTCTCCTTTGACGCTTAATAAAGCACAGTACAGCAGCCATTTTCCTTATTCTGTACATCAGGGAAATCAACATCAGCAGCAGTGGATTCTGGAACTCATGTTGCATCACTAGTCAGTGGTATCACATATGATTACCAACAACACGAATATCAGCTAAAAAAATAAACAACACGTCTGAAAACATCTGAAAGTAAAGATAGCAACACCAGAGAGGGGCTACTTCATTCTAAATCCCTCAGGAAATGACCTTCTTCAGCTGGATATCAGTGCACTAGGAGACTTTATGGGCCACATAGCTGGTGTAGAGTAGTGGACAACAACACAACGTTCCCTATAACACACTATGGTTCAATTCCTCAGCCAGGCAAACCCCCCACATCACACTACATCAATAAGAGCCCTTGGCTGTAACATGGGTAAGAAAGTAAGCATGAACCAAACGTTTAAGGATAATAGCAGCTAATGGTCGTGAATTAAATGCAGGTTTGAATGGGATGTGACATTCTATTGCTGGAAAAATGGCCCATTAGCTTATATGTATATGCATGTTTGGAGTAAAATTGTTTTCTGTAATTTCAAACACACCAAAATGTTCCATTGTATTTGACAATGCCAAATATGGTAGATAGAAGTTAAGATTGAGAAAAAATGCTAAACTGGTCAGTTCTTGATTGAACATCTTCTTTTATTTTCTATGGTCAGCGTATATAATTATGAACAAAAACTAGAAAGGTTATGTCACAGTGTTGGGGGCTGAGGGTTCCAGATACTGATTAAAGAAAGAACTAACGATTCTTTCCTCATTTCCACATCCCAAAAAGGCTGTTATTACAATAAACGGTGGTCCTACTATTGACTATTTTCTTTTCATTTAACAGATACTTGCTACTTTGTATTGGTCTTTCCAATATAATCCCAATAAAATACATTTTGTGGGTGTAACATGAAAAAATGTGGAAATGTTTTTAAAAAGACAAGGTGGTCTTTTACAAGTGGTAATGCTTCTGAGAACCACATAACAACTGTTTTAAGTGTGAGGGACATTTGAAAAGGTCCTACACTCACTTAAAGTGTGTCTTTAAGGCACAATTCATTCAAAGTTCTTTTGGAAACCAAAACTGGTTCTGCATATATTGTATTCATGTATGTATTGTATAATTCTATTTTCCAATGAATCTATATATCATTGCTGCCTCGATATTTGCCATTTTTCACTTAAGATAAATTGAATTTGGTCAAATTTCAAATGGAACAATAGAAATGCTCCAAAAACCATTGAACATTCTGATGTTTTTTTTTTCTCCTCTAAAGACAAATGTTTTTTGCATGACGGTGATGACATGTGTGCATAATTATCCTGTACAGTTATCCAAAATCAAATGAATGAATGCCATGTTTAATTAAAATAATAGCAATAATCCAACAACTGAGTTTGAATAGAGGAGCGAAAGTGAGCCAGATGGTGGAGGTGATGATGCAGTTCAGTGATGCATTGTCAGGCGAGTTTGTCAGACAGGAACATTGCATAATTGCTGAGAGAACATCTGGATGCCACAGCTTTTACTGATGGCCGTGAAAGCCATAGCAATGGTAACTCGATTACATAAAACAAATCTTTATTAATTCACTATTAAAGAACTCAGCTTGACAATGTGACACTGATGGGGTGCTTTTGTAAAGGGCTTGTAAATTGAGTTTGGTGGGGAAATGCTGACTTATGCTTCTCAGTAAACAGTTATTGAGGAACGTGGTGCTCTGAGACAATTGCAGTGGTAAAATTAAAGTGGGTTACATGTTTCCATGTGAGAAAGTGCTATGCAAAATGTGTTCAATGATCTCAAAATTAGTGTGACAGCTGTAGCTGCAGTAAAGCTTGGAGAAGAAGAGAAATTGCAAGTTTAGTAATTAAAAAACTGCGGTGTTTATAAAAAAATAAAGTTCTGCACTCCAGCGCCAACATGTTATGGCTGCACCCTTTTCTAAGGCAGCAAAACTAAACATGATCTGTATTTATGAAACACCTTTTATTCCAGTAACAAAGAATTCAAGAATTCAGAATTTTTGTGTAAGCCTATTGCAAGAACATGAAATGAACACGAACAGCTTATTTAATCTCCATAGAAAGCCACTGCAAACAGAATGAGATGCTGTGGAGCAGCAGGTCACCATGCTGAATTCTAAGCATCAATAGGGTATTAAGCCTTCCAGTACTGGACTGAAGAGCAGAGTATTAGGCTGCTCAGTTTAAGAGTTGAACATCGTAGAAGGGTAGTGTTATGATATCTTGTGGTATAATTTACATTACCACATTTTCACAGTGTACCCCATCCACTGCTTGTGCGATGTCACAAATACAAACATTTAGACATACTGATCTGCTTAAAAGAAGCAAAGCCCTGCCCATTCATCATGAGATTATGAGGAGTGGCGTGAGGCCTAGTCAGATCAGAGGTCATTTGGTCAATTCTACATTGAAAACATGTAGGTGAGAATAACTCCAACACAGATTTGAGGACCGCTTACATATTTAAAACATCTGGACAAAGACCAGGACAGAAACAATATGTTTTGAACAAATAAATCTGGGAATGCACACTATAACCACATGCCAACACACTTGTGCCTTTATTCCAAAGAACTCTATTTAAAAAACAGTCAAATGACTTGCTTTGTTTTTTCCATGAACACCATATAGGGAAATGTATTGGTCTCTACAAACTTAAAATTAGGGTTCTTCATTTTCAGTAAAGAAAATGTTCTATATAGAACCATAAACCCTCAAAAAACCCTTTACATGAAAAAAGTTTGTTTTTGCATTATGAAAGTGTACTTCAGATTAATGGATAATGCACTATAGAGGGGTCCATATAGAACCTTTCTGGAAAGGGTTCTGCTATTGTTATGATGTCAAGCTTGTAATAATAGAAGAACCCTGTTTGGTGCCATATAGAATTGTTTTCAAAAGGGTTCTATATAAAACCCTCTACAGCACACTCTCCATCAATCTGAAGGACACTTTCACAATGCAAAGAACCCTTTAATCATACAAAGGGTTCTTTGTGAGTCTTACATTCGATATAGAACAATTTTTTTTGCTGAATGGCCCTTGAAGAATCATCATTTTTAAGTGTGTACTGTCCAGCAAAGAATTTCAGCTAGAAGTTGGAGCACTGCTGTGAGAAACTGGTTGAATTCAGTGACAGGCATACAGTAAGTAAGGCATGGTGACAATAGGTTCATGTTTAGCTGTTTCAGAGGGTCCAATTATATTGGCTATATTTCTCTACAGGGACCAGATACACTGTGTGTGTGTGTGTGTGTGTGTGTGTGTGTGTGTGTGTGTGTGTGTGTGTGTGTGTGTGTGTGTGTGTGTGTGTGTGTGTGTTTTCATTTGCACATATGTACCAGTGCCTGACTTGTATATTGATGTAAAGCATAGAAAAGTGTATTATCATATCAGCCATTCTCCTGTAGATTTCAGAGTTAGATCTGACAGCTATTCTGGGTGCACTGAAGGTGACATGCTGTGAAGAAGCAGAAATAATGGGTGGAGCTTGCCATGGAGATGCTGTAGACATATGAACACATGCTTCTCAGTGAATGTATGCAGCATTCTATCAATTCTAAAAACACACTGGCTGTGTGTGGTAGGCTGCTTATCCGGAGCTGTCTGCCAGATGTGGTGCTGAAACAAGAACATGAAGCAGAATATCTACAGAGGACAGCATGTGTGCATTCATATTGAAGCAGTTTAGACCTGCAATTTAATTTATTTTAGTAACGCTGATGTTTTTAATTGAACTATTTAGCAAGATATCAGTTAATTAATGTCAATCATCCAGTCAGGTGTTATCTTATCCGATTCTTAATGTGCATCGTTTTCTACTTACTGCTCTTGTCAGCTTACTGTGTATTCTGCTCTAACAATGCAAATTTCCCCCAGTGGGGTAATAAAAGTCATATCTTAATCCTGAATAGGATCACTGATCCAAAACCTACCTACCTGGATCATAGGAATTCCCCCGGGACAGGGCACTAGTCCAATGCAGGGTAGTTCATTCATCTATCATCTGTTATACATGTAGGTTTCTTGGGTAAAAATGGTTAAGATAATGGACTATAGATTGTTTTTGGAAGGAGCTGTCTTGTACGAAAAGTACTAAATGTTAAAACTACACAGCTTTGTGCAAACATTTGACCACCTTTGCCTAAATTAAATGGATATATATTAGTACTGAATTTTTAAGGTGGTAGTAATTTCAGTCTCCAGCAGATTGCAGAAGGGTTATGAAAACTTGTGGTGTGTGCAATGGGATTTGAGAAGAGGTGCAAGAGTGCAGTCAATGTCTAGTTCAGTCACAATGTGTCACAAAGCAGATGTTAATAATTGGCAAAAAAGGAGCAATTGCATTTGGGCTAGTAGTTGAAGTTGTAGCTGCATCAAAGCAGATGATCATATGGATCTACCATCAGTGGCAAACTAGAAATCTACTAGAAATCAGTCTACTAGAAATTCTTGCAGTCTTGACCTGTCGTTATTCCTCACTTACATACATTAACAAAGAGATCTGGTATTTACATCCTGCCTCCTCATCTACTATGTTACACTGTTACATCTCACCAAGGCATGTTACTTATTCTTAGTATCAAATAGGTATGATGTGTGACTTGTACATCCATTTTAAAGGCTTATAGATGTTTTCCTTCCCACAAGTGACCACATATAGAAACTTTCTGCTGCCTGTCAATCACAAAGTGACTTGAGAGATTGATTCAGTTTCCTGCACTGATTGATTTTGTGATAAAGAACAAAACAATAAAGCTTTACAAGAAAAGAATCAATGCAAATGAGATGTAACTGATGAGCTTCCGGCTCTTTGTAGAGGACGAATCCAACATCAGAAACTTTATCAAATTGTACTCAGTAACCATATTGCTGCATTATATGTCTTATCTGTTTCTGATGTCTGCCGGCTTTCCATGGCCCAAACAAAATTATAGCATTGATCTTCAAAAACTGCTTACTGGCTGAAAAACAGAGAAGAACGAACTCCGAGCCAGCCGTTTAGCTGAAACACTAGGTGCAGTGGACGATAATCTTGTAAAAGAAGAAATGCAATAACAGAGGCACTACGTTTTCAAACACAGCTGTCCTACAGCATCTGGTTTTCCACTCTGACTGAGGAGTGCATCTGTGCAAACAGTGTCTCTTCTGTGCCCTTCCAGCTTTTTATGATTGCAGTTCCAACACAGCATAAGCAGTTCATCTGAATACAGTCGAAACACTGTGATATTGAGCCTTGATATCTGGATGTTGTTGGTAAAACACACCTCCTGTTTACCTTGTTAAATGACTGTGAACATTTCATAATGTTCAAAAAAATGAAAGATCACTATATTAATATTCATTCAAATTAAAGGGGAAACATACTTTTTTCACATTTAACACTATTTTACCATCTGATTACATTGGAAACATTTCTCTACAGGGACTCGATAAGCTGTGTGTGTGTGTGTGTGTGTGCATTTGCCCCTCTGTGTCAACAACTGGTATATTAAATACACATTAATATATTAAATCTCATATGTATGAGTCCTGATTTTTCATGAAAAAATGAAACTGCTCTTTTATCCCACAATATGCTCAACATTATTGCATGGGAAATCTGCCTGTGCATATCATATCCTGAACGCAGTTAAAGAATATTTCACAGCACAATTGCTGTGAAATTTTACTCACAAGACAAATGCACAAATGGCTGTAAAAGCGACGTGATGCAACAGTTTCTCCACTGACTAGCTTTTTATAGCTCTTTATTACCACCACACTCCTCCAGATTCACTGTGATCCAGGGTTTGCAGTGAAATGCTCATTAGGCATCTAGCTCTGGGATAAGCGCTCCTTTCTGTGCCAGTAATATTGTCTAAGCCCCTCACTTCAAAAGTCTGTGACTAAAAGCTGGGGTTTGGGAAACTCGTAATGATCGCCTCCATTGTTAAAGAGCTTAGCAGAGATACTACAGAGGAAAAAAAAAGAGACAATTCATTGTTAAACAAGTGTCAGGGATTAAAAGCACAAATCACTGCCGTGAGTGTTTATGATGTCAAATGAGTCCCACCAGTCAGAGCCTGTGATTGATGCCAGGGCTGTCACTATTGACTGATGATGATATGTTGATAATCAAACACTGGACTGATTAAGTTTTGTTTTTTTACTGTTAAAATGCACAATATACATCCTCTTCATGCAGACTACTAACTGTCAATTAATCAAAAAGGTCATTTTTTAAGAGACTTAAACTGCTTAACTGTTTAGGTTCTAGCAATCAGTTCATTGGTTAACTTGATTGAGTTTAATAATTCATTTTATTTCTTCCTGGAAACATTAAATATACATTATCATTGTGCAAAATGCTCAATAAAAAGGGGCTTTTCATCAGCAAAGTAAAAAAAAAAAAATCACATATTTTCAGTAAGAAATTACACTGTCACAAACTGACAACAGCAAACCATTTGAAATGGATTATTAATAAATGGTAATTAATTGATTTATAAATTTGTGAAGCCTTAACTGACCAAAAGTAAATCACTGATTCCATTTCGTTTTACTTCTCAGTGTTAAAGGACAGTAGAGCAGGTGTTTAAAGCACTGCATGCAGTATGAGAACAGATGTCACAGCAGGCTGCGCATGTCAACCTCGATTAATATGACTGTGTGATTGTTAATGCATTCTCTCAGTAGTTCTGTCATAAACCTCATGAACAACTGCTCATGAAAGCTGCAACTCCACTCATGGCTGTAAGAACAACCCAAAACAATGAAAACTGATCATTGAGGGGATACAGCACTTGCTGTATCTATATCTACATATGTTTACCCCAAATGATCATTCCTCTATCCACTGCTGCCAGAAAGGGTTCACAGGGCTCTCTGAGTGGAGGATCTAAAAATAGGGTATAGTGGGAAAGCCAAAACAGTTCCCTTAAGCTACTGCTACAAAGATATTCCCCTATAGTGAATAGTGAACCTGAAGCACACCTGTGATAGACTAGAGTGGGCAGTTGCTGAATTCCTTTAGTAAGCATTAGGAACTGGAACATGTGCTCACTGTCTACTAATGGTTTCAGGTCATTTTGAAGCTTTTTTTTTATCAAATAAAAGGAGAATTCCTTCTCTGTGGTGAATAAACATACATGCCACATGCAGGATAGACAGAGTGACATGAGAAGAAAACACATTAAAGTATCCCTTTGATCTTAAAAGCTGTATCAGGAGACTATAAGACATGATGTTACATGCAGCCCCACCAAGCAATCAGCACAGAAGAGAAGAAAGCTTACTGTGTTTCTCTGGCAGCGCTGTGAGCTCCATTGCTCCAGTGTCTTCTGCAAGTTCAGCAGAGCAAGTGTGTGCATGCACGGATCTGCATCCGCGTGTGTGTGCGCGTATGAGAGAGAGAGTCCGTGTGTGAAAGGCAGACACTTCTCTGATGGTAGTGCAACGGCGAGGAGAGAAAGGGGAACAAGGTTGTGTGTGTGTGTGTGTGTGTGTGTGCGTGTGTGTGTGTGTGTGTGCAAAGAGGGAAAGGAAGGACAAGTGTGAAATGAAAAAAAATGTGAAGAACTAAGGGAATGTGAGAACAAGAGAAAGAGCAGGTGTAAAACAGAGCAAGAGAAGAGAAGAGAAGAGAAGAGAAGAGAAGAGAAGAGAAGAGAAGAGAAGAGAAGAGAAGAGCGTGAGATATAAAAGAGTGAGAAGAGAGAGTGTGAGTCAGGGAGGGAGGGCTATAGAAGGGGTGTGAGAGTAAAGAGCAAGAGCAGAGAAGATGAGATAATAAAGCAGAATGACGGGGAGGGAGAGAGAGAGAGAGAGAGAGAGAGTGAGAGAGAGAGAGAGAGAGAGAGAGAGAGAGAGAGAGAGAGAGAGAGAGTAGAGGTGTTTGAGTGCTTATGTGTAAATCCTTTATTATCTAATGCTCTCTGTGTGGAGAATGAATAGAGGAGCTGACATTTGCTTTCTCACACTGTCAGCGTCTCTTCCTCTCTCTTTCTGTATATATAAGTAAATGTCTTTATCTATCACTTCTCTCTCTAAAGTATTTCTGATCCCTCTCTCCCTTTGCCTCCTTCCCCATACAGTACATGAATGAAAGTATTGGGACGTCTGATCATTCATTGCGTCTTCAGAAAATCTAGGGTATTAACCAAAGCCCAGTTTTGAATATTGATTCAAAATAACTGAACTGAGTTCTGTGGAGTTCTAGCCAATTTTCAATTTGATGGACACGTCTTCTCACCTTAAATGTTTTGTGGTTGGGAACCTCTCGCTCGCGCTCGCTCTCTCATGCTCTCTCTCCCTCCCTCGGCTGGAGTGTGTTCAGTAATCACAGCTCTAGTGCCATTATCTTTGACCCTCTCCTGAAAAAACAAGCCACAAGAGTCACTATTCACTCCTCCCATTCTAACGTTTGCATCAAGTTGATGGAGGGTTACACATTAACACTCACACCGAGAGACCCCCTAAAGGTTTTTTTGGCCAGGCCAAATAGCTGGTCAGGCAACACTGGAATAGTAGCCTTATTTCCATAGTGACAGCAGAATGAAACAGCCCTGAGGTATCCTCAAGCCAGAGAACACACCAGACCCTTGAGACTGGTGTGTGTGTGTGTTTCCGTGGTGGTCTTATTTTAAGGTGGATGTTATCTAGGCAGTGTAAATTTCACAATAATTCAATTGCTGTTAAGGTGCTTAAATTGTTCTTTGGTGATGCCATAGAGAAGAACCGCATTGTTTCCATTAAGAACCATGTTTGTGAAAGAGATGAATGTGAAGAACCTTTTTACTGGTAATGAAACTTTTCATATTTAATTACAAAGAAAACAATTTTTCAAAGAGTCTTTAACCATCGTCCCACACACAGTATTGATTCCACCTGGCCACACATGAGCAATATCCAGGCGGAATGTTAGACCTAACCACATTGCTTGGTGGGTTGGTAGGTTTGCTTTCATGGATGGTGCTATTTTCACAGCATGGATCCATCCCTTGTTCTAGCACATCCAGTAGACACTGCAGATTCATCCTGTAGGAACAATTTAGCATCACAAAAGTAAAACGAAGGTGGAGAAGTGAGGGAAGTTCATTCAGGCTCTCTATTTTTACTGATGCCACTAAGGCTCATCTCCATGCATGTCATTACCTCTAGATGGATGCTGCCTCTTCTTGCATCAGAATCCAAAATTACTTGTCCTTTAAGCATGATGTTCAACAAGCACAGGATTCAGCAAAAAGGAAGGCCACATTTTGGAGTAATACCTGCTATGACCTGTGTCTTAATAAAAGTACCACCTTAATAAAGGTTCCACTGGTTCTATTAACACCTGGTTTGCCTGAGCAAGGGCTCATCAATTAGTTTATTAGTTAGATCAGGTGTGCTGGAGTTTCTAAAACCTGCAAGGTAATGGAATTCCAGGATCACGTTTAAGAATTAAGACTGAAGAACCAGTGGTCTACATGTGCTTGCATGTACATCAGGTAGGAGGGACAAGAAAGATTCAAACTCAGAGGCAAAACCAATCATAAACTCTAATCTTCAGGATTTCTCCAAAACAATGAAACTGCCTCATTCAGTGAGATGTATTTTTAGTACAGTAAGAATGAACTCAGTCTGTCCTGTTCCCAGGCTCGTTTCCCCTCCCGTTTGCAAACGCAATTGGTCTGTTCAGTATCAGTGAACAGTTGGGCTCAGGCATGGTGCGCATGATTGATTAATCTATAAGGCTTGTGAGAGAGTCATGTATCAGTGCATCCAAAATAAAAATAAAAGTAAATACAGTCACCTTGCTGATCTGGACTGTGTACGTGTCTTCATTAATGACAACTTCACTGTATTACCTCGTTTTGATTGAGGAAAAAAATGAGCGAGGAACATTAACATTTAGAATTATAATAAATATTATTATAATAAATATTATTGTTTTTTATTATTATTATTATTGTTATTATTATTATTACAAATTCAAGAAGTATATGCATTTCTAATTTTGGAATATGATGTTAATGCAATGTTGCCAGTACAAAGCCTTTGTGTCTAGTGTGAGTACACCCTTTGTGTGAATTTTGCAGGGCTAAAACAAACACTGAACACTGACACTGTTAATGGACAGGCTTATTGGGACATATTATTATAGCTCTGACCAAGGCTGAACACAGAGCTGAAAGTTAGTTAGTGTTCCAGTAGCCTGTCGCCATTGCACGAGCAACACGCTTTAGCCAAAATGTGCAATTGACTTGTAAATAGCAAGGAATCTCATGCATCTATTCAATAGAAGGGCAGACATTGCAATTATCTAAAATGGGCTTGCCACCCCTGATCTAGATCAACCATTTGTGAAACAAATGAGTTACAGAACCCACCCTGCAGAACAAATATTCTGGAAGGCACTTAAAGCACTGCCTTCAAATCTACAATCATATCAGTGTTACAGCATTAAAGTCTGTCCAGATACACCAGGAGGACTGAGGTCAACATGTTAACTGGAGACCACCAGCCTTTTTGCTTTTACGTACTGCATTTTAGACATGTGTATTTCAGAACTTTTAAATACCCAAAGCATCTTCAATTGATGTTAAAGGTTTACCCATTTTAAGGTCTTACCCTTCGCTATTACAAACACTGTCAATGGCATTGCTCAAAGGGCAATCTGAAGCATCTAAAGACCAGAAACCAAGCAGAGCACGGAGGCTGAAGGCTGACGGCTGTGCCCGCCCGCCTTCATGTTTTTCTCTTTGTTCCGTATTCACTCGCACACATTAGCCTTGATTAGCCTTGATCTCGCTATGCTGACACACTGGGGGAAAAATCATTTATTCATTCTTTTCTGGAATGAAGAGTCAGACATATTCAATTCAGCAGAATCTGTGTCAACACAGCTGCACTGTATTAGTCTCTGTACTGGAATGAAAAACAGGAGACATGTATGAAGGAATGAATGAATGAATGAAGTGTTCTTTGCCCGTTGAGAAGATTTTCTGCAATAAAAAAAAGTGCAATATTGCAAATAAATGATAAAAGTCAATATTTACAAGCAAGACAGATAATAAGGATAGTGAGATAAGGAAGAAGGAAGAGTAGATCTGTTTAAAGTGTTTTTATGGTTTTGATTTAAGGGTAAAAATGAAACTGTGTAATACCAGCCTAGTCTCGAGAGAAATCGTACCTATATCACTAAAACAGCAGTTCAGAAATCATACAATGTGCACTAAACATACCAACCATAACCATAACCTAAACCTAATCCTTACTCCAACTCTAATCCTAACCATAAAACTTAAACCTAAAGCTTAGTCTAAATGTTGCTTTAACCATAAAACCTAAACCTATGTGAATTAACTTGAAGTTAAATAAAAAATGACTGTAACATAAACTGAACTTAAAGTCAACCTAACCATGAACTCAACCATAACATTTTCAGAATGTGAAATTCGTACAGTCTCTGCAGCAGGTTTTGTTCATTAATTCATTAATTTATAAGCTCCACTTCAGGCAAACTGGCAATGTTTACTTTGGAAGGTGGTCTGCTTGCACTGGGAGGAACCGTGCCACCAGTGCGTGGTAGATCATTGTGAATACTCATCTATGTAAAAGGTGTGTGCACATTTTGTATATTGGTAATACTGAGTAGTTGGTAATACTGGGCTTCAGCAGTAAAAGACCAATAGACATCAGAATTTAATATTATTAAATATTATTTTTCATAAGAAAAGTCCAAACAAGAAGTCTGTCAGAATCATGAAGTGTTTTGAAATCACTGAATTGTTCACAGCTATGCTGTTATATATGGTTGGTCTTCATCATTCTTTCTTCTTTTTCATAATTCCTATTCTCTTTTGTTGTAAAATGTTTCACTACTAATGCTTTTCTGAATCATTTACAACATTATATCAGCTTATTATCACAAACCCCAGAGCAGGAACGTTCAAGTTACAGCAGCAAAGAGCACAGCAGGGAGATTTCCTCAATGCTTGTAAATAATTCAAAATGAACGACATTACGTAAAAAAAAAAAAAAACACAAGTAACATGACCTATATTATGTAATTCTGTGCTGCAGCAACAGGTTGGACCATTTGACAGTAACAGTAAAGTCTGCTACAAAAAGTATAAGAAACATTATCTTAATATCTAATCAGTGATTAACGTGTTTGTGACCGTCCCCTTTTGTTCTATCATAAAAAACAATCACCCAGAAGCACCATGCGTTATTCTTGTATACTCTGTTAGTTTCAAAACAGAAGAGCAGAAGTCAATCACCAAAGGCTTACTATTGATTTGTTTCTATACAGTGATGACAAAAGGTAGCTAAAGTGTGAAGTACTTACTGAACTGACACTTTGTGTCGCCATCAAAATCAAACCAAACAGCATTATGGATCATACTGTTAAAGGAGGAAAACCTTGATTATTTGTCTGATTACTGCTTCAGCTGCTGTGACTTTACATACATATAATAAAAAAATAATAAAGGACTTTTATTTTGTTTTTATTTTATTTGGACTCCTGTCAAGTATTTTGAAGAATTTACTATTATAAATATCCTTGTCAATCTAATCATTACAAATAATTCACCATACGTCTTGCATCCGCGGATCAGAAACATTTTGGATGATCACCTTCCAAAAGGATTTCTCAGATATAAAGTGTTTTTAGGAACAACACAGTCTTTAGTATTTAAAGTCTATTCATAGTGACATCTCAAATAAAGACCAATTTCAGTAGCAGTCTAACATCTCCTATGAGATGTTTATCCGTCTCCTATAAAAACCTTTGTATTGCAAATAAAAATACATCACACTATAAAAATATCCCACAAGTGAAGGTTTACAGTTCACTCAAAAGTAAAATAGTGAGTAGTGATGTTACTTCTCATTATAGTTTGAGATGGAATGATGGACTGTACAGATCCGGGTGTGGGCTGATCATTTGTTTCAGTTACTGACTGAAGCTTTATCACGCACTGTCTACCACTGGCTGAAGCATGGATCAGCATAAGTTCCATCAGCTTCCACACTGACAAAGCTGAACGGTCTGTACTGTCATATGCCAGTTAAAATATCATTTTCATTTAAATGAATGGAAAGAGGTGTGCATTTGAAAGACACAAAAAAACCCCAATTATATTCATTTGCAAAGTGGAATAGTGCAGAAGCACAAGTAGTTCCAAAGAATTTGTTTATTTATTGGTTTATGTTTGCTGTTTAGAGAGTTAGAGATATTCCTTTAATTAAAGAATCATATGTATGTCAACACATGCCATTTTTGAATCTTAATTTTATATGAAGGGCAAAAAGTGAGGAACATTCAGCTTTCTTTGTCTTTGACCACTCCACTCCATTTATTTTGTAGATGTTACTGGCTGGACTTGTGTGTGTGTGTGGGATGTAATGACTGGGAAAGATTGCCGGTCTTCTGGGGCTAGTACAGCATTGATTTCAAAAAGCACCTGGGCGCATTCTTGCTTCCCTCCAATCACCCTGACCTCAGCAATCCACAAAAACCAGCAGGTCCCATTGTGGCCATACAATGCAGGAACACAATGCCTTGCTGGGGGTTGCAAGTGGAGATGAAGAAAACCAGCTTTGAATTCATTTCAGCACACAACAGAATACAGCATACCCTGAAGGATCAGGTAGAGAGGCATTCAACCCAATAGCTAGCTTGTTTGTTGCCTGAAGGAATGTCCTGGATGGTATATGCCCAGGCTCATTAACTGTCCTAGGCAATTAGCACTTATGGTTCTCCTGACAAACTGCAGCAGAGTAATAACGGTTTGCAGACTATCAGCATGTGGGCAGCCACATCTTGCTGGAGAGCAAATTAATTTGCGAAAAAATGAGTGTTGCAGTTTTGTAGGCTGTTGCTAAAGAGAGCCTGGAATGGTCATTGCAGTGCTGTGATGTGAAGGTGGGTACTTTAACTGTAGGAGTTGAAGTCCACCTCATTGGTAGCGTAGGGCGAGTAGTCAGATGCCCCGACAAATGGAGCAGGCAGAAGAAAATTTTTCTGTAAGTTTATTTAGCAGAACAACTATTTACATACGTACAATTATGCAGGCAAAATAAAGAAAAAAGAAAAGAATAATGAAACATTAAGTCTCCACTACCTGACCGATGACTACAAAGTCCCATATAGGTCACTTCAACCACTGCTACAGCTTCTCAACATCTCCACTCACTCTGCCCTACTCTGCCTCAGAGCAGGCCTTATACAGGTAGCCCCTCCCCCTGGGTCCTACCAACATTAACACAGGTAATGTTCTTAACACCACATACAATGATTGTTGACACGCAATCACATTCAATACTCATCATTCATAAGTAACATTCACCAAACAGGTTCTTAATGTAATTTCTATCAAACCAGGATTATAAGTATTCAACCAACTTCATCTTTAGACCTTCACAAGTCCAATCTCCCCTCTCCTAATACCAGAGGTGGACTCACCCAGGTAAGTAAAAGCTCAGAGTTCCCTCTCTTACTCTTTTGCTCCTGGGTAGCTGTGGACAACACACAGGTGTGAACAGGTATGTGTGTGACCTTCCTGATGGTAATGGGTGACCTTACACCACATTACACATTACAAGTGTGTTCTAAAGTGCCAGTGAACATCCAGTTTAGCTGAAACTAATCTGTGGTTCATGTGTGCTGCTGTGTAAACGTGTGGTACGTTGGTGAAGTTCAGTGTTTATGACCTACACTGAATGAACAAATGTATTGGGATCCTTCTCATTCATTTTCTTCTGAAATTGATGGCATTTAATAAAGATATTATGCTACTTTCTGGAGCACTGCTGTGAGGATTTGATTGCATTCAGTGATGAGAATTCAGGTTGTAAATGGGGTCAGGATGTTTGATGATCACAACCCCAGCTCATCCCAAAAGTACTGGATGGAGCACAATCGTTCCAGTGTTACTGCTCCAGAGCTCAATGCTGGGTGGCTTTATATGCCTCTAGCCCATGCCTGCTATTAGGTATGGTGCCAGTATGTTTATCTGCAACAGAAAGTCCTTTTCTATTACATCTCCCACAACACCACCTTTCTCACACCACCTCACAACAGTTGCAATTAACTCTATTCCCAGTGCATATTTCAATAGAATGCAAACATCCATCTTATAGTTTCTGTATACACAGTACTACAGTGTTGCAATAATGTAGGTTACAGTGCCAAAATGGCATAATGTATAATGTAAGTTCATGTTTATGCACAATGTATGTATAGCGTATACACTCAGTTTGTATTACATATGTGTATCTCTTTCTCCTGTTTACAGTCTTGTTTTACTATTGTGAAGGAAGTGCACCATGTTAGGTGACAATGAACTTGATTTGATTGGCAATACTTCTCTACAGGGACTAGAAAAGCTGGGTTATTTGTACGGGATGTTTCCATAATTCATTTATTAAAGTTCTTTATCTGTACTTTTATTCACCAAAAACAATTAGAAACTATTTGTAGGAGACAGTCACACATGCCAGATATTAGTGTTTTCAGGAGGTCCTAGGCTACTCAAATTTGTCTTCATTTTAAGACGTGAAAATGAACAGAATTTAAATATTTGTATGTTTGTTTTTGTACCTTAATTTAACCAGACAGATTCTTATTTACAAAGGCAGCCTGGCAAGTGAAATCATAAAAAAAACAGACATAACAAATAGTTTTAAAATGACTAACATGCATCATTAAATTATCATTGATGCAGTCCCTGAAAGCACTGACAGATATGAAAATGTCCAGTTTTAATGTGGTTTTTTAATTTGTTCCAGTCCTCAACAAATTTGACCGTGTTGATCAACAATTTACTTGCTACAATTTTTGTGGGTTTTTTGTTGGCTCATGAGATCTACAAATACTTTACACTTTACATCTCAGAAAGCCAGTGAAAACTGATCATCCAGAGTGTTTTGAGCTGAAAATGTAATTATTTTGCAATTATCAGATATTTACAGTAATAAGTTGTTGCAAATACAAAGTGGACAGAGCAGTAAACATGCATTGTTGAATAACTGACTGATTCATCACATGTGATTGGTTAGATAAGATATGTCTTTTAGTTTGTGTATCATGTCTGTAGGTTACTCCTGTAACTGCCTGCAAAGTGTGGATCTCGGGTTCTAAGAGTTCAAAGCTGAATGCAATAATGCGTTAATGCTGATTGCGTTAATTAGAAGGATTGTTGGACATGTAGTGTATATTCCCTGCTGTTTGGCTGGGTATGAATCTCGTCAGTCATGGTTAGGTGTGTTTCCTGGGTGGGCTAAGCCTGTGGTGATTATAGTGATTGCTGCCTCTGCCGTTGGAGCTTTTCATCCCATAACACCTTTTACACTGAGCAGAATCTCCTCACATCAGGGACATGTAAGCAAGACATTTCATTAAAAGTTTTTGAAACACTTTTGAATTATACTTCCACTGATTTTCAGTTTAGTAAGGTCGCCAGGGGTATAAATTAACGTGGATTCTTTCTTTTCCTTCATATATTAACCCCCAGAAGACATCGAAGTCCATGGATGTTATTTCTGTAATGAACTTTAAAGAATATAGCAGACACTTTCAATGTGGCCTTTATTAAAACATACCACAATAGTTTTCATTCATTTTATGAGCAAACTAGTCTAGCCAGTCTGGATGGATTCTTTAATTGTGATGAGAAAATAAAACCATCACAAGAATAAGGTCTTTGTGAGTTGCAAACAAAATCACATATTACAAAGAGAATCTTTAAGCTTACATTTTTTGAAACTACTTTCCCTGTTCAGTTCATGTTTCTCACACCTTTTTGTTTTGCATTCCTGCCCTTTGTTTGCATGTCTGATTTGATCTTTTTGACGTAGGGGACAGGGCCATGTTGTCATGACGCTGAACAATGAAAATTCTGAAATGCAACTCCAAAACAATGGAGTCTTTTTGTTTTATAGGAATTGATTTCAGGGACATTTTGGTGGAGGTGTTTGGAGTTTGTTGCCTATTTTTGTTAAATTATCACAGTTGTACTGCTCACAAGCCTTTGTCGACAATTCCTGCTCACAAAAAATGTCTGCGTCACCACTTTGCACCAAAAGTCTCAGAAGCCTCTGAAACTGTAACCCCTCACTTCAGAAAAGCTTAGTGGAAGATATGATCCCACTTTACTGTAATTGTGGTTAACCGGTAAAGTCATTTTGGGGGAATTATGACGTAATGAAGTAATGTGGTCTCTACATTCATGTTCATGCTACCTGACATTACTGGTATAATTTATTTTTTTATTAGTGATTTGGATGATGGTTCAATCCCTATTATATTATTGCATCTCAAGAAATGTGAATATTTGAATAGGTTATTTTAATTTAATAAGTTATATATAATAAGTTCATTTAATTTCCATCAAAGAGGTAAACGGTCATATTTTATTATACATAAAGTGAGGTTTGCTTGATTTTTTTCTTATATCACAAATCCAGTATCTCAATGATTGGAATCATTTCATATCGGAGAGAATTATTTTCTAACAGTCAACAATAAAACAATCAGGGCTTGAAATATATGTAAGGGATGTACAGTACTATATATACAGAGTGAGTCAAAAGACATGGGACACCCAATTATTTCAGAAACGAAAGGGAATGACATCTGAAAGTCTTAGCAAATAATGGGTGAAGGGGCCTATCTTTCAGGCTATGTATCTTGAAAGCTGTCATATTGGATCAAGGGCAAGTTTTTCCAATGGGAAGGTGGTCATACAGCATAGCAGATGTGCAATTTTCCTTGTGGTTCAAAACTTATCAACACAGTAAGTTCAAAACTTTTGATGTTTGTCACGGGTAACTGAAGATGGAATTGAAGAAGGAATTGAGGTGATTCTGATGTCTGGGGAATGCAGCTGCCATATCACAGCCACAGACATCAACACGAGACACCCAGAAATACCATCAATTTCACATAATGGTCAAAGACAGGTACCGATGAGAACCCCAACAATGGTTTTGGTTGAATGTGATGTCAGCCAGTCATCCCTTGTTTGGATACTTCATACCAATCAGTGGTGCCCCTTCAAGATCTAGCTGCAGCAGAAACTGTCGGAGGATGTCCCTGATAGACGTGTTGAGTTCTGCACCTGTGTGATAGACTGAATAAATTTAAGATATTGAAAGTAAAAAGATTCTGCTTGGAAAATAAGTCAACTGTCATTTTGTCAAATACCCAGCCAGCTTTACCATCAGCAGGACAACGGTGAACCATTAACTTCTTGCTATCAGGATAATTTGTATATTGAGTTTGGACTTTCCACTTCTTTCTTACCTGTTTTTCTGAACAATTAGTGTTTCTCCAATAAGAAATAATTGGCATACGATCCACTATTAGCATTCATTCACTGTTTGCAGTGGTAGAATTTTTGGCTGTCAGAATTGCTGGGAAAGGTTTTTCAGCCAGTAATTCATTCTGGTCATGTGAGATGTCAGTGTCTGCAAGCAGAAATGAAAGTCACATCATATTCAGCATTCAAAATGTGAATTTCTCCTCCCCTGCTGAGATGTATTGACAACCACTTTACAAATCTTAGTCATATCTCACTTTCCCAGCATGAGATGGGCAAAAACAAAGTCCTTTCTCTAATGCACTATTAAAAATAAATACTTCTAAGAAACACTAGTGATCCTGGAATGCAAACTACTTCAGCCTAGGTAGCTTCATGGAATTAGCACAACTAGAATTATTATTTATTAGCTTTTATTCATGGTTATAAAAAGCTATCACTTCTGTCTGGAGCACTGCTTTGAAAAAGGACTCTGAAGCCAATAAGTCATTCAGGTCACGTGAGACGTCACATATTGCTGCCTGGAACTACTAAGCTGCATCATTCAGCATTCACCCATAAATCTGAACAGAAATACATTTCAAGTCTTTCCTTCCCTGCTGAGATATATCGACAACCACTTTAGGAATCTAGCAGTGACATCTCAGTGACTTTCTCTCTAGCCTGGAGGACAAGAAGATCCTCCCTCGTCTTCTCATGGTTTAGTATTTAATTCACATCAAGGCAAAGATAACTTTCAGACTGTGGTGCATATACACACACATTATCTTTCCTCCTCAGAGGCACAAAGCATTTCAAATAATGGAGAAAACAAACTCAAATGGAACTAAATCACTCTCCAGTGAGAGGGCTGAGATAAGCAGCATTCTGCCTGTCATTACTCCTGTCCAAGTAAGCCCACTTAGGCTGCTGAATCAGGCCAGTCATGAATCTAAGCCCATAATACTGAGAGTCCCCCTAATCACACATCCCGGGTTTCTTTCATGCTGTCGTATGACCTGCTGCAAATGGTAATGAGATCAAAACACCACAACAATTTAATGCATGTTCTGGCTTGGCCCCTATTCCAATTATATGGAAATAATAACAAGGTTCTTTGATAATTATACCTGCTGAAGATCATATGATTTAAAGGTCTCATGGACTGTGAATAAATTACAATTTGGGATGGATTTTGAAGTGAAAAAAGAAAATTAAGACTGTTCATATAGCAAATTAATTTTAAGGGGTCCATAGCATTACCATAACCTTTTCAAAATAAAAGACTTTAACGTTAAACCTTTCAAAAATTTCAAAATGCAGTTCTTACAATCCATTTATGGCATCAAATGAAAAAAGTAGCTTTCTTTGAATTCACTCTTCTTGTGATGTTTGAAAATGTTGAATTGTCAAATGACACATTGTATTAGTGACATTATGGGGTTGCTAACAGGTGTCATTTATTTTATTATATATTTTTTTTTTACATAAGTCCTGGAATGAATTAACGTGAGGTGGGGTGATACTGTTAGTTATTCAGTTTCCAGTAAATTCATGCCATCAAATAATATTGAAGATTCAATAAGTGTTTGAACCTGAACTGCTTTTTGAATGATGTACAACACATTCAGTCCACTATTCAGAACAGTGTATGTTTACATTTTCACACATTTACGTATTTAAAGGCAAAGTTAAAAAACAACTTCTATGACCTATATAATGTATCTCACGCAGGCTTGTAAATTTTGTTTTTATTTAATTTGGTATATGGGCTCTTTTATTTCTTTGTCATGATCTATTGTCTAGGAGGAAAAAGTACTTTAACAAATCTTCCTGACATAAACTTTATGCAGCTAGGGATCCATAATATGGTTCCATATAGTCATCAGTAAAAGTAAAAATACTGCCTAAAATGCTTTGACATTAACTCAATTAGCATAAATATATGAATGTTTGACAACTAACAATCATATCAGTAAACCACAACAAATTGTTGTCTGTTATATAATTACATTTTTACCCATTGAATTTGGCAATTTTCTTTACTGGCAAAAGTATCAACCTTATCCAATTTTTATCCAGGTCTTATATTTGATATTTCAATATATATATAATGGAATACATTATGGAAACTAGGCAAGAGAGCTGCATTTGAAGTGTTGTAGTGTTATTGACAAGGCCGACTAGCACTGCTAAACATGTCAACATGGAGTAGAGCCCTAAATATAAGCATTAACACTTGATCAAGCATTCATCCAAAAAGCGAACAGAAGACAGTTGACTAATGTAGTAAACTGCATTCTTAATGAACTGAAACCAAGATTCAAACCTTAAGAGGCCTTGTTTCTAAACAAGAAACCTTGTTCAAAAAGTAACTGGCTGTCTCAAGTGTTACAAGCTCTTGCTTTTTTACAAAATGAGCCACATGAAAGGGTGGTCATTTGAGGGGACTGGTCATAAAACTGTACCATTAAGGCTAGCATGACTACAAATTTGCCCTGTGGGTACTACATATGCCCCTAGGCCACAGTGCCATTTACATTCTTGGAGAAAGATTAAGTTACATAGTGCCTCTAGAGCAGTCGGAGGTTAAGTACTCTGTTCTTGTACAACAGTGGCACTTACACTGGAACATTGGTAAATGTTCCCAGAGGGTCTGTGTTAAACCTCAACTCTCCTGAACCACTTGTACTTGTAGGAATGCAAACTTAAATAAAAGTGTGTGTGTGTGTGTGTGTGTGTATGTATGTATATATATATATATATATATATATATATATATATATATATATATATATTATATACATATTTTTTTATTTTTTTATTATTATTTTTTTTTGATGGTCACAAGATTTGATTATAAATTAAATACCTGCGTTTTCCAAACTTATGGTGATCTGCCACATTTAATTCTCTACAGATGATAATTGTAAAATTGAAAAATCGAAATTGAAAAATTACATAAACTTGCATATTACTGTGAAAATTAATCATACAGATACTAATTTAATTTATATACAGATGCTGAAGAAAAAGAGATTATGCTGGAAAACTCTGGAGTATCCCTTTTAGTAAAAACTAGAGGTTACCTTACTAAATAATCCTCTGAACAAGAGCACAGAGGAGGAGGCCATTAAGACAAAACAGCTGAGAACTGCATCTTCTGTTTTAATTGAGCTAGTATCTCTTCTGTTTCACACGGCAAAAAAAAAAAAAAAACAGTCCATGGCTCCAGTTCCACAGCAAATGACCAGGAATTTACATCGATGGCCCCTGGTATTAGCCTGATGAGGCTGTCTGATAAGAGCCTAAATTCAGCATTAAAATCTGCTGAGAGGCTTCTCGCTAACTGGGGACGTATTTACAGCAAACAGGGATAACATATGTTGAGCAGCATCTGCTTTCACAGATAAGACCTAATGATCTTTGTATCTTTCTGTATCCCAAAGCTCTTCAGCAAAACAAAACACACACACATTCAACAGCACAATGCAGCACAATCTGTACCTCCTGTTGTACCCCCCCTTGTACATCGATGCACAATGTATTGGTGGTTAATCATAACTGACATATTGGCCTTACCAAAAATGATATTGCAAATTAGGTAAATTAGACCTCATCAATTTTGAGCTTCCTGACCAACCACAGTTGGAAAAGTAGTTGGAGGTTTTAGAAATCAAAACAGTGTATAACAGACACTTTTAAAATTATTTTTTTCTATTTCTTGTAGAGAAGTTTTGACACTCTCACTTAAACATTAAACTATTGGCACCATACCTAATGCCAGGTTTGGGACATAGGGGTATAAAGCCCCCCAGCTTTCAGTTATAGAGCATTGGAACTGTGTGGAATGATCATCCAACTTTCTGACCTCACTAACACTCTTGTTGCTGAATACAATCATATGTATTCATATGTATGTGTATGTAATCATATGTATTCCTTTTTTATCTCAGTGACTTAATTATGTATGAATTTAAGTTAGCAAATTGTATTATGCAGTATTGAACTACACTTAATGCACACAGCACCAATGAATAACAAGCAAGAAGTTGAACAGTGCCCCCGGTAGTCTAGTATTGCCCCTTGCATGCCCATAAACTGCATAAAATCTGAGCAACAGAGTACAAATGTGACTGATAATACTTGGTTTCAAGAGATAAAGAGAATGAACAAAGAAATTATAATGTCTGATAGACATTTAGGAAGGGAAATAAGCCAGGTATTAATAATAATGTCAAAATAATCAGATCAATCAATATCTATTCCTATTGGCTTTGTACAGAACTTAGTAATTCTTTCAAAAAGTACTAAAAATTAATGTGGTCAGTGTTTAACTTCATTCACAACATAACACCTCAAAACATACACGTGTTGATGTTCCCAAGCTGCCTCTGAGCTAATGTCACTTCAAAATCAATTTGCATACAGCTATCCCCTTTTGGCAAGTTAATGACATATCACAGCACGGTACATTTGTACTGCACTCACAATATCATATATTTTGTCCTCGTCAGGTAGCCATAAAGTGTTAAACTTTCATGGAATTTTAATCGAAAGTATTCTGGTGGTAGGAATCTAATAAAAAGAAAAGATACGCTCTCAACACTCTGCTGGTTTTGGGTTTGCTAAATTATATTAAAACATGCACCAGTAGACAGTCAGCCAATCAAACAACCAGCCCAAAGGTTTTAGCCTAATGCCTTATGTATGAGGCACAAGCAAACCAATACCAATTCCATCTCCATCTCTTCTTATTGAGATATTGATTTTTTTTTTTTTCAGTTTTCAGATGCTTGTAGACCAAACATGCCCTGATTGCTTTGCCCACCCATCTGATCAGGTCAGCAGGCATGCTTTTGAAGACACTGTATATATGCCAAATATCAAGATGAAACGGATGAAACGGACTGAAACATCCTGCAGCAGTAAACTGAAAACCCAAGAACCAGCAAATACAAACCAATACCCTTAAAAACACATCATCTCTATTGAGTGTGTTTATCAATATTCCAATCTAACAATGGAACTGGTTGGATGCTTGGTATGAAATATTGAAAAAGCCCAGCTCTATTTATGATGCTGAACACACACTTCTGTGAAGCTCAGTGGGGTGAGCCCCAGGCATTCGGCTTAATAGCTGAAAACAATAACGGCACTGGCCATCTCTTCAGACTTCCCCGCCAAGGCCAATAGGTGTGTATGAAATAAGAAACTGAAATTGTCAGTGCTGAGAGAATCTTTTAAAAGACTCGCAAATTCGAAAAGCTTTTCAAAACTCAACCTTGAAAGAGACTTAAGATTGTGTTGCAATAATGCAAGAGCTCCACTATTTCTCATCAATAGACTTTCTGGAATGAGACAGGAGAAGAATGTTTATGATGTGAACTGTAAGGGCAAAAATCGAACACTGTGATTTGTCCCACCTTTCAGAGTACTCAATATTGCTTTGCCACTTTTTAACAGTGTAGGTCAGTTATATTGAAATGATAATTTTCTTAAAACTGGCTCACAGAAACAAATATACAAAGACTCAAACTCAACAGAAGAACCTATCAAAATTCCAGCTAAGGGGAGGGACAACCAGTGGAAGAAACCAATTGAGTGATGTTGGAAACAGGGAAATACCACATTTTCTACTTGTAAACTAAACTCAAAAGTCATGAGAAACAAGGAATTCTATATAAGATAGCAAATCATTGCTTTTGGGATGGAATTGTTGAGGTTGTTCACATAAAACCGATGGCACCAAGCATACAACAATGCCAGTTGGGCTTCGTATGGCCATATTCAAAAGGGAGACCAGTGCTGAGATACTCTGATGTAGTGCATGTGTGTAGAGTACAGTGGTTCTAGTTCTTAATGTCCATGTAAAACTGATGGCACTAAGCAAGCATTCATGGTGCCAGTGTCTATAGCACATGCATCCTCTGATACATGTGAATCCAGCCACCTCCTCTTTTTTCAATGTGCTGCCATTGCATCATTGCTGGGCAGCCAACGTGCTCCAATGGTCAATGGTCAACAGACAACTATGATGGCCAACATTGTACTGGGTGTGTTGTGGGGAGATTTGCCCACCCAGAGTGAGCTCTGAAATAATGGCTGGGATTTAATCATGACCTGGGATTCAATTCTATGATCCTTGGATCATAGTGCTTGTGAATTAGAATGCTGAGCCACTTTTCATTCAATATTTTCATTTATTGGTATATTATCAGTCACAGACATCCAGTCAGACTTGGGTCACTTTATGTCAGCTGGTAATGGGACAACAGATAGACAGGTAAAATGAATAGCATGAGCAAAATGGGTGCATCTCAAAGTGTAGCCTTGAACTGGGGTAGGATAAAGCTTAAATATACTGGTATACAAAGGCTCTTCCTAAGAACTCATTAGTGCAATTTAGAAGTGGTCTAAATAGGCTGTATGGTCACAGCTAAGTGGCATAAGCAACATGGTATTTCCATTACAGCCCCATAATATAACTCTATTTTGTCTGTCTACATGCATCTTTCAATTTCATTGATGGTTTTGGCAAGTGCAATGTGTGTTCTTTGGTGATGGCTCAATGTATGCATTGTACTTTCTCACTGCAAGCGGACCCAAGGAGCAAGAAATACCATTTCTTGCATAATACAGGTTTAAGTTGCACTCAAATTAAGGTTAATGCCCAAAAAGCGCACAAAATATAACATATGGAGTTATAAAATAAATGACTGAATAAAATGGCCTTTTTATTATATACATAACCCACTACTCAATGCCAGATTCTGTCAGAGCAAACCAGAGTGAGCAAGCAGCTGCCTCTAAAGTGTGGATGGGTAACAGTGTGATGGTAAATGTGTTAATGGCATTAAAGAAATCCGTGCCGTAAATAATTCAGCATGATAGTGCTAAAAATAAATCAGTGGTATTATTGGCTGACATTAGATCTTTATTACTATGCACTTTATGTAGTTATGACTATAACATTATTGTTGTAGCTTAAAAATGCTCTATAAATAGTTATATAAAAGCATTTTATGATACATATAATGAGGATGTCAAATTGCCCACAAATGCACTTTTAATAAAGACATTTACAACTTGAATACTTAAATACTGATTAAGAAAATGTATGACATTTCAATGTTGTTTTTAATGATTTTTGTTTTGAGGGTATTTGTCCATTTTATAAGCTGCGCTGACCATACCAGGAGCACTTTGTAGTTCTATAATTACACATCTTCAATGGTCAGGACCCTACAGGGCCACCACAGATCAGGTATTATTTGGGTGGTGGTGCAGGACTGCAGTGACACTGAAATGGTGGTGTTAGTGTGTATTGTGTTGGTATGAGTGGATCAAACACAGCAGTGGAATTGAACACTCTGCTGCTGGAGTGTTTAAATACTGTGTCCAATCTCTGTCCACTCTTATCAGAATCAGAATTAGAAATACTTCATTAATCCCAGAGTTGATTACAAAAGTATTATTAGACACACCTACCTAGTTGGTCCACCTTGTAGATGTAAAGTCAGAGACAGAATCTCAGCTGTCGCTTCACAGATTGTGTTGGTCATCCTCTAGTCAGTGCTCACAGGGTGCTGTTGGCTGGATAATCCCGGGTGGTGAACTGTTCTCAGTCCAGCAATGACAATAAGAGGTTGAAACACTCCAGCAGCACTGTGGTGTCTGATCAAATTGTACCAGTGCAACACATACTAACACACCACGTCAGTGTCACTGCAGTGCTAAGAATGACCCAACGCCCAAATAATACCTGCTCTGTGGTGGTCTTGGGGGTACAGACCATCAAAGAGGGTGAAAGGAGGCAAAGTACACAGAGATGGATAACAGACTGTAATTACAGAACTACAAAGTGCTCCTGTATGGTAAGAGGAGCTGATAAAATGGACAGCGAATGTAGAAACAAGGAGGAGGACATGACCTTATGGTTGATCAATGTATGCTTTTCATCAGTACATATACAGATGTTTAAATTAATAAGCACATTTCTAAAAGTTCATTGCAAAAATAGTATTCTTTCTTCTTATTGAGGTTATGTCATTTACAAAAGTCATTTCAGTCATTGACCCAGTTTGGTCAAAGCAAAAATCGAATGTTCCTCTTTGACAGTTTGAGTTTACTACTTTCCCAATGTTATTTCATATATTGTCACTGTTCAGTGAAAAACATGCATCTCCAAAAATGCTACAGGAGAAAGCAAAAATGTTCTTAACTTAGAATGGAAGTTAATATAAAATGTGAGGAATTAAAGTCCTTCTGGTGTATTTCTATTGGCCCATTCATCATAAAACTCCAATACAGTCACATTAAAATGGAGATAGTTTTCATTGGGCAGCGACAATGTTTGCTATTTTTACCACATTAATGTTTACATTGTATAAAAGACAGCCTAAGCTTTTTGAAATTAAACACACGTGGCATTATGATTATAATCAAAAGTGAAAGAGAGCATGAATTTTCCAAACTGTCCCACAATACCGTTCTTCTCTCTGTCATATAGAAAAGATTTATTCTTTTGTATTAGTTTATAAATGTGAGTGTGGCAGCAACAACCTTTTAATTAACATTCTAACCAATGATCAACTATACTTGTTAAAATCCCAGCAACACACATGTTTACATTCCCTCTGAACATCTAAGTTGGCCCTTGCCCACACCACCACTTAAATAAATTAGCATCGGCTACTGCCAAAACATCACTCTCATTTATTCAGTCTGTCATGTGTCAAGAAGAGTGCAAGAGCAGCCACAAGAAAAACTTGTAGACCAGAGTAACCAGCTAAGGAATGGTATCTACTGGATATCAGTGCAGAGCAATAGGAGTGCACTTCTGTGTTGGACCATGAAATGGGCTTTTTTCAGAAAATGATTCGTCTACAAAGTCCTCATTCGTGCCTTTTGAAGGAACACCAGAAAAAGCACACCTCTGTTGGGTGGATTGGCCTGAAGTGTAGACTTTTCAATTCTGCTGCCCACTGTATCTCCCTTGAGCTTTCATTATACTCAAAGTAAAATATTCTAAACTGACCTTGGCTTGGTGTAGAACGCTTTTATGTTGTGTAGAGGGTCTTCAAGCTTTACAAATATTCTTCACTCTCAAAGCTCCTGTACAAAAATGGTGCTTAAAAGAACCATCCATAAAAGGTTAATTTAGGAAACGGGGATCTTCTACAAAATTCCTCCAAAAACCTTTACTGGATTAATTAATCTTTGAAAATGTAACTAAAAGGAACAGTGAGAAGGTAAATTATGCTAGGCAATGTTTGATATTGGTAAGAATTGCACTGTATCTACAGAGCTACAGCAACTGTTTATATAAACGAAACCACTACACCCTGAAAAGTGGTTCTCCAGGTCTTCTTTAACTCTTCCAACCCTAGATCCACACTTTGCAGGCAGTTACATGCTATTACAGACACGATACAACTACAAGATTCATCCTATCTAACCATTCTTATATGATGAATTATCACATACAAATAATTCATACACATTCTTGCATTTTCAGCTCAAATGCCTCTGGGTGATCAATTTTCAACAGGATTTCTAAGAAACAATGTTTTTAGTCATTCAAAAAAAAAACAAAAAACAAAAAAAAAACAGAAAGAAATGCCAGGGTCATATTCATACAAATCTTAAAGGTCTGTTCATTTTTACATCTTAAGTAGCCTAGGATGTCTTAAATAGAACAATATCTGACATGTGACTGTCACAAAAGTTTGTGTAGGACAGCACTTTATCACATTATGACCTCAACTGCTTTTGAAGGATGAACTTAATGTTTCATACTCTGGTAGAGCTCCACCTTGATTTAATCTACCGGTACTCTCTAAATTCTTACAATAAGAAAATGGGATTCACACTAGGATAAAAACTAAAGCTAAGTTCTCCAAGTTCCCCATACCTTAAACAAACTGAACAATCTCAGACAAACTGAAGTTAATCACACATTAGAAACGAAAGTACCAACTTATTTTTTCACCTGTAAAACTCAAGCCAAAGTTAGAACTAACCAAGCTCCAGTGTCTTCTGCTTGTTAACAACACATCACACTGAGAGGACACAATGAGAGCCAATCTGTCCAGGAAGACTCAGTAAAAAAAATGTTAAAACTGTGCTGAACTAAATTCTCCCCTCATTCAGAGCTGAAACATGGGTTTCCAGTTGTAACACTGAGGTTCTGAACGAGTGGAAATAATGGACTCTTTTTAAAAAAAAAAATCATGCTAGGCGCTAACCAAAATGCTAGGCGGCTGTGGAGTGACAGTGCCTCATCACTCCATACTTAGAGTGTGCTAAAAATATGACCGTGTGGCCTGAGGTTAGCTATACTGATATAGTGAGCTGATGTACACGGTGAAAAACAGTGAAACTATAAAAGCACACGTAATTAAGTTTTAGAGCATTTTTACAGGAACTGTAGAAGGGTTTGTACAGCAAACAGTCAGGTAAGGTGGCTAAACATATGTTAAACAGCAATAAGCTCTTCTGCTCTATATAAAGTCTTTTTATACAAAATATTTTATGTAGTGTGAGAGATTGATGACTGCTAGACATGCATCTATGATGCTCAACCGTGTCTCATCTTGTTTCCAGACAAGAGGTGGCGCAACAGGGTCCTAAAGTTTCCTTTCAAATTTATATAAGAATAAACTTCTTTGCTGTAAGATTATCAACATATATTATCATTACATTACATTTCTGTCAATTCCAATAACTCCTTCTTAATGCATTATGTTGTTAATAAAAAGTAGCATTTTAAATATAATTCTAAATATAATATAATTCTAAGACTAAGACTTTTAGTGCATATGTATGAATCTACACTTGTTTCATCAAGCTTGCAAGCTTATCTATCCTATAACAGACAGAGCCATTAGTGACCACAAATAGCTTGTGAATCATAATATTTAAAAGGCATCTCAAATTCCCAGACTGTACATATAGCCACAAGCTTTCAGCATTTTATCTACATGCACTTCATCCTTGAACAGGCTTGCAATGTGAGGGGTCCAGGCACTCGTTTCCTCAGGCTCTAGGTAAAATAGAGCTGCATTTAAGTTATTCCTCATGGGAAGGAGGAGTCAAGGCCTTGTTCAGTAATGCAGCTATTCACTTGAGCATATCCTGCACAGCAGGATATTTTATTTTTTGAATAAAAAAATCCAAAACTCAGAGCCAGACAAGATTGGATGAAAAAAAAAAAAAAAAAATTAGGCATCTAATTATAGAACAGAGGTTGTTCACAATTCTCCAGGGCACAAGTAAGTGTTGGAACCGTTGCTGATTACAGTTCTGGAAGCAGGCAGGCTGTGCTGCATCCCAGCATAATCAACAAAATCAATACGAGGATATTCCTCAGTTGAAATAAACAGATGTGCAGGGAGATAACAGAAGAGAGGAAGAACAAGGTGTTTTCTGATGACTTCAGAAATTGCCCCCCCCCTTTGTAATACCCATGCAAATTATTCCACATCAGTGAAACTGCTCTTTTTCTTGGGGAAGAAAGGAGGGAAAATAAAAGCTTTACAGAATATGCATATTAATACCATCACATTCTCCCACAAGGGTTCTTGCCCTATTTTCAGAGAAACAAATAGGAATGGTAATAAATGGCCAAGAAAAGGATGTGTGGAAACAGCTGGAGTTGAGGGCGCGGAGCATTATCTACTGGTGCTTGAAAGTTTGTGAACCTTTAAGATTTCTGCATATATTTAACTTGATATAAAACCTAATCAGATTTTCACACGAGTCCTGAAAGTGGATGAAGAGAACCAAATCAAACAAATCATACCAAATGTTTAGGGAAAACCACCCAATATTACATATGTCAGTGGCAAAAGTATGAGTAAATAATTTGAAGGTGAAATTAGAGTCAGGTGTTTACAATCAATGGGAGGCGTGAGTGTTTTATTTAAAGATCAATCAAAGTCTGATTTTTCACAATACATTTGTGCAAGTGTGCCATGGTATGAACAAAGGAGATTTCTGAGGAGCCCAGAAAGAGTTGCTGATGAATGAGTATGAATGAGAATGAAAAAAAAACTCTATCTGCTGCTCTATAACATTCAGGTGCTTACTGTGGACAGTAATCATCACCTGAATTTAGAAAAGAAAAGAAAACCTTGAGTTGCAGTCATAAAATATGTTGTCAAAGGATAGTCAAGAATTTTCTGAAAATGATTGCGGAATTCAATGTACTGTGTCTGCACACATATGGACAAAAGTATTGGGATACATTAAACACATTGAACCCATTCAATTCCATTTCCACAGATGTAGAAAATCAAGCCCCCGGGCATGCAGTCTACTTGTACAAACATTTGTGACCGAATGGGTCGGAATTCGAGCATAGCATTTTAATAGGCTGCCACCATTGTCACATCAGATGGAGAAATGTCTTCCCTTATAGACCATCCACAAGCAACTCTGAGTGGTATTATTGAAATGTGGAAACATGGTTACCAAGTGCTGACTCACACAGTGCATAAAAGTCAGAAACACTCTCCTGACTTAATAACTGCAGGCTTCCAAAAATCTCCTGGCATTAACTTCACCACAACTGTGCACAGGCAGCTTCATAGCAGAGGTTTCAATGGCCAAGCAGCTGTATGCAAGCCTTACATCACCAAGCACCGTTCCAAGCATTGGCTTGATTTGTGTAAATTACACTGCCACAGGGGTTACGAATGATGCATCTCTATCTGGCAGTATGATGGACAAGTCTGGCTTTGGTGAATGACGTCTATCCTTGACAGTCTGTTCAGAAACATGCACACCAGTGGCCAGCTAGAGGTCACATTGTTGGGCTCGATCAGTGTTCGTCCTGTTCTTTCTCGCACAAAGGACAAACCAGTCCTGCTGCTGGGCCGATGCCCTTCTATGGGGGGTTTGGGGGTTGTTTTAATGTTGCTTCTCCAATGTACCTGTTGTAAACGTGATGTAATACTTCATATCTGGGCAGATTGATATCCTTGAAGTTGAACTGATTTTGTGTTTTATTTATTTTATGTTTAGTGTAGAGAAAGCTACTTCAGATGTTTCCATAACATTAGTTTATCTCTTCTGGGAATGTTGTGTAAAATATTCTATCATTACAAACCATTATTAAAGCATACATTTCTGGATCAATATTTTTGTAATGTGACAGGCTAACCTCCCTGGTACCTTTTAAAAAAACTAAAAATGTTGCAAAAAACATTACATTACAGTTAGTTTGCTTTTTTAATTCAGCAAATTAAGCAAATAGACGCAATGTGTTACAATTATTTATGCATATTTTTGCATATTTCCAATAAAATTAACAAAACATTATACTAGGTTATTGGGTGTACAGTACATTATCTGATAGTTATCTACCAGAGCATCCAAAAATATGGTTAAAAACCTCATACTTGATCACAATTTCATTCAACAAAATTAACTTTTTTTCCACAGTAATAAAATTTCTGGAGAGGCACTAGTATTTACATTATACAGTAGACTGGATTATACATTAAACAGTACACTGAAGGTGGAGTACATACATTTTTGATTCATACAAGTAAACACACACACACACCCACACACCAATTCACTATTCATAGTCACACACATGGGGCTCATGAAAAATAAAAAAGTCAACACAAACATACAATAAACACATTAGTTAGAGCTCCTGCAATGACAATGAATGCTGCCTTTGACTAATGCATGAAGTAATTAAATTCTAAATATGAGCACGTGTTCTATAATACAATAAAATTAGATTTTAGTGTCCCTTTGTACTATGCATTAAAGGAAACCAAGTCTGCCATCTACTGGAGAATTGAAAATTAAATCACATCAGCTAAAGCAGACCAAGAAGAAATGTTCGAATGTAAGGTTTAAAAGAGTTTGTGGCATAAAAAAAGCAATAAATATTTATTTTGAGTCACCTCTTAGTTTCTCTTAAAACGGTGCATATAATTTCACATTAACAGCAAAAGTTACACCTGTTCATGCTTTGGAATAGGATTGTTGGAAAACGTTGCAATAAAAGGTGTGAAATTATTTCTTAAATCCAGAGTGGCTTATCTATTCCCCTGCCGTCACTGAAAATGACTAACCACACTGACGTCTCTTAAAAGGTCTGCTGGATTGGTTTCCATATGGACACACACACACACACACACACTACCCTACACATACTACAGCCTAATCTGTATCTGCTGTTGTGCATCATTCAGAGTTCTGAAAACAATTGTGTAATTCAATCTTTAAGTTGTGAACCTTCATGTTCACATGTTTTTATGCGGCATGCTTAATTCTAGAGAAATAGTGGTGGTGACAGACGTCTGAAGATGCCTCTATTAAAAAATATTACTACATGAAATGTTTATCAGTACTGGATCTGATGTTACATTATAGACAAGGTTTAAGAGAAAAGAAGGCCTTAAAATATAAGTGTATATAAAGATGAAAATATATACTATATGCACAAAAGGATACGTGAAACTGTATATACTTTATAATATAGAATATTTAATAGGATGCCACCATTGTAACGTGAGTTGGTGAAATTTGTTCCTTCCTAAACACTCCATGATCAACTGCGAGTGGCATTAGTGAAAAGTGAACGCATACAGAAAACACAGCAAATCATGGTCGCAGAGCATGGTCACCAAGTGAGTCACATAGTTCATGAAAGTCAGCAAGACTCTTCTGATTTAATAACTGTCAGTTCCATATATCTTCATTAACACCGCCACAAAAGCTGCCACACTGGCAGTTTCAGAGCATGGGTTTCCATGGCCAAGCAGCCATATGCTATTGGGTTGTTTTTATGTACTTGGCCTTGTCCCATTAGTTCCAGTAACTAAATGCTTCAACTCACCAAGACATTTGTAGCTTCCAACATTTTGGAAAAAGTCTACATCAATCTGAATCACCAAAAGACACTATAATATTCTGTATGTTTTTTTTTTCTTTCAGATCTCAAACAAAGAACAGATGTGCTATGCTGATTTCCTTGTTCAGCAAGTGTCCTCGGATCGGTCTGTGCCTTGACTTTTGGTTTTGATGTGTCTTGTTGGGGCGTGTTGGTGGAGCAAATGATGAGATCCATGCATGTTTGAAGTCATTCAATTATGGCCTTGAAATTAAGCCCAAATCTTGCCAGCACAGCAGATGGAGGATTAGAAGGGCATTAGAGGAATCAAGATGCCATTGTGTGGTGGTAAACCCAATTAGAGTGAACAGGTGTGGCAGTAAGCCAGTCTTGGAGGTGCCACCATTTATACAAAACAGAGCACAAGAACTGTGATGACATGAAGTCTTCCATAGTGTGATAATTAAAGTGAAGGAATACTGAATAACACACAGCCTATGATAATAGTAACTCCAAAACAAACACAGATTGATTATGTTATGATTACACTGGCTAAAAGAACATTCCGTAAAAGTCACATCATTTGTGTCAGAGGTGCTTGAATCTCAGCTGCACGTTTTACATTCTTCAGCAAGTGTGATGACAAAGTGGCCAACCAGGTCCAACTAATTACCAGTGATCAAAAAACCAAGAACAAAAGCCCAGATTTGAAGAGTTTCCATGTTCACTTTTTGTAAAATTGGGTGATTGGTTCCTCGCTGTCTGCAAGCTCTGTGGTCTGTTCACACACTGAAGTCTGGTGAACAGAATGGTATTTATACTCAGCCTTGGTGCTGTAAATGGGGAAAAACAGAAAAGCATTCCTGCTCATGCACAGGTGAAAATGGAGGGACAGGGGACACATGGAAGAAAACATGTAGTACACACAAGTAGAGATGGCAGAGAAACAGCCTTAGAGGAAAAGGTCAGACCATCAGAAACATATTTTTGTTCTGGAAACAAGCCTTAGCAAACTGCATGAATGAATTTGGGGGCAGAGCTTCTGAAGAAGGAGGGGTGTGGTTTTGGTGTTGTTGATTTGAAATATCAACAGTCATTCAATAGTCATTTTCTAGAATCATTCACGTTGCCTTTACAAATCGCACTCTTTTTCTCCCTCAACTCAACTGCAGGATAAAACTCCCTCTTTGTGATTGGTGAAATCAGGCAATCACAGTTCAATCATTTTAAGTATGTGGACATTTTGTAACATTCAATAAAGTTCTCATTTCATGTGATACAATGGTTCCAAAGAGCAGTTCCAATCCTGCTCATTGTGACCAAAAGTACTGCAAGCACAGTTTATCTGATTATGAAGATCTTCATGAGATGAACCAGCACTTTTGGTCCCTTTTGGAATCTTCCCTTTGAAGAGTATAGCACAGTAAATTCTGCTGTTTTATGGCTCTCTAGCCTTAGGGCTCTAATATCCCTGGTGTAAATATTGAGCCTATCATGGTAATAATAGCTTGATCCTTCAGACCACAAAGAACCCTAAGGCAGAGGTAAATATTCCAGCTCTTGAACACCCAGTCAGGGAACATTTTTGAGCTTCCCAGACAGTTCAGTGTGAGCAATTAGGAGCTATAGAATACCTCACTCATGTGTCTTGGGAGCTGGAGTACAACATAAAGCTGGACTATCACAAAAATGTGGTGGTATTCAAGACAAACATATATACTGAAAAAGCAGTCATGAGGTAAAATAATTCATTAACACAGCATATGAGCATAATGATGTGATAGAATTGGTTCACTGGAATACTGAACAAATGCTGAATAAATCCTTTTCTAGCACAAACACTTCCTAGGAGAATGAACAAGATGATGGAAGACAACTTGGAGGTCTGCATTTGCACAGTCCAATATGCCACAACAGCAGCTATCGTACTACTGTATTATGTAGCTGGTGAGAAACCAATCAGGACGTTCAGTCCAGTGGGCTTCTGTTTGCAGAAGAACATCAACAAGTCATTAACAATAATAGCCCTCTAATCGGCTGTTATCATGTGTTAGCCTAAATATATGCCAGAGAACAGGTCATTAGCTCTGTGGGTATCAATGGGTCATAAAATGTTATGAGAGATGACATTTCTCAACAACTTTTGGTGTTTGCAGGCCTTGAAAGTGTCAGTTATGACATTACTGTAGCACAGACCTGTAAAATGATACAGTGATTGAGGCTAATACTGACAATTAGATGATGAGAAACATGAAATGAAATGAATGGCTCCTCATAACAGAATAATGTAAATTAGGGATGCACCAGTATGGGAATTGTGGGCCAAAGCCAATGTCTGATATTGTTCAATGCCCAATTATAAAATGTAGAAAATGGAACTACAGTAGCCTTGGGCATTAATTTAGATAAATGATTATTGTTTGCAGAATATTCATAATGCACAATATTAACACAGTATTATTATGATGCATATGAGCATTATAGCAAATTTCCCTTATGTCTGATTTTTACTTCTTGCTTCTCAGTGTTAAAGCCATGGGGAAATAAATGTTAATTATAGAATAAAACAGAAATATGTTTAAGGTATATTAAGATGGAAAAGGAACTTTGCATTCAGGGTCCATTTTCGTGTTTTGTTCACCTGAGCTTGTATGATACAGACTGCTTTGCCTGCTGTATGAAGACATTAATTTCACTTTTTTCCCCCTGAAACCTTACACTGTGGAAGTCTGAAAATGTTGTCATCTATACACTGTACTATGATACCTACCTGCATGTTACTCATATGTAATATCATCAATTAAGCACAATAAATGTGACGATAATGTAGGATTTCATCCTTAGTTTTGCCAATAATCAGGTCGCATGAAATAAATCAATACATTGTTTTGTTTAACCATCACTGGGGGTGGTTAGCGTGACAACTTGGATTACCATAACTGGGCCACAGGACTAATAGAGGGTAGCAGATGCAGTTAAATTAATAATAACCAACAATAGAAATCAAAAATTCAGTACAAATACAAATACAGTTTGAATTATCAATCAAATTTACACAGGTTCAATGCTTAGTTTTTAATTGGCCTTTGATTAACTCTATCTTTTATATATAATGAGTATTATGGTTTAATTATTATGCCAACATGACTGATGCATTCCTATTCTAAATATATTGCATTTCCCTTTACTGAACAAATAATCTTCTGATCATTCTTTCAATTCTCATCAATTTCTAAATGACTAGGCAGTTAGACAGTTGCACCACCCTGTACCCACAAATGTCTTAAATTTGCAAGTATACCAATTTGGAACAGTCCAAGTAAGGTGGGAGAGTGCCATTTCTTTTTAGATAAAGTACCTGTGGAAATAAATAAATAACTTTATTTGTGAAATTTGTTTTTAATCTGTCAATGACGATATGATTTTGATATTCTCAGGAATCCATAATCTAAGTGACATATTGTATTTTCCTCTACTGAACGGACAACCATTGCAAGCTTCCTGGGAAAAAGGTGCACTGTGCAGGCATGTAATGTATAAAACACCCATATTACATGCTGGCACACAGCACTTTTTCCCAGGAAGTTTGGAAAATCCCCAGAAATCCCAACTTGACAATTTCCCAAGAAGAACTAAAGGGTAAACTCTTAAAGTGAATCCTGTTGATTTCAAAACTACTGCAAGCTGAAAGTGAAAGAACAAATGGTTTGCCAGAGATTACACATATTCACTTGGCTGGTAAAGCAAAGCTGGTAAAGACATCACAAAGGGAATACAACAGATCCAAGCAATGCAGAAAAAAGCAGTCAAATTCTTTTGAATCATAGCCTTACGACTAACCACTTAAACTGGCACTCAACGTTGTTCATTTTAAAACAAAGTATCAGTTTTCAGGTACAAATGTGGAAACTACAGATCTGTGCTGAACATTTGAACCAGAGGAACTGCAGACTGGACTCCAAATACACTCCATAAAAGGTGCCCTAAAGAACCTGGGCTTCCTGGTAAGCCTCTAAGAATCATATTTTCAAATGAGATATGTAAGTGTGAAGAACAAAGTTCAAAGAACCTCAAAATGATCACAGCTCTATAGTGATTAAATATACATTTCTAAGACGAAATGAACAAGAACAAAGTTAAGATAATTTATTTCTAAGAGTGTATTACTAATCACATGTTCCAAGCCAAAATTAGAGCTTGTCAAGAAGGCGACAACCATTCATTATAAATACAGTATATGTCCAAAAGTATCCAGACACTCTCATAACCAGTGATTTTAGTAAGCCTAAGGTCAAAATGCCCAATTCCATCAGTTCTTGACCTTACTAATGCTCTTCTAGCTGAATACAATCAAATCTTCTTCAAAAGAAACACTGCAAGACATATTTTGCATTACACACCAATCAGCTTTACATTATGACCACCTCCTTGCTTTACTCTCATTGTCCATTTAACCAGCTCCTCACAGAGCACTTTGTAGTTCTATAATTACAGACAGTAGTCCATCTGTTTTTCTGCATACCTTAATTAGCCTCTTTTTACCCTGTTCTTCAATGGTCATGACCCAACAGGACCACCACAGAGCAGGTATTATGTGGGTGGTTTGTCATTTTCTGCACTGCAGTGACACTAACGTGGAAGTGGTGTGTTAGTGTGTGTTGGGCTGATCTGAGTGAATCAGACACAGCAGTGCTGCTGGAGTGTTTAAACAGTGTGTCCACTCATTGTCCACTCTATTTGACACTCCTACCTAGTGACTCCACCTTGTAGATGTAAAGTCAGAGACAGAAGCTCATCTGTTTCTGCAGTTTGTTATGTTCATACTCTAGTTCCTCGTCAGTGGTCACAGGACACTGCCCACAGGATGCTGTTGCCTGGATATTTCTGGTTGGTGGATTGTGTCACGGTCCGTAAGTGACAATGAGGAGTTTAAAAACTCCAGCAACACTACTCTGCCTGATCCACTTCTACCTGTGCAACACACACTAGCACGTTACCCCTGTGTCCGTGTACCTGCAGTGCTGAGAATGACCCACTACCAACACCTAAGACCTGGTCTCTGGTCGTCCTCTAGGGTTCTGACCATTGAAGATCAAAGTGCTCTGGTGTGGTAAGAAGAACTGATAAAAATGGACAATAAATGTAGGTGGACAGTAAATGAACACGGAGGTGGGCATTATGTTACGGTTGTTCAATGTATAGATTTTAATCATCTTTAATTATCTCCATCATTAAAAAACAACACTGCAAAATTATTCTCAGCAATTTTAATATTAATCTTTTAGCCATGCTTACTTACCAACATCAACGAAGTTAGCAGACAGGAAAAAGTTCCAATGTCGGCTCTTCACAGAGTCTGTATCGTTTGTAAAGCCCCAAGATTTCATGGACAGACTTGGAGAGTCTGTGCCCACGCTGTGTCCTCCAGAACGAAGGGATGCATTTAAAGAGACTGTATCCATATTGCCTTCCTTTACTGTAAAGTAACAGCAGGTAAATAGGAGCACAAATGTATGCAAAAGAGTAGAGGCCTAAGTCATCTATGGATTCCTCTGTAGCCAGAAGACACTTCAACTCAATATCTCCATGAACAATCTACACACCTTGAATGAAGGAAGCCAAAGTGATGTATGTCAACTTTCCAGATTCCCTTAGTCTGACTGAAGCCAAACATTCAGCAGATGTTCAGCAGACATTCTGAGGGAGACTGAGGAGTAGTGCTCAGTAGTTAAGTCGGGCAGGATGTCTGGGTGGAGATCGGACTAATGACGGTGACAGTGTGAAGATGTCTCAAAGGCTTCCAAGGCTGGCTCTTCTGCTGTTTGGCCCCTAGGCAGGTGGTCAAAGCCAGGACAAGCTGCAGCAAGATGAACCCTGAAGGCACAATTGAAAGGGTTAGAGGTTAGATGTTTAAAAGCAAGCTGTAAACTTTTTAGGAACACCCAGAAACACATTCAACAGAGTCAGTACAGCAATTTTGAAGTGATGAGTTATTATTAATATTTATACTAAACTTTTTCCAGTTGATATGAACTATGCAGCTAGAGATGGAGCTGACTGGCAATGTATATGTTAAAATCCAAAATGTATCTATAGGACATTTACACATGACAGATATTGTTATTTTTAGGAGATCTGCTGAAATTTAAAAAGTTTTATATATCTGACCATGTTTTGATCGAAAATGTACATGTGCCTACAACTTTTTTTCCTTTAAGGACTAAAAACACTTTATATCTCAGAAATCCTGTTGGACGTTGATAATTCAGAGTGTTTTGGAGCTGATATAATGATTAAATTGATAAGGATATTTACAGTAATCAGTAATAAAAAAAAAACAACCTCAATGTCCTTAGTTATTTTATTATTTATGTATGTATCAGTATAATCCCTTCTCAGGACTTTTATTCTGAAACACTGGGAGCAAAGAAAGTGCAAACAGTCCTTTCCTTTTCATTTCCCTCTATAACCCAATATCTGGATTACTCACTGATGTTTCATTGCCTTGTAGTTTATGTTACTGACATGTAACTTCCCACAAAGTGTGGATCTCGGGTCCTAAGAATTAACCAAGGCTAGTTTCCCATGAAAACTGAATAATAATCTTTAGGTTATTGTAAATATGCATTAAAAAAGAAAGGATCAGTCAGTAATACTAATGCTGCTAGCAATGAATGAAAGTGAATAACCATTAACAGTGTTCAAAAAGCACCACCCATACTGGTGTCAACTAGCTTCCATTGATACCTGAGAAATATTTACGGTTTAACCATTTCTTTATGATGCACTGAAGTTCTCCTGACATCTCCTGACAGCTATCACTTCTTTTTTCCATTCTCAAATCCAGTTTCAAAGCATCAATGCAACATTCTGGAAGATCTAACAAAATGCTTGTTTTGTAAACAGTGCTTTTAAAAAAAAATGTAATTTAATATAGCCTGATATCAAGCAGTGATCCGTCCTACTTTTCCAACTTTCTGTTTGTTCCTCTATTCCCACTTGCATGTACTTTCGTCATTCAGAAAATAGTGAATCATATAGCGCAGCATAACACTCAGCCTGGTCGAATAAGTGTTATTGGTTCTGAATAACTTCTGTGCCTTCTGGCTCTTTTAACAGTATACTAGTATAACAGTGTGTCTTCCTCAAATAGCACGCTCGCCACTCTGTCTATCAGGAATTCCTTATTCATTCTCTATGAAAGATTAGAGAGTAAGTGCAGACCTGAGCACTATGAGAGAGGCCCAAATTTGAAAGATGTGTGAGTGCTTGACAATTTAATGAAACCCCTCTCTGTTTTCTATTTAAGGATTTCAGACTTCAGAGAAAAGAATAAAAAAGCCAAAACACCCATCTCTCCTCCTCCATCCCCTTCATCCAACCATCAAACACACTCTAGAGTGTATTCCTGTGTTTGTAGGGGTGTTTCAATTAACGTCTGAGTTACTGCAGCCAAATGCATACCCTAACCTGAACCTTAGCAACCAAAAGCCTGTCCTTAGGCACGTTCACATTATTTGTAATGGAAATAAATAGGCTGAGGGATATTTCAGTATTTATCTCTCGTGTTGTCTTAGTTTTCTGTATACACCCCGTGTCCTAAGGGTAAAAAATGACCTGCCTTCACTAAACCCCTAAAATGAAATAGATTAATAGTTTTAAACCCCCAATCTACTTTGCTTGAGGAAACAACCTTCAAACAAGTCTGTCTTTATGAATATTTAAGTTTTCTCTCTGTAAAAGATTACATTTAATTAGTGGCCACAACTCTTTTTTTATTACAGCCTACCTGTTATATTTTTTTTGTACAGAGTAGAGATGTATTATTATAATGTTGGTTAAGGTTCTGCAGAGGTGTAAACATTAACATTTTAGTAAGAGATGGCAATTCTATAACTTCAAATAAAGTACCAGAAATGTGCAGAAATATAAACAATGGTTATTTTTCACTTCTTCCAATCTTATAGACACTTTATGTTGGGGGAAAAAATCATTAAGGGGGTTTTCTGTGCAATTAAATGAGGTGCCAGTCAATTTTGACCCTTAAGACAACACAAGGGTTAAATCAATATTGGGATATAAAAACAGAGCAAGATATGGACTGAAGCAATGAGAAGTAAGCCTTGGCAGATCAGAAAATCTGTTAATATGTAGTAAGAACTGAAACTGTGGAGGAACCTCTTATGGTGCTATACAAAGTACCTTCAATAAAAGGACAAGGTTCTTGGAGTGTCCTGAATGTTCCTCAAAACACCTTAAGAGGTTTCAAATTGAAGAAGCTTCAAAAGTTCATCAAGGATCTCGCACTTTTTACAGTGCATCTATGTTTTTAGTGACAAGCCAGATAAATATGTTACACACAGGTAAATTTCCTTTTCCCTCATGGGACCAATCAATCTTATCACACAAAAAAACACCGAAAAATAGCCACAAAGCTACACATAGCGACAAATACTCAGGGTGTAACAGTATACATATATCATAAAACAATGTGTTAGGTATATGTAGTACATGAGGTGAAACAAAATTATGAACTCAAGGTCCCAAAAAGGAATATATGTTTAAAAACAACAACAACAAAACTATATAGTTTGATGGTTCTCCGCAACCTGCTGCCTGAGGTGACCAGGGCAAAAAGTGTGTGTATTGGATGAGTGGGGTCCTTCATGATGCAGGTGGCCCTCTTCCTACATCTGGAAGTGTAAATGTCCATGGTGGTTGGAAGGCTGACTGCAACAGTCCTCTGAGTGCACACAAGTACCTGTAACTGCTGACCACTTCCCCAATGTGCAGGGTGGGGGGTCTGCCCTTCCTGAAGTTCACAATCATCTCCTTTGTCTTTTTCACACCGATGCAGAGATTATTCTCTCTGCAACAACCCTTCAGGTGTTCCACCTCCTGCCTGTAGCTAGACTCATCTATGTTTGTGATGCATCCAACCACTGCTGTTTTGTTTGCAAACTTCACAATGTGACAGCCTGAATGGGTAAGTGAGCAGTCATTTGTAGGCAGTGTAAACAGGAGGGGGCTCAACACACAGCTCTGAGGGGAGCCAGTGCTGAGGATTATGGTGGAGGAGGAGATGTTGTAGATCCTCACAGACCCAATTACAAAGGAAGGAGTTCAGTTTGAACGCAAGAAGTTTGTGAGCCAAGGTCTGAGGAATCAAAGTGTTAAAAGCGGATGTAAAGTCCACAAATAGCATAAGAACATAGGAATCCTTCCACTCCAGGTGGGAGAGGGCAGTGTGGATCACAGAGGAGATGGCATCCTCTGTGGATCAGTTCTTGCGGTATGCATTCTGGTGTGGGTCCCAGCTACAGTTGATGGTGGCTTTGATGTGGGCCATAACCAGTCTTTCAAAGCATTTTGTGACTATCGAAGTGAGGGCTACTGGCTGTTAGTCTTTGAGACCAGTCAATGCAGAGCCCTTGGAACCCAGGTGATAGTAGTGGTCTTCAGGCAGTTGGGCACATCTGCTTGGATGAGGGAGGAGCTTTTAATCCTCCTGAGGGTCCTCCTTACTTCTGCTGAAGTCATGCTGAGGGACTTCTATCCAGGAGGTGGTGTGGGTCTGGTGCTGGGGGGTGTGTTTGGGTCCTCAAAGGGTGCGCAGAACCTATTGAGAGTATCAGGCAGTGAGGGGTCACTAGAGCATTGTGCATCTCTGGTGTTATAGTCTGTTATGCACTTAATGCCCTTCCACATGCTCTGTGGATCCTGGATCTTCAGTGCATATGTCGCCCTCTTAATACCTGCAGTCAGCTCTTTTCTAACCCCGTGAATCGCCAGACCAAAAGGCAGCATCCATGGCTTCCAACAGAGTATGGACCTCTGCATTCAGCCAGGGTTTTTGATTCTGTTTAAAGAAGCCTTATGCAGAACTGGCATTTCTTGCTCCTGGGCATGAAGTGTAACTGTTGGGAGGTGTAATTGGCCCTTTGAACTACTCCTAAAAGACACTTGAATGGTACATTATGGAGAACATGAAAGGTAAAAAGTGAGAGAAGCATGTGGATTGAGGTGGATTGTCATATTACAAGTATTTACAAAAATATAAATCAGGTTATACAGCATTATGCAGTTCAATAGGTGTTTTCCTCCCTGTTTCTCCACACAAAAGCATCAGAATGATTTAGTTGTGGTTATTTTAAGGTAACTGTATAATGTTGCTTTAAGCCACAGGCACACTACATGTCTATAGCTTATGCTTACCTCAATTTGACATTGGCAATTTGGCGAGCAAATACAGTAACTGCATTACATTCAACTTTAGGTAAACAAATTTGCAGCCCAGAAAAATAGCACTCTTGAAGGTCAGCACAGCTCTGAAGACCCAAAACAGAGAAATTGTTTATCCCCCAGTGACTCCAAATAAATTAATTAAAGAGAGGAACTGCATGCACAGTCAGTCCGCAGACTCTACTATCGTCTTTGTGTTTTTTGAGTGAGCCAGCTTGCTAATCACTAGGTTATATCCTCAGCAATCCTCACAAACACATTGTGCTGCAATGATTTGAGGACCACAATGACTTTGCTCTCTAAATTTCCCAGATCCAAACCTAATCAATCTATGGGATGTGCAGGAAGTCTGACCTGTGCAGGCTCCACTTCACAATTTAAAGGATTGAAAGGATCTATTGCTGAATTCTTGAGGCCAGACACCAAAAGCCACCTATAGATCTTATAGAGTTTATGTCTTCTTGGGTCAGAACTATTCCAACAACCCAGGTGGTCATAATGATTTGGCTCATTTGTGTTTATCATTGAAACAAAATTCAAGAACTTGATTTAGTGTGATCAACTGGACAGGGGTTTTATGCAATGTGTTCTTTTCTCCAAACAAACTGCAGATGGGCAGCAATGTGATTTTTAGAGAGCAGTAGCTTTCTCCTTGCAACCCTGCCATGCACACGATTTTTGTCCAGATGGTGGACATTATCATAAGACAATACGAGAAAGTCCTTTACTTGCATAGAACTTCCCTTGGGTCCCTTTGAGACCTTGCATACTATTACATGCCTTGCTCTTGTCTTGATCTTTGTTGCTCAAGCAGTCCTGGGGAGTGTAATAATGATCTTTTACTTCATTTACTTCATTTGTACATGATCTGTCTGTCTGTTTATTGGTGTAGTCCAAACTCTTTAGAGATCTTTTTGTAATACTTTGCTTGTCAGAGATTGCAATATTGGACCATTAATATATAAAAGGGGAAGTGTAATATTTTGGTCTGATTTGTTTGATCTGGTTGTTCTACTTTTAGGGTTTGTGTGAAAATGTGATGAAGATTTAGCTAAATTTTATGCAGAAATATAGAAAATTCAAAAGCATTCACAAACATTCAAGCACCATACCTGAAATCATTTGTGCTGTGTGACCAAAAATGACCAAAAATGGACCAGCCCCTCCATACATGATGGCAATGGTCAAAACTCAAGCTGTACCAAGAGCCCTTCGAGCTTCAAGTACAGCTCGGCTTGACCCACCATCCCTCAGAATGCAAGGTAAACATGCATCCAGACTCTTTTCTGTTCTGGCACCAAAATGGTGGAACGAACTTCCCCTGGGAGTCCGAGCAGCCGAGTCCCTCAATGTCTTCAAACGCAGACTGAAGACTCATCTGTTTCAGGAGTACTTAACTCCATAAAGACTTTTGTTTCAACACGGTCTAAATGTGTGGAATCTCTAGATTCCAGCATTATCTACTAGCTAAGGATGTTCTAAGTAAACAGCAAAGCACTTTTGTAAGTCGCTCTGGAAAAGGGCGTCTGCTAAATGCCGCAAATGTAAATGTAAATGCAAATACAATTCAACAAGATTAATTAAAGATTAAATCTTTTGTCCCATTCATGTGGTTTGATGTACACAAATGAGCACAGAAAGACCTAAGGGTTAACAATAATGGGTTAAGCTCTTCAACACATCTGTAGAAAAAGAACACAGCCCAGTTCAAACACCATGTTTGTTTCCATAGCCTGCTCACATCAGTCACACACTGGCTGGCTTTCTAAACTGACAAAACCCTCAATGACTTCTAGCCGTGAGGGCTCAGGGGCAGGTTGTGGTTTAGACAACTGCTTTTTAGTGTCTGAACAATAGGAGTGTGCTTTTTCTGAGAGCCTGCTAGGTAGAGCTGCGACAAGTTTGGGCCTGAGGGCCACACGACTAGACACGTAAGCAAACAGAACACCTGGTTACAGACAACATATAGTGGGACTATGCATGGGGAAATCACCCAAAACTAACCCCCACCCCGATCTGCAGTGTGGGGCCGCTGCCAAAAAAAAAGCAAAGAAATATGTCTGATGTGAAACACTGATTTTTATTCTGGGGAGAAACAGGATATGAATCCTGAGCTAATATTAGAGCAATGAAAAGTCCCATTTGAGTCTGAGTGCTTTCATAAACTAATTAATTACACATACTGTAAGCTATGAGCTAGAGAGATAAAGGGCATAGGACACAAAGAAACAATGATTTCATGCCAAACCTGTTAACTAGAAAGCTTGTTCTGTTATGCATAGCCTCCATTAAACTCAGGTCTACTATATTTGTTGTCTGTTAAGCAATAAGATTTCTTTGAAACAAAGAAAATGCAGAGAAACAGTTTTTAAAACAGTAGTTGGTTGAGAAACAATACAAATACTAACAAGTGTAAGGCAGTCAGAGACAATAGTATATCCTCTAGAATCTTAGACTGGTCTCGAGTACTACTGTCTAAAATGTATTTTGGAAAAGGCAATGATATATAGATTATATTATATATTATATGATTATATAGAACTATGACGCCTCAAAGAACCATTCTAAATGATTTTTTACCTGGTAAACTTGGTTCATCAAATATTTTATAAATATAGTACTAAAAGTATACAGCATGGCTATTGATTTATATATACATTGCTGTGCAAACGATTTTGGTACATTTATTTGTATACTTTATATGAAAAATAAGCACAATAAGCTTAACATGATGTCACAAATCTGTAATGTTTGGCTCTCCTGTCTGTCCCTTCTCCTCCTCATTCTGTTTTGTTTTGGTTACCCACATTTAGCATGTGCCTGTTTTGTTTCTGTTTTGTCTCCACCCTAGCTCCACCCCATTCCCACCTGTGTCTTGTTTGTAGCCCTGCCTGTTGTTGATCATCCCCAGGTGTTTCTAGCCTTGTCTGTGTATTTAAGGTTCTTTGTCTCTGTCTGTTTTGTCAGTTTTTCATGTCAGTGTGCTGTACTCTTTTGTTTTCATGTCTTTTGATATGTCTTTGTGACTAAAGTACGCAGCATTTATGTCCGCCTCCTCCTCTTCTCTATACATCGTAACAAATAAACATACATTTTGGCCCACAAAGGCAAGGGAAGGCTACAAGAATTCAGCTTTCTATAGTATAGCTTGGTACCAAGAAATGGCCATTCAAAGAAAATGTAATTCTGAAAGAAAACTGAAAGATAAAGAAATCTGACATAGCTGCTCATATGCTGGTAAGACATGCAAATCAAACCCCATTATGAAGAACATGAAAAAGAAAGTTAAGGTATAGCTAGGTCCGGTGCACTATTCTGCTGTGTAGGGTGTTTTATAAATTTATAGATGTGCCATTTTAAAGACATAGGCAAACACAATAACTATACATTTGAACTAATAAACTCTATATATTTGTGAAATTAGTTTGTTTGTAGAATAAAGACAACACAAAGTGATGTTTCTCAGTAAAGATACTGATATGCTGGTTAGAGGAATACAGTTAAAGATCAGGTTTGGTCAGTGACTTATATGTTCATTCCAGCCAGAAATGCAAATGTTAGATAACACAGATGAATAGCTTTAACTGCATATCAGAATAGCATATGATACGTGCTTCTAAAAGGCTCACTTTTCTGTTATACTCAGCTGTCAAAAAAATTTAAGTTATTTGCACTGCATGGAAATAAAATTTTGCCTAGAGACCAAACCAATGAACTTGAATACACATATTGCATTTATATTGTAATGAATATACTGCACTTTAAACCTAGGTGTTGAAAAAGCACTATTTTTAGTCTACTGAGCTGTTAGAAGTTTTAAAAAAATCAACATTAATAGAGGGTTATAACAGACCAAAAAAAAAATACAGTCTTATGGCAAAATTTGGCCAAATTGGACATTTTGTCATTTTCTATGGATGATTGTTAAACACAATTTTTTTTTTTCAGCAAATCCTAATTCAGGAAAAGCAATTAAATGCATTTCATGAAAAGAACACTTTGCTAACTGGGAATCATAGGGGTGGATGTTTTTTGGGATATGTTGATGGGTGATGGGGAAAAAAATTGATTCCTTAAAAAAAACATCAAATCCTGGATGAAGTAATCAAAAGAAATCTGTCAAAAGTTGAAGCTGAAAAAGAATGGCTTCTACAATAGGATGAAGTTCCAAACTATCTCAGAAGAGACATAGGCTTTTGGAATGGCATCAGAGTTCCTTATTCCTTAAACAGGTATCTTTGAACAAGTGTCTTAACGGTGTGCTTTCCCCACTGCGGGACTAATAAGGGATTATCTTATCTTCTGCAAGAGAACTGAAAGACCTTTAGGGAACTACAAAATGGGTTTGCTTATCCCATGTTCACTGTAACATGTGTAAAACAAGTTGGGAAAAGGAAGAGAATCCTTTAGTGGCAGGATTTACTTTTGAGGGAGGGTTAATAAGTTAACAGAAACACAAGGATCCATTTTGGACCATTAACCCATCTGAGTCCATTTTTATAATCTGCTTCCAAATGATAGACAAAGCCTTTGTGTGCTGAACTGAATAGGCTGCTGACAGATACAAGAGCTAGAAATGCAAATTGTTGCCTTTAGTTCCTTATCCCTGTGTAGCTACTGCAATGCCCTGCAGTGCAACTAGAACTGTATTTTGAAGAGTTGTAACTGTGGTGATTAGATGCACACATTTTAATGACATTTGTACCAGTTTGTGTCCACATGTTTCTGGACACCCCTTTTAATGAATGTTACTTGTACCTATTGTTGTTATTTGTACACTTCTAGTAGTTCTACCAATAAAATAGGAGTCTCTGGAGCGTGAACTTTAGGTCGGGCATTAGGCATGGTGCTAACAGGTTCATGTTACAGAGATATAAACCCTACCATCACTGAGCTGTGGAGCTGTGAAACTGTGTACTCTGGAATGATGCTGCTCCATTCAATACTTTTGAGATGAGCTGGGGTGGGATGGGGTAAGGTTAGTTGGTGCTAACGTGTAATCGAACCCTCAAAGCCATGCTCCAGAATCTAGTTATTACTAGCTTTGATTTGTTATTCTGCCTAATTTTCTGCTATGATAAATACACTTCTAGACCAATATAAACGAAAGGATGATGAAAAATGATAGACATTCCCATGCAGTCATTGATGCTCTTTCTACAGTATGTCACGACCATTACAGCTCTATTAATATAGTAAATAAAAAAACAATACACATCAATATCAACATGTAAAATGTATACAATTATGTAAAATGTACCGTTGCATAAAGAATCTGTTGGTGAGAAAATAAATCCTTTCTTCTACATTTTTTCTCCCATTAGTAAGATAAATAGCCTGCTTTCCTTAAATTATCATCAGTGAGACCACAAAATATGGAGGAATTATGACAATTAAGCAGTTTGTGCAGTTTATGAAGTATGCAGAAGTGCCACTTATTTCTCTTTTCAGACATTCCTAATGTCCATTTCTGCAGTATTTGCTAAAATAAGCACAGCCTACATTATTCACACTTCTAATGTGTGCCATTGGTATTTTCCACTGACTAAACAAGGTGAGCGCTTGTTTTTTTATGCATTGTACTGCTGTAGACCAAGCACTTTCAGAGCTAAAGCATGGAGTACTTATCCTCCATTTCAAGCCGTTATCTTTCAGGAAATCTACACGGGCAAGATTATTCATATGGCAATGCAAGATAAAGGATTACTTAAAATGCTTGAGAACAAAGTCACGTTGGTGTAGGGCCTTTACTCACACACTGCTTATGTTTTCAGAAAGATACAGTTGAACTCATGGAAGAAGATGTTTGTTGGCAAGCCTGTAAATCACCATCTGGCAACCTGGTGATTCTCTGTAATTCAGAGTTGCTCACTGGCACACAGAGCCACTGACACAATAGGCCTTTTCATTACCTTTCAACCCTTCGGTTCGTGTTGCATCTCACAATACAGCCTAAAACACAAAACGTTTCAACTTTAGACTGCTACTGAACTACACTTTCAGTGAGAGTTTTGAGAAACCAGACCAAAATATGAAATCAATAAACCCTAGTAAGCTTCAACCAGCAAGAACTTCTAAATGAACAAGACGCACTGTAAATGCTAGAAATGACATGCATTTCAGGGTGTTTCCTGTTTATGTACATGGGTTACCATCTAGTTTATGAGCAACTGATTCATTGTTTAGCCTGAAGCACAAGACAAGTTTCACTAGACACTGTTCCACTTGATTCAGAGCGATGACTGCTGATACAAGTTGAACAGACCATGACTGCATACAGAGAGTGAAAGAAGTCAGAAGAAAAACTTCTCAATCACTTTTCGTTCAGCTCACCTGAAGCTCCTTCTTTCTTCTGTTCTCTCTCTGTGTTTGTATTCTCTGTGGTGTAGGGTTTCTCTGCAGAGAAGCCCTTAGGTGAAAACCTGACCCAAACTAAGAAACCAACCCCTGCATCTCAAATCAAACTCACCTGGAGATTCATCTAAGGTGCAACAATTATCAGCAACAAACCCACATGTACGTTTTTTAGTGTTCATTAGAAAAAGTATCATTTTACCTTTTGTGAGGGATAGCAACCAATCTTGCTCGAGCAGAAGCCAGTAGATCCCAGAGTTCTAATAGTGAATAAGTGGTACAAAACTATACAGAAGCTCATTTAGACAGTTGTGCTCTCACACATGTGCTGTTTACTATGCCTTCCTCTCTTCTTCACACATGCAATAACTCAGGCACACTGTTCCACGTTCCAGGTAAAGGAAGCTGATGTCATCTGTAATCTCTTTGTCCACAGTGGGTGTTCCCGTATGGGGCAACAGCTCTCCCTGCGTCAACACTGGACAAGTAAGGGCAAAGGAGTCTTTGCAGGAATGGGCGGGCAGTGGGGTGGGGTGCCGACAGTAGGAGCACATGGTATATGGCCCATGTTGTGTACCTGGGTACATCACTTGGGCTATTTTAGGGCAAAGGTCTATAGTCAGTAGGCACTAATTTGATTGAGTTTTCTCCCAGCACTCTACAAAACAGGTGAGGTGCCAAAATGGTTCTTTGTAATAGAGACACTTTCGGTTTCCTTAAAAACAGAGAATAATTTCTGTTCATGAGATATGTGAGAGTGAAAAATCTCCTTAAGGTTTAATCTTTAGAGTTCTAGGCCAATTTTGCAGGATGTTTGCAAAGTATGATATACTTTTATTTGCCAAAAAAATTGAAAAGTATATATAGGAGACAGTCACACATGCAAGATATTGTTATTTTTGGGAGATCCTAGGCTACTCTTTACAATTGTTTGTGGTGATGATGATGATGATGATGATGATGATGATGATGATTATTATTATTATTATTATTATTATTATTGTTATTATTGTTATAAAAGGACTAAAATACACTTTACATCTCAGAATTCCTGTTAGAAATTGATCACCCAGAGTGCTTTTGAGATGAAAATGCAATAATTTTGACAGGGATAGTTATAATAGTAAGTTCTTCAAAACACTTGACAGCAGTCCAAATAAATGGTTATTTATTATTTATTTTCAGTATTATCCCTTCTCATGACTTTTATTCAGAATTGTGTTTCTTTGCTCTGTGAGCAAAGAATGCAAACAGCTCTTCCCTTCACATTTTCCTCTTTAACCCAATATCTGGGTCAGTAACATCATTAGCCCTGCCCCCTCTCACTGATTAGTCAGAGTCTGCATACAGGTTGAGCATGTACACATAGACAGAGCAGTAAACATGCACTGGAAGGCTTCTTTGGCATTTAAACTGTGATTTAATTCAGTTGAACGCAAGTAAAGTTTAGCTGTTTTCTGAGCAATATTACTCACTGATTGCTCATCATACAATGATGCAACCACAATGTTTGAAATAAAGGGCATGTAACAGCCAAAATGTGTTAACTATGGTTCTTTGTTCATTAATATTTCAAATCAAAGAGGTTCTTCTATAATGTCGCTCAAAGAACAGCTCTAGCCTGGAGTTTAATGTTATCATTCCACATACAGAGAATTTCTTATTCCTACCCTTCATCAGAATTACATTAAATAAAGTAGTCAAATAGACTTGGGGTCAGATTGAGTCAGCTAACCGACTACTTCATTTACAGACATCTATCTCAACATAACCATAATATAGTTTATAGTGATTGGTCTCGGTTTGGTTTCTTCTAATTGGAAAAGAAATGGAAATTATCTTCTAATTACAAATTCAGGAGCTATTTATGCCAATATTACTTGTATAATATGACATACCTGCAGAAAGCAAGTCCTCTCAGAGCATTCATAGCTTCACCTGAAAGAGCAAAGTCCTGCCTGTACTACCAAATGCTTTTTATGACGCTCTCATGAAACACAAATAAGCCTTTCTGTGCAGTTTTAACTTTTTTACTATCAGTCATTTAAGAAGTTGATTCCATTTGGACCAAAGTTAATGACACAAGCTTCATTTTATGAAATCATCTCTAGAATGGCACTATGAAGAGGCATCTTTATGGGAACTTAATTACATTGCAATATTCAGTAGTTACATAATGCAAAATCAGTTGCAATGACTCTTCCCCTCTAAAAAACGCAATAGGCTTGACTGTTTAACCTCAATGAAATCTGATCTGAACATTTCCCAGCCACTGGGACATGACCAATTGCATTCAGGCTTCATTCTAATGTCCATCCTCAATATTTGCAACCGAAACAGAAGGAAATCCACCCTACCTCAATGGGACTGAAGTTTCACTTGTCTCCAAGTCATTTCTGGAGCTATTACTTTCCTCATCTGCCCTGTACACCACCTAACTCCAGCCTGCAAGAAGTCACATGTATCTCTCAGATTGAAAAAAAGGACTGCCCCTCCTCAAGTGTAAACAGTGTCCACACTTCCTTCACTGCCACAAGGAGTAAATAGTCTCCTGCAAGTCTTTAATCAAACAAGGACGGCCCCCAAAGTTGAAATCTGGTGACCAAATTTAGTTTGTTTTTTTTTTTTTTACTAACTAGAGCATGAAAGGGCCTTTCTTCCACCATTTTCATGGTTGGGCTTTAACAACATTGCTTGATGTTGGAGCACAAAGAAACAGGTTCTGCAGGGTAGGATTTGAAGCCACCCCTGGACTCAGAGGAAAATGATGTAATCAATTGTGCACTTGGGGAAAAAAAGAAGAGAAGAGAAGAGAAGAGAAGAGAAGAGAAGAGAAGAGAAGACGTGTCTGAGTAAATACATTAATAAACCTGTGGAAATGATAAATACAACTAATCAAGTGTTTGTGACATCAAATCGTGTAGTCCAGAATATAAATAATACAGCAAAAATGTGTGGTTCAGCACTGAATTGGGGGGGGGGTTCATACTTAAGGCAAATGATAGAAAAAATAGTCCAAAATTATTTGGCAAACTGTCACTCTAAGAAGGATATTGTCAGCCTAAGAAGACTTTTGCTCTTCTATTTTATGGTCAGATGAAAGAAAAATTTAATTGTTTGGCTACAATGACATATACTTCATATGGTGTAAAAAAGAAAAAGACTTTAACCATAAGAACATTATCCTCACTCACAAACATGGTGGTGGGAGCCTAAAGATTTGGGGTGTTTTTCAGCCAATAGAGAGGGGAACCTAATCACAGTAAATGGCATCATGAAAAAAACAATAACATATCAAGAATCTAAACATCAGGCAGTCTGCAGAGAAACCTTGGGCACCAGTGGACATTTCAGCGCAACAGCCGAAAAACACACAGCAAAAATGGTGAAGAAATGGTTAGCAGACAAAAAACATGAATGTTTTGCAGTGGCCCAGCCAGAGTCCTGACTTGAATCCTACTGAGAATCTGTGGAGGAAACTAAAGACTCTCCAATCTGAAAGAGATGGAGCTCATCACTAAAGATGAATGGGCAAAAATACCAGTGGATATTAATACATGCGAAAAGCTGGTCAGCAATTATAGGAAATGTTTGCTTTAATAGCCAATAAAGGCTGATTATTAGAAGGGTATGAATAATTCTGAGCTTCACTGCTTCTAAATAAATAAATAAATAAATATTAATACTTATATATATATATAAATGTGTGTGTGAGTGAGTGAGTGAGTGACACTACAAAATATGCTGTAGCTAGATTTTAAATCACTCACTAAAGAGTTAAAAACGCACACCTGGCAACCCTTACGCCTTCCTACCGTCTATACAGAAGGCGCTGTTTTCACACAGCGGACCAATGGAAAGCCGTATTCAGCACACGTGATTAAAACGGAAGCGAGCGGTGGAAGGTTTCGGTCCAAAAGACGAACTGTGTACTGATAACTCCTGGACAGCAGTGAGCACGCTGTGTAGTGTATTAAGTTTAGATTTATGTTAAGTGAAGTGTCTCTTTTTTCGTCACCGTCGGCGCTCAAACCTCAAGTTAATGTCACGCACGCGCACAAACCGCCCCTATCGACCCCCCCACCGGACCCCGTCCAGATAAAGTTATTGTTTTAGGTTATTAAACCCCCACAATGCCACTTACAGCTGCAAATCAGCCGCAGCTAATTCGCTCCTCTCAGAAGGATGATTACTATCAAAGCAGCCTCAGAAACAACACAAACGAGGCTGTCCAGTCACTTGCAGGTGAGTCTCTGTTTACACTGGGACACTGTACTGGGAATGGCGTTCAGGTTCTCTGACTGTTTGTTTCAATGCACCTTCAGGCTCCAAACGGTGGCTACAATGGAGAAAAGAACTGGAACTGCTGTCAGACCTCACCTACTATCTTCTAACAACTCTCTCAGGTGGGCGACCCTCTCAGACAGGACCAGACCTCCCATAGACCGAGATCAAAGACAGGACCAGACCTCCCATAGACCGAGATCAAAGACAGGACCAGGCCCCCATAGACCGATATCAAAGACAGGATCAGACCTACCATAGACAGAGATCAAAGACAGAACCAGACCTACCATAGACCAAGATCAAAGACAGGACCAGGCCCCCATAGACCAAAATCAAAGACAGGACCAGACCTACCATAGACCGAGATCAAAGACAGAACCAGACCTACCATAGACCGAGATCAAAGAGAGGACCAGGCCTCCCATAGACCGAGATCAAAGACAGGACCAGACCAAGATCAAAGAGAGGACCAGGCCTCCCATAGACCGAGATCAAAGACAGGACCAGACCAAGATCAAAGACAGGACCAGACCTCCCATAGACTGAGATCAAAGACAGGACCAGACCTACAATAGACCGAGATCAAAGACAGGGCCGCACAGTATACTGTTTAAGTATCATAATCAAGATGTGTATGTGCACGATAGTCACATTACTACAACATTTCTACCCATCTTATTTTTCCTTTATCTACCAGAGGGGATTAGAAGTGTGCTGTATAATTTTTTTTAATCCAGTCTTCTCTACACAGAGGGCATTATTAATATCATAATGTTGGATCCTGAATTTTTAATATCACAGTATATTTCACAGAACAACAAAACATCACTTTCATTTTCTTTCTAATATTGTACAGCCCTTGTTCGAGAGGTAGAAGTCATTTTATCAGACATACCTACCTAAAGATGCACTTTGTAGATATGCCACATTGTAACTGTTGCAGTGCTATTAGCGGCAACAGTGTTGCTTCAGTTTTCACACCACCCTTGTAATTTGTAAATGGGTGCTTATTTCACTATACATGACTACCGTTGAGTGTTTTGTTGATAATCATGTTGATAATCATCATGTTGATAATATTTTGATAGAATGATGTTGACACATCCCCCAAAATTTACATAGACCTAGCGCACAAGCCAAGCCATTTAGAGCTGAGTTCATCAAATAATTCACAAGCCCAACATACAAGATATATACAACATATAAAAACTGTGACAACATTAGTGTAAGCGCACCTGTCAATTTTGGCCACTTGGGAGTATCGGCTAGCTCCCTTTGTTTCCAGAGTTATTCTATTCAAGTCAGTTGGGAATTCTTTGGGAAATTCTTTGAAGGGAGCAAGGACTTGAACAAGAACGTGAAGTGGCCAATGATGCTGCTTAACCTGTATTTTTCCCCAACCAAAATCATTATTGAACTATTTATACATCAAATAAAAGACTAAATAATTTGATTGGCTGTTCTATGGGACCTTTAAACACAGATCATTTATTAACAATTATCTGTCAACAACTGATTCCAGTGTCAGTGAGGTAGATTGGTGCTCATTTCTGCAACAACAAAAGGGCTACAGTTAGTAACTTGCATAGTGCTTGCAAAGTGCACTTTTATGGAATGTCTGTGTGATAAAATGATACTTAGTATTGGTAAGACTTATATGTACCTGTTAAACTGATGACTCTGTAACTCAAAGTCATGCTCTAATTGCTGTCTCTTATTGTCACCCACCCATTTATGGTGTTTCCCTGCAGGATATCAGACATTAGGTGAGGAGTATGTCAACATTGTCCAAGTTGATCCCACAAAACGCAGAGTTCCTTCTCGTCTGCGTCGGGGCACCCTCATCATTCTTCACACCTTTGCTCCATACCTCCTGGACAAGATACTGATCTGTCTAGAGCATGAGTTGGAGGCTGAGGAGCAGAATGCTCCGCGAGAGATAACACTAACCTGTAACCCAATGTCCTATGTAAAGGCATGGATACACTGCACTGTTAGGATGCTTAATGAACATCAGAGGAAATCTTTAAAACCTGTGGTCTTTGCACTGCAACAGGGCTTCACTCTCTTGTACAGGCTGCATGTCGCCTTGTTCTATGTTGGCGGCACCTTTTATCATTTGGCCAAAAGGACTACAGGCATCAGCTATGTAAGTAAGACTGTCTTTTTCATGCAGTATTCTTTATGAAATGACCTGGAGTCAATGTCAAAGTCTTGTACATTTACTAAAGAAGCATAGCACAGCTGTAGTTGCTGTAACTTCATACCACATGGTTAAATAGGTAAAGTGTAAACTTATCGCTTACATTGGATTTGTGATACATAATAAAATACATCCTTTTTCTTTCAGCTTCGAATACAGGGGATGGCAGGGGATGAGAAAGTTATCCGTAATAGCTACAGGCTTTTAGGAGCAGTCTCACTACTGCAGCTGGCCATCACACTGACACTGCAATTTAACAACCTGAGACAGAGACAGCGTGCCAGGCAGGAGTGGAAACAGCACAGGAACCTTCCCTCAAGGTGAAACTCTATGCAGATCCAATATTAAAGACATCTTTTGCTGAAAATGAAATATAAACAGACAAAGGAGATTAATAAGATCAGAAATCACTCGCCTCAAATTTTGCTTAGCTAATGTTTCAGCTATGTTACTTGCTGTTTTCTTAAATTATAGAATGTCAGATATTATCAGACACCCATTCTGATGAATGCTTTCAGCTCTTTAAGTGGCACCCATTGCTGATACAGATGTACAAATGAACCTACAAAGCTTGCCCTGTACAAAATTGCAAAAGCCCAAATGTACAGTTGATGTGCCCTATATGTATGTGGCAAAAAATGCACTCCTCTCCATGATGGTTAAGAAAGAGGATTGTCATGGCTGGTTTTACCTATGCTTTAAAAATTGTCGTACAAATACACATTTTATATTCTGGGGAATACTGTTTAAATACTGCACTGCTCTCTCAATTGACTCTATTGATCAGCTATATTTCAGGTGAGAGAAAATTGTGTATATTAGCTTTCACTGAACTGTTTAAAATGTTTTTCACTTGGAAACACCAATCCACAACCCCCTGACAACTATCTACTTTCCTAAAGTCATATTTCCACCGTCTCTATCATGACAAGCAGTCGCTAGAAGGTTTGGAAATGTCTTATTCATGGCATTAATCTCTATACACAGTCCACAGGCAGTTAAGTCACCGTCTTCTCGGCCCTCCCGCTGTATCTTGTGCTTAGAGGAGCGGAGGCACCCCACCACAACCCCCTGTGGCCATCTCTTCTGCTGGGAGTGCATCACAGAGTGGTGTAACAATAAGGTAACATATATAAACTTATGAATAAATTCACACTACCAGTCTACTCTGTATTTACCCCAGAGGTCATGTACTGAATTATTAAAATGCTGTTTTTATTTACAACCTTTCTCTAAGTACCACATAGCTTGTACATATTCATGAGATTGCACTGGTTTACAAAGCACAAAATCAATGAGTTTATGCTTTTCCGACCTCTTTTTCAGACGGAGTGTCCTCTGTGCCGAGAAAAATTCCAGCCTCATCGTCTTGTTTACCTGAGAAGCTACAGTTAGATGAAAACGAAGATAGAAAATATGTTTCCTTGACAGAATTAATTTCCCTAATCTCTGATAGAAATTTTAGGTATTAAATGGTTTGTTCTGAAAATAAATTATGTTCCAAATCTGATACAGATACAGACAGATAACTGTTCTTTTTCCATTTTTATTTTTCCAGGAACTGCACATCACCTATTCCTGTCTAGGTTCACTTTTATAAAACTAGGAGAAGCAGAATTGCTTTTTAATGGAATAAATGGGAGAGATAAAATGATCAGACAAAGAATAATATATTTCGGACCGTGATGCTCTATTTAAAATGAATGAACATGGTGAATTTGCATCTGCCATAGAGGTGGCTAAGGTTCACAAGCTAAACAAACATACAGTTTAACAGTACAATACTGTGAAAATACAAGAGATCTTTTGTAGTTAGTATTATTTAAATGTATATTTGCATTTTTCAGTAGATGTTTTTGTGAAAAGATGTGAAAAATATCCCACACATACATATATATGGACAAACTCAAGGGGAAAATACATTTCCATTAAAAAAACACACAATCACGCAAAACACGAGAAGGGCCTTCATTCATTAGTTAAACAAGCTTCAAAGCTTTCATCTTTAAGAGACTCTTAAGTTAACAGGGGTTTCGGTTTGTCTTTCCACTATGGCAGGATGACTCCGTGCTGTGGGGCTGAAAAGATGTGGAGATGATCAAGATGCTCTTATAGAGAAAAGGAAACGGATACAAAAAAAAGCATTTTGGACTTTTATTTGAACCATTTGGACATAAATAAAGGTTGATCTCAGATTTTGTACTGTTCTGTATTTGTAACACACATTGTGAGCCTTTTGTTTCATTTTCAGACACTTAGCTTGCAAAACTGTTAGTTAGGTGCATGTTGGCACTTAATTCCCTTTACAAAGTTTGCAGAAACATTTGGTTTTTACTTCATGCACCTGTAAATATACAAGTTTTTATTCTTGTTTTCTTGTCAGATACTATGTTCATTAATGAGTGGAGAATATACATTTAGCAGTGTTAAAAATGATCCCAGGTCAAGAGAGCAAAATTGGAAATGTTCTGATTGGGAGGGTAGATGGTGCTCTCTCCCCATGTCCCACCCATCTGTAAACCATTGTATTCCTTCTGAGCACATTCGCTGCGCAGGAATGATGCAGTAGTTAGTAGTTTGAATAGAGGCAGTGGGTGACTTCATGTGTATCAGAGGAGACTTGTCTGTTTGTCTTTAACAACTAGTGTTGGGACCATTGTATATGATAGTCATAACAGGGGTGGTTATTTGGCACTTCCAAATTAGGGGGGAAATTGGAGTTAAAAAAAAAAAGTTATAAAGATCTATATGATCTATAGGTTATTTTTATTTCCCCTAAGACAAAAAAAATCTTCAGAAAGATATTTTTCCTTTGGGATACCAATCTCTTCAGTGGCTCCTCCCAAAGGAGCAGTAGTACTTTAATCTGGATAAGCTTCTTAAGCCACCCCACGTGTCTAGGTTTTCTGTAACCTGTGACTAAAACTGATACGGGTCATTTTGCTGGACACACATTTAACTAATGTGATTACATTGCTGAAAGGTAAGTGCTTTTAAATATTTCATAGGTCAATAGATAGCATGTAATATTAAACAATGAGTGTTGGGTCAGGCTGTGTTAGAGTCTATATCTCTACAATTACTATTGATGGTGTAATTTGTTCTAGATTATGCACATTTGCCAATAAGATATCTGTTCCACTTTCAGGTAACAAAAAGAATGATCTATTCTTCTTCCCGGACTACACGGAAGAAAAGGTCACAGGTGCCAAGCAATTGTTGTGCCAATGAGGAGAACATTGATGAATTACTGGAAGTTCTGTTCAGTCTGAATGGTAACTTTAATGACCATGTCCTCAAGATGCCCAGAACATGTGAACACTGATCTTGACCTGATTTGGAACAGGAAAAGAAATTTCATGGTGTCCCAAAGGATGTGAGAAATACGTCTGAAAGGTTAAAGCCATCAGTTCCCCTCACCTGGAGCTTCAGTTCTTACACATCTGGCAGCAGATGGAATTGAGCATAGTTATCTAGAGTCTAACAGTGGTTTCTTGTTAAAGTCCAAAGCACCCAAGACCATGGAGGACAGACTAACCCGCACTGATATGTACAATACTGACCCTGACAAAACACAACAGAAAGAAGCTTTGGGATCTCGAAAGCAAACTGAAAGTCATTCCACATTTCACAATCTCCTTGAATCCTCATGGATGTCTGCCACTTTCCACCGCTCAGTTTTAGCCCTTGACAGCAAAGAGGTGGCCTCCACTGCAAAACCTCAAGCTTCTGATTTTGCAGTCCCTGCCTTGCTACTCTACTCCCCCAGAATAACTCTTCCCATCAGAAGGTCACAGCATAATTTTCTTCCCCTGGGCAGTTTTATGCATGTGCAACACGAACGTGAGCTGCAACATAGTAACTCTCACAAATTGGCCCAGTCTGACAACATCCCTTGTGTTTTGTCACAGGAGTATGTGGTTAATACAAAGCCTTTCACAGGTGGGCTTCCAGTGCCTGCGTGTTCATCTAAGCCCAGTTCAGATAAGGAGCTACATGCCGGATGGCTTGTAGAAGCCAACAGATCGGCCTTAGATGGACAAGCCAACAAAACTAGATTGGCACACCAGGCAGCTCATGTTGAAAGACTTGAGATAAAAGAGAATGTGAGTCAGACGGACCCAAGAGGCAAACAAATCTCTGAGAAGAAGAGCCAGTTCAAGAAAGATCCAAGACTGGTGGATACTCCCAGAGGGTCAGATGGATATCAGGCAGGGAAGGCTGGTAGGAGGTCTGTGCATTTGTGTATAGACTGTCATAGTACTCAGTTTGGTCAAGGATGTTCTATACCAAGTAGCAGGCATGATGGAAGAAGAAGTAAACTACATCCCAAAGGTGTATCATCAAAACACAATCTATTCACACCTGGAAAGCAGGTCAGTTGATGCTTTTGTATTTTGTTGGCCTAAGGGGTCAGTTTCCTGTGCAGTAATCTAATATTCTGTACAGAAGTCCAACCAGGTCTTTATCTTGTTTGAGCAGCTTCAAGCACTGGCCTGCATCTCCACCACTGATGAGGAGATAGCAGAAAGGTAAAATAAAATAAAAAATTAAAAACAAACAAAAAATAAATACCTTTTTAATCTAGTATCTGCTAAATCAACCCACACTTCAAAGTCGTTTTGCTGAACGGAGTCTTCTTGGTTTCTGTTAGTAATTACACACAATTTGTCCTTGCTTTGATTACTGGCTCCAAACCACTGTAACTCTGCACATAGTGAAAGTCTACAGCTCTTCTGGGCTAAGTTACTTACCGACTGGATTGCATGAAAAAAATGACAAATGCGAATTGCAAATGTTTGCATCATGTTTCACATGCTTCCTTAATTACAACTCACACCCCTGCAGATCACGAAAGATGGACACCATTATAAAATGCACAATGAGAAATCCAAATCCACCAAAACTACCACTAGATTTTCAGTTATGTTATGAAAACACCAGAATTAATATACTTATTCTGTGTTAAACTTTCCATTATCATTGTAACGTAATACTTAGTTACCATAAAATATTCAATGCATCTGCCATGTAATACATAATACAGTGGAAAACATGTATCTTCAAAATGGCAACCTTACAGGAAAAGGCAACAGTGCTCTTAAATTTGAATGGAAGTTAAAGTAAAATACAATAAAATAATGTATAAAATAAAGATCTATTTACATAGTAAATAAAGAATTATTTACATAGTGCACAGAGCAGCTACAGGCTTCAAACCAGAGAGAAAATATAATGAACAAAAACAGACACTTGGTTTTGTTTGGACAGATGTGTTCTAACAAAAATGGTACTTTATAGTTTGGAAATGAGGCTGAGAATGACCCAGCACCCAAATAATACCTGCTCTGTGGTGGTCCTGTATGGACCTGACCATTGTAGATCAGGGTGGAATAAGGATAATAAAGTAAACAGAGAAGTAAGTTGACTACAGTACTAAGTGCTCAAGTATGGTATGAGGAGCTGATAAAATGGTCAGTAAATGTGGAAACAGAGAGGTAGTCATAATGTTAGAGCTGATCACTGTACAGTGGAATCTCATAATAATTGCATTGTGCAGAAACACACTGCACACCCACACTGATTCTTATCTTCCTCAATATGATACCTGTGTGTGATGCAAGCCACTAGTAAATTAATATTGTTGCTAATTGCATTTTAGACTGAAATTAATTTATTTGGATGATTTATAAATAAATATGAAATTAACTTGTTGGTCAAAAGATCCACACTGTGGACAGTTACATGCTGTTTTCTTGGCCTCATAAGTCAGGATCAAAGTAACATCATACATGTACCCTAACTACCAGAAGTATCCTATCTAATAATTGCAGTCTCATCATTGTAATTATATCTGGATTAAATCCCAGTTTAGATGCCAAAGGAACTGCATGTTTACTGCTCTGTCCACGTGTCCATGCTCAACCCGCATTCAGACATCACTGATTATGGGTTATAGAGCAAAATGGAGCCATCTGCTCTCTTTCAGAATAAAAATCCTGAAAGGGTTAATATGGATGCATATATAAAAAACAAAAAAAAGGTTGTTTTTAGGTTGTTTTATGTTATTTTATTTCCTATCCTCAATCTAATCATTACAAATAGGATTCCTGCAATGTTATCAGAACGTGATCAAATTCAATCAATAACTTAATTCTCTTAATATTTACAGCTTGAATGAAGACAAATTTGATGAGCTCCTGAAAATAACATCTGGAATGTTTATCACTTTTTAAAGAATAAAAAACACACATCAAACTATGAAAATATCCTGCAAAATTAGCCTGGAGCTGTAAAGGATAAATAAAAACTAAAAAAGGTCATTCTACTCCATAGAATTTTCCATAGATCCAAAGAATATTTTTGCTAGCTCACTATTTTAAAAACCACATTTGAAACATGAGGGATTTCATAGCATATAGTTATATATATATATAAAACATTTTTTCTTGATGTTCTACTTGATGTTCTACAATTTGAAAGCTATTTTTTTTAGTTAGTGAAATGTCTTCCAAATGTGCACACAGGTTCCAGGCCCTGTACTGGTTCCGTCTGCTGTTGCGGTGCTTTAGGCAATGGCATGCGGCACTGAGTTCTAACACTAAAGCACGGCTTTATCACCAGAGAAGTCTTCTCAGCAAAGCTCTGTCAGCTTTCCAGCAGGCGGTTCTGCTCCACCATGCTCAAGTGGACTCTGCGGACAGTGGGCAGAGTGTACTAATACTTGCACATGCTTTTCACCAGGTGAGGAGAAATAGGGGCAGTTTAAAGCAGTGGTTCCCTGTGTAGGGGATCATTCTGCTTGTGAGATGACCACTGAAAAAAGCACATAGACTGATATCGTTGAGAAAGATTTGTCCTTGAAAACTTCCACCCCAATACCATGTTACTTAATGCCACTAGAGTGATTGGGAGTGTGAAATGAGGCCTGAATATGCGATATATGTTTTGTTGTAGCAAGTCTCTAAATGGTCCTAAATTTGCTAAGCCTGAGCCTACAAATAGTAGACATATTGCTTCAAGCAGTACTGAGCTCATGTTCTACAGCTTATAACTTAGAACACAATAACTTACAACCTCTCTTTATACTTTACGATAAACCTGGTGCTTTTGTATCTCTGCCTTCAGGATTGTTTTATTTGGGTGCTCAGCCCAGGCTGAAACACTCCTTATAACAAGTGTGCGAGGCTAGTAAGTTGGTATATGTAAATTTGTAAGGTCACAGACGCAGTAGAATAGGGTCACCCATCATCAGCCTAGTTCCTCTTATTTCCTTAGCTAATCAATTTCAGTAAGTTGGGAATTCGTCCAATCATTTGGCGACATGAGAAAGAGGAATTGAACAATCAGAATCAGAATTACTTTATTAAACCCAGAGGGAAATTTCAAATTCTTACAGCTGCGCTCATCTATTTAAAAAAAATAAAAAATAATAACAGAATAATCAAAACTTTGAATCAACTACCTCGTAGTAGTGAGTGGATATGAGTGAATGCTTAATTTTGTTACTCTCAAATACTGTCAAAACAAAATCAAATAAATAGGGTCTTATTACATTCACTGTCCCCTGCACCCCAGATTAGTCAGGGCTGGGCCACCAAAAATCTTATACTATGTCACTGTAAAAGCTGGCAGCTCTGCCATTAAACCAAGTATAAAATATAATATAAAATATAAATATAAAATGTTTTAAAATATGTAAACATCTTATTTAACATACTGAAAGGTGAGTGTAAGGAAATAAAGTGCTGTTGTATTGTGACAGTTTGGCTTTTTATCTGCTCAACTGTTGGGGCCCCTATAAACGATTTCCACATATTTCTAAGCATTCAAGTAAAGTCAATGCACAATGACTGCAAAATCAATAGTTATAAATGTTGACTGACTCACCGATATTACACAGCTATATTTCACAAAACATAACAGCGGGTAATGCATCCACCCTGAATGTAAGAATGTGTGCAACTCGAAATGTCAGTGGGCTTCTTCACCTTCTACACAGGGTGAGGAAAATCAATTCAACTTCCACCCTTTTCTAACAGACCCAGCTTTACATCCTTTGTTTCAGTGGAAACAGGTTTGCGAGAGGAGACAACTGGCAGGGATGGGCTCAGAGATTTTCACTCAAGACCACATTATTGCATTACGAAGAAGACTTGTTAAGGCCAGTGATGCACTACCACCAAGGATAACCCACAGCTCCTGGAGGAGCCACATCCAGAGCCAGCGAATTCACAGAGCAGCTGTGATTCACCACCAGTAAGAATAACTGCTACATCTCACACTATTGCTGCCTACCCTGCAGAGTTTGTGCAATAACAGCTCATGTCTGACATTGCCTCACTAGCTCTGAACTAGCTTAAGGTTTAATGAAACCCTCGTGTGTGGAGGAGCGAGTCTCAGACCTTTGAACTAGCATCTTTCAGTGCTCTCTGCTTTAATTGGTAAGCTGGGGGGATGGATGTTGATGTGTTTCCATTTTACATTCAATTCACAAACTGCAATGGATCTGTGAGAGAAGTCAAGCAGCAGTATGCAGAGAAAAAGGGAAGGGAAGGCTTTCTACTAGATTAAGGAGCATTGCCTTAAGGATCTGCTTACATTCAGTGACAAGCGTTCGTGAAATCAAGATGTTACATGATCACAAACCCACTTCATCCCAACACCCCAACTTGTCCCAGACATATTGGATAGAGCACTGTCATTCCAGAGACCAGTTCCACTGCTTTCTGTTCCTTTAGCCCACAGCCATTATGTTCATGTTTATCTAATGCATAATGCATAGCTCCTTTTCATTTGAACAGACAGTAGTGCAAGTGACAGTTTGCTCTACCTACTGTGCCTACTGTCCCCCCAGAGGTAGGTATAGCCGGTACTGTGCAAACATTAGTGTTTTTCCACACTCATGCCCAACAACTGTCTAACAACCACGGCGACACACTGTCCTTGTGTGATCCACCATGATTTCATGGGTTGACATAAAATGTGAGAAGGCCAGAATATCACTGGAATATTTGTCTCTTTTCCTTGGTTTCACTTGTAAAGAGGAGAATGAGGGATAAAGAAAGAGAAGGTAAAGCATGGGAGTTATTCTCTCTACACAAGAGAGCAAGAGGAAAAGAACAAGACAGGGGGAGGGACACCTAACAACTTTTACCATATCAATAGATATCATATTTAATTTTTATTGTTATTGTTTAAATATACCACAATTCCCACAATACCGTTCAAATCCTAGCTTAAGGTTTAAGGTTTCACTCATGCTTGAGAAATTTGGTTTGGCTTTGTATTCATCAGTCTGCACCATCCACATGGAAGCTTCATCCACTCTGTATGACTGGTGATACAGTTTGGTATGAATACATGTACTTTTACACTCTTAGTAGCTATGAGTAGATGAAATAGAAATGTGTTACAAAATGTTTGGGATTTTTACTGCACAGAACCTTTTTTTCATCTGGCTATTGTCCTTGTTTTAAATATGATCTTTATATGTTTTTATATGTTTCATTCTCCATGTTTACACTTCATTAATTCTATATTGTTGGCATCCTCAATATCTCCTTAATCCATTCTCAACAGAACCATCACTGACATAGATCTGTTTGTGAACTGTTCATTTTGAAAGTCTGGACAATCTCTGACAATGAACTCGTTTTTGCTGATAGTTGTGAGCATCCCAAACCACACACTGCCACAAGCCTTCTTCTGAATAACAGTTTATCACTTTATTCCCAAGTGTATTCTGGCACTCTGGTATGTTTTCAATTGTGCCATTTAAGGAGTATAAAGCCCCCTCTGCATTATGTGATATGGCTGAGCTCCATTCATGAAGTTGCAATTGAGATCCAGAACTAATTATCCAACATCTGTACTTAAACGCACATCAGTGCTCTTGTGGCTGGATGCAATCAAATCCTCACAGCATTGTTCCAACAACTTGTGAAAAGCCTCCCCAGAAGAGTAGAGGCTGTTACTGCAGTGAACAGGGGACAAATTTCCTGATAATGCCTTTTATTTCAATATAAATGTTGTTTATCAGTCTGGAAGACACAATAAAATGTTTTCATGTTTAATTTATTCATAAGAGATTGGAAAATGGTTATGCAAATCCGTTCTAGTACATAAAATATTTTAGTACATAAAACATTAAGGAGAGCAAAATAAAAGACTGATGCAAGATTTGTTGAAAAGCTCATTCATGATCACAATTTCAGTCAAAAAGTTAAACTGTCATTTTATATTCATTACACATAAAGTGACATTTAAAAAGCACAGAGTGAGGTGACCAATATATGACTTTGCACTCATTGGTCAGAGACGTTGAAGCTAGTGGACAATTATTGCTTTATTATTATTTTCTTTTCCTTTTTTTTCTCTTGGGCATGTGTATATATGTAGATATTCGTTCTGCTAATAAATCAGTGATCTAAAGGACAACTTTCCTCTGCCTGCTTCATTGGTCCGACCCCTACACTACCCAGGAAGTGGGCCCAGATTTTTGTAGATAAAGCACCCTAATTCATCGCATTGGCTTATAGCGTATGAAAACCAGAAATCCAGATTAGAACATTTTAATTCAAATTTGAGTAACTTACTAATCACAGTATCAACTTTTAAACAAAAAAGCTTGAAATATATCACTTCAAATGTAATGAATATGAAATATGACTTAATTGTTTAATTGAAGTATCAAAAACCTTTTTCACAGTATTCAGGGTTTTTTTTTTAGATCCGCTAGTACATGAAAAATATAGAATATGTCTTATTAAAGAGACTGAGTTCATTCAATATCAACCTCAAGTATCATATTTTAGGATTCTGCCAAGCTGAGGTCAGTGCCTTTTGGTGAACATGCGGTGGGCTTGGAGTTACACACTTCACCTGCAAGGCCAGTCGTGATACACAACTGATGTGTGTTCCCATATTTGACAGACATGAACGCTGACTGAGACTTTTTCAGAATACTATTCTAATGCAGTTTGGAATCATTTCTTTGATATTTTCTTCCATGTCAACAGTGATGTGAATTTTATGTGAATTTTAGTTTCATGCTCTGAATTTCTAGGACCTTCCCAAATATGCTCTATTGGATTCTGATCTGGGGACTGGAAGGTCCTCTGAAATTCACTGAAAACACTGGCCTGTTGAAACCAGTTTGAGGTGACTTTGCGACATCGTACAGTAGCATGCTGGAAATAGCCGCAGAAGATGGAACAGTACTCAAACAGGCTTTGGCATTCACGCCAAAAACCTCATAGAAGTTCTTCGTAAAGAAAATAATAGTTTTTCTTTTTCACTCTCTACTCTCTACTGCTCTACTTTTTACTTTGTCACACTTTCCTTTTCTCTGCCCAAGTAATAGGAACTCTCTTGGGGCCATGTGTCAGTTGTGTGCCCTTAGTTTCTACATAATTGGAGCAAATTCAGATAGAAATTCTCAATGAAAATTACATCTGAGCCAATTAGTCCCTCATCGTTATGCAGAGACCACTGGCATTTCAAAGAGCACAGCTGTTCTCCACTCCACAAGATTAGAAAGGTTAGAAAGTCTTAGTAAGACTCTTGGGGTGGGGGAAGGATGAGGTACTTCATTTGCACTTATAGGATTTGCACACTATTGGTCTGAAGTTACAGCCCAGTAGAGGGTATCTGATTGTGTTTTAGTGCATATTGATCGTGTGTTATTTGCCCCCTTCAGTCTATCAGTTCTGTACAAGCATTGGTTGCTGTGGAGACGAGCTTGGTGGAAGCACATCTCCAGAGCCCAACTGCAGCAGCAGGCATGTGTGTGGAGTAATCGGAGGCTGCGTAGCAGGACCTGGACTACATGGCTTTGCTTCTGGCAGAAAAGACTGCAAACCATACACCTGCACAGGTACAGTTCACCAGGCAAGTTCATCTCACATCTGCAGTGTAACTGATCTGTCAAGACATGTTTGATGAAGTTTAAATCTATAATGGTTAATTGATGATTGGTTTAAATAAAAGCATACCCACACCTAGGCTTTAAATAAAAACCTCTCTAGCAAAGCATAATTGTCAGCAAGCTAGTAATAGTAATTATACTCATTGGACCCACTGTGATATGCACACATGGGAATTAGATCTCCGCATTTTACCTATCCACACACAGTGATACACACATACACTAGTGAATTCACACAGCAGGGGGCAGTGAGCACATGTGCCTGGAGCAGTGGGCAGCCCTATCTTCAGCGCCTGGGGAGTTCAGTGCCTTGTTGGGGAGTCCAATGCTTTGCTCAAGGGCATTTCAGTTCACTTCCAGTTCAGGGATTCAAACTGGCAACCTTCCAGTCACAAGGCTAGTTCCCTAACAACCAGGCCATGGCTGCTGGTTTCTAGAAGAAATGAGGAAGATTATTGTAATATATCAGTCTAGATCAGGGTTCAAGGACACTCCTATTGCTCTGAGACGTAAATACAAATACCAAAATACAATGACAGCCATTATCTCCAAACGCCAAAAGTTGGAACAGAACTGAATGTCCCCAGAAGTGGCCAAATAACAAACAATTCTTCATTAGCAAAGCAACAACTAATCCAGAATGTCACAAAGTAATCCAGCTGAAGGAGCTGCAGGCCTCACACATGGTCAGTTTTTGTAATTCTCTGAGAAGGATTCTCGGCAAAAATGGCATGGAGAGCTGCAGGGCAAAAAAGAACATCAACAGTTTACGACCTGTCACATATGGAGGTGGCAGTGTCATGTACCATAATGGACTGAGGCATTCAGCTCTCTACCAGAAAACTTTCAGAGTCCATCATTCTCTCATCATCATGTTTCTCCTATATGCTTCTCTGCACAGGCTGGTCCTTCAGCGTTGGCACCAGTACACCCAGAGGATCCGGTTGATGCGGCTTGTGCAGACAGTGGAACAGCTTCGATCCATTCATACACTATCTGGTGAGTGGAGGTCGTCCAAAAAATGTCCCAGATTCACTCCCTTACATAAAAATGACAGACAGCACCTGACAGCAGTGTGTTATATTATCGTAGATCCCTGCAACCTTCCCCCATACACACACATGCACAGCACATACACACCATTCCTGTCCTGACAGCCTAGAGCCTCAGGGCATGAACCTACCTCAGCTGAGGAAAGGCTGTTAGGTCAAGGGAACAGAAACTGATGGATGGCTTTGTGGCTCCTCAGTAACATTCAGGAGATGGAATCGGGCAACAGAGATGAAGGAAGCTATGCAGAGACTACACCATCTACAGGACAGAGGGAAACTGCAGGCTGCATTTAGGAAATGGCTACAGAGATCATGGGTGAGAGTACAGATGAAGAAGCTACATGAGAGGAGTCATAAGGCTCATTTAGCAAGGTAGGTCAAGCTGTTTATATTCTTTCCAGTAGGCATGGTTTTTCTGTTGGCTCTTTCCACTGGTGCACTGATCTTTGAGCTTTTCCTTATTTCCCCAGGTCGGTCTACTGATTAGTTTCAGCCAAACTTGTGTTCAAAGCAAAGTAGTTAGAACTGCATTAGATGTTGCAGCAGCTTGGGGTTGCTTAGTTGTCACCTCAAGCAACAGTCTTGCATTAATACCAATTTCCCCAGGGGCAGGAGGGAAAGGCAGTTCAAACTCTCAGTATGGCAGCGAGTGGCTAAAAGTACTTGCACTCTATCAAGGGAGTGCCAATCCATAGTATAACCCAGTTGGCCTAATTGACTTGATATTGATTAAGCTCCATTTCCTGTGGTTCCTTTTCATTCCTTATTTTTATACAAGCTCTGGTACTGTGTGTTGCAGAAAGGTCAGATAAAGTCCAACCTGTTGGGATCTTTGTACTAACAGCTGGTTGGATACACGCAGTTTAGAACTTGTGATGAGAAATGTAAAATTCTGAGGGATTCTCACTCTTCTTTTTTTATAAACTGTCAAAAATAAAGGATTGAGCACAGACATTTTTACACTGAACAGGGAATATACCGTAGATTTTATATAATTGTATCGCTGATGATATGATATGCATAGTCATTTAAGGTGGTTGGTTGTGAAACAGTGTAGAGAAACTTGCTGAATGGAATATAGAAACTTAATATTAATAAAAGCTTTGATCTTTGTGATTAAAAAAAAATAGATGGCTGAAAACCTTTGCTTAGTTTGATAACTGGATCTGTTCAAATGTCAAAGTTGAGTGTATTTGTGGCAGGTTTTTTTCTGCATGGAAGGGACTGGTCACACACAGAACAATGCAGGCATTCGGCTGCAGAAGACACAACGTTTTGAGAATGAGAAGCTTCTTCCAGGTGTGGAGAAGGGCTTTGGAGCTGCGTCTGCTTCAAAAGCATGTGCTCCTACTCTTGTTTTTCAAAAGACAGCAGGTGGCCCAACGTACCAGTGCAGGTTTGACTTCACAGTCAAACTGCGAGCCTGTGACTGTTACATTGAAGCTCTTTGGACAGCAATCTTTGAAAGTGCTTTGGGCTCGGCTTGTGCTCCAGACCATTGTCTATACTTGGAGACAGAAATTAAAGAAACAACAGCTAGCCAGGTAACACCATCTTACATAAATACACACATTCTGATGTATAGAATTATGAATGGAAGTCAAAAGCCTATTGCTGCTCTTAACACTGCAAGCTTGCATACTCATCCAGCAAGAAGAATCGCTGATGATGCCATAGCCATCCGTTTCAGGGACATCAAGAGTGCACAATTGGACTTGCTTTCTCTCTGAGGGGTAGGGTGGCCCTCTTTGGCTCCCCTCATTATTCAGTGTGATGCTAGCTTATGTGGGCATCTCCACACATCCAAAAGTTCCTTGAGAATTCAGAGAGAGCCTTTTAAAGGAAAATATCTTAGAGCTATAACTACTGTTGCCATTCTTACCAGCATTGTAACAGTATTGGTATTAGTATTAAGTATGTTTTAAGTAAGTCAATAGAACACTGTTAACTGTACAAGCTCCTTGAGGAACGTTTGGAAGTTTGGAAGGAACTGTGGAGAAACCACTTATGGTGCTTCAAGGAACCTTCAGTTGAAGGTTTCTTGAAGCATCTTAAGAGGTTCTGCCACAGTTTCATACTGAAGAAGGTTCCTCATGGATCTTGTACTTTTAACATTGCATGAAGGAAGCATTTGCAAGCTTTTACTCTCACAGTGTTGGTGACTTTGTGTAATAGTTGGAGCCCTGTGGGAAGTGGCTATGAAGAAGTTGGTGAGAAAATTGGGAGAAAAGCATGTTTATTTATATAAAATATCCATACCACATTTTATCTCTAGCTTGTGCCTTGCTCCCCTTTATTCTTTTTCATTTCTCCTGCTGTTTTTTCTTAGAGAGCATCACGAGGCTCGTGTTAGAGAGAGGCGGTGGACTGAGCTTATGGAGTGGCACAGACTCACTCAGGCTGAGCTTTCTGACAAATTGCTGAATTTCAGAGCGAGACTGAAACAGTTTCATGCCTCATTCTGCACCGGCTTCCTCAGCTCTTCTGGCCATTCTTCAGACTACACAGGCTCAGGAGAGCAGGTACATCACAAATACTCACAAAAACACCCTGCCAACACTCTTGCTACTCTCTCTCAAAGGTCAATTCTGAGTTAATGTCTGTATCTGCCTGACAGTGAATGTAGCCAAAACACAGTTCTGTTCTGGCACTGTATGTGCAAGACAACAAGGCATAAATCCTAATTAAACAGGAGTGTGTAAATTGCAAAATGCCACACCTGGCAATGTAGTACAAATAATGATACAAGGGGTACAATTCAGAATATTGAGATTTTTGTTTTGCTATTGCAATACTGTGAACAACATTTTTTTTTTTTGTGATTTTTTTTTTCAATCAAAATTTAGGAAAGCTGACACACACAAGCATAAAATCTGGTGAATGTAATACATAAAAAAAACCTTTTAATGCAGACAAAACCGTAAAAATGTAAACTATGAAATGAAAATTTGATACTGTGCTTTTGAGACTGACAGATTTTTCGCTTTCACATCTCCCACTTCTCATGAATCTTTAACAATGCTTCATTGATTGCTTTTTAATTATACTGAGCTGTTGGAATTTTATTGCTTTGAATCTGTCATTATCTATTACGGAACCATTTTAGGTACTGGTGCAGTGCACTAGCCACACAGAGCCAGATCCTAGTCTACATCCAAGTGTCTGTGCCAGCATACACTTAACAGCGAGAGAGCAACACCGCCCTCTTCAGGCCTCTTCACTGCTGGAACCCCACACTACAAGGTCTATTCTATGTTTTGGACCCATGATTCCCAGACCTGGTCCTATCCTGTGCATTTAGTTTTCCCTATACTGACTCACACACAAGCTCATTAGCTCATTAATAAACATCTGTGGAATTGATGATAAGTTACAGAAGGAAAAACTCAATGTACAGGGGATGGATGCACCAAAGTTCACAGTTGCCAACTGATGCTTTACCTATTTTAAACATGGCTGTATTGTATTGCTACACTGCCTTTTTACTGCCAGTCAATGAAGGATATTTAAGTTTGATTGAATTGTAGAAAAACGGAATATGATTTTTTTAGTGAACATACATAAATGAAACACTTTCAAATCGGAACACTGCTGCTGCCTCCACTATGTGATTTAGTGCTTCCTGTTGTGTCTCTACAGAGGATATGAAGCAAGGAAACCTAGAAATGTCAGGATTTTCACTTATCCTCCCCAGAGCTTTCCTCATCACTGCAGAGGAGAGGTATGTTTTTGTCTGACATTGTATGTACAGTAGCAGTATCCAGCTCAGGTCCCAGAAGGCTACATTCCAACTGACTTTCATTTTCCTTATCAGTCTTAGTAGATGTGTGTGCTGGGAAGTCTGGAACACAGTTGGAACCCACTGTGAGACGATTTCAGACTGGATATCGAAACAAAAAAGGGTATAGAATGCACAGTGGGTTGCAGAGGTTTCAGTAAGTTTACTGTTCAAATGCTGAGCTGAGCTGAGTTTTCAGTGAATGTTCCTGTTTTCCGTTGCTCATGGACATAGGCCAGGTCCCAGAGTAGAATTTCCTTGCTCTACATCAGATGCTGAGCACACAGGGGCCCCAACTTCAATAGCTTCAACAGAAATCTGATCTTAGATCAGTGGTCCTAATCTGAGATTCTGTCAGGAGCCACAGACTCTGGATGATTTTCTGTCCCCGTAGGCTGTAGCTCTGCAGGTTCTCGTCAGAATGATGCAGCCTGACCTGAGCCTGGCCTTCTCACAGTGGCGATCACTGCTCCAACACTGCACACAAATTACACAGCAGGCTGACCTCTTCAGCAGCAGTAGGAGAGTGACTGACATAAGGCTGGCCTTCAGCACCTGGAGAATACACACAGAGACACAGCAGAGAGCGGTCCAGTACAGGGTAAAGCCAAGCTACTGAGTAAATAATCTACCTCTTTTGTAAACATACTTGTTTTAGACTATATATTTACACTGACAGACCAATTGCATTGACTTGAATCTGTATCTCATTTGCATGTGAACAAATATTAAATCAGGACAATATTACCTGTCAGTTTGTGTGTGTTATTGGCAGCAATGCAAGATTTAAATTAAGTATATTTAGTGCTTCCCTTTTGTTTACTTGAAAACCTGTGATCCCTTGTCATCTTTCCACTGCAAAGTGTCTGTACTATGTATACATACTAATTTTGTTTACCCCTTGGATTATAGTGCATTACTATTCTTACTTCGCAAACGTTGAAAATTATAGTAGACCAAGTATAAATATCGTAACTGAATTGTTCTAAGCTCTGAGTGGCTCAGTGGTCTAATGTGCTAGCAATATGAAATAAGGATCACAGGTTCAAATCCTGGTTCATGCTGTTTGTCATTGGCAGCCAGACTCTGAGAGAGCAAAATTGGCTATGGGTAGGTAGATAGTGCTCTCTGACCACATCACCCCCATATTGGCCCATCAGGATTTGTCCCAGTTCTCCCAATGGCCTGTCCATTACTGACATGATAAATGGCCTAATGGGCAAATCCCCTGTTATTTTATGCCAGCAGAAAATAACATTGTGTAAACAGAAGCTGTTTCTAAAGCAAATTACAAGTTTTGTGTGATCAATATTATAGTGTAATGGCATGCCCTGGTGACTTATTCTCGTGATTCGTTTAAGATGTTTTAGATTTTTAAAAAAGTATTCAGTAATTTACCTTATTCATTAAATCTTATACTGTGGAAAGTCTATAGTTTTTGTTGTCAATATTTGACATATTCACAATACGTTGTCTGTGTTTGTGTGTGTTTGAACAGGAGAGGGTGCTGCTCTCTCGCTCTGTGACTGACTGGCGAAGGTGGATGTGTGGCAGATATAGAAAGCACAGTCTACAGCTGCTGGCCATTCACTTTGATCACATCAGACTAATGAAATGCTGCTTTTCAGTTTGGCACAGACAGGTGAAAGATATGTAAACCATAAAAGATAAAAGATTCATATAATGGAAAATTTCTGTCATGATTTAAATTTAATTTAAATGATGTAAACATTTAAATTTCAAAACATAGCATTTAATCACATAGTGATGAAGCAACAGTTTTTGTGATGTCACAAAAAACAATTTGCTACCATTTCCTAAACTTGTCTGTACCTAATAATATTTGTAAGTTTTATAAACAAAATAGCAAAACAGCATTTCTAAAGGGTAATTAGAATAAATGTTAAAATGAATTAGAACATAGAGATTGGAGATAAACAAAAAAAAATCCAGAAAATAACAATCTTGGACAAGAGCCCTTTAGTACAAGTTGTAGAAACCTTCTAGAAAATTTTAATCTTTTTAACGCATCCCTTTTACTATTTACATTAATGCCTTTCACCCTGAGTACGGTCATTGAATTTGGTATTGGGAATGAACATGGTCCATTTGTGTGTTAACATATGTGAATGTCTGCAGGCTGAGTCTATGCTATTCTGGCGGAAGCAGTGGTGGAAGTTGAAGGTGGAGAGACATCACCTCAGCTGGTCTTTCTCCACATGGGCAGCACGTGGAAGACAGCAGGGGGCTGTTAGGGCATTCTGTACCCAAATGCTTCTAAGAAGGTATGCAGTAGAGGATTACATCAGACACTGGTTAAAGGAATGGTTGCATATTGCAACTGAGTGCATGCTGTATCCATTATCCTTTCATTGCTGACTTTTGAACCATATACACATGTTATATTGACTTTACAGTGTACAGGGAAGTTATAATACTGTGACTTTATAAGAACAGTAAAACTAAACACATTCATCACAAATGAATTATTTGGAGACCCTGTGAAAACCTTTGCCTCATTAACATACTTAAACATATAGACATTAGTATTCATTTAAACTGTATTGAGAGATTGATGTATTATACCAAACTCATAAAAATGTAACATGTCATTAATAATTATACAGTGTATTTAATAGTATTTTGGCTGTGTAATGTTTGAGGGGACTCTTGCAAATCACATCAATCTACAGCAATTTAATTATATAAAAACCTACGTTTGACGAATCCAGAACTTTTTTTTTTCCATATATTTCTTGGTGGATCTACTGGATAGGTCTGGGTCATTGTCATGTTGCATGGTCCACCTCTGCTTTAGTTTCTGTTTTTGGACAGACGATCTTAAATTTTCCTCAAGCACACTCTGAAACAATAATGTTTTAATAGTAGTTTCTATGATGGAGTGCTTGACACCGCTTTACACAAAGAATTAAACTTTTCCATTTATTTACATTTTGTCCAAGGTCTCTTGCACAGGTTGCATCTGATAATGTTAAAAGTGTGAACATAGGCCAATTAATCTGTTTGAAAGTTACTTTTTTGCTCAATAAAAGCCTTACTCAAAGTGTGCATGTGTGTGCTTATGCTTGTGTGTCCTCCAGGGTGTTTGCTGCATGGCAAAAGATTGTGCAGTGCCATAAGGAGAGACAGGAGGCAGCGTTGTCCTTTGTGCAGCACAGACGCTGCAGAGAAACTTTCTCCCAGTGGAAGAGCAGCTGTGCTCGGCAGCAGCTGGCCAACAGAAGAGCCAAATACACACTGCGCCTGAGTGCTCAACACATGCTGCAGGGCTGGAGGGAATACACACACAGTTAGTTTGCCATACTTCTACTCACACATTCAAACTCAGAGTTTAATTAACACAGCATATTTGGTTTTACTGAAATTGTTTGATTTGTGGTGCCACATGCACATTGCAAAGTTTTAAGCATGCCTTGAAAATGTATTCATAACCCTTATTCTTTTGCACGTTACACCAACAAACATAAACATATTTTATTGGGATTTTATGTGATAAACCAGTAAGTAGCAAGTACAGAATCTGTGGCAAGACTTGAAAATTGTTGTTCACACACACTCTACATCCAATCTGACTGAGCTTGAGCCATTTTGCAAAGAAGAATGGACAGAAATTTTGCTTCTAGATGTGCAAAGCTGGCAGACGCATTCCCAAAAAAATTGCAGCTGTAATTACAGTGAAAGATGGTCCTTTTTCAGGTGGATTTTTATACCATATATTTTTATACCATGTATACTATGTATTTCATTTCACTTCACAGTCACACTTCCTACTTTGTGTTGGTCTATCACATAAAATCCAAATAAAATATATTTATGTTTGTAAGTGTGACATAAATAAATATATATATATATATACACATATTAACAGGATTCATATGGTTTTTAATAATGCAGTGTATGTTCATTTTTATGATAAAAAATACATTAAGTCTATTTGAGATTACTTAACAGCTAGAAACGGTTAGGAAAATATGATATGAAGAATGTATCATTCATGCTAATTCAAGCTAATGTAGCTTCATTAGCATCAGTCCAAAATATCTTGGCTGACTGACAGCACTTGTGGAAAACTGATTTTTGATATTTTGCTGTACTTTGCTTTAAGAAAGGTCATTAATATAGAAATGCTCTGATTGAAATTGTAATTGCATCCCATCAAAATGACTCTGCTGTAAATGTGTGGTCTAGACAGGTACTGCTTGCAAGTCCACCTGTGTGTGTTCATAGCGGGAAGAGAAAGGACCTTGAAGAGAAGAATTATTCTCATTTGGCAGCAAGCAGTGGAAAATTTAACAAGAGCCCAACAGTTTTATCAAAGAGCTCTGAGACACAGGTCTGTATTATAGAACCGTTCACTGAAATAATCAATTTTCCACAGTTTTTCACTTGAGTGGAATCAAAACGGATTCCTTTTTAGTGAACTTGTGGCCACACTGACACACCTAGATAAGGTACCATTCAAAAGTTGTGGACACTGGTCGTATAATTTATTGCAGTAATATAATAATAAACACTGCATTTCACTGCTGTCCAATGTCCATATATCCTTGTTTTCTTCCATTTTAAGTACACTGTAAATAATTCTGGGTAAATTGACCAATAGAAATGCTGTATTTTATAAAAAACGCTTATTTTGCATTAACGTTTTGGGGGGATTTTGGTGTTGCTTTTTTTGCCTTCTCCTGTCAAGGAGCAATTTTGGAGATTTTGGAGACATGGTTTTCATTGGACAGCAATGATATGTATGTACTGCATACTAGACAACACAGAGAGAACACTTCTTACTTTAGCTCTGAAACACCATTTTATTCTTAATTTCTCCAGGTTTTATAATAAGTGGTTTGGCGCGTCTCAGCAAATTAGAGAGCTCCACTGCCTCTCACAAAAGCTGCAAGAGCTTCAAGTTCAAAGGCTACAGCGAAGCACCTTCTCCTTGTGGAACCTTCGGTTCATCCACATTTACACCCAAAAGCAGCATCTCTGCCTGCAGATAGCTAACTCCCAGATACACCAAGCAGCAAAGCATCGAGATCAACACCTTCTATGCCTTTGTCTACAGCGGTGGAGATGGACACTGGACATGAAGAGGAAGAGAAGAAAGAGAGGTCAGGTAGCTTTCAGGATTTGGAGACAGTGTGTCTTACAGTACAGACAGGTGAGACAGGGGGTTCAAAAAGTCCAGAAAGTGCAGATGTCCCATGCATTCCACTGCTGGATGAGAGCTGCCAGATTGAGCATCAGGAGCAGAGAACATCATACAAAGAAGCAGGAAAGAAGGTAGAAAGAATTCATCTGTGACTCTTGGCCAGTTCTGTACACCCTTGACAGTGTATCTTTAAGGATTTGTTTATAAATGTGATAGTTATATGTAGATCCATGAGTCAAAGAAGCTCTTGAATGCTTAAATGATTTGAAGTATTCTTTTTAATGTTTAACTCTGTTTAACTTTTTCATTTCCACTAGCCAGCAAAACAAACATCTTGAGATCTCTCTGTCTGTCTCAGCTGTAGACTGATGTACCTGCCTTTCTGTTCTTAGCTTTCTAGCTACTCAAATCAGTGTTAAATATACACCCACAATGCAGTTTTTTCTGCTGCTGTCAGTACTGTCATTGCTGGCACACACATTACATTTTCAAGGTAGCCAAAAACATTTACCTCACAGCCTGACAGTTTTGACTTGCAGGTACCTTTTGAAATAAAATTCCAATGAGAGAGCTTGTAATGTAAGATGTTTAGCCAAGTCTGAACAGTATGTTGAAGTTTCTGTTTCCCGACCTAGGCATCCCACAACATGTACATTTTTTCATATGCCCTCTTTTTATTATGTCAAAAAGATAAATACATAATCAATTGGAGGTCAAATGTTTTGTTATGACAGCTTTGATTTGCTTCTTCAAATATCTACTGTATTTTCCGGACTATAAGCCACACCAGAATATATATGCCGCACCTGCAAAGTTAAAAAAAAAAAAACCTGGAAAATAAAATATATAAGAAGAAAAAGCTGCACCTCATTATAAGCCGCATGGTTTAAAGCGTGGAAAAAAGTAGTGGCTTATAGTCCGGAAAATATGGTATAAATGTGGACTAATTTGTTCACAAAGTTCACAACTAACATTATTTAAATTGAGCAAAACAGTTTTTGTGTGACTGTGTTGTTGTGTTTACTTCTCTCATCTCTGTGAACACAGCGTATCTACTCTGAAAAGCTAAGCTGCTGTTCTTTTCCCAGGGTTCTTCTGGCCTGGCATATTCACACCGTGTCAGCTCAAAGGATACGCTACAGTGAGGCCTGCTTCCAGTACAGGATGGAGCTTGGGGTGATGGGCTTCTGCTTCAGCCTTTGGAAGAAGGCACTGATCCAGACCAAGAACAAACAGTGTGTCCTAGAGGACCTGCTCAGCCTCCATCACATCAAACTGACATCACAGGCCTTTCAGAACTGGAGAGTAGCCACCACACAGTGCAGCACAGCCAAGAAAATCAACACAGTTTCACTGAGAAAGGTGGAGATTTTCATACCCTATACTCTATAACTCAGATTGCAAATTTAGCTCTTGATATCTTGACCACTGCTGAAAGTATGTGGCAACTAAGAAGCAAACATCAGTCATTAAATATTTCATAAATTAACTTCTTTTGGCATTAAGAGAAATTTGTGGAAATGAGCGTTCTCTCCATACTATCCCTTTAAATGTACCCTAGAATGGACAGACCGTATTGGAATAGTTGAATAATTGAGAATCCAGATAATTAATTTTTTAAGGTACACATCTGAGTACTGAGTACTACTTATACATTTTACAATTTAAATAAGAAAAATGCTTAATAAATGTATTTGATGACAACAAAAACATTTACTACATCCCAAGCAACATCTGTCTCTTAGTCTGGAAAACCACCTTCAGGTCATCTATACTTTATATGATGACACATCATGATATGGAATTAAGTGTTGTGTCTGAATGGTTCCTGGGCAGTGATAAGATAAATGGGCACCAGTATAAGCAATTGAAAAATGTCGGGAAATAAAACCAGATTTTATTTATTTTGCAGTGGTTTGTGTGTTGGACGCAGCGGAGAGATGCGCTTAGAACAGCGGATCAGTTTAATGCCAGAAAGCAGAAAGAAGGAGCATGGCTGGTTATAAAGTCTTGGTCATTATGGGCAAAAGGTAAAACCAGTAGAGAATGTAGTTACTAGAAGTCTGAGATCTTAATTTATTACATTTTTAGTTAAGTATAAGGTGTTGTTCTTTTTTTGTGTCAGAATAAGACCTTCTCAGGCCCCTGAACGACTAAATATAATATCCAGTGAAATATATTTTCAGTAGGTAGTGCCTTCATCTTTTACATTTATTTATTTTTAAGAGCTTATTGTTCAGCTCCACATCCTTTTAGGAAGAATAGTTTTCTCAAAGTTGAAGAATGGAGTTAGAGCTTCTCCTATCTGTCAGATATAAAATATATTTATGTTGTTTATCTGATAGCGGCAGTTTTGGTGGTGTGTTTGGTCTTGCATGATTGTTACGAGTCCCAATTTCTCTGTATCTTTGATTATATTTGGAACTCTTTTTAAATTGACTGGAATATAATAGTCACTTGAACTGGAAATTAACCAGGCAATAACTCTTTAAGAATCCAGAGAGTCACCTAAGATCTATATAGCACCATTGCCATTATTATAGAATTATTCTTTTTCATAATATGCTATGATGAGAATGGCTATGCTGAGTGGCTTTAAGGATGGGAATTTATAGCAGTAATGCTGTGTCTCTGTGTTAGAGCATAAAGGCCTCAGACAGATGGAAGAAGCTGTGCATCTCTGGCTGGAAGGCAGGCGAGTGTGCACAGTTTTCCATCAGTGGGTTAAAGTCTACCGCCAGCACCAGGTGGCCTGTTACCAGAGTGACATGCAACTTTTAAATAGGTAAGCATTACAGTACAGAAAACATACTAGAATATGCTCACAACAATAAACCTTCTTTGACATGCTGTATGACATATTCAGGGCAGGGTAATGTTTAACACCCCAGCACTTATCAGTCTGTCAGCTCTGAGCAGTGATATGGTGAGCTAGGTTAAATGCAGTGCTTCTGAAAAAACCCATGGACAGTACTTCATAAGCTGTCGGTCCAAGAGTTTAAGACACTGAATTAAATTCATTTAAATTAAAATTTAAAAAAGTTTCCTAAAAGAGAGCACAGAGTTAAAATATACACTTGTTCTTGCTCATAAAATGTTTCCAGTTCCACACTGTGAGCAGAATTCTGCCTGTAATTCTTTAGGTAAATCAGTTCCTTTTCACATCCAAGATCTTTTAAAAAATAAATGAAAACTTCATGACGTTAGTCTACATAATTCTATGTCTATGTCCAATACTGTATGTTATCAGAACATAAGCACTATAACAAGAAAAAAGACTTAAGTGCCCCTGTACCTATAGAGAGAAATGAGTATGTATAAGAAAGAGAGAGAGAGTGTGTGTGAGAGAGAGATTGTATGTGTATTTCAGTTACTTTTATTCTTTTATTTTCTGTTACAATACATAATGCTGCAGTTTGAAACCTGTATTAAAAAATGTACTGTGTTTATATATAATTGTTTGAAAAGTTTTTTCATTTTTTTTATTTCATTTTTTTTATTTTACATTGAATGAGCAGGTGTCCCAATACATTTGTTTGTAGAGTATAAATTGTAAATACATAAACTTTAAATCCGTCTTATTTTGACTTCTGCCCAGGATGCTCTGTACATGGAGGGCTGCAGCCACGGAGACACAGCGGAAGTGTCAGGCTGTTGGTGTACGGCTATGCCACTTTCAGATTCAGTCAGCTTTCAGAACCTGGAGGTGGGCCGCACAATCCCACAATGCCGTTCGTTGCTTCACACAACGAGTGAAGGAGGCAGAGAGAAAGAGACTTCTGAGCTCTGTGCTTCAAGCATGGCTGAGAGAGGTACCCTCTTATAGAGTGTTTGATAATTATAACACTAAGCTTAGTTTTAGATGGAATTTTAGTAATTAGTATTTAGTAATTAGCTCTTTTTCTCCTTTACCCTGATCCCCTGACTCAGACCAAGACCCAGATGCAATGTAAGCTACACCTTAGTGAGAAATATTTTACTGACTGGGGACTGGAAGTGAAGAGAAGACGGTCTGAGAGACTGCTCTGGGCTCAAAGGAGGTAATGTATCTATGTCTCTTTACAATGTTGTAATGTATCCAAATGCTGTATTGCACACTTTATTATTGTACTAGACATTGTTAGTAGGGAAAGGTGAGGATACACTCCCCTCCAAAAGTACTGGAATTCCTTATTTTTGCTGTAGACTGAAAACATTTGGGTTTGAAGAGGAATATAAAACAAAAGATCATAACTCCCCTTTTATTTTCACATATTTTCATCTGGATCTGATACACAGTTCAGAAGATAGCACCTTCTGTCGGAACCCACCCATTTTTCTTGTGAGCAAAAGTGTTGGAATGTGTGACTGACAGGTGTGTGGTTTTCCCAGGTGTGTCCTGTTCCATTCATTATTCAAACAATAAATAGCTCTGAATGTCTGCGCTCAGTTTCAGATTGGGTTTTGCCTGCGCAGGCTGTACATTTATAGTTAGAGGAGTGACCAACATGCAGAGAGCTGTATGTGGGTGAAAAACAAGCAATTGTGAAGCTGAGAGAAGATGGAAAATCGGAGCCATTGTACGAATATTGGCCATCACCTGTACACAACCATCTGGAACATCCAGAAGAAGAAAGTCATCATTGGTGTATTAAGTAACAGATGTCAAACAGATAGACCAAGAAGAACAACAGCAGTTGATGACAGAAACCTTTGCAGGTTTGCAGGAAAGGAGTCTGAACTGGTGCAGAAGGTTGAGCGGTAAAGAGCTGGACTATATTCTATTCTGTAGTTGCCCATAGAGAGAGGCGTAGGGCAAGAGTGGGCTTGTTATAGCTCCCCAGCTGTCTGCCTGTACATTGGGGTTCTCTCCGGTAGGTGAGAGGATAATTTCCCTACACCTTGGGGCTGAGGACCAGGTTCTGACTGTTGTTTGTACAGTACCTGACCTTCTTGGAGTCCTTGGAGGTGTTGGCGCTGGTAAGAGACACTCCTGGGGACTCTATTGTTTTGCTGGGAAATTTCAATGTTCACATGGGTGATGACAGTGAGACTTGGAAGGGTGTGATTGGGAGGAATTTGGTGGATGAGGATGCCGACAGACTCGGCAGACCCAAACGTGTGATGAGGGTCTACTGGGAATGGCTGGCAGAGGACCCTGTGAGGAAGGTCTTCAACTCCCACATCCAGCAGAGCTTTGACTGTATCCCGAGGGAGGTGGGGGACATTGAGTCTTAGTAGACCATGTTCCATGTATCCAGCTCAGGTGATTCAGGCATCTGATTTAGATGCCTCCTGGTTACTTGTGAGGTGTTTTGGGCATGTCTGACTGGGAGGAAGATCCAGGACATGCTCGGCTGACCTGGGAATGCTTTGGAGTCCCCCCAAATGAGCTGTACGAGGTGGTTGGAGACAAGGAGGTATGGGCCTCTTTGCTAAGCCTGCTGCCCCTGCGAGTTAGCCCTGAAACCAAACCAGGATAAGTGTTCAGTATTTGACATATTTTAAACTAGTTTCTGCTGTTGTTTGAGTTGAATAAATGGGACGATTAAAATCAGATCAATAAAAAGTTATTTCAGTCAGTCTGACTAAATCTGGAGGAATATAAAATGAATATGGCTGTCGATCAATTAGTCCTATTTAATCATTGTCAATTAGTCAATTTATCTACAGCCCAGTTAATAATTATAGAAATTTTCACATTGGTCAGACCATAACGTCATCCCAAGATGTGCTGCAGATTTAAAAGGTTCTATAGGTTCTATGTGATTCAAAACTAGCAGCTTCTGATGAACAGAACTGAGAAGTGTAAATGTATTTTAAAATCAGCTCTTTGTAATGTCTAATTTCAGGTCCAACCATTTAGAGTCTTGCCAAGCATTTATCCTGACAGGACCACAAGCAGCATCTCAGGGGATAGAATAGGGTGCATCCTATTTGTTTAGTACACACTAATACTGTAAGGTATTTATGATATACTGATCTTAATATTCTGTGCAGGTTTTGTATGTTAATGCACAGAGTATTAACATACTAACTCATAAGAAATGATGGTGTTGCTGTGCCAGCATATATTTTTCTGCAGTTACTGTCCCGGTTGCACTTACATTGCTGTTTGCCTCGTTTTATTAGTTCCTCCCTTACTGTTTTGCACTGCATTGTAGGTCAGTAGTGTTCATCAAGACCATACTCAACAACAGACAGTTTCTAAATATGCATTTGCCAAAATTACACCATCAAATAAATATACATCATCAAATTGAGAGGATACTCAATTTTGACTGTAATGTAAACTACATTACATACTACATACTCAAACACTGTTTATTGGAACACACTGGTTGTGTTTGGATGGGTTGCAATGCAACAGCATAATCACAAAAGGCCTTTATCCTACTTTAACAGGGCTTCACACTCCGGTCTGAGCAAACTTAATTTTTATTTTAATAATATATCTCAGTAATATGTGCTGGGCTTTGTTAAGTTATTTCTGTTTCCCATGTCTTTAGACATCACTGCTCTATCCAAGCATATCGCACTTGGCTTTATGTTGCTGCTCCTAATTTCTGTACTTGCCAGTTTCACCTGCTGGCAGAGCCCTAAATGCACCCACCCATAGCTTGGGAAGTATTTGCCAGATTTTTAAACTGGACTAAGCACTCGCAATTAGCTATTTGCTCCAGTTTACGACTGTAGACTCTTATTATTCTTATAAAATAGTTTTCCAGAAAGTGAGGTTTTAGCTCATTTGCTTATGTTGGTGTGTGCTGTACTGTGTCTGTGCTGTGACAGGGCTAAGTGGATGAGACTTTGGCGTTACAGGCTGGTGGAGCAGAGAGAACAAAGGGATCTTACTCGTCTCTACTGGGCCTCCTGGAAGAGCCAGACTGCTGCCTCACTGCTATACACACAACAAGTGAACTTCATATTTCTTGCTCTCGTTAAGAAAGAAATGCCAATTGTATTAAACACAGTATCGTCACGTTGCCTGGATTGCAATGCCAACCTAAGCAGCACATCAACTTTAAGAGTTTATGTTTGTGGATAAATACAAGTTGTTTGTGGTGAACTTATAAGTAGCTGTTTCATATTAAAAAAACATTTATGGATTGCCATGGTAATGTTGCAGAAATTAAGACTAATATGCTTCACATTATTTGTCAGAGGGAGCAGAAATACAAGAAATGCCTGAATTTTCTCATGTTTTCCCAGCATCAGCATAAAGCTCTGCAGCAAGCATGGCACACCTGGAGAAAAAGGCATATCAGGAACAGAGTGGTTGCTGCATACACTTCCACCCTTAACAGAGCCCTGCTACTGAAGGTAAACACAATGATGACACTAAGACAGAGCAAAATTGGCCATGCTCTTTCCCCACATCACATCCAGCATGACACTGCTTGGCACAGGCCTCTGTTGGTCATTGTATCAGAGCTGGGGACTGACGCTTTCCTCCGAGCATGTTGGCTGCCCAGCAATGATGCACAGGTGACAGTTTGAAAAGAGATGGTGGCTGACTCATATCAGAGGAAGCATGTGCTTGTCTATACTCTCCTAGTGTTGGGAGCACTATACCAGTGCTATGAGTGGTTTCTTTTAAAAAAGTAAAGATTTAGATGTGTTCAGAGCTGTGGTTGTTTACAGATGCAATGTATTATACATCTTTTTATATACAGTATTAATAAGATCTTAAATAATGAATATAAGACATCAACAATAAATGAATAATTTAAGGGATTTCAAGCTTTAAAATAATCACATTTAACTGTGGGGATTTGTACGAGCAGGACTTTTTCAGTCTTGTGTGTTTTGACTTTTGGCAGGCATTTCATTTGTGGTGGCAGCGGGCCCTTGCCTTAGGCTTCCTGCCCAGTAGAGCTCCAGCTCACTCTGACTGACCTGACAAGCGTCTAGTCGAGAATGGCAGAATATTCAGGACTGCAGATAACTTGACACCCTCATTAAACTTTCCTGGAAGACGTCTGATCTTTAACCTTTGAGTCAAAGTTGCCATCACACTAAGCCATTCTGCAAACCCTACCCTTTAAATGAAACAAACGTGAGCTTTAACAAACCATCCAAGTCCGGACAGGATTCACTTTCACTCCTTCCAAGAAGCCAACTCCCTGTTTCATGACCTTTTACCCACTTGGACAGCACTCAAAGCAGCACACGTCTCCTGCAGCTCTTTAATTTTTAAAGCTTAGTGTTCTGACTGTGTTCTAGTTCTGAAAATGTGAAGTGCCAACACACACACTTTGTAATAATTTACTATTTGTATATAGAAAGGACACTTATCCAATGACCTGTACCAGTACTGGGTAATGGAGTAAAAAAAGCAGATCCCAGCTGGAAGTGTAACAGATTTTGCCTGGAATATCACAGAAGTACTTGTAATGCTCAGAAAGTGAGATAAAGTAGTGTTGTTCAGTAAAAAAGTGGGGCACATAATTATCCATTATTGTTATCTTAGAGTTTAATGGATTTGCTCTAAGCAGACCAAGTATTTTATTTATTTATTTATTTTTATTTCATTTAAATCCCACCATAATGTCCCTAATTGTTTAGGAACACAGGCCATATGTAAACATAGTATAATAAAAGCACAGCCTACAGAGTTGTGTTTGTATTGATGCAATTTGTTTCCAGTTTTCAAATGTTGTATGTTACACTGTAACTAATTAGTAAATAATTTGTAAATGTTACACTGTAAATAGTAAATAATTTGTATGTTACACTAAACATATTAAATTATTTGTACAATGACAATGAACAATGTACATTACACTGTAAATAATTTGTAATATATTTGTATGTTACACTGTAGATTATTTTAATATGTTACACTGTAAAATCTGTCAGTTGACTTTTTGTATAAATAAAATGTAGGCTACATATTTATTCCTGTTGCTTCCAGATTAGAAGTTTCAGAGAGAACTGTTTACAGGATTGCAGATTCTAGAAAGGCTCATCAAAACCCCACTTTGAATGCAAAAGCTCTGCAGGACAAGTTAACAGACTGCTGTAATCCAGCATCAGATGTTTTCAAAGCCTGATGCATTTTGGAAAACAAATGAAATGATGCTCCATTTTACAGCATTTGTGTACATTTTGGCTCTCACACAATACTGTACAAACACATCACTGGTCTTGCAGCTCAGCAAGAAACATAAAATACTAGAAAGAAAGCTTAGGCCAAAATCACAACTATCATGATGATACTTTTTGGTATCTGAATCAAATATGAGTGTCACAATTTCCTCAGAGTGCACATGGATAAGACATTGCTAAATGCGTCTCACGTGACTTTTAATACCCCCTCTCATCAACTTTGGGGTTGTCTTGTGAAACATGGGGGTCTTCTTATGGAAGGGTCTTTGCATCATTATCAGACATGGATATCCTTTTGACATGTTACTGAGTAGTAAGAGTTTAGTAAGCAACACTATTCTGGGTAGTGTCTCATTTTCACATTATAACACATAATAGGGACCCATAGGTTATTCAAAGGTTCTTATCTTTGCTTATTTATAAAGGTCCAATCAGTTGACTTTATACATGTTGAATTACTAAATATAAATTCTGCTTAATAAATTGTTAATTAATCTTTTTTTTACTGTTTGTTTTGGTGCAAAAATGCATAAATATATGCAGAAATATAGAATATTCTAAATGGTTCACAAACCTTCAAGCACAGTGCTATATGCACTGTATACCCACAAAAAGTAGTTTTTGAACACCCCTTGGAATAAATGCACCTAGCTACAACCAAATGCACACAGCCTATGTTGTCCCTGTGGAGAATTATTGCCAGTAGGACGCTCTAGAGTAAACAGAGTATAGAAACACAAAACTACTGGCACCATGTTTAATACCAGGCATGAGCTAGAGGGGTATAAAGCCTCCTAGCATCCAGTTGTGGTTCACTGGAAGCATTCTCTGGAATGGTGGTGCCCCATCCAGTACTTTTAAGACGAGTTGTGGATTTGGGGATGAAATGGGGTGCTGATCATCCAACGTCCTGACCTCACTCACTAACGCTTCTCTCAAAAACTGAACATCAATGCTGTAGAATCTCATAGAAAGCCTTTCAGAATGAATGAACAGGTGCCCCAATGTTTAGTCAATAAAGCACTGTACATCAAATAGAATCTGCCAATCTATGAATCATATTATACTATAACTGTTTTCTATCTGATATCCACAGAACAGTCTGCCAGGTCAGCCCAACCTCATGGAACAGGTGTTGATAAATAAGTTACTTCACTCACACACGTGGCTTTACTAACAGAAGGCCAGTGGGGTTGATTATGTAACATGGGACATTCCTAACCCGCATGGCCACAAACCAGTGTAGTCAGAAATCTTCCTCCCCTGACAAATCCGAACCAGGCATTAAGCTTGCTGTTATCAAGACTGATTAAAAGTTTGCACTCTGTGCTTTAGTAAGGGCACTTGTTCCACACAGAACCATGACAATGCAAAGAACTTTGCAGCATATATGGTTCTTCATATACAAGATGCATCTTATAGATGTTTTTTTCTTCACTGTTTGAAAAGGTTTACGTTATTATGTAGCTTAGACATTTTCACTCTATTTTAAATAATTCTTATGGAAAATAATTTATTGATTTAATTGATTGACATTGCAAGTCTGATTATTCAAGTGAGCATCAAAATAATCAGTAGATTATTCTAGTTGAAATGTATAAACATACATTCTTAAAAATAAAGGTCCTTCAAATGGTTGTTTGAGTAATGCCATAGTAACCCTAGTAAAAACAAACAACACAAACGCTATTTTGGAACCACCCATATTTTATTTATTTATTTTTTTATTCAGCCTTTATTTAACCAGGTCGATCCCGTTGGGACACAATGATCTCTTTTTCAAGGGAAGCCTGGCCAAGACAGCAGCCTAAAACATCAGTTACCACATTTAACCACAGTATGTGTTACAGCACCATATGTACAATTTGTCCTAAAGCACCACTAAAATATAATTCAAATTATACTAAAGTACACTTAATATATATGAAGCTTTCATCACTAATCTAATAGTTTATTTGTCTGTTAAATACATCCTGGCCCTACACATTTAGATATGCTAAATATGTGATTAATAAGCACATTGGTTGTAAAACAAGAATAATTTAAGTATGCTTTTAATGTGTTTAGTGTGAAAAAATGCTGAAAATGACATATGTCCAGTATACCTTACGTGGACCTTAATCTAATTATTCTATAGTAGTGCTTTAGTATAAATGATTGGTTCCAAAAAAAAAGGTTAAAAAAAGATCTAAAGAAACTTCATTTGATGTTAAAGATTCTTAACCAATGTACAGATTCTTCAGGCTCAAATATCTCTACTACAAACGTGATCTTTATGGAACAAAAAATGACCCATGGCATTACAAGTGTCAGCTAGAACAGTCCTGCACATTGCAGTTCAGGTGCAGGCTGTTAAGAGGTTGGTTGCATGTGCGAATTGCTGGTTGGCCTCATTCCAACTGGTGTCATGTTCCAAGCTAGGATTTCATCAGCCAGAGATAAAAGAGTGAGAGCATGTAGATCCCAACATGTGCGACCATGTGACCAGCCACTTGCCTCGTAAGACCTCTACGTAATATCAGCTGATGAGAGAATGCCCAATCCTTTTATTTTCTGTGGTGGTTTCAGCTTGACCTTATAGCCTACATTAATCTGCTACAATGCACAATCAGGTGACAGTGACAAGAAATACACAAAAGGACATGGAAAAGTTCATACAAATGACCCGATTAAGAGGGAGTGGGGAAATTACTATTTAATTGTGTTTTGTTGATCAGCAATGCACAAACTGAAAACAACAATCCGAGGAACTTGTATTTAAAACAGAAAAGAAAGAAAAAGAAAAATTACACATTGCAATGTAAACCAACTTTCTTCAGACTACAATAGTAATCAAAATCACCATCATCATCTTTGGCCTTGGATGACTTCACTAGTAAATATTTATGTGTTGAGTATCTGACCCAGTCTTTTTAAAACCCATCATGGTTACTGTTTTGTTTGTGTTTGTGTTTGCGTGTGTGTGTGTGTGTGTGCGTGCGTGTGTATGTGTGTTTTAGTTGGCTAGATAAAAAGCAGAAAATGCCCAACGACCTTGACATCCTCAGACTTTGGAACAGCCAAATAAATAGCTTAAAAATCATCTTAAAAAAATAACAAAAAGCCCTGCACATTTACATGTGTAAGATTTGGCAAAAGCAAGCTTGAATTATATTAATGTGTTCTGGTTCTCAACCATATCTGTATACTGGTCCTACACTGTGTTGTAAAATAGTGCTTTCCGTTCCATAGACTGTTCTGAAAACTCATGAGCATTTTTTATGTAACATCTTAAAAGATGTGTGAAAGTATAAATAGCAGATATGTAATGGTGAGCTGTCTCTGTGTGAGTGTTTAAGTTCAGTCCTAGAATGAACCAGCAGCAGAATCAAAGCTATTGTAGGTTTTCTTGATCCAGAGGTTCTGGAGGCGCATCTAGCAGTTCAAACATGTCATCAATGACCCGCCATAAGCAGTTGTCTAGAGGGAAGTCATTGTCCACCAAGTTGACCAGGAAGTAGTTATCGTGGATGTACTGGATAATCATTCGTGAAGGAGATTCATCCTCGTAAAGCTTCCCCCACTGCTCGATCCACAGTGCGAAGGCCTCATCCTGCAGGAACAACGGGCATTGTTAGATCAACTGAACACCCAAGCTCAGATGATTTCCCTTTCAAATGATCCTGACAGCGGATAAGAGAGCATGTTCATTAAGAAGAACACGAAGCACACACACATGCACTTGAACACCTCTGGCGACTCTACTACTCTGAGAAGTAGTAAGCACAGTCTCTCTGACCAAACATGAAACCCGATATACTGTGCAAATCCCACGGCACTGCTACTTTACTTCATAATGCTAAAATCAAGTGAGTGGGGAGAAACTTTGGGTACTCCATTGTTGCAATGGCTTTTCCCCACCTCAGACCCCAATAAGCAAATCAGACCTGAGACAGAAAACCAACTGTAATAAGGAACTTTCAACCCGAGTTGAAGTTTTATACACCAACAAATAAAATAAATACAACAATGCACCAAGGAATGTAATGAGCATAATCAGATCATATTCACATCACTTCACTTCATTTTACAGCCTTATTCCAAAATTGATTCAATTCATACACACAAATACCCCACGATGACAAAGTGAATAAAGTTTGTCTGAAGTCTTTGGAACTTTATTAAAAATAATAACCAAAAATAACAACATGTACATATGTATTCATAGCCTTTGCCAGGACACTCAAAATTGAGCTCAGGGGCATCTTGTTTCCACTGATCATCCTTCAGATGTTTCTACAGCTTGATTGAACACCTGTGGTAAATTCACTTGTCTATAGACCTCCAAGACAGGATTGTATTGAGACACAGATCAGGGGAAGGGTGTAGGATCATTTCTGCTGCATTGAAGGTCCCAATGACACAGTGGCCTCCAACAACCATAAATTGGAACAATTAGGACTCTTCCTACACCTGTCCACCACCCAGCCAAACTGAGTGATTATAGTCAGGGAGGTGACCAACAACCAATCGGGTGCTCAGACAGAGCTCCAGTATTGCTCTATGGAGAGAGGAGAACCTTCCACAAGGACAATCATTTCTGGCCATACAGAAGCCACTCCTCAGTAAAAGGCACATGACAGCCTGTCTGGAGTTCGCCAAAAGTCAACTAAAGGATACATTTTTTGGGGAAACCGTACAACTGAAAGGAGGCTCTAGTACAATGTGAGGCTCCTCTAATCTGGAAACAATGAGAAGCATGGAGGCATACAGTTCCATTTGGCTTCCTGTTGCACATTTGTCTCCTGATATTGCAGCTGGACTTCTAGATCCTGCACACTCATAGTTGAAGATGAAGCTGGCATTGAAGCTGCTCCCATAAATGTGTTTTCTGGGAAACCCTTGCTGTGTGTGGGCGAGCCCTGCCAGGAGAGGCAACACATGTAGCCACAGAATGTCCTGCACATACTGCTGCACATTGGCCATGGCAGGATTGAACGGCTCACCTCATTTCTTGTTAATGATACCACAGCAAACAAAAGTGATGGTGGTTCGGTAGGAATGGCCAAGATGGTGGCCAATTCGTTGAAATGGCCATCCTCCTTCTTTCAGTTGAATGATGTTGTTGAAAAAACGTTTTGCTAAGATGGCAGACGTGTTCAAGTGCGTCACAGAGGCACATTTAACAGTTAACACTCGCTCACTTTTAGTTAGGTACAGTACCAAAAAAACAGCCTCTGAGTAACCACTTTATAGGTCAACAGAGTGTGGTCTGATTAGATCCTGAGGAAAAGAAAATAATCTACATATGTGTCTGAGATGAAACTACATGCCAAGTTTTGCAGCTGGCTGCGTTTTTTGTTTGTCGAGGAGCGTACATTTTCTGACTCTCCAAACCTTATTCTAACACTCCAGAGACATGGGCTCTACTAAGATGTCTGAAGATCTGAAAACAAAAGTCTCAGAAATGGCAGGGTATAAGAAGCACAATATTTCATCTTGCAGTTCCCCTAGTCTGGAAGACCAAACACCATCACCTTGTATGCTATGTGACAGGCAAGTAACCCCACCCTCCCAAAAAACCTCCATGAAAGTTGAGGGGAAGAGTCAGAAGGTGGAAACTCTTCCTATACCTTCATCACACGATTCAACTTTAATTATCAATCAATCTTTATTTTCACTTAGAAATAAATTGAGTGACCCTCATTTTCAATGCAGTTTAAATGGATTAGACAAAAATAAAAACTGAATTTATTCAGTACTACTGTAAGCACTAAGAAAGCCACCAGAAAATGAACAAGGAACTTAGGATGAAGATTAAAATAAAGCCAAACATATTTAATTATTTGCACACTAATTAAACTTAACGTCAGTCAAATACAGTCAACTTAAAGAATGATAAATAGTAAAAGTAAAAGTAATGATAAAAAAATAAAACAAAATATTAAAATTTAAAGTCAACAATTACAGGCCACGAGTTCTGGAAATTCTGTGGCCTGAAGAAAATAACACATTTTGGCTACAATTAGCAAAGATATGTATGGCACTGAATTCAAAAGAAGACTTTGAGAACTGAAACACGGAGGTGGATCAATCATGCTTCAGGGTTATGCTGCTGCCAGTGGCGCTGGCAATACTGCACAGATAGAGGGAAGAATGGATTCCACAATAATAAAAAAAAACAAAAAAACAAATCTTTCAATCCTGTATGCAAATGTCAAACCAACTATGAAAAAGTCTAAAGGTATAAAGGGGGCGGTTTCTAAAACAGGAAAATGATGCAAAACATTCCCGAAAAATCACCACAGACTACATGAACACACACAAGGTGTAGCTATTGGAATGCCCCCCACTGTCCCTTGACCTTCAAATCATAGAACATTTGTGGATAGACCTTAAACAAACTGCTTGAAAGACAAGTGGGAGAAATTACAACTCGGGTCGTATAACTAAAAGATTTTTAGCTGCGACAAGAAAGCAAGATGTGATTTCTGCTAAGGGGGATGTTAGGTCCTGAACCATGATTATTTTGATTTTGATTATTTATATTATATAGACTAACTATATCACATACACAATAGAAGATATCATTTGGCAAATTATAGACAACCATATAGATAAATATTCCCACACTATGTCCAAATGTTTGTGGACACCCATTCTAATGAATGCATTCAGCACCCATTACAGACACAAATGTGCAAATGCACACACACAGCTTGCCTTGTCCCTGTAGAGAAATAGACATGCTGATAAACACAAACCTATTGGCCCTGGCATTGCTTTGGTGTGGGATAGGTGTATAACCCACCCAGCAATGAGCTGTGGAGCAATGGAACTGTATTCTCTGGAATGATGGTGCTCCATCCAATTCTTTTGGGATGAGTTGGAGAAATGGGATGAGGTTATAACCGTTCCACATCCTGACCTCACTAATACTCTTGTTGCTGATCGCAATCAAATCTAGTAAAAAGCCTTATCTGCAGAGTAGAGACAGTTACTCCAACAAAAGTAAGCTTTTTTAAGAAACTCTTTATTTAAAAAGAACCTATGAATGATTGAGCGTCCCAGTACTTTTGTCCATTTAGTGTATTTTACTCCAATTAATCATTTTTAGAAGTTTGATTGATATTTTTCCTTCTTCTGAGAAGAGTCTGTAATGACAGAATCTATGTGTGTGGATTACTCCTCACCTTCCAGTACATAAAGCTGACTGGATCCACCACCGTTGGCTGAATAATCTCTCTGCCTGGAAAGATCCCCCATGTTACAGCATTGGGTTGCATTTCATGGGCATTTGTAATATTCTTTCCCTACAAGAGAAACAGGAGTTATGTAAAGAACAAGGGGACACAAATGCTGTAAACCTTTATTCAGTGCTGATCTAGTAATGGCAGAAAGACCGATTCAGGTGCAGTTTACCTGCACATTGACAATGTGGTAGTTCACTCGTGGTTCGTACTTCTTCAACACTTTGAGAAGTGCATTAACATTTTCACTTGATGTGAAGAATTCCAGGTATGCCTGTCCATCGGCAAAAACAAATATTTTAGGTTGGACACACATCAAAACATCAAATAGAAGTACCATGCAGGTTATTCTTTTCTGGTAAATAATGTTGAACCATATGAACTGCCTAATAAAATGTATTTTCTGATTACTGTGATCAGTATTTTAAAAACCAGTGATTCCAGTTATAGCAACAAATTAAAGGCTAAACGACCTTAGTGCTGAAATTATGGCATAAAAACAGAAACTATAATATGTAACAGCCTTCCCAAGAGTCTCCCACCTTTTGAAAGACATATCCACCTGGTGGGCCCCATCCTACGATTGGGTCTGAAGACGGCTTGCCATTAATGTTGGGCTGAGAATTGATGGTGAGAACACCTCTGTGATTCACCTTCACCAGTTCCTCCTTCAGCATGTTTGTCTCTGAAGCTAAAGGGTCATCGTTCCACGGCAGACACATCACCTGGAGAGTTGAGAAGAAATCATGATGTAACAGACAGAAATTAGTTAGAAAAGGGTTAGATATGATGTGGATATATTGGTTTGATTAGTGGTAACTTGTAATCATGGATACTAATATTTCTACCTTGTGTCCACTTTTGTTTGGCTGTCCTGTGATGTAGTTAGTGAAGACTTCATACACGCTTTCCTCACTAGTTAGCTCCTCTTCCCACATCTTCAATAAAGCCTCTTTAGGGGACTTACTCTTTAGGTAGAACAAATAATAATCTGTCAGCTCACCAAAGGCTGGTGACGAGGAGTTACCCCTAAAGAAGAAATTTTAAAATTAGTTTTATTTGCAGAATTTCAGCTTCAATTTGTGTTCGTGTATCAGGTTTTTTTTTTTTGTATCAGTCCTTTTAACACATAGGCCCTTGTTTCAGGAAACACATATAAATGGACAACAGGCTATGCAAACATTTCCTAGAAACCTTACAAAAACAGCCTCATGTTCATTCTAGATGTACACTTAAGTACTGTTGCACATACAAAGTGTTTACTTTGGAAACACTCATGACCATTCCGAGCTGGGCTTGATGGGCAACAGGTCTATGGTTTCCCTCAAATTTATTTTAGACTGAGTTGTAGAACCCTTGGTACTATAGCTATGTTATTGCTATTGAGTATAGAAAGATAAGATGAGCCTCAAAGTCGTCCAAAAGAGGTCAAAGGACAACTGGAGAACCAGCGATAGGTTCATGGGCACTCACTGACCTGATTCATGGAGGATCTGCTGTTAACACCTTAATGCCGGACACCACAGGACACCTTCAGAAGTCTTGTGGAGCCCATGCCACAATGGGCCAGACCTGTTTTGGGGGTACCTGCACAATATTAGGCAGGTGGTTTTAATGTATTGGCTGACTGAAATGAGTACAGTTATATTGTTGAGAACATATACCATCTTCCATTGGGGAAATCGTCCCAGTCTTGAGTTCTGTAGATGTAGCTTTTAGGCCTTGAAGCCCAGAAGATAGGCCTAACATCTTCAACCTTACGTTTGGGGTGAGCACTGATGGCCCACGGCAGTGGACGCCTTTAAAAACAACAGAAAGAGAAACGGCATTTAAGGACAACAGCTCACCAAGTGAAAGCAACAACATGCCTTGATTTCACTCCACCACCAGTGCAAATAGGCTTTAAACTAAGAGCACTAAATCCCTGTTTCTGGCATGCTCACCGAGGGTCCTCTGCCCATAAACCCAGCTGTCTAAGCACCTCTATGGTGGCCACCTCTCTGTTGAGTGTGTAGAAGTGCAGGCCTGGCACGTCGCCGCTGGCCAGCAGAACCTTGCACATCTCCACTGCTTGCTGGATACCATAGTTCCGGATGGCAGCATCATTGTCCTTGATGGGCTCAATTACCTGCATGATCTCTTCTGGCACCTCCAGTTTGGACAGCTTGACCAGCTGCCGCAGTGAGTGGTAACCCTGTGAAAGGAGATGAGGAGTGTGTTCAGCTCACAGAGTGGTGAACTGATTACCAAGTGAATCCTGCAATTAATTATGAAGGACTATTCATGATCATAGGGGAGGAAGCCTAGAACACTTTAGCACGGTTTAAAATACAAAATGGTCTACTGACATGAGGGCCTTCATAAGCGTTCCACTCAGATAACTGTATTTGAACTAAACTCTTACGTACCTGAATGGGGAAGATTCCAGGCACAATAGGACAGGTGATGCCAATGGCTCTGCAGTCTTTCACAAATTTGAGGAAAGTTTCTGCTCTGAAGAAGAGCTGAGTCACAATGAAGTGCGCTCCTGCATCTACTTTCTCTTTCAAGTGTCTCAGGTCATCTTCATAGCTCTCAGCCTCTGGATGCCCAGTTGGGTAACCTGGCATTACACAAACAGGTGATTTTAGAACATAAGCATAATGCACCTACTGTTGTCACACACACAGGAATTTGTCTTCTACCTTTTACCCATCCAACATGATTTTTCTGTTATAGCCTTGTAAAAAAAACATCACTTAAAATGAAAGAACGTGCAGCATTGTTCGTAAATGTTTATGCAAATGACTCTTAAATAAATGATGTATTTTTCATGAAAACATTTCTTAATCTATATAATTCTCACAAGAGCTTTTCACAGAAGAACATTTCACTAATTTCTAATAGTGCTGGGTGATATTGACAAAACAAAAATCATATCGTGATGCATTTTAGCTGAATTAGATATATATATATATATAAAATGAATATATAATATATGATGTGAAATACAATGTGAAAATATTAGGATACTCCATGAAATCCTTCTTCCATTTTTTTACTATATTTAAACACTGAAATTTGGAATTTTCTCTTTAAACACAGCAAGTCTTGTGCCCCTCCACAGTGTGTACATGACGACATGAATGGGGACAGAGGGGAGCAGAGTAGAGGAGGAGCTAAGAGCAGGGGCGGAGCAGAAAAACGAAAGTTACTTAAAACCTTGAAAACAATATGAACGATATGGCCTCAACCCATGTCTTTCTCTGCTGACATCCCAATATAGATATAAATATCAAGATATCACAGAGTCCTAATTCCTAATAGTGCATTTGTGTAGGTGTTAATGTAAGTATTTAACAGTGTGTGAGGGAGCATCTTTGAAAATGTACTGAACATATCTACCTGAGAGAACATCAGTCAGAGTGGAAGGACTATGAGTGCATATTTCAGGCTGATTATAAGTGAATGAACTATTTGTACAGATTTACGTTTTAATATACAGACAGCTTTGATGGTGTTCATATGAAAGAACATTACTTATGGAACTCAAACTACCTACTGATTTGTAATGTGTTTATTCTAACTTCTGGGAGAGGCATCTGTGGTAATGCACTATAAAACTCATACATTAGATGGAAACACTTAAAATTCTCTGACAATAAGTTCAACTTTCTTTTAAACACATACCAGCAACACAGATGTCAAAATAATCATCAAACTCATGGCGAATGTGCTTCACCAGATCTGTAGCATAGTTGAATCCTCCTTCTTCTTCCTCCCAGTCAGCTCCCACTGGATCTGTAAAGATTTTCCACAATTCCACATTCTTCTCATCTACATACTCAGTACTAATATTTGGTATGAAATGAAGCCCAGTGTCCAATATTCTGTATATAACACAGTTCTAGCTCATCAGTAATCATTATGAGGCTCACCTCCCCTTAGAGCCATGATGTTCTTCAGCCCCAAGTGCTTGGCTTTGCTGAGGTGAGCTGTGATTTTCTCTTTCGTCTGTTTGCAGCAGGTCAGATGCAGTATGCTCTCAAGGCCACAGTAATTGACCGCTGTACTGGCTATCATTATTGATGACGTTTCCTTGTCTGAGCCTGGGTCTCCTGCTGGATGCCATGTTATGTCGATGAAGAGGGGTCCACCGGATCCCATACGGTCAAACCTGAAGTACAATAGCAGACATACAGCAAGTCAGTCACTGTGCTGTGCAGACGACTATGCTGCCCTTCACAATGCGGTGATTTCCAGACCCAGTTTTCAGCTCAGGAGGGGCTTGTTTATTAGCAGATTATTGGGATCAGGTGTGTTAAAGCAGAGAACACAAACATAATGGTTTTCCCTTGATTTGATGATTTGGGTTTAATTATTACTTACTATAGATTCAGAAGATGTTTCTAGAATCCCTGAAAGTTACTGCTTTTTCCTACCAATCCACCTCCTTTCTTACAAGACCTGGCAACCTGGATTTTGTGACCCCATCTTGCTGGCTGTCTAAACCCTGGAGGAGACAAGAGAAACGGCTTCCTGCAGAGGACATTTGTATTCTACCCAGGAAATCTTTTTGTGATTTTTAACATTTATGGTATTTACCTGATGCTCTTATCCAGAGCGACTTACAAGATTACATATTACAGATGTGGGGCAGAGTAGTGGTAGGAGTCTTGCCCAATGACTTATTGGTGTAGCACACCATAGTTGCCCAGACTGGGAATCAAACCCCAGTCTCCCACATGGTGTGGTGACTGGTGGGGTTATCTGATGTCACACCAACAACAGAGATATCACTGCTTGCGTGCCCAGAGTACAGAAAATATGGAGGTCAACTGCACTCTTGATGCGTTTTATGTTCATAAAGCATCTGTATATTTTTGCTTTGTCTGCTAAAGATCGCAGAAGAGAACAACTGGACCGATGAAGTGACTGCGATTGCCTACTAGCAGTGTAGGGGCATTGTTTCAGGTGACTGCTGTGACTGGCTAAGTTCATCTGCAATTTGTATCTAATCTGATGATCAGGTTTCATGTTTTGCCATTGACTGCTCTCATTTTCTGTAGCTCCTCTACTCTCCTCCACTTGTCTCCTATGTTCTTCCAAAGAGCTGTAGCAGAAGGTTTTGGACCAGTAATAAGTAGAGAATTCTTTTACTTTGCCTTTTCTGTTTCCTGTGCTATTTCCTGGTGATATCTGACCAAAAGACCAGGCCTGTGAAACGCTGATCTACTAATAGGCCCATGGACCATGGTGTGTAGGCTCACCTGGATATCAGATTGACTGCCCCTCCAGCTGTGCGGGGAGGGAAAAACTCAAGGGAGAACCAGTGGTCCCCAGACTCAATTCTCCTCTTCATCTTGTCCCGTAGTCGGTCAGTGCGGTCTGCATCCAGCACTGGGGTAGAACATCTAGAACTCTCTTTGGAACTCTCTCCACTGTTGCTTCCCCCACTGGAGTCACTCTTACATGACTGCCAGCCGGTGTCTACTCGTTGGTTGACCATGGTACCTTCAGCCACAGCAGCAGAGCATTAATCACTTGTCGTTAAGACATGATCTTTACATATAGTCTGTTGCAAAATTTGTTTTTGATACACAGATGTAATTTGGATTTGACATAAAAATGAATATGAAACACTGACACAGAATTTTAGTATTTATTAATAATTGACACTGTCTTCTTTCACATCCAGAAAGTGTTCAACAACAAAGAATTGAACTTTTGCAGTCAGAACTCCCAATTTCTAGGAGAAAAGAATGGTACAGGAATAGATTGTAAAGTAAATATCACTTCATATTTGTTTGCGTAGTCAGTCACCAAACTGTTGAATTCTTTTTTGTAATGTTTTTTATGCTTTTACTGCAGCTTCTTACAGTTGCTCATTTTCTCCTCCTTCAGTTTCTTCTTCAAGATCTGAAATGCATGCTCTGGCAAGCTTGTGGTTTTATAGGTCAGTCAAACCCTCCTTATGAATGTGCTTTGTTATGTGGCCTTTGATAAATGGTTTGGGTCACTGCCTTGCTGCATGACAAAGTTTTTCCTGATTGGACTAGATTTCTCTTAAAATGGCACACAATGTTTTTGTTCATTTTGCTGATACCATCATGAGTTACAATAAGAACTATACACTGACATTCCACATGTCATGGGACAGTAATATGTAAACTGATAATAAAGAAGTGGCATTACCTCAGAGGATGGATTGGGAATGCCAAACCCTGTATAAACATGGTGAGGTGTTATGTTGTGGATGAGGCTGAACACTGGCCAGTGTCAAGGAGACATTAATTACTGGAGTTCAAATGGGGCTTGATAGAAGGACCCAGATGGCTAGGGATACATCATAGAACCAAATATGAACAACTTTGTCACGTGGTATGGTGCATTATCCTGCTGGAAGATCCCACCTTCATGGCATTACATGAAGTCCATGAAGGGCCATGCAGTTAAACCTAGATAGCCCAGGTGAGGTGCCGTTTCCAGTACTGCGGTGTAAACAGAGGGGCCTTTGCTTCAATATGCCAATGAAACTAAAGTACACTGCATAATCAATTTCCATACTGCTATCCCATGACTTCTGACATTTCAGTATTAATTAGCCCCATGCATTCCATTTGAATTTTGGATCAAGAGGAGATCTTATCCTTCTCCACACTTTAGTCTGATGGTAGACGTTTGCCTACTCCATCAGTCCAGAAAACATTCCAATGTAACCAGATTCCACAGAGCCACTTACTTATTTAGTCTCAGACCACCTTTACTGAGCACACAAGCACAACAGATTTCTCCCATGGATTTCCATTTGGTCTTCTCTGGCAAACCCTGTCAATTCCCTTAATTGTTACAATACAGCAGAATTCTAAAAAATGTGCCAATTTTAGGAGAGAGAAAACCAAGTGATGCATTTAGACACTGGATATGAAAAGACAGATGAAAACGTGATTTGTTTGTTTGTTTTTTCATTTAAATATATAGGGTGGGCGGGGCTACACGTCAAACTGCAACCTGCCAACAGAGGCGCTAGACCTGTGTTCTCACGTTTGGGGGATGTTGCACTGCCAATGTTTTCTCCAGTCATTGTTCATTAAACTCTTATTTGAAAATAACCTGAGACACTGAGCAAAAACACACACTGTGTACATGTGCAGTGTTTGGAATCATTATTAAAAGGTCACAAATCAGGTCCTGATATATTTGAACTGGATGGCAAAGTGTGACACGTGATGTGAAAAACACAATGTGTAAAAATGAGGAAATTAAATCCTTTATTTAACTTTATTTAAACATTGCCATTTGACCCTCACTTCTTTATACAGCCTTCAAGCCAGAGCTCAGTGTTTTACCCCTTTAGTGTGCACGTGAGAGCGCGAGTGGGGGCGGGACTGAGGACAAGGGGCGGGGCTGATCCAGGGAGCAGAAAAGATTGAAAAACAAGCATATAAACGATATCTCCTCGCCCACATCACACTGTTTATATATATATTATTTATTTTTAGAATATATATATATATCATTTATTTTATAATATATAATATATAGCGGGGTCGGCTGAGATATATATATATATATATATCAGCCCCCACTACCAGTACAGTCGTACAGGCTTAACGGGCTCTATAACAGATTCTGTTTACATCTGTGAGTTTTCATCAGCCGCGCTTCATTAGTTCACTGTCTGTGAGAAAAGCACTGCCGTGTCTCTGTTCTCTGTCTCTGCTGGTTCAGTTCTTTAAACAGTGCAGTGCTGACTGATGTCTGTATTCCTGAAGCACTGATCTGATTCTGCAGTAAAAGCACCTTCAGCTCCAGCCACGTCTCTAACCTCACAGACTGTCCGACAATAGCGCAGAGGGAGGGTCTTTTTACAGAACGTGCTACAGAACATGTGCTACAGCCACCTCCCCCCCTGCTTTAGCACGAGAGGCTAATGCTACAGCGAGCTTAATCTGGAATGGAAACGAAACACAAACAAAAGCTGTTTACCTGCACGTTCCCCTCACAGCCGAAACACCGCTCAGTTCAGTCCAAAAGCGTCTGCGTCCAACGAGCATCCAAAACAGGGCACAACGTGGGTTATAGTAGCGGAGCGGACAGAGGCGGGGCCACGGTATCTCCGGCCACGCCCCGTGGTGTGGTGCTTCAGATTGCAGACTGATATTTGATTAAATATCAGACCGTATGAGTGAGTTTGTACAGCTGGGTATTTCATTTGTGCAAAGTAAAATGTACGATTGTGGCTTTAGAAGACCAGGAATAAGATTATGATTATGTTGGGTTGGGTTTAACCACAGGTCAGGTAACGCTTCAGACATAGAGGATAATGTGCACAACATCTCAGCAAACATACGAAAACCGAGCAGCTGAAATACCTTTTTCCTTTCTTTAATTAATATTTTTATTCCTATACTGTGTATATATTTCTGTCGTGTATAATTGTTATTTAATCTCCACTTAGTCATTACATTACTGTTTTTTTTTTTTTATCTCAGCTCTATCTACCTTTCTATGCGGTTGGTACTTTTGCGCAAAAGCCACGCCGATAGAGAGTGCTTGAAACCATGTCCATCTGCGGGCGTCACGTGAGCATAATGTGATCAGAGAATCGGAAGCCCGAAACACCTTCTGAACCGATTCTTTCGAAATGTGCGTTTAAATGGATAGAAGGTCCGATTTGTTCACTCACAGGTCAACTCCGAATCAAACGTAATGGTTTAACGGTTCCCCCGTTGATGCTGAAGCACAGTGAGGCTCAGCACTGGGGCTGACTGGGAGGGAGAACATTCCACCCTAGTATTCATAGTGAATAGATTTATACACTTATATACGATTGATATTTTATGACCTTTGCTTGTTATTCTCTTGGTCCTCCAATAGTGTTTAATAATTCTAATATAGTATATTGTCCTGAGGCACATACCAACAGCAATAATGATAAATAATAAATAAATCAAAGTATCGAGATATTATACGAAAATATTTAAATTACGTAAAGTAAATATATTAATAATATAATATAATATAAATCTAAAATAATATATTAAAGTCTTAATTAAAGTCTTTATCGTGAATAAAGTCCGATTCTTTTGAAGCTCACTTTGACCGATTCATTCAAAAGAGTCGGTTCAAATGAACGACTCGTCGAGGCTCCGAACAGCAGCAGCGATGTTGAACATGGCGTGCTGTGGGAGCTGTTTGTGCTGTCAGTGCTGCTGCTGCTGCACCGAAGGGGAAACCAGGACGCCAGAGGAGCTGGTATCGTTGAACGTCCAGTGCAGTTTGTGATTCAGCCTGTGCTCCTGTTAGAGGACTCACTGCTGAATGTTTTGATGCTCGATGCTCGGCTTTCCCTGCTCTCTTTAGCTGCTCCACCCTCTGTGTGGTCCTGCTCTAATAACAAACTACAGCAGAAAGCATTTAGGAATCTAATCAGTGGGAATCATTTCACTTTAGGACTCATTCAGTATTTCTTTCAGTTTTCTATCATTTACCTAGTTATCCAGATAGTGACTGCTGATCGGTCAGTCAGTGTTGGTTTGTTATCATCATTACAATTAAACACTGTGCTCTGTAGACACAGGCAGCCTAACCTCATAACCCTTTAAATAATGTCCTGTGTAGTTTAAGATGGGAAGAACAAAACCAGACCACTGCAGACTGAGATGTAAACCCTTTGTTAGTAATCAATATTGGCCATCTGCTTGGCTCACAGCTGCTTCATTGAAGCTAACCCACACATCACTCATTGGAGACTGTCTCAGCCTTTATTATGGAAATTAACCTCATTGTCCTGCTTTATAACTCTTTTTTGGCAGACAATTTTGGGTGAGACCAGAGAAGATGAAGAAGAAATACTCCCAAGGAAAGACTACGAGGTGAAACAGACTGATGTCTTAATTGTGTGAACATAGTGGGAGCTCTAACGAGCACTCTGCATTGATGACTGATGTTTTCACATCCTTTTGTTCACAGAGTTTGGATTATGACCGGTGTATTAATGAACCCTACGTGGAGGTGCTGGAGGGGCTGGACAATAAGGTCAGATAAAACTAAATTGTGTGTGGAAAGTGATACTTGTTTAGTTGATGGCTCTTGTATTTTATAATCCTCCTTTTCCTTCTAGAAAACCAAAAAGTATGAAGCTGTCAAATGGATGATGGTGTTTGCCATTGGAGTATCTACAGGCCTGGTATGAATTAGTTGTGTGTTTGTATAATCTACAAAATAATCTGGGTTAAAGTCTACAAATTTCATACTGGTACTTCATATTCAATGGTATGTTGTCAAGTAGTGTAGGGGCACCTTTCTTCAGCAGGTCCTAAAGGGTCAGCAGTTGCAGCCACTAGTTCCCTAGCCAATTGATTTGAGTAAACTGGGAATTTCTCAGGATTTCCTTGGAATTTCCTTCAGTTGATTGGGGAAGGGAGAGAGAGCAATTAAATTAGACCATGAAGTGGCTGATATTTGGACCAGCTAATGGTAGGGGACCTGCCAATAAGTTATTGACATAAGGTGCATCAGAGTGCAGTGTATGGTTTCCCTTGATTATTGTAATATTCAGTACTTACAGGTGTAATTGGTCTATAGATGGAGTTAACATACAAAGTCTATGAAGTGGCTTTGGTTCAGTTTTAACAGTTAGTGTAACAGATTACACCTATGCACTACTTAACACTACACTTTATGTATTCAAGGACACTTATTGTGCAAACTTTCAATTATTGTATATGAACCCTGTTAAAGTCTCACATTGTCTTTTGTGAGGTCACAAAATTTTATAATTTAATAAATTTACAAATACCCACGAATACAGCCAACACCAGTTTAGCCGTAGTCCTTACATTTTAAAGTGCAAGAAGAATCTGTGTTGTTTTTTGAAAGAGACACAAATTCAGTTACATCTTTTTTTGGCACATAAACCCATAAAAATGTCATTAAAATAATATAAAACAAAATACAGTAACAATCATAGAATAGACTTTAAAGCGTCTCTGAGCGGGGGCGCTCACTTCATTCTGATGATTAAATGTTAAAATAACACACGTTGCTAAATGTTGAGTTCATAAATGTAATAATGTCTTTTCAGATTGGAGTCTTTGTTGATTTCTTTGTACGGCTCTTTACTCAGCTAAAGTTCAGACTGGTTGGACAATGTATCCTTTTTCAAATGTATATCACGAGCTGTTGTTATGATATTTAATATGAAGCATGTTATTCATTAACCTTGCCCAGTTTGACTAGTTTGCCTCATCAAAGCTCCTTAATTCATCTTTTAGCTGTGGAAGAGTGCAGTGAAAATGGATGCCTTGCTTTATCCTTGGTTGAGCTTTTGTCTTTCAATATGGCATTTGTTTTCATTGCCAGTGTCCTGGTTCTGATCGAGGTAACAACAAATCAGTTTCACTGACTATACATTCAATTTAGGCGCATTTAATGATCTTGTGTTGTATCACCACATTATATACTGTAATCTAGTAATGGGCAGTGCTTACTGGATGTTCTTATAGCTTAATGCAGGGCTGCACAACTCCAGTCTTGAGGGGTCAGTCTCCTGCGACATTTAGTGGTTGCCCTGCTAGAATACCTCTGATTCAACCCATCAGTTAATTACAAGACAAAAGGTTGCTGTGAGTAGAGCAGCTACCAAACTTTGCTGGACACTGACCCTTAATACACAGAAAGAATTACATGGTCAAAAGGATTTTCTATAAATGTCTCAGCTTTGTGAGTGAAAGTACGGTTTGTACTGAATTCGTTCTCTGTGTGATTTCAGCCTGTGGCAGCTGGATCAGGAATACCAGAGATTAAAAGTTACCTGAATGGAGTGAAGATTCCAGGGATTGTGAGACTGAGGACCTTCATCTGCAAAGCTGTAGGGGTCTTGTTTGCTGTTGCTGGAGGTAATGAATTACTGTTTCATTTTCAATTTCATTTGCTCACCTACAAGAATGTTCTTTTATTTATGGTAGATTTTAATTAAGGTAAGATCGATTTTTTTTTTCTGTTAGTGGAGGTCCAAAATACTGCAATTCTGAATCAAATGTCAAATGCATGTTCTAGGTCTGTTTGTGGGGAAAGAGGGACCAATGATCCACAGTGGAGCAATTGTGGGTGCTGGACTACCCCAGGTACCAATTATAATATTAAATATACCAATAATTAATTAAATAAACTGCCATGAAAGATTCAGATTTTGGCTTTGTTAATATTGTGTGTATATATACTGTTGTATATAATCAACTGTTGTCACTGTTGATCAACACATCCATCTTACCAGTTTGGACCGTTCTCCATTAACACTAAAATTGAGTGCAGTACTAGGTTTAACTCTTATCTGATAAACTACTACTAAATGTAGTGGGTAAGTAGATGATAATTGGCCTACCTACCTGAAATTGAGTTTTTGTTCAGTTTCAGAGCATCACTTTCAAGAAAATCCGATTTCAGTTCCCGTATTTTCGTAGTGACAGGTAAGGACTTGCTAATATCCATTTAACACGCACCACTGGGCTGCTGAATAATTACTTTAGACTGTACACATAGAGTCACCCAACCTTGTGATTTACACCCAAAATATGTTCAGGCTGGTTTTTGAAGGTTTTCTGTTAACCAACACCACTGATAAGCTGTATTGCTTTCTGGATATTAACATTTCTTGCTTTTTGCTATAAACACCCATTTTCTTCCAGTGCTGTAGTTATCTTGAGTGTGTGTCCTCAGGGATAAGAGAGATTTTGTGTCAGCGGGAGCAGCAGCAGGAGTAGCAGCAGCATTTGGAGCCCCAATTGGGGGAACGCTCTTCAGTCTGGAAGAAGGGTCTTCCTTCTGGAACCAGGCCCTGACATGGAAAGTGGTGAGGAGGAGGAGATGACCTAAACCAATTTGCAAATTAAAGTTTGTCTGGTGGGACATGCAAGCCCACACTTCAATTCTTAACTTTCATAATTGTTTGTCTGTCATATTTGACAATGGTAACATAGACCCAAAGATAGAACCATATGCGATTCCACAAGATAATCCAAAAAACAAGAGGTTACCAAGAAATTCACAATAAATTCTATTTTAGGATAAAAAAATTGAATCACAATTCTGCTCCAGTTTCACATTCCACATGTTCTCAATATTTATTTCATTTATGTTCATTCATTTCAGCAGCACAGGGTCTAAGTGCTCATTCGGGTCTCAAACTTCAACAAAAACATACCATAACACATCAGACACATGTACTTGTAATACTTTGTAGGGTAAAATAATGACTAACACTATCGCTAAGTTTCATTGTACTTACTAAATCATCTATTGTAATTAGTGAATAATACCTTTTACAATGAATACTGATTAATTAGCCTTGAGTTTAAGGGGTTAGTTGTAAGGAATGGAAACCACTCGTATATTATAAGTGGATTTTTAAAGTAGTTGTTACAGATATTTTTCCAAATTGAGGTTTTACGTTATCAATCAAGGAATGTAATTATAGACTAGGAGATATTTGGTGACCTATTTATCTCTTTTTGCACTGGTCTGTGTAGTTGTTCTGTTCCATGTCTGCCACCTTCACCCTCAACTTCTTCCGTTCTGGAATCAACTACAACAAGTGGGGCTCGTTTCAGCTGCCTGGCTTGCTCAACTTTGGAGAGTTCAAGGTAAAGAGCAATGGATTTGAGGAACTGGTGATCACCAAATAGATTTAAGTGTGCTTTAATTCATTAAGCTTATACATTGTATCTCTCTGTAGTGTTCAGATGGGGACAAAAACTGTCACTTATGGACAGCAGTGGACCTAGCTTTCTTTGTGCTAATGGGAGTGGTTGGAGGTCTGCTTGGTGCCATGTTCAACTGCATCAACAAACGGCTTGCAAAGTACCGAATGCGCAACGTCCACCCCAAAGCAAAATTCATCAGGTACACCAACTACATTGTCTGCTGTTGTGTTAGAATGACATGAATCTATAACGTTTTTTTTTTATTCTCTCTGGCAGGGTGCTGGAGAGCCTACTGGTCTGTATGGTCACATCAGTGGTGGTTTTCATGGCTTCCATGACTCTGGGAGAGTGCAGGGATTTAGCCTCCCCAACTGCTAACAACACAGCAGTAGTAAGTGTAAGACCATATGTAACTAGATTATGTAACAGTTTTTTCCATTTCTCCATAATGCACTAATATGTTACATTTCATCACTAGCACATCCAACATAAGTGACCAATTGGCCAAAACAATTGTTGGGTGTTGCTGCAATACAAGATTGGGCATTTATTCTATGAGCACAATGACCTACATAAATCCGCTGCCTTTCACAGCCTCATTCCTTCTTCAATGTAAAAAGGCTGTTTATTTTTGTTGTTCCATTCATATTTCATTGCTTGTTGTGGAGCTTAAAATGTTACACATTGTACCCATTTCCACAAGATAACACAGTTCCCTGTGGTCTCATTGAAATGTCTTGGAGATGGTTTAGTTAGAAAACCTCAAGAATGAAGCACAACAGCACCCACCTAACACTGTCTAAATAGCACTATTTGGAACACCTTGTTTGACTGCTCACATTAGTGGGCACCTCATTTGTCCCTGTTTGCACTAGCTGGCAAACATTTACTTCACCTTGAGTTCATCTCTTTCTCTCTCCCTCTTCCTCTCCCCCTGTTTCCCTCTCATGGCTAATTGTGGTTCTTTCATAAACTTTGAATGTTTGTGGACACCACAACAATTAATGGATTCATCTATATTAAGTTGCATCCATTGCTGACATTGATGTGCAAATTGACACAGTTCATCTATTGCCTGCAGAGAAGTATTGCCAGTAGAATAGCACTCAAACATCTATTCAGTACTTTTGGAATGAGTTTGAGTGGTGATCAGCTAATATCCTGACCTCTCTAGTGTTCTTGTCATTGAATTCAATCACATCCTCAATCACATCCTCAGAGCAATTCTTTCATATCTTGTAAAAAGCCTTATCTGCAGAGTAGAGACAGACTCCAGCAAAGGCAGGAAATGAACAGCCCTAATTTAAGAAGAAACAATGAATGAGAAATTGTTCCAGTACTCTTTTTTCCATATAGAGTAGCTAATTATGCAATATTATAACTATTTGGCAAAGTTGTATTTATTCACTTGTTCAGACATGCAAAGTAATATTCATACCAGTTGTATTTTCTCTCTCTAACACTTTTATCTGCACCTTTCTCTCTTTAATGTTTCAGTTTTTCTGTTTCCGTGTTTTTTTTTTCAATAATGCTTTCTGAAAATGTGTTTTTCTGATTAATATGTCTCATTCAATCATTGCCATTATCAGAATGACTCTGTTAGGTCTAATGAAATCTAATGCCCTGTATAATTTGTACATTCCAGTGCTTTGTGTCTTTTTATTTTTCTGTTCCACTCAAACAATGAAATCATGAAGATGTATAAACAAATTATAAACAAAAAAACACAGTGAAATAGATCTTAATCATAGTACATGATTAAAAGTACTATATAATGTGTAAAGTAATTGGATGCATCAGAAAAAAGTGATTTGTAAGAAGTGTGTTTATTCTGTTTTTTCACTTTTGTCTTATGCGCAGTTTGTTTACCATATTTTTTGTTGTGTAGGTGTCTGCAAATGAGGATGTGAACTCAACCATACGACAATTCTTCTGCTCCAATAAGACTTACAATGACATGGCAACACTTTTCTTCAACCCTCAAGAGATTGCGATTCATCAGCTCTTCCACCAAGATGGTGAGCAAGATGTTTGTGCTTGCATAAATACTCAGGCAGACTTTATTAATAATTAATTAGACTTTTATTTTATTAATAATGACTAATAATGGTTATGACTTCATTTCGTGCAAAGTCTTCGGCATCCTCACTCCCAGAAATCCTGAGTCACTCTGATTCTTTGACGTGAGACCTCAGAAGATTGTTTTGTATGGGTGGTCCATCAGTGCTACCCACCCACTTGTAATTAGTGCCTTTTGCGAATCTTCTCATATTGTGCTTCTATTAGTGCCTTTTGTACATAGCTTTACTAAAGTTTCAAGTTTTTAAATAGTGCAAGAGCATTTTAAATAGTACAGTTTTTGCACTATACACAGACATTTTCATTAGTCTTGCTCTTTACTCATCTGAAATGTAAGGTAACATAAAGTGAAGACATGTTTATCTAAAGGTTGTTTCTTAAGTTTAGAATGAGAGATGCTAGGCTTATGTTGCTAATAAACACTGTCACCAGTCTCATCTCGTTTAACACAAACAATTTAGTTTCATGCAGTCAAGTTGATGTTAAAGGAGGGAGACCCAAAATCCTTTTTGGCAAGTCTGTGTTCTCAGACACCATCTTTGCCATTCTGCCATGCAGTGTATTAAGCTTTACAAAAGCTCCCATTGATGTGCCATTCAGCCAGTGACTCGAATCTCTTCAGTTGTAACATCTATGCTGTGGTTTAGAACAACCCCTTCTCAGCCTGTTTCACCTCACAGCCCACATGTTTATGGAAAGCATAATGGTCCACAAGAAAGCTTAACTTTTTTTATGTGTAATTGCTTTTGTGTTCTCCAATGCTGAAGCTAAATTCATGAGAATTGGGCTCTGAACAGGAGCTTAAAAATGACGTCTTCATAAAAACATCTCAAATGCTCTGAGCAGGAAAGATGCATTGCTAACATCACAAGACATGTCTAGTTCACAATGTGCACTTCTATCTTAAAGCTGTCTCTGTTTATCAGACTAGTAGTCTTGGTTGTTTTCATGATTAAATGTGATTTTGCAGAGCAGACTGACTTGTTGAGGGTTTCTGCTTGTTAAAGATCTTTTATTTTTGTGACCCCTGTTTTGCTTATTCAGGAAGTTGCTTTAATTGTAGGGTTTTATTCTAAATTAAAATTGTCTTTATTAATTCCATAAATTCTTTTCTTTCCAGCCACCTTTAGCCCAGTCACCCTCTCACTGTTCTTTGTGCTATACTTTTTGCTGAGCTGTTGGACGTATGGCGTCTCTGTCCCCAGTGGACTCTTTGTTCCGTCACTACTCTGTGGAGCCTCTCTTGGACGTTTAGTGGCCAACGTGCTCAAAATGTAAGCATAAATGAACGTCTGAATGTGATAATACATAACATTTAAAATGTAATAAATAGTTTTTGTGATAAAATAGTTGAGTTTTTTTGAGAGAAATGAATTTTAAAAGTCCTTAAGTTTAGTAATGAAATAAGACGTAACAGTATTCAGAGCTAGCAATGCATCAATGCATCATTTTTTTTCTTTAGGTACTTTCAAAGCTAGTCAGTGCCTTCATTTTATTGCCTGCAATGGAGGGTTGTGTAGCTTCAGGGAGTTCAGTAGCTTCAGATGTACTTGCTAACCCCAGCAAAGAGATAGTGAGAGTTGAATAATGTGTGTGGCTTGTGCACCTTTTGGCTGACATACTAGTTTTACAACATGCATTCTTAGGTACAGTTTGAGATCACATTTATTATCTGCTGCTCAACTTTTGCTTGTTGTTTTGAAAGTTTTGGACGTTTACATTTGTTATACATTCAGCGACTTGTTTCAAACCCCAGCTTTCTTTTTGATTTCAGGAATCTGGGCATGCATATCTATTCAGGAACCTTTGCTCTGATTGGAGCAGCTGCTTTTCTTGGAGGTGTGGTGCGCATGACCATCAGCCTGACAGTCATCCTCATAGAATCAACCAATGAGATCACCTACGGCCTTCCCATCATGATTACACTGATGGTAAGTCAGTGTTTTTAACAGCCATTCACAACTGGTTTTAGGATGTCAGATAAAAGAACAAAAATAATATTTTAAACAAATAAGAATCCGATTTACTGGAGAGTCACACCTTCATTTTCCACACTTTCATTTGCTTGAAAAGGTAAAAATTCATTTCAAATATGTTATGACACATCCTGGAATATTAGGAAAATTATTTTCCAGTCATGGAAATGTTTGATTGTCCTGGTAATATTAGTGAACCCCTGATAAAAAGTTGACCGTCTTTTAATGCTGCACAAATACTAAAAATAATTAAACTAATTAAAATGAATGGCTCACCATCATTCCAGAGAACACAGTTTCAGTGGTCCACAGCTAAATGCTGCAGGGATCTAGCCCATGCCTGACATTAGGCATGGTGTCAGTAAGTTCATGTTTATCTTCTCCAGAGAGTCCTGTTCTATCAGCAATGCTTCTCTACAGAGACTGGACAAGTTGTGTGCGTGCATTTGCACATTTGTGCCAGCAATCGGTGCAACTTTAAGTAACTGAATGCATTCATTAGAAGAGGTGTTTACAAACATTTCGTGTATAACAACTCAATACACATTTATATACAAATACTTGTGATTTGATGAAAAGGAAACTGCTTAACACAAAAGCCTCATACGTCTAAGCATGTTAAAAATTAGGACACTCAAATATTTTAGTTCTGTAATACGATATTTGATCATCTTCTAAGCATTGTTTATAGATAAAGGCAATGTAATTGCTTAAAAAATTACTACTGTTATTTATTTAAAAAAAGGGATACATTTTTTTATTTAGGCAAACATGTAGGACACCATATGTACTAAAAAGCTGGTATTTCCTCCTTTGGCCAAAAATAAACAGATAAACGTATCCTATAACCATCTACCAGTCTTCCACTTCTTTTAGCTGTATGATGTTTGAGGAGTTTCTTGCACAGTCTGTTTCGAATCACCCACAGCATCATAATAGGATTAAGTTTCAGGCTTTGTCTTGGTCATTTCTGAAATCTCCATTTCTTTCTTCGATCCTTCCTCAAATGTATGGGTCATTGTTCTTTCGCATGGCTCACCTCTCCTTAAGCTTCTGTTTTTTGGACAAATGCTGAAAGATGTCTTACATTTTCCTTACATTTACCCTGTATATATTACTTGCTTGTTTTGTGTGGCTTACAGATACTAAATTTGTATTTTAATCAGGTGGCTAAATGGACGGGAGATTTTTTTAATAAGGGCATTTATGACATTCACATTCATCTGAGAGGGGTGCCATTGCTGGAATGGGAGACTGAAGTTGAAATGGATAAGTGAGAGGAAGTTTCTGAATTACTTTTTTATTTATATAGAAGTCATTCCACAAAATGAACGATTTTTAAATGTCTTTCTCTTGTCTCGTTCATGAACTTCAGATTAATTGCCAGTGACATTATGGAGCCCAACCTGACGTACGTGTACCCCCACACACGCATTCAGTCTCTGGTCAGCATCCTGAGGACTACAGTCTATCATGCCTTTCCTGTGGTCACTGAGAACCGCGAGTACGAGAGAGAGTTTATGAAAGGCAACATACTTGTCAGTAACAACATAAAGTTCAAGGTAAGACCCCCCCCAGACTAGCATATATTCTGTTAATAGGTTATTAAATCATGTAGAGTACATTTCTTTAAGGAGATAAAGCAGACTTTGTTGAAGAAATATTTTGACAGAAATGTATTATATTCTTGAATTCAGAAAATTTGTTACATTTTTTAAATAACTATAGGTGGAGGCATAAAAAAACCATTTACTGTCAGTAGAAGTAAATTTCATTTTATTCAAGGAAAAATCAAGTTCAAGCAGTACATTTACTGTCCACAAGATGGCGCAGGCACCCTCTTTTTTTTTTTTTAAATCTGGTGAAGGATTTATTGATAGTTTCAGGATTTCATCTCAAACTGAAAGAACAGATAATTGGTGAAGCCCTGTTTTTACATTTAACTGACATATATAAACTGCTTTGTACTCTCTCCTCCGATTTAGAGGGTTAATATTGTCCATAATTGTAAATAATTGTACATAAACTCTAATCAAATGAAAATGATACACCTATTACTCCAGTTTCATGTAACATAGCATATGTGCATATATGGTGTCTGTTCTAGAAAACCAGTGTGTTGACAAGGGCGGGAGAGCAGAGACGGAGGTGCCAGTCGATGAAGTCTTACCCTTCCAGCGAATTGCGCAATGTATGTGATGAGCAAGCGGGAGTAGAGCCAGCAGAAGAGGGACAGGATATACTGCAGCAGATGCTGGAGAGGAGGTAAGACTTCTCACACTCAGCTGCTTAATGATGTTTGCTTCCAGAATTTGCAAATATTCATTTGAATTCATTTTCCGTATATTGGTGAATCCAGTTTCTCAATCCACTGACTGCAAAACAAGCCTAAACCATGGTCCACCATTGTGCTTAACAGTTGGGGAGGTGTTCTTTTCATGAACGTCTGTGCAAACTTTGTACACAAGTCTACAGAACTTGTTTCCATTATCTTCTGATGAAGATAATGATTCTATGGATGTTTTAATGAATTGTGGGATTTACATGATCCATTAGACATCAGTCATTTAAGGAAGAATTTTTGCTGACCAGACTTCAACAAAGATATGATATGCTTACATTCAAACTTTAGGTTACATTGTTTGTCACATAGCTGGTCATGAATTGGACATAATTTTTATAACAGGTGAAATGAAACAAAATAAATGACATAAGAAAGTATAAGGTCACGTAAAGGTAGTCAAAAAACTAAAAGTGTGTTCAAACAGAATGATTGCATGCCAGAATGGCTGCTTTTTAGAAGCACTTTTGCTTTTTCAGTACACTAAGTCACTGTACTAATGACATGCAAGTGAAATGAATTGAATATGATGGAGTCTGTACCCATTTACTGTAATAATATGATAAGTAACATATTGCAGTCTGAGCTCAGAGAGAACGAGCATAATGCTTCACTACATGTGCAATTTGTTACGGCTCGTTAAATAGCACTCTACCCTCTAGAGTCTGCGACCCTGCTTTCACATAAAGCTGTTCTGATATGCATATTCTCTGCCACCTGCATGTAACAGATTTTGGGACAAAAATGTTAAGTTACATGTTTCTTTACCAATAAAGACTTCACGTCAGCACAGGTAAATGGAGAACATCTGTTACATCACTTGAAAGGAAAAGGTTGTGCAGGCTGACATGAAGAATAGTTTAGCATAAAATGTATGTTTTCATCCAAAATGTAATTGTTTATTTTACAAAGATTTATCTTGTGCTCACAGTTTTATTAGTTTTGCCTCAAATTATGTTAAAGGCCTGTAAAATGTCCCAGCACACATATAATAACTGCTCTGTGGGATTCTGACCATTGCAAAACAGGCAGAAAGGAAGCTGTATGCAGAGATGCAGAGAAACAGATGGATTACAGTCTGTAATTATAGAACAGAGTGCTCCTGTATGTTAAGAGAAGCTGATAAAATAGTGAAAGTAGAAACAAGTAGGTGGTCATAATGTTATGGTTGAACGCTGTATATTCCAACACCAATATTGAAGTTTGAAGGTTTTTTTTTTTTTTATGTTAAGTTAGGGATGCCAATGTTACCAATATTAGGATCCAGTGTGGTGCTTGTAGTGCTAAAGAGTGTAAATGCATGACTGTGTGCTCTCAGTTGATTGGCAGCTTCACATCCTCTGGGAACTCAGCCAGTGATTGAATAGTGAGTGTTGATGGCTGAGTAAATGCTGGTTCGCAAGCCAAGTCCAGAGTTAAACCTGGTTGTTTGGTCCTGGTGTTGGTTCAAGACCTCTTATATTCCTAAATCAATTTGGTCCACAGTTTTGTTTTCTTTGCACCGGAGTCTTATTCCTAGCCTGTTATTGCCAGTTGTGTTTGAGCAGAACAACCCCAAACTGGTGTGAAAGTGGACAGCAAGGCAGGAGAAAACCTCTATAGAACCTGAAATCTAAAGTGTAATCTAAAACTATTAAAGAGAACCATTTTTGGAAACTGAAGTGAGAGTTAAATGCAGTGTAAAAATGTTGATTTTTTTTTTTTTTCCACAATTGATTTCCTGTTTATATGAATAAAAAAAGCACGTCTATCCTTGGATGCAAGTCTGTGTCATGCTCTTTTGCAATTAAAATGAAACTGAAATTATATATTACATTTTTTATATATTTGTAATCTAACTGAAAACTAAATGTATATGCATGCATGCATGAATTTTCTCTCTTTATTGTTCCTTGTTTCTGTTCCAGGCATGTTCCCTACCCTAACCTGTATCCAGATCAGTCCCCCAGTGAAGAGTGGAGTATGGAGGAGAGGTTCCGTCCCCTTACCTTCCATGGCCTCATCCTGCGCTCACAGCTGGTCAACCTGCTGATCCGTGGCGTGTGTTATGCAGAGAATCAATCGGTCAGTGTTTACACCTCACATGCGTATGCATATACTAGTGCATCTCAGAAAATTAGAATAAAGTTAATTTGTGTTCATACTCTCATACAAAAAGTGAAAGTGTCAGATCTATCTCTTCATCCTTTGTCCCCGTGTTGTTCACCTTTCTGTGAAGCTGCTCGATGTCAGCTTCAGTTGTGAAGAGGGCTATACAAATAAATGTTGATTTGATTTGAATGTTGGTTTGATTTTTTTTTATTTCTTACATGTGAAGTGACCATATTTCATGCTTGTTTTTACTTTCACAATATTCTTACTTTTTTTTTTTTTTAGATTCATTAGTGCTTCTTAACTTACAGCATAGTGTTCAGAATAACCATTATAATCATATCACTATTGGGTTCAACAAATTACAGTATGTATGATTGAAGAGAAACAGTCATAGAAGTTACTGTAATCACCATCATTACACTAAAATAAGGGTCACCATTAAGCACAAGCAAATGCACAAGCAAATCTTTTACACAAATTTGAGCTGAGCAAAACATCAATCAGTTGTTTCTCTCTCTCTCTTTCTCTCTCACACACACAGAGTGCATCTCAGCCTCGGCTCTCGTACTCAGAAATGACAGAGGACTACCCCCGCTTCCCCGACATTCATGACCTGGACCTAGCTCTTCTTAACCCGCGCATGATTGTGGTGAGGCTCTCTTGACTGCCATCGCTTCAGAGCAGAGTAGGTCTCTGATCTCATGCTCAGCTAATAAACTGCAGCCCCCAGAGCAGTGCCGATTCTGCTGCTGAGGGAGAGGCAAACAGAAAGTGAGAGAGAGATAATGGGGTAGGGAAAGAACAAGTCCTAGTTAAGTTAATTGGTAACTTATTAGTTATCAATTAGTAGTGCCCTTGCTACATGAAGTAGGACACTAATAATAGCTTGTTCACTAAACTCTGAGAAGTAATTAGCCTAATTCTTCCTGAACAACCTCTGTCTCCGTTTCTGCTTTGTATTTCATGCTCTTTTCTTCCTCTCTTCTTACAGGATGTGACTCCGTACATGAACCCTAGTCCATATACAGTCTCACCAAACACACACGTCTCGCAGGTTTTCAACCTGTTCAGGACAATGGGGCTGCGGCATCTACCTGTGGTTAATGCTGTAGGAGAGGTGCGTTACCTAAAGCAGTTGCAATTTCATTGGACTTATTTTCTCAGAGTTGAATTTGAAGAAGACCAGTTTTTTTGCAAGTGTGTATTTTTGGCTGCATGCATGTAGAAAACCTTAAGTTGTTGGTAGAGGGTAGAACTTCTTAAACATGAGTATCATAAACATAAGCAGCACAATGTTCAATGATTGTGAAAAAACACACGTCAGAGACTTAAGGTTATCCATTGTGAACATTCATAGTATGATGTTAAATGTTAGGAACTATTAGATTATAACCTACTTATTAAGTGTATATAACTTTTAGTTCATTTACAGGCTAAACTGGTTGCCACTTGCAGTGTAATTTGTCAACAGTTATATTAAGCTCTCACAGCAGCTGTGACAGTACACAAATAAACAAATAAATAAACTGCACGATAACTGACGCTTGGTTTCCAGCAATGGTAGTTTGTTTTGATAGTTATTCTCATACTGAGGCCCATAAAATGAAATGTGACAGTGATCGATACTGTACATGTGCTTCATCTCTTCCAGATTGTGGGAATAATCACAAGACACAATTTGACCCATGAGTTTTTGATGGCCAAACTCCGACAGCATTACATCACCATCTGAGACGAGCGGTCCTTATGTCCGTGATCGGAGTGACCTCCCCCTGCTGCAGAACAGCCAGACCCAGCTGTGCATGGGCTGGCCTGAACCCACACTAGACCACTGATGGGCCAGAAACCCTCCTTGGTCTCACCCTAAAGCCATTCTGGCCACTTTCTGGACCTCTAGAGCATGGTACTTTGTTCTTATTGACTGACACATCCACATACATACATACATACATACATACACTTTTCCAATTACATCACAGTAATTCAAAAACAGGACATGCGCTCTCTTCTTTTGAGCAGAAAGCCAGCCACATTTCCATCTGTGAAGAGTACCTTGTCTTTCTTTACCAATCTCACTGTAGCACTTTTATTTTGGGCATCAAGTATGTGTGTTTGTTTATTATTTTTTATTATTTCTTTGCTATAATTTCAGGTTGTATTTTTGAATTTTATGTAAACATGCTTTTGCACTAAAGGTGGTTAGAATCACTAACATAACTGGAAAGACAACAGTGGTCATTTTAGCAAAGAATGTTTGAAACATTCCATGAAGCTCAGAATTTATTATTTTATTCAAAATGTAGCTCAAAACTATATTTCAGAGAAGCTTTATAGTGAATGTAGATGGCAAGAACTGCAGACCAATGGTGCCCAGTCCAGCGTGTATAAAGTTGTCACCCTGCAGAGTTTAGTTTTAACAATCTGACATACTTTTAAGGAAGGTCTGAATATTCAACCCATAGGAGGGAGAATAAATTATATTATCACAAGACCTTTAATTGAACATTTCCAAAAATAAATGATTTATGGCCAAAAAAAAGACATTCATTAGATCACGATATAATTGTCTGAATTCTAATTAGCTTCATGGTACTATGCAATTTATTCCATCCCTGGTTGTTGTTGTTCTTTACAGGTTCTCGACAATATGTCTTTTTTGATAACACTTGTAAGTTTTCCAGTGGTTGAGAAGTATTGACAATCATGACTAGCATTTTAACGTGTTTGTTCTTAATACTTGACATATTACCATGTTGTCCACCTCTAACTAAACTGGAATTTTTAGTTTAGGATTGAAACCAAACTTTGCAGGAGTGTAGCTGCAGGATCAGGGCTTCGCTCGATGCCATGACGTCAGTAATGGCATTTGTTGATTGAAGCTTGAATAATTCCATTTGAGAATTAAGCAAAGAAGTGGAAGACAGTACTCCCTGATTGCTTGACGAGGGAACAGCTGTAATCCTGCTGTTGTCATATTTCAGGGAACAAGCTCCGCGCTGCATGTTGCCTTGAGGTTTTTGATTGAGAACAACTGGGTGCCTAAACAGTTAGTCATTCCCCACTGGAGTAGTGCCAGAAACTGAAGCTATATTGTTCATATTGATATGTGTCTTCAGGGTGATGCACAGAAGCGCTTGCTCTCAGCTGCAACTGTCCCATACTGCTTACCATGGCAGAAAAACAAAGATGAACATTCTTGGGGTGCAGTTATGGTCTCATCAAACCACCTGAATGATGGCTGCAGGTTTTTAATGACATTACTAATACTGTGATTCAATGGTAGAAACCCATGTAGGCATAGTGTAGTTCTATAAATGTAATCTGCTCTTAATATGTACTCAAACATATTAGTCACATATTATTTACATTAGTGTTGTTTGATGCAACTGCAGTGTGCATAGTATTGGAATTATGTTAAAACGATAAGGGCATATGTTCATACGCTAACCATTCCTCATTTATGTTGTGTTTCTGGTTTAATTTAAGATTACATTTCAGATTTATTTTTCAATGTCATGTGACTTTTATTTTTAAGTGCTTTAAAATGGCTCAAATGCATAAGTATTATATTTTTGGCATATGTGAGTGTGAACAGGTATTCAAGTGTAATTAATTTTTTAAATATGTTTTACAATGTTACACTGTTGGTTTTCTTTCTAATCAAATATTCACTCCTCATGTGCATCAAGTACACTAAAAGGATGGTAAGAAACTTGCCTGAAGCTCCTCTGTTGACAGACTTTTTTCAAAGTTTCATGTTGTAATTTTTGAATCTCTTTACTGCTTTTTGCCATTCAGATTTGTTCTGTCGACCCTCCATACTAGGTTTGGCAGGGTACACAGTACTGGATCTCAACTTTTGAAAGCTCAGAAGTTAATGTAGAAATCCTGCATTTGGATTCTCTTTGGATGATCAACTGGAACATCTGGCCAACCTGCCTTAGCTGTTAATAAAGAAAACTCAAAACATCTCTGGAAATAGATAGTTAGGGTTTGTGTAATACAGTTGTCTGACATAAAGGTTTAAGCGTTTTAGTATTTTTGATATTCACTATGCATTTTACCTGCAGGGTATAAGTTCTAATTTCCTGCTCTTGAGATTAGCTAGCAGTCTAATGCGCGAGTACTATAATCCGAGGATCACCAGTTCAAATCCAAGGTCATGCTGCGTGCCATCTACAGAGATCGCAAAATTGGCCCTGCTCTCTCTTTGTGGGTAGATGGCACTCTCTCCCCACAGCACACCCAGCTTGATACTGGTCGGCACAGGTGTCTGCCATTCGTTTTATTGGAGCTGGGGCCCCAAGTTTTCCTCTCAGTGTTTTTGCTGCCCTGCAATGATGCACTGCTGCGATAGTTTGAAAAGAGGCTTCACATTCACTCTCCTAATGTCAGGAGCATCATAACCAGCTAGCAGGGCTTCTCAATCCTTCATTCCGAAACGTGAGGGAGGTTAAATAATACTAATGAATTTATCTGGCTTTAGGCAAATACAAAAGTGATTAGGTTGTTTAGTTAATTAATTCAAAACAAGCTGTATCAATCATCAATAATATTAAAGGCACTGATGTGACATGAATATCATTATCTTGTTACAGTGGAACCTGTTGGGGTGGCATTTACATATTAAACAGTGAACAGTCCGTTCTTAAAGGTGGCATTGCCATATGCTGAGATCAACACCTAACCAAAGTGTTTTTCAAGGAGAAACAACCTGTGAATTAGCTACAGGGATATTGGTGACCAAGATGCTCTGAAGCGAGTGGAGAGCGCGCTTATGACTTGTCTTGGCTTCTGGATGGTTGTTCTGGTGGCAAGAGGATGATCTAGACAATATTAGATCAGTGATTTCTGTACTGCTAGCAGGTCCAGTTTTAAATCGCCTCAAGATTTATGAAGAGATGATTGTTTCAGCAGGCAATGATCCCAAATTTGTCCAGCTGTCTTATAGAACTTCTCAGAACAGAAAATCCTTGTCATTTCTTTCTGAGATGTTTGCTACACATGGCTTCCAGATTATCCAGCCCCAGATTTCCCTATGACAGACTCCCACTGAGAATAATGCAAACACTGTCCTGTGCCTTTACCTGACTTCAAATAAACATTATGACAAGCTTAAGAATGGACATTCATTGGTTGTTTGTTTTTTGTCTTATTTTAATAGACATTTTTATTTTAAAGCACCTTTTGAGTATATATAATGCAGTTCAAACTGCTTTTCAAAATAAAAACAGGATTATGGATTCCAATTAAATATGAAAAGGAAAAAATAAATAATTTTGGCTGCTCTGCAACGGTGCAACAGTATGAAAAGGGTTGATGACTGGCTTCACATGTATTGGAGGAGGCATGTACTTGTCTTCACTCTCCTAATGTCAGAACTTTTTATTCTGAAATCCTTCATTACAAAACTTTAAATAAGGTTAAATAATACTAACAAATGTATCTGGCTCAAGGTAAATACGAAAATTATTAGTTTTTTTTAGTTAACGAATTCAATGTAAGCTATATCAATCAGCTATAACATTAAATCACTGATGTAACATGACATTCAATCCATGTCTTTCTTATTACAGTGGAGCCTGTTAAGGGGTGGAATTTACATATTAATCAGTGAACAGTCAGTTCTTAAAATTGAGGTGTTAAAAGTAGGAAAATGATGTGCTTTGATAAGAGCCAGACTGTGATGACTAAATTAACGTATCGGAACAACTCCAAAACATCATGCAGGTCTTGCGGGACCTCCAGTATGCATTGGTCAGTACCTAACCACAGTGCTCCATATATATATATATATATATATATATATATATACATAAAGTACTGATTTCTAATAACAGGTAAATTCTACCATACCATTTCTTGTTTTCTTTTTGGTACAGCCCCCCATGTCCCCACCACAATTAAGGTTTTCAATGATACATGCCCTTTTATTCAAATTACTGTCAGTTTTGAATGTAGGTTTAAAACAAATTTACTCTGTTTTCTTTACCAGTAGTTTTAAACTGTTGGCAAAGAAAACATCTATTTCAGTGAAGAAACATTTTTTGATAAGATTTAATATACTAATATTTACCTTGTAGATAAAATGTCAAATAATAACTTTGGCATGAATGTCATCTTGTCATTCTAAATATTTAAAACAAGAAAATTGTTAAAGTACATAATATTTTCTCAATCCTTTCTCAGACTGAGTTTTTATTCAGGTTAAGTTTTTTAATGTGAAAAAACATAATTCTTTATTGGAACCAAACAAGTAAATGCAGAATTCATTCATTAAAACTACACAGGAGGTGATCCTGAACTGGTTACTTTATGCTTATGTTTAATTTTCATATAGCATCATATTATTTAATAAAGTAAAATACATTTGTGAATCCCAAGTCAATATTTCCCCACTTGAGAGCTACATAACATTTTTATGTTTTTCTTAGTGCTTTGTACTGACAACTCAACAAACAACCTGTCTTTTATTGAGCTTTCCCCAGCAGGGCCTTCCATCAACCAGAACCTGACAGCACCAGCTGGCCAGTCATCATCTTGCAGCCTCTTAATGGAGGTTGATGTGTCAGACATGGACAGTTTCAACGCAGATCCGTTTCGGAGACGAAGCTAACGATGTGTCACTCGCTAGTTTGAGAGACCTCAGTGGAATATTGCAGTGTGTTCCCTCTTCTCCATATAATGGTAGTCTCAGATCCCACTGATGTGCTGTGGCGAGGGGTGCCCTGCAGTGCCCCCCTCCCTCTATGAATTCAGAAAATCAGTGATGATCAGTAGTGAAACTGGCTGAGATGGGGTCTCTGTAGTGGCCCCCATTTATATTGATTTTGAGCCATTGTGCTGTTTTAAGAGTATTGTTTTCTCTTCTATTAAAGGGCAGTTGACGTGGGTGGGGGTCGAGGTTTGAGTAGGAGGATGTAATTGATATAGAGAAACCTGACTGGACAGGGAGGATGAAGTGCCAGGCAAACTCATCTCATGGTGAGATCCAATTCATTCAGCCTGTCACAATTCAAATTTGCATTGGCCTCCCTTTACTCTCAAAACAGCCTCAATCCTTTATGACATGGATTTCACTTTACGTTTCAATTTTTGTTTAAGTTTGTTTAAATCATGAACAAAAATACACTTTTTCATGACATTCTAATTTCCTATGAGGCACTTGTACATCATATAGTTATCCTTGTCATTTTATGTAGAAATTTCCTTCTTTACACTCTCGAAAGCACATTAGACCCCTGAGCCTTTCTTAACTAGAAAAGCTGAATCACTTGAACAAGAGCAAAGCTGCAGCATAACCTCCATTTCATATTAGATCAGAGGTGACAATATGTGTTGGTACAGCACTATGGGTAATATTGCCACCCTTCATGTGTCAGACCTCTCCAATCAGTCCCCTATACAAGCAAATACCATTTGCTAGGCCAATAAGACCTCTAATACGGCATTTGCCCACATCTGTGTTATAATGGAAATCACTGTGGATAAGATCATCAAATGGTAGGCAACACTATATCTACCTCCTCGTTAGCCTGCTTCTATTCTAGACTCTGTGGTTAACTGTGGTTCTATTCAGTGTGTGGGACTTGTGATATTGTAAAACTGCACCCTGTGATCAAAGACCAAATTCATTTGGCTTTTTTGTAAGACAAGCGAGGAGAAGATCAACACCTTTCTGGGACCAGACCTTGCGTTCATGGCCGCCACGTTGGTTTGGGAGCCCACTAATTACATCACGTAAGTAACACCATTCCTCACCTTCAGCAGGTGTGGGTCGGAGCCTGACAAGGCCTGTGCACAGCTGGCCACTAATTGGACAAGATGAGAGAGCACCATACCTTTTCTCCAGGGGTTGGTTTGGCAGTCGGTGTAATTTGAGGAGCTGGAAAAGTTATCGAAGATGAGCTTATGACAGACTGTTAGAATTTGATGAGCTGGCTGTGCTGGACGTGGAGAGCGCGAGGACATTGGTGGGTTTCTAATCAGACGCGCCTGGTGTGGCCTAGTTTGAAAACCCAAGCATTATTCATGCAATCATGAGTGGCCCTGCTGGGGTTAGATAATAGGATTAAAGGGAATGCTGCTCTGGCTTTTCAGTAAAGGTTAGTGCAGGTGTCGACAAGCTCAATGCTAATATCCTCCTGCCTCGGCTGCCCAGGCCCTTGTTGCATTGTACCTTTGTGGTAACTAATAACCCCCAGTCCATTAGGCATGATTTTAGTTGCTCTCCAGAACAAATGAACGCACAAGGAATTTCTTGTCTATGGCTGTTTCTGAACCATAAGAAAGTCTGCTTACCTATATAGCATTTTGTACGTTGTGTCTGAATTTTCCTTAAAAGTGAAAATTATGGCAATTCAATAATGGTTCCTTGCATGAAATGCAAAGTTTATAAGGGCTCTGCAAACAATTCTGCAATTTAAAAATGCATCATGGTGCTCTGAGTGGCTCAGTGGTCTAATACGCTAGCACTGTGGTCTGAGGATCGCAGATATGAACCCTGGGTCATGCTGCTGGAGTCTGAGACAGCAAAATGGGTGGGTAGATGTGATGCTCTATGCCTGTTAGCCATTGTATCAGAGCTGGGGACCTGACGTCTTCCTCCAAGCATGTTGGCTGCCAAGCAATGATGCAATAGCTTCACATGTATCAGAGGGGGAATGGGCATGTCGTCACCCTTCTAGTGTCAGGAATATCATGTGATAGGGCGAGAGTCCTAACAGGGCTGGGTAATTGTCATTTATAGACTGGGGGGTGGGGGGGGTAGGAATTAAAATTGTGAATGAAGCTCATTGTTTGTAATAGAGATTTGTGAGTGTAATGGCTATAAAGAGCCTTCAGGTACCTAACTACGAGTGTCGTCTCTATTATACACTTTTACATTTTTATGGAACCAAAAGGGGTTCATTTATGGTATCATTCAACAAGTAATTTGAAATTTTTTAAGAAAACATGGAGGACTATCCTCTTCACAGTGGTGTAGTCTGCATGGATGAACGTTACCAGAACTCGAAGCAACATCTCTGTGAAGGTTGTTTGTCCCAAGGGTTTATTCATACCAACACAGTCTAAAGTCAATGTGGTCTCATCCAGCACTGTAAAAAATATAAAGGCCTGAGCACACACTTTCACATATGCTAGCATGCAGTTTACGTAGCAAGTGTGAGTTGTTTATTATAATTAAATATTATGTTTTAAATTAAAGTAAAGCAAAACAATATGAGCAATGCTTTTCAATCAACCTGTACGTCTCCAAATCACTTCACATCAGCCACAACCTCTGCCCTTACAAACAGTACTAACAAAATCTCAGCAGAACCTTTTCACAGATAAATAAAATACCCTCTTAATCAGAAAGTCATCAAATTACAAGCTGGAGCTTTTAACATGCGATGAATGTGAATAAAATAGACACAATTCTTCTCAAAACAAAGAAAAAACAATTAAGCCTCCATTAGCTCTCACACAACTTCCAACTGTTAATAAATCGAGGTGCATCAGCAGACACATTTATGCTCTTTAAAGCAAATAAATGAAATACAGCAGAACATTACAACAAAAAGTGGATTAAAATGTAAGATTTAATTAGAAATGAACTGTGCTGGCACTTCCATGGCTTAAATTTATAGAGCAGAGCAAATCCTTGACAGCTTCAACAACTTTTGACATGGGTCAAGCTGGATTATGTTAGGTGCATGTTGCACTTGTGAACTAAAAACAGAAAAATTGGATCCAGTCTCTTTGAGGAGCTGGATGAGCACCCTCACCGAAGTTTAACCTTTCATGGAGTTGCACCCGAGGCTGCTAGAGGAGCCAATGCGGTCCAGTCTTCCACCAAAGCAGCTGGAAAACCCCTTGCTCCTTGTGGACAGGAGGAGATCGATGAGGTGTTTCTTCTGTGCCTCAAGGTCTTCTTCAGTGGGCTCCTCACCTGGAGGGGCCTGTTCCTCCCTGGTTTTCTCCCAGCCTTGGGAAGCTTGGCTTTGACTTGGTGCCATATTCCGTTCTTCATAATCTATGGCTCCTGCAGGATCTTCCACCGGAGCCAGCACTTCCTCAAACTGCTGCAGCAAACTCTGAGGAGCACAATAGACAGGATTCAGCTCTAGCCTAAATCAGTGGTTCTAGGTAAGTGAGTCTATTGTTATGTAGGGACTGCTGGATTAAATGGATTGATGGGTCAAAGTTTGCCTTATTCTGAAGGTTATCATTGGGCATTTAAGAATTTTAATAGAATGTATTTTATTGACCCATGTGGGTTTATTCAGTGTCTTCTACATCCTTATTGTCTTGGCTGTTATTAACCTTATTAACTGTTGTTGTCAGATTGACATAGAGGACCAGATTCCAGCTATGCAATCTAACTGGTGGATTTAACAGAGAACTGAACTGAACTTCGAGTAATGTGTTCCTTCTCAACTCAGCTTCTTTACTCAACTTGTCCATTTAAGCAAATCTAAAAAGTTACCTGCAAGATATATTACTGCTTGAGTCTAAAGACCCTTTTACTTTAACATTTACTATGACGTGGAATGGACATTGGAAGATCTGAACACATCTACGTGTATGCATATTTGGCTTTATGGTTCAACACAAAGAAAATCTGAATCTGCTAAACAAAATCGGAGTTGTTGCAAAGTAAAATTGCCAAGTCATAGACTTACCTTGAGCTTGCTGATGCTGTTCGCCGAGTTATGTCTAGTCAACACATGAGCCTGGACGGCCACCTCATGACACAGCAGGACCAGTAGTCCTGGTAGAATAAGTCCTTTAACCATCCCTGGCTTCCTTTGGCTCTTGACTCTCACTTTCTGACCAGGCTGTGTGCCGAGCTCCTTCTTTTATAGAGACACACCACTGCCTAGGACTCATCCTTTCACAACCGTGTGAAGTGCATTCCAACACCTCAGCTTTGATAAGGCTTCAGGGTAGATTTCCTTTTAAGTGGCTGTTTGGTGCTACGTGATGTGCCTTTGTTGCAAAAACCCATGGCAGGCAGCAAGTCGGATGCAAACAGCAGCTGACCTCAGGGGCAGTTTTAAGGGCAGAGCGAAGACGTGGCATGCATTGCCAGGCATGCGCCCACAACACATACCCTGTGTTGTTTCGGCCTCACCTCATCTCAGCTGATATCTTCAGCCTATACTAAATATACCATTTGTATGGTGAAACCATAGGTGTTCCAAATTTAGACCATGAGCTGGAAACCTGAAAAACATAGTTGTGACATATCGAATATAATGAGCTGCAGTGACCTTTGGACTGACCCAATTATAAAAGGTGTCATATGATATTTAATACTAAGGTATGACACTTTTTTATGAATATTGTAAGGCAGCTTTGAGTTGTATTAAGGTTGAGTTAAGGTCTCGGTTCCTCATGGGAAAATAAAAAGGCACGAAAGACTCGTAGTGGGGGTTAGTATGGGTCATGTAGTGGCACTGGCCAGGCACCAATTACTGGAGTTTAACATGCAAATGTCTCTGAAGAAGGGACGACTTTAAAGGAATGTTTAATCTGGAAAAAAATCCACTAATCACTAATAATAACTATATAATGAATGTGAATGAGTTCATACCAGTTGGTCCTCATTAACTACAAAAAACATTGTGAGCCATTGTGAGTTTTGGATGAATCTACTTAATCCTGTAATGATCAGTAACTGCTATGTGGATGAATATCATGTGATTGAGAGTCCAATGCAAAACTTTAGGTGGGATAAAGGAGGAAGCATATGTTTAGGGAAGAAGCCATCATTAGCTGACTTGACAGGTCAAAGGCATAAGACCATTGTACCTTAAAGTTGGTGTTATTTGTGTCCTAAATTTTTCCCCCAAAGTTAGTCTGACATTCATAATGAAAAGCATTGAAGTTCCAGAGATTACGACTGTGTTTGTGTGTATCTTGAGAAGTAAAAGTCTTTTATACATAATTGAAGCGTCCAATCCAATAGGCCTTTGTCAGTCATCATTAAAATGATCACATAATACTGTTTACCAAATATCGTCCACTCAATTTAGAATCCAGATCTAGAAAATTTTGGCACCTTTTGTTTGACAGGCCAATTTGTTTTAATGAGCACAGAAATGCTGCTCCCTAAATTTAGGATGTATGTTGGTAGACAGACAGGGAGTCCCCGATTGGATATTGGATGACTGGGTTCTAGCTGCCATGCAAAAAGCCATGTAATTCAGCATGGAACTTGTTCACTCTCCAAGGTGCTGAAATCATACCTAAAACTGCACTGATATTCAAACTGAAATTGTTCTAGAGTGCAGTTTCCATGCTCTATATTCCATTCCCTAAGATAGGAAATATGTAGAGAAGGAACTTCCTCCCTTTGGAGCTATTAGGTTATATCTTCCTTTTGAGCAGTTTTGAGATATTGAGCCTTAAAGTTCTTGTAGTGACATTGACATATCTGGAGATGTTTTCTAGATTAAGAGTCTATTAAACACCAAATAATGTTAAGAAGTTGTCACAGAATAAGAATATGTAAATACTCAATTTTGACCTCTTTAACATGTAGCCCATTTCTTTTGGAGTACCTCAGACACAAATTAAGTGACATGAAAAGTGCTTCAAAACATTTATTAACTTTGCATTGGATTTACAATTACAACATACAATATTAGATATACAGTACTATTGAACCAACATTAAATTAGGATGTACATAAATACAAATTTACATGTAGACAGTTCAATAAATATTCAAATAAATAGAAATACATATTTAAAATGTATTTTGGCATCCATAGCAGGTATCAATGTAGAGTTCCTCTTAAGACTCATTTCCGCTTTGGACCTGAAAAAATGAAAGAAAATGAAGCAATTTTAATTCGAAGTTAATGAAAACATCCTTGTAAATCCCTCTTTAAAACTGTGTGGAGTGAAACTCACTGTTGCGTCCGACTGTATTGCATCCCAGAGTGGACATTGACCCAATCCTGTCCAACCTACGACCAAAACATGTGGAATATTTCTTTGAACCAGAGTCGAATTTCACACTCTTCAGGTCTTGGGCTGAGAGGTAATCTCTCATGTCCAGCTGAGGCTGGGGACGGCCTTCATCTGCTGAAGATACAGCGTCCTCCAGCTTTGACATTTCTGGTGATCCTTCCTGATCATGTACTTGTGCTGGAATGGCTGCTTCAAGATGGTCAAGCAGAAACTGCAAAGAGCCAAAGGCAGGAATTAGGGCCTAACTCTTAGATGCCCTTATGTATCCACCCTAGATAATACATTGATTTGCTGGAGGGAAGTGGATCATACTCACCTTTAAGACATCCATTTCTTCATTAGTGAATGCCCTGCTTTGCAGTGGGAGGGCACTCAGGAGCTGAATGCTTAAGAGCAAGAGAAAGCAAGCAGAAGGAATATAAGAGGGACGCATGTTTTCTTGGTTTCTTCTGAGAAGATGCTTCAGAGGAGGCTTTTTTGAGCCCTGTCTGTTGTCGGTATGACACTAAGTGAGCACTGGAGCTCTTTTATACTTTAAGTTCTACTACCCAAAGTTATGTCAGGAATTGCCTGCTGCATTCCAACACCTACTCTGATAAAGGCTGCTGTCGGAAATAAGTCCTTTTAAAGCTGCATCATTGTAGATATGGGCCATATGACATCGTCTGTGATGGTCTTTGTTTAGAAACAAGATTGGGAATGTGCACTTGTGCTTCCGTGAAATTACACATTATATGCTGACTCCTATGATGGAGGAACTTGAAGAATTTGTGTACTAAATGCCAGAAGATCACCTGATCAGTTATAATCCTTTAAAGGGAATTACTTTTATTGTTGAATATTCCCTCCTCAAACGTTCCAAATGACAATTTAAACAATATAATGAGCAATGTTTTGGTAAATGATACATGAATACGTTTCACCACTCAACTCCACTGTGAAAAGTCTGTTGTTAACCTTGCTAAATATGGACATTATGGTTTTCTCCTTCCTAGTCCAAGTGGGTGGCTTAATGGTGTTTCACAGCTCATAATGTAAAACTTAAAGGTGCTAAAAAGGACTATATGGGGTAATTCCATAGATTCTACAAAAGTCTAATATTCCTATGGATGACCTTTTGTGGGAGCTGAAGGATCATGTTTAAATAACCTCTATTTATAGATTTAACTGTACAAGCCTGGTATAAATCTATTAAGAATATTTCTAAAATTGAGAGCCATTAGAACTATATGTAGGTTTAATTGTAGAAAATACGTGGCTTAAAGTACAGTAATGTTGATCACCATTGCGTTCTCTGTCGCTCTCTTTCTCATGGATTTCCCTCAACAAATGACTAATGTACATCTTTTCCATTAGAAAAACAAATTAGATTATAACTATTACTATTCACACTGTCATCTAACAGGAAGAGTAACTTTTTTTTGGTCCATTTATACTCAATACATTTCTACATTTCTTTTCTCAATATACATTTCTTAATTTAAGAATGATATCTGTCACTATTGTGCCTTAAGCTCAAATGAAAACCATTCCAAAACTGTTCTTCAGGAGTACATAATTACCCAAAGTGTATCCACTGTGATTATTAAATTCTTAATGAACAGATGATTGGGCAATACACTCATATGTCGGTTGAAAGCCTTGAACAGTGGTCTTTGAAAGTTCTATGATGTTTTCGGCCTAAAGTCCTAAAAGGAGAACCAAATGAAACAAATGAGACCATTTATTGAGGAAAATGATTTTTATTACATATCTGTAAGTGGCACAACTAAGTTAACCTCTGCTTTTGTGAGACCCCCTTGTGCAGCAATAACCACAAGTAAACATTTCCAGTAACTGTGAAATAGTCCTACATATCAGCTTGGGGGAATTTTAGTCCATTCTTCCATACAAAACAGTTTCAACTCTGTTAAGTGTTTCTTCCCACAAACTGCTTGTTGCAGCTTTTCCCACAGCATTTCTACTGAGATTAAGATTAGGACTAGATTTAGGTTTGTCCATTCCAAAGAAATTAACTGTATTCTTTTTTAAACATTTTTTGGCAGAACGACTTGTGAACCTTGGGTCGTTGTTTTGCTGCGTGACCCATGTTCTCTTGAGGTTCAGCTCACAGATGTTCTGACATTTTTCTTTAGAATCCTTTAGAATGATTTGTCAATCAGTCAATCACTGAGAATGATTGAGAATGATTTGGTTCATTGTCCGATCAATGATGGCAAGCCTTCCTGGCCCACCTTGTTCCATGTTTTTCTTTCATGGTTCCAATAGCCTACTTGCTTGTCCATGTGATCTTTAGCAAACAAGCAAGACAAGCAAGAACTCCCATACATATTTCAGGTGGGGAACAGGGTCTCCACATGTATAATGGTTTTACCACACATAACGTTGTTGTGAAAATGTCTCAAAAGAGCTTTTATCTGGTCCTGTGTGCTATTTTTAATGATGCCAGGACACCATGACGGCATTGTCTGGATCCCTGCCCTGTATGAGTCACTCACTTGACTCACATCACTCATCATAATGCACAGATCTGATTGGATGAGTAGAGACATTTGTGATAAGTACTATGGTCTATGAGTTTTCTTGGTAGCTAGACCTGTACTGTAGAGGCTTTAAAAACTACAGTGGTAAAAATAAACACTCTGTCAAAATCATATAGTTCTTTAAAATTTATTGGTCATGGTTTCAGAGTAGACTGGACAGCATCAGGATCTTAGCCCAAGCTCTAATTTGCCAATTAGTGACCTCTGCACTAGAAGAATCCATTTTAATCCTGAAATGATCCCCAAACCAATTCCAGTTCCTATACTGATGGATGCTGGATGCAGTGAGTCTGTTGATGTCCATCTTTGGACCTATTGGAAATATCTTTGTAATTATCATGATTAACAGTAGCAAAATGTTCTGGTTGTGTAGGTTTCTGGCCACTCTGTCCTACTGTAATAAAAGGAATGTTATTCCAGCAGGTTGTTCTATTAACCTCTGCAAGGTTTTGATAGTAACAGTGATACTATACAACAGAATAAGACCCAAGACAGTGAAAGCTACTCAAGAGGCAAAGACATGAAATGTTCTTAAATGACAGAGACATTCACCTGACTTCAGTCCAACTAGGTTTTTATTTACTGAAGACAGAATGTAGAGAACGTTCAGAAAGAAGGCAGAAAGGCCAACAAACAAGCAGCAGCTGAAGGCAGGAATGGTAAAACTTATTAATGGAGGAAAGTCAGCATTTGGGTGTTTCATCCTTTGGGTGTTTGTCCAATTACTTTTGAAACTGTGAAAATACAGAGACTGTATAACAATTCCTAAATGGGCAATGTAATATTTTTTAAATACATTGACTTAAAGATTAAAATTTCTACTTCAATCATCTTTAGATTTCATTTTAAAGCTGTTTGCAAAAAAAATATTGCAAAATGTGTTTCCAAAATTCAGGTCCTAATTCTTTTTTTTATGTTGAGACAGAGTGAAAATATAAGAAGCAATGTAAAATGTGCTTTATTGGGATAAGGAGTACCTAAGTACTATCAGAAATAATATAAAATGTATAGATTTAAGTTACTTTTGTTAATTTAAGCGTACTTAAGTAAACCAACTACAGTAGAAATATAATCAACTTGATTATAAATACAAAAATGATTAAAAAAAGAACAAAATAAAAGTCATAAAAAAGAGTATATATATAGGTGCTCCTCTTCCATGATAAAATCCCAATAAAGGACATTTTATTTCGGAATTCTCTGTACTTTCATGCAATTGATGTTGATCTGACAGCAGATTAGAAAGGCTCTGAGCTGTAAGCTCTGCTGCTCAAAAACAGAAAACCTTTAAAAGCTTTCTCTATAACTATACAATTCTAAGTGATTCAGTTCCTGTAAACTAAGGTTGATTAGTGAAATAGCAGCTCGTCACACCTATTATGCAAAATATTTATTTCGCTTCCACATACACTCTTAGACATGAACAGATTTGGACAAGAAATAAATAGATACATACAAGAAACAGTAAAAAGCAGCAGATTCCAAAAAACAGATATTTACAATTCTACACATTTGCCACTGAAAAAAAAATAATACTCAGACAACAGAACCTTCACTGGACATATAGTGCATTTAATTGACCTGCTTCAAATGCGCACATTAACATAATATCCACATCAACAAACTTTACAAGTGTTTCTTTAAGTTTACTTAAAGTCTTAAGATATTCTCTGTGATGCTGAAGTGATGTACACCTTAGAAGCAAGTCAACCCAAAGCAGGATTTCCTTCAGTGTGCTCTGAATACACATCCACTGTAAACTTTATTATAGTTAAAAATAAAATTAAATTACATTTAAAAACAGAAAAAAGAAAAAAAAAAGATATGCCCTGCCTGAAGAATTTCAAGTAAGGAGGGTCTCATTGCCCCCTAGTCCAGATGATGGTCCCTGCAACAGACACACACACACACACACACACACACACACACACACACACACACACACACACACACACACAAATATCCATTAATAATCAATAACAAGTGGTTCTAATTACATTTTAAAAGCAACATAAACCCCTCACAAGCTTTCACCAGCTCAGAGGAAACTCAGGGATGAACTGGTATGAGACTGTACCTGGTGCTCAGCAGCCCAGTCCGCTGAACGAGCCGATGCGCTCGAGTCTGACCCCGAAACAGCTGCGCAGGCTTCCCTTCTTGAAGCGGCTCCACGAGCGCTTGGACACGGCCAGCAGGTCACCCAGCACGCGCTCCAGCGCGCTCTCATTGCCGGACTCCTCGGGACTCGAACCTCTGTGCTCCAGCCCTGCGTCTTCAGTGCCCAAATAAGGCAAATTGCCCTCCTGCTCCTCCTCCAGGAGCTCTTTGAGGGTCTGAGGGGTGAAAGGGAAAACATCAGAATAGTGCTGCTGTGAATCCCACGTGTCTCATTTCCCCTCCATGATTCAGACCTGCATCTGCTCTGTACCCTCTGCAAGTCATTCTGGAAGAATACACCAAAGGAAATGACATCCACTTCCACTCAAAAGGAAAGATTTTCTTCTCCTGTAAAGCTGTCAGCTTGGAGAGGTACATGCACACGCACATTACATCTCCAAGCTGGCAGCTTTACGGGAGAAGAAAAACCTCCATTTTACTTTCATAATGACCTTTTAACACTTCAATTTGATACCGTGGAGGAGCCTCTTAAGGTGCTTCAAGGAACCTTTCCTTGTGTTGAAAGTTCCTTGAAGCGCATTAAGAGGCTCCTCCACAGTTTCAAACTGAAGAACGTCCAAAGGTTGTCCACTGTAAAAAGTAGGCTATTCAACCTGGAGGTTCTTCAGTTTGAGAAGAACATGTTAAAAGGTCATGAAAGCAAGTAATGCACTCATTACTCTAATATTCTCAAATTGAAGAACATCCAAAGGTTCCTCAAGCAGCTTGTACTTTTAACAGTGTAGAACTGTTTTACATGGTATAATAATAATAAAAATAATAAAAATAACAACAACAACAACAATAATAATAATAATAATAATAATAATAACAGAAGTTTAAATTACATTTAAATTATAATCAATTAATAAATGTACATTATAATAGATGCAATTTTATTCCCAAAGTGCTGAAGATGAATTACTATAATAATAATAATAATAATAATAATAATAATAATAATAATAATAATAAAGCCTTTTGTAAGTGTTTATCAGACCCTTCTGATAACTTTGGAGGAGCTGCTGGAGAAAGAAAGCGCCCAGAAACGTTTTCACGGCAACATAAGACAGTTTGGTCCAAACCCACTGTATGAGAAGCTCTGAATGGTGTGAGTGTGAGGTTCTAAAGCGAGGTTCTGATGTGTCTGTAAGAACGGACTCACCTGGAGACCGGAGAGCGGTTTGGCAGCGGTCAGGCTGAGCAGCAGCAGCGAGCAGAAGCAGAGGACGGAGACGCTGGAGAGCATGGTGGTTGGGTTTGGAGTGTGTGAGAGTGAGTGAGAGTGAGAGTAAGAGTGAGCCCTGTGGTGTTGGTGCGCTCCTTCGCCCTTCAGCTGTCCCACCTGGTGCGCTCTTATATACGCCCTGCTTTTGTCACCCCCCCCCCCCCCCCCCACACACACACACACACACACACACGTCCTCAGCAAGTCATGCTGTGCGATGGAGCAGTGTATCCTGGAAGTGGGCGGGAGGGAAAGGAATGGGGCATTAGACAGGTAATCCACCCACACATGAATGAATGTTTTATTCTTTGTTTGGGGGGTGGAGGTGGGGTGGAGGTGGGGTGGCTCATATCAAATCAGTCTGATCCTGCTGCTTTTGCCAACATGCCACAGACATTTAAACCCCTGTAAACCATTTGACAAGATTCCTTTTAAGAGGGTAATTACTTTTTCACACAGCTAATTTGTAAAATGAAATGCTATTACATTCAGGGTGAATGATTTTAACTAACACATCAGACCATCAAAGTGGTACTAATATTAAAGATCATTAAATTAATACCAGGGCAGAAGTTCTAAATAAATAATACATGAAAAGTATTCATCAGAATAAGTTTAGATTGGCAGGTAAAAATGACAAAATGGGAGACAAAGCGAATGGAAGGGGGTTGTTTTAGAAGAAAAACACAAACATCAAGCTTCACTAATGGTGGGGTAAAACAGAGAAATGGAAACCTCAGTGTCTGATGAGCTTGGTATTGGTGATCCTGTTGGAATCATGAAGTGTACAAAGGCATTTTGGATGCAAACCTGCAGAAGTAAACAAAGAAACTCAAATGAAAAAGCTCAGCTTCCTTTTTAAAAAGAAAACAAACAGCTCGAACGGTACACGGTTCATTTAGAAGGTGATTTTAAAGCAACTTTTATTTCACAATGATTGATCAGCATGAGTGAAATTGCACAGTACATCCTGAATGCTTTGAATGCTTTGAATGTTGCCTTTATGAGCTGTGAACAACATCTGAAGCTTGAAAAGTCTTCTGCTTTGTCCAAGTCAAGGACTTTTATCACGTTCCATAAAAATAAGACAAATAGTTGCAACACAATGCAGCTTTGGTAACTCAATGTCCTTTAGCCGTAAATTGAAACTACTGTACTGATCAGCACTTGCATCCATGTGGAAAAATGAAGAGGCAATTTTTGAAGATGTTTATATATATTTGAATGTAATGACAAATCACTTTAGATGTACAAAATGTACACTGTGGTGCAAAGTAACCAAATTACAGTACAAAGCAATAGTCCACAGAGCTTTGAAATCTAAAGATATTCTAAAACACAGGCAAATGTAAATATTATTTACATATTCACAGAGTAAATATTATTAACTAGTAATTATATAAATAAATATAGCAATATTTTCTCTAATATATAAGATATAAAATAAATATAAATACATATGCATTTAAGCTTGTGAACCAGTCTGCACACCCTGATCTAGCTTTGACTGACTTGCTCAAGTGCACTGTAGTGTCATTCTTTCAAAGGACCACCATTTCCAGCTCAGAGGGTGTTTAATCAGTCAAATCTGGAGTTGTGAGAAAGGAAACATTATCAGAAATCAGATTCATCTGGTGGTCATTTGGAGGGGAAGAAGTTGTTAGAAAGTGTGAGAAATGACCAGTGCAATGACCTGGCAACCTTATCAAAGGACTCTAGTCAAGTTACACTACTCTGAGCTCAGAACTTATCCATTCTGCACTTTAGTTTGCATTGAGTGATGGTCTGATGCATTGAGGACACAGCTCTCTTCTTCTCACTCTAAACAGCCAATACACAAAGTGGCTTACTAGGAATTATTCATATGGCAGATGGTAGGATTATACTTAATAAAAATGGCTATAATGATAATAATGATAATAATAATAATAATAATAATAATGATAATAATGATAATAATGATAATAATGATAATAATAATAATAATAATAATAATAATAATGATCAACTGCTAGTATGATGATCTGTGGATGGATAATGCTTGCCAACCTACTGCAAGGATTTATGGCCAATCAAGCATTTACTGGACCACCTGGGACACTGGCAACATATGAGTGTGTAGGATCTACAAGCCTAGTTGCAACATAGGTGTGAAAATGTGCCACGGGATGCCACACAAAACCTGTATGTCTCCATGCCCCTCCAAATCTCAATTTGCATACAGAGCGAACCAGCCCATTCTAGAGCCTACTTTTCCTATGTTTTCCTCAATAAACATATCCTTTCACTCCAATATTGTAATCTCTTACATAAATAACCATTACTTTCTCACACATAAAGTTTCGTTTAATTCAAGTAACTCCTCCTTGGTGCATTATGCTTGTTTGTTAATGCATGTACTTGCAAAAAGTCTAATATCAAGCATGTCTAGGCTGATTGACTTTTCACAGATCTACTCCATGGTTATTTCTGTTGATCAATCTGTCTGTGTGTCATTTTCTCCATGGGCTACCCTGTATCTATTTCAAGCTTCCACATTTCAACTGGGCAGCTTCGTCCTCCCCAAGTACAGATCACTGAGCACTGCTCTTTCCGTGATTAAGAGCCATAGAGCTAATTAAGATTTTTAATGGCAGGCTGTGCCAGAGTCTGTTCCACATGTCCTTTATCTGAAGGGCAGATCTTTTGAAATGTCACACACAGAGGTGGCCAAGCAATGCTTTAGGTAAGACCTCCACATCACCATAGGGCTTTTCACACTTGTCTCCTGTGCCATTCAGAAAACAAAACAACAGTAAACACGATAAATGTAGCTAAACATTAACAAAAGCATGCTCTCATTAACAAAGCACAATCCTTTTACTGAAGAATGCACAGTTTAGTTCATGAAATGCTCATCATTTTGAGGAAAGACAGAGGTATCTGCCAGAAAGGCTCCAGCATGCTTTGTTAACTATTGTCCTGTATGTGCCAACAGCCACTAAAGTGCTAATCATTCCCTGTCTGCCTCCATAATGCTCGCTTCACTTCAGTGCTAGCAGGAGACCATTGCTCATGCCAACTCTTTCTGCCTCCCTCCCTCACACAGGATGGTGCTGGGCCTCGAGGCACAAGAGCTGGGGCTCTTACACGTTCCCTGGTGTTGTTACTGAAAAAGCCAGCAGGAATGTTAAAGGGAACAGAAGCATTCATCTTCCAGGATCATTTTTCTTCAGCCTCCTGCATTCATCTCTTGAGACTTAAGCTGGATGTTCTTTGTCAGTTTCCCTTTGGCAGTTGCTTATCGCATGATTTGCCACATCACATCACATGCTGCTATCAGCTGTTCATAGGAAAGACAATGGATTCAACAAATGGATGCATTACAGCTAACTGGTTAATGACAAACATGCAAGCATGGACAAAATGAAACTGATAAAAAGGGACCTATGTTTATCTTATTTTTGGTAGCTGCACCATGTTTGGTAGTTAACAGTTGTTAACTTGTTGCTTGGCTACTGGGAGACACATAGACTTCAAAAACCGCACTTATGTGATGACAGACTCAACACAAACTCAAGCTGCTGGAGGCAGCTCTACCTCTGGGGCAGAGCAAACACACCAAATAACCAGTTAAAATAACCAGTTGGCAGAGAGCTTTCTGCTCTGAATTGCATAAAGTGGGGATGTCCACAAACATTTGAGCATATAGAACAGGCCAAGGGCAGAATCTTCAGCCCCCCCAACATTGCTTTGTAAATTTTTTGTGGAAACATCTCTGTACGCACGGGTTCCTCTAGGGATGCTATTCAACAGCACACTTTAAATAAGTACCGTATTTTCCCAAATATAAGCCACTACTTTTTGTCCACACTTTAAACCATGCGTCTTATAATGAGGTGCAGTTTTTTCTTCTTATATATGTTATTTTCCAGGGTGTGGCTTATAGTCCGCTGCAGCTTATAGTCCAGAAAATATGGTAGTTCTCTATCAAAACATGAGGTGGAAGTATTGGAAGTATGGCAATCACCAACACAGATACAGAAGAAGTGGTAGTTGTGGTGCCATGAGTGAAAATGGAACAGCAACTGAAGAATATGATTCTGTACATTTGTTTGGCAAGAGTTCGGTGATACTGTAATGAAATTTGTAAATTAGTTTGAGAACAATAGTGTTACCTGTAATATTATTGTTTTTGTTTTGTTTATTAATTTATCGCCATTTTAAAATGCACTAATTTCTTGTTTTGCTGTTCTTTTTTATTAGTTTTTATTAGGTTAGGAATACATAAACCATGCTTACCATGCGGGCCTTTGTGATGTACTTCTTCATGGCATAAGTTCTTGAAGGCATCAGTGTCTGTGCCACTCCTGTGTGCACAATGGTCTCACACATATGAACATTTTCTGCCTGATATAGAGTATTTATTCATAAACAATGTAGTGAGGAGACACTTTATATTTTCTTCTTCTTCATTTATTATGATAAATGTTAAAGGCAGCCTGTGTCTTGTTATTTTATTTTATATTTTATTTTTATAAGTCCAAATTATAAAACTAATGCTATGTCTGCTGACTGTTGTTTCAAAAATTGTCCAGTCCAGTGCCTGTCCTTCGAGGAATCTTCTGTTACCTGACTGCACCTGTGTCTGATGATGTCACTGACTGGTCAGTGCTGGTTTGCTTTGTCAGTGTGTTTATTCATTACCGAACTGTGTTTTCATGTTAACCATGATTACTTACTCATAGTTTCCTAGTATTGACCTATTTAGCCTGTCTCTTGGTACATGAATATGGCTATTCCTCTTTGCCTGTTATATATATATATATATATATATATATATATATATATATATATATATATATATATATACAGGGGTTGGACAATGAAACTGAAACACCTGGTTTTAGACCACAATAATGTACTAGTATGGTGAACTAGGGCCTCTTTTGTGGCCAATACAGCATCAATTCATCTTTGGAATGGAATTTTTTGTATACAATCCGGGTTAGCATCCGAACATCCCTTTCAGACAGCTTCCTCTGGCGTCCACAGTTAATCCTGTTGGATGTGGTTGGTCCTTCTTGGTGGTGCTGACATTACCCTGGATACCGTGGCTCTTGATACATCACAAAGACTTGCTGTCTTGGTCACAGATGCGCCAGCAAGACGTGCACCGACAATTTGTCCTCTTTTGAACTCCCCCCATATGGAGTTCATTATGTCCCCCATAATGTTGTGTGAATTGCAATATTTTGAGCAAAACTATGCTCTTACCTGCTAATTGAACCTTCACACTCTGCTCTTACTGGTGCAATGTGCAATTAAACCATGAAACCTCCCACATTAAAATTACAGGTGTTTCAGTTTCATTGTCTAGCCCCTGTTCGGAACCACCAGAACTCTTCCTATAGCTGGCCGCCCAGCCAAACAGAAGGTGGGAAAATTCCAGAAGGACAACCATTTCTGCAGCACTCCACCAACCAGGCCGGTATGGTAGAGTTGCCAGACAGAAGTAACTCCTAAGTAAAATGCACATGACAGCCCATCTGGATTGTGTCAAAAGGCACCTAAAGGACTGTCAGATCATGACAAACAAAAAATTGAATTTTTGGACTGAATGCCAAGCATGTTTGGAGGAAACCAGATATTGCTCATCACTTATCCAATACCATTTATACAGTGAAGCATGGTGGTGGCAGCATCATGCTCTGGGAATGGTTTGTGTTCAATTTTGAGGGTAAATTCAATTTAGTCCATTTTGGATTAGAAAGATATAATCCCCCCGGTGAGCAAGCCAAAGGGCGCCAGTAGTAAGAAAAGACTCCCTCAGAGCTGGAGGACGAAACCTTGGGAGGAATCAGGTTCATGAAGGGGAGCTGGTCTACTCAAACGTTATTGATAAGGGGCCACTGGACCACCTCATGTCTGCTTAAGTGCTAAGGTGTTCTGAAGTAATGATAGTTTGATGGTGGACATAATAGCAACAGTGGCATTTAATTAATATATATGTACATTTCTACATAGATGGTGCCCAAGGCAACTTGGGAAACTAGTTCAAGTCCAGTAACCAGAAAGGTGGGCAGCCTCTGAGGGGGTGTCAGGGGAGCTCAAGGTTAGCCTGTGGGCTGTCATTAACTTGGGAAAGGTTGATATAATTAGTTTAGGCTTTAGATTTATGCAGAAGAGAGAAAGTTAACATTGCCAGAGTGTGACGAGTCACTCCAGCTGATATGACTGTAACAGTCTAACTAAAAGGAGAGAGCCAGAAAGTAACATAGACATGGGAGCACCCTGAAACATCCAGCATGAACATTCTAGCTGAAGCCTCCAACCACTCCACTGTCATAAACCTGAGTGATCACTTGAAGTGATCATTTATTTATGTCCAAATAAATGTTACTCTTTATACTTAAAGGTATTATAAGACTGTCCTGGAGTCAAAACTCCATGATATTATCCTAATGTAATTTAATTTTTCTTGTTTTTCTTGTTTTTTAGTGAATGGCAAACAAGAAACAGAGAACCTTAAACCATTCCAGTCTACAGCCAATTTAGAGGCCACACTGTCTGAGAACTCACATCACCAGGACCTATTAGAGACCCCTACATTGTACTTGCACTTTATGAGGTCTGTCTTCTTCATGTTGACAGGTAGGTTGTTATAAATAGGAATACATTCATCAGTTTTTTCCTGTAAGTCCACTATTGACCATGGTACATATTTTCAAAGCTCAAAGCTCATCTGGGATCTCTTCCTGTCAGTAAAGTCATCGTAAATAAGAAAGGAATCTGAGATCAATACTCCTACTCTGAGAACCTTTATGAATACCGGCCCAGGAGAATTGAGACTGGCAGGGTAGTGATAGTCTGTATAGGTGGTTACTCTGGTTTAACAGGTGATAACTGTGATAATGCTGTTGCCTTTATATACATCATTGCCACTTATATATAAAGCTCTACAGCCAGGAGTAGTTAAATCAAATCAAATCAAATTTTATTTGTGTAGTGCTTTTCACAACTAATGTCACACAACAGCTTTACAGAATTCAAAAATAATAAAAAGATTAACAACACATGAACGATAAGGATAAACACCCTGATTTAAAAAACTGAACACTAATCAAAATACAAAAATACACTCATCATGAAAAAATTGCTGCACCAAAAAGGAACCAACCAACACAAATGAAGACTGGTGGGTAGGTCTGACATCATAGGACATGCAAATAATTCAAATTTCACTCTTGGATATGCAGGTGACATAAATAGGACAAACCTTATCAATGTACATCACTGACTATATCAGGTGGTCCCATTGTGTGTGCTTTGCATTCCAACAATGCATGCATCACAGAAGTTCGAAATCAATTTGAGTGGTTGGAAGAGTTAGACGGGGATCACACTGTAGGTCTCTGGGAAATGGGATGGTCTTATCAAAGTGTGCCAAACTGGCTATGCAGATATTGCAGTGGATAGAAGAGGGAATGCACCAGTGACATGAAGGATATGGCAGACCTACACAAACCACAGAGAACGTAAACCAACATATGTGCTATTCCAACAGCTGCATTACAAGATCTATGCCTGATTAAAAATGCACGGGATGCTATTGGACATGCTATCAATACTTCTAGACTGAATGAGAATATCCAAGATGCATAGGATGGATTATTGCAAGACACCATTAGGAACCACCACAGTACAACACCATGCCAAGATGCATGCATAAGCAAAACTGTCCAACACCATACTGAGGGACACTGCTTCTGTATGTGTAGCTCAATAAAAATTGCCAATAACAGTCCATTTTTTATAAATCATTTATTGTTCCTGGTCAACGTTATCTTAATTTTAAGTGCAATGAGTGCAGCAGGCCTACATGAAAAGATAATCAACCCTGCAGATTAAATGCCTTTACGTGCCTCCTCAGAAGTGGAAAAAGCCATGGAATCATTTGCATCAGTGTTTGTTGTGCATTGTTGTAGAGCACCTCAGTCACAAGCTCAGAGACCAAGAAAAGTTGGAAGTTAGAAGTCCAGAAAAGTTTGAAGTCTGAAGTCTGTGTTTTTCTAGAGTGAATGACCTCCACTACCACTGTTGTACTGCTTATGACATAGCACTCTCTTTTTTTACCGCTTTATGTATAGGTCATATCTTGAGCCTGTTCTCACCAGATTACTGCCCGTCAACCAAACAAAGGTTGAAAGTTTGGTAGTCTCAGTGCCCTGTCTCTCTGCTGTCTTCCTTCAGAGTTACAGAGGGTTACTGTTACATCCTGTTCTCGAACACCATTAAAAAGCCGAGTCATCTGCGGCCTTTCAAATGCAGGTTTTCAGTGGCCTGTATGCATGACCATTAACCCTATGCTGTGCCTGCAGATCCTTTCCTCCCACTCACTTTTGATTTAGTTTTTGAATACGCAGTGGAATAGATATGCATATATGCACATTTAGTGCAATTAAATGCTGCTGAATGCCTCTCTACTGGCACTTTTAATGCATGGTTTTAATGCTGACTGACATGATGGGGATTTCAGCCCAACCCTAATGGATCAAGCCTGTCCATTAGTGCCCAACAGTGTGAAAGTTACAAGACTAATTGGAAATGTACTGTTAGAAGTTGTGATCTCTAAGCTGGCCTCTACAAATGATGAGAACCTATAACAACTACTTTTGTTCCATGGCCAACAGGGGTCATCAGTTTTCCCTTAAGGTGGACAACGTAGATTTCATTAGCTGGGGCCATCAAAGATTATTGTAATGTAATACTGTATGTTAAAACAGGCATTACAGCTTCACAATTTAAATGTTATATTAATTGGGTTTTTTTTCCATAACATGTTGCAACAGCACAGCATAAGAGCAAATTTAATTCTTGTCAACCAGCCTCTACTGACATCTGGTTAGTATGGATGTGGTTTGGGGACCCCGCAGGTGTCAGTTGAATAATAACAATATTGTGGAGGGAAGATTGAATAAAATAAATGATGGGGACAACACTCTCCAGCCACCCACTCCAGGGCAAATTGCTGTAGCAAGGGCCCAAAATTTGGTGCTATATTCCTGAAATCAAGGCCTGGCACCAGTACATAAATCTTTTTTATGAAATAAGAATATTTCTGCGACCCAACCTGAAAAAGTGAAAATGAAAAGTTTTGTTTTCTCTATTGTATGAAATAGTAAATTAATGGCATTTTCAACGGTGTTATATAAAACTGTCTGAATTATCAATTATTGATTTTATTATGATTTTGATAGTTTCTATCTCAGTTGTTGAAATTCTCCTTCATACAGAGTATGACCTAAAGATGAATGCACATGTTTTTTTTTTTATATATTATTAATAGTATTTTATATTATTAAATATACAGCACTGAGCTAGTTTGGAGAATAAACTTTCCAGGTTTCTCCTGGATGCTCCCAGCCAAAGCAATGTTTAATTCCATCACCAGCCCACCCAATGTAACATCACTTAGTACTGATTTACCAAACCAGGTGTTGGATGATGACTATAAATAATACTAGACTATAAGGAGACCTTTGGAGATGGTTTAATAAGCACAGTGATGTACAACCAAAACTTTTTATTTGAATGTTATTTGTATTACAGAAAAACAACCCTTACGCCCAGGCAATACTATACATTTTAATATTTTTGCAATTTTATTTAATTACCTCAACACTTTGTGTCATTAAACATTTGATTTAGTTCCTTTCTTTACAGTTTAATCAAAAAGTATTCCAGTTAGGGAATTCAACTGTCAAAAATAATAAATGTTGATACCAATAAACAAACGCAAAATAATTCATGTTTCACGTACCTCCTTCATCAATCTACTAATTATTATGAATACTTATTAGCTTACACTCACTCTCTCTCTCTCTCTTCAACATATCTGCTCAGTACTAAAAATTACATTAACACCCCATAATCCATTGTCTTGTCTAAAAGTATGTGGCTAATTTGTTTGTTTTTGTAATTGCCTCTTTTCCCCCATAATGTTATGTTGTTGTGACCCTGTATATGTGCATAAATAATAATAATAAAAAGAAAACTTACTAGCTTGATGATTAAACAATGTTGTTGGCCCCATCATGGCATTGACATTCCCTAATGACCTCTGCCAGATTTGAGTCATTAGAGTCAGTACCTGCATAATCCACAATGTCATCGTCTCTTTTGATATTGCTGAACATGACATCTACTAGCAATCTAGCAATCATTACATTTTATATTTACATTTACAGCATTTAGCAGACGCCCTTATCCAGAGCGGCTTACAAAAGTGCTTTGCTGTTCACTCAGAATACCCTTAGCTAGTAGACAATCCTCCCATAAATCCAGAAAAATACTGCAAACAAAGTAGATTCATTTGCTGTGTAGTTGTAATTAAAAGCAAATTTGTAATGTCTGAGGCCATTTCTGTTTGGGTCTGGTCTGATCATGCTCTGATCATGCCACCAAGGTCCTTTTAAATTGCTCGACATGGCCATTACCCATTGGTCAACAGGCTGTCATTCTTGATTAAACTCATGGAGTCCCATGATTGTAGTAAGAGCAGTTACCTTTTTGTCATCCTGCTCCACCTCAATCTTGTAAACACCTACAGTAATGTGAGGCCCATGGAACAGAGTAGACTACTCCCTCCTAGGGCAGCCAGACAGTCAGACGGATGGGCAGGTGGGTGGTTATCTTTAACTGTACATGCATTTAACCAGTAGAGGTCCACACATATATGCAGGTCTCCATTTTTTATACACACAAGCACATTATGACAGTTATGTGCAGTTTTAAGCAAATGTCAATGTTTGTAAAAATCTGAGGCCATTTTGGTTTGGATCTGGGTAGCAATGCTCTGATCATGCTGCTAAGGTCCTATTGATACGCTAGACGTGGCCGTTACCCATTGGATGACAGGCTGTCGTTCTTGACTTCTACATTCCAGTAATTTACAACAACTCCAGAATCAGCTGGCTCTTGAATTTCACCCCAGGTCCTAGTGGATCCTCACAGATGCGAAAGTATCTGTCCCACAGTAGTCAAATGGCCTGTTTTGTGGAAGGTAAAATGTAAAAGTGAGAGCCATTTTTGTGAAATGATCTGTTACATTTAATAGTTCTGATCAAATATGTTCATCATGAGACACATAAAACTTGCTGCACTATTCAACAGTCTCTGCAGGAGCCAATTAAGTTCTTAGAGGCAGTATGAGTTTAGTACAAGCAATTAGACTTTTGTTGCCTTGTGCCACCTCAATATTGTGCCACCTCAATATTGAAATTGTGAGATTTTTGGCACTGAGTAGACTATTCCGTCCTAGGGCAGCCAGACTGTCAGACTTATGGGAAATTGGGTGGTTATCTTTAATTGTACATACATTTAATTGGGGTTGTCCATAAATATATGCAGGTCTCCATCCTTTTTCCACAAAAGCACAAGAGGGGAAGCCAATTAACTGTAGGATTTGGTTATAACCTCTCACATCACCATCTCGCTATACTCTCCTCAGTTTCTGATACCAGACAGTATGGTAGTCTATATGGTTGAGCAACTGACAGGTGGATGTAGTGAACAAAATCTGCATGAGCTGGAACCTCCTGGCACTTCACATGATTCAGTGTCACTCAGACCAAGCTTCTGTAAACTGTCCTGTAGACATTGCCTGTGAGTCTACGCACTGTTTCTGGTTTAGCACTCTCACCTCCCCATCTGATGTCTGCTCATACATCAACACACCTCAAGATGCTCCAGTGCGACACATGGGACGTTTTTCTTCAGCATCACAGGGTTATCTCATAGGTTTAGAATACACACCGTCTGTCAACACCAATGGAGGCTACAACCCTTGCAACAAGTGCATCCTTTTTTGTGAGATGGTGATTTAGATAGTTTAGCCATTTTGGCTTGATTTTAACACTTCCAACCAACTAGTGTGATGTCCTCGGCCTCTCACTAAAATGTCTCAGAACATCATAAATTGCTCAAACATTGATATCTGCATTAGGTGTATAGCTACTTTTCTACCTTGACCATGCTTTTGGCTCAGCCTAACAGATGACTCGAAATCTTATTGTTAAGCAATACAACAGTCAATTATGTAAGTATGCTTCCGTCCTCTCTATCCATTCTTGCATGCTATATTTATCAGACCCCTCGCCACAGAACATGGGGGGGTTCTCTAACATCTGATTTAACAAAAGCATTAAGTCTGACTACAGTGCCACCTATTGGCATAAACATCAACCAGTGGTAGAAATGAACCAGGGCTCTCACTAAAATTCCTCAATTTCCCTTGAGATCAATAAAGTATCTATCTGTCTGTCCATCCATCCTTCCATCCATCCATCTGTAACTAAATTCAGTGGATTGGTAGCTATGCTCACTGTGCTATGCTATGCTATCTAGGGTAGATAGCTAGAAGTTGGCTCAGCTACAGACTCACCTGCAGTGCACGACTTAATTTGATCAAATTAAGCAGATTAAAGTTCATAATAAATACTAACATATGAAGATACTTGGATTCCAGGACATAATAGGTACTAAGTAAATGGAAATTGGACCATTTTAATAGGTACTGATTACATACCTCAAAAAAGAGACAATAAAGTTGCTCAAAATCTTACAGTTGCCTATGCTTCCTCTCCAACATATTGACTTCTAGAACAGACTGTTCTCTTGATTTTAAGGTCAAGGAATAAAAACAAAACAAAACAAGACAATCCAGGGAAACCCCACACAGATAATGACCATAGTCAATCCCTGTATGTTGTTTCTGTGTGGTCTTTCCTCACTTCTTTGGGGATTAGACATCCCTTTTTGGTGGTGGTCTAGACCATTAGCAGGTCATTAGCAGCTGTAAATTATGCACACTGTCTGTATTGTCTTGTTCTGAGTAACATTCCCTGAAATAGGGTAAGACACTTAACCATCCTAGGGATGGATATTAACTACAAAAGATCAGAGTACTGCTCCTTTGTTGAGTTTGTAGGTGGGCCTACACTTTCGCTGCACATAATTGTTGGTGTGTTATTGCAGTTTTCAGTTAATCCAACCAGAGAAGGTCTGATTCACAATTCGGGGAATTGTGATTACACAGTGTGGGTGATGTGAAGAACTGTTATCCTTATCTTTATATGTGCCATTTTTATGGAAGTAAACATATTTAGAACTTTACCACTTTGAAAATAAACGATCACATTCATACCATGATCACATGATACCACATTCTAGAAGAGATATGGCAGAAGGACCAATCTAACACCACTGTTAACCATCCAAAATATGAGAACTCTGACCCTCTGCATTACTCACACATATTGACTTCTCTTGGTGGAATCTAACAGCTGATAATGGTCAGGATGGCCTGCTGTACATGTCCGTTTGGATCTGAACCTGTCAGCAACATCTTCACACATTGTTGGATGACACTGCCACCCAGTCTTATCACTGGGGAGTACGAGTAATCCAGCAAGAATGTTAGCTCTAATGAACAGCTGGCCAGAGCAGCATACTCTTATGTAGGGTAGCATACATCTCCTTTTTTATCCAAGTTTATTTTGGGTTTTGCTGCAGTGTGGCAGGCATGAAGTGTATTTAATGACTGATTTAATGGTTATGCCAACCTGAATTCATGGTCTTCAAGGTTTGCATGACTCGATGATTGCAATTGATTCGTAAAATTGTAAAGGTGCTCTTCAAAGATGGCATGGGTCTGACATATATTACTGCCAGGCCTTCATGAGCTAACAAAACTCATATAAGCCAACTGCACATGCAAATAACCAATAACTAAAGGTAATTATCAATAATCACTTCTCATTCCTGGTATTTACCTGGAAAACACAGGATAAGAAATGTGAGTTACTTGGTAAAGAGTCTTAGAAATAAATGTTGTCTGGGAAATTAGTCTTGGAAACTACCTGGAAAATGATGTACTTCCAAACCCTTCAGAGAATTACTTTATGTTCAGTGGAATTCCTCATAGACACACATATATAAATACAGGTGAATGCATATGTATAAGAAGAGAATTCCTAGTTAACAGCAAATAAACCAATAACAAAAGCTAACATGAAAGTCTCAGAAACCAATGTGACACCAATTATTGAACTATTGCCATAAAAAAATCTGTATTAAAAAGAAGATATAACAAATGAAAAATGTTTATTCCAGATCTCCTGAAACAGACTTTGAGCAGTCATTTCAAGCCTTTCAATCCAGATAGAACTAGTTCTCCAAACAGCTATCAATTCCTGGAGGTTGTTTAGGGTAATGGGAAGCTATTTCACATTGTCATGCACTTCAATGAACAAGTTAAATATTGTTGAAGAGTAATTTTGGAACCAGCAGTGGGAATGGTGTAACAACTATGGTGTAAAACAACTATTAAAACGTTGCCATGCCATGTTGTCTGAAAGTACTACAGTATCACCAGAGGACTATTAAACAAAGGGTTTAGGGTTTACTGATGCTTCTTAAGACATCCAGTCCCGTCCTGTGCTCATAACACTCAGATCCAACACACCTATCCATTCCATTACATCATGACCTGGGGGCTGAGCCACTATCCGTCAAGCTGCATTCCAACTCACTATAAGGCCTTCGCATTACATGACTGTTGTAACCTCAGTGCTGTCACTTTTCACAGAGATAAAGCTATTTTAGAGCTACCAGGGAACCAATTTGATATATTTAGCCTCAGTTATGACTATATTTATCACCAGTCACTCAAAGATGTCAGATTACATAGCAAGGTATTTAATTAATCAGTTTGCTAATAAGTGCATGTCAGTATTTATGTATGTATCCATGGATTACATGCCAAAAGTCTGGAAAACTCTATTAATAGTTATTTGTTTTACCCATAATATACTTTATGCTTATTACTTTTTATCGATAAATAATTTTATTTTATTTTATTTTATTAATATATATTATTATTATTCATATTAATATATTTAAATGTTACTATATATATTATTAATGTAATTTTCATTTCTACTATTAGAGTTCTTCATATGTTCTTATCTTCTTATCATATCTTCTTTTATTCTTATTCTTGATATATATCAAAATACAAAACAATGTACTTGTAAACAGATATTAATATTTTAGTATAGAGGATATATATATATCTATAGAGGATATATCTATAGCTATATCTATAGAATGCTATATCTTATAGCATTAGTGCATTGTACACAATGGAGACACAGTCACTGTCCAGCTCAGTAGAATTGCACATGAAGGGTTTACATATTTTGATATAACAAGCAAGCAACACAAATTGTCATCTGGGTAAATTTGGTTTTGTTTTTTTTGCCATTGTTCTGTAGAGCCGGCCTAATCTAGCAGCAGTTGCTAGAAAACAGCATATTTGTAGGCAGAGTATGGATAGGTCAGATTTAGCTGGTTGAACAAACCCAACAGAAAAGCCTTTAAAGCCAAATATATGCTGTCAAAACATGATGTTTTAACCCAGCAATATGTTTTACAAGGCTAGTATATAAGCTTATATTATAAGCTATCATTGAGTATCAGTAATGAGCTGTGGGTTGTTTTCACTGGCAATAAGCAACATCTCAAGCTTAATGTAGTCAACAGAGACTCAACTCGCTTTCCATTCTCACACAAAAGGCTGCATTAATGAGTATGGAGTTGGGACCGATAACTTGCTCATGGGCTTTTAATGACACTGTTCCATTTGGGGGCCCTGCAATACCTTGAGGTACACACCAGATAACAAAGATTTCTTTGCATGGAAATCAGTTCTTACAGATAGATTTTTTTCTAGTCTGTCTCTAGTATCTGTTAAATGTTAGTGGACACATTTTCAATTAGGAAAAAAATAGCAAATATATTTTCTTAGCATGAAACTTACTGCTAATGGCTCAGCACTCACTGATAACACTAATAATAAGATAATCTGTAGGTGGAGCTTTAGAAATGTGTGTCTGCTTCTCACAGTTTTACGTGTGGATGCATTGCATGAAAGGTGTGCAATTCAGTTTGATATTTTGTTCTTTTTAAGAAATGTTTCTTGTTTTCTCAAGGTTATGGTTTTCTCAGGAGTGTAATGATGTTTTTGTTACAGTGTCTTGTGCACAAATCATGGTGTGTGCCAGCTGGTTTCTTAGATTTCTGACAAAACCAACACTATATAAAATAATTTCAAATCATTAGAAAAAACTGAATCGCACACCTTTCATCCACATATCTATCCATGTTGGTTCTGCCTCAGAGGCAGAGCTGCCTCTGGGACTGTTTTGATGGGTGATTTTGCACACAAGCTCCACGGGAGATTGAGAGATTCTGGTCCATGTTGACATGATTGCATCACACAAGTCCTGCAGATTTTTCAGGACCATGTCCTGTTTTTCCAAAGTGTTCTACTGGATTCATATCTGGTAACCTGGGAGTCATTTTCATTAAACCAGTTTAAAGCCATGAATGGATTCCTCACCAATTTCCCAATTTCCCCACTTCCACTAGCCTGGATTGTTGACACAAGGCAGGTTAGGTCCATGGATTCATGCTGTCGGCTCCAAATTCTTATCCTATAATTTATGTATCTCAGCAGAAAAATCGAGATTCATCAGACTAGCCTACATTTTTCAAGTCTTCAACTCCATCATGGATTAGCGGCCACAGGTTTCTGTTCTTGGTGGACAGAATTTGAACCTGGCATTGTCTCCTGCTGTTTAATGCTTGTTAGCAAAAAATCCTGCTACCTATAAACAGTGGAACCTTATTGTTTTTTAAGTGTGTAAATGATCTTCAATGAAATATAACAAAAAAGAACAAACTACTTTGGAACTGGCTCATCTAACCTACTTGTTGTTTATGTGTTGAGTTTATGGAATAATGGCATACTGACATCAACTGATTCAATTAAGAAAAGAAGCCAACTTTCATTGTCTTCTTTATGCGTCACACATCCAATGCATCCTGTTTTTCTCGGCATCTGTAAAGCTGCTGCATGAATTCATTAGCGCTTCTTTAGGAGTCATTAAACTGTCTTTAGTGCTCCCAGCCCTCTCCCCCGCAAACTGTCTGACAGATATGAATGACTGACCGTGGGGCTCAAGCTTCCCTGCAGTGGCGGATGCTTGAGCAGCAAAGCTAAAAAAAATCACTTCTGCCAGGATAAAAGATGCATTTCCCCCTGACATTGTCCTTTTCAATGCTAAATTTCAAGGACAGAGGATGAGATAATCTGGACATTGGGTTGGCCAGGGGTTTTAAATAGCTTTTACTTTCAAGTTTCTTTTTGTGTTTTAGTTTTTTTCACCTTTGTGTCTAACAGCAGTGGCCAGCTACATTCTAGACTTTTATAATTAGTCTTTTTATTAGGCTTTTTCTATGAATCTTGCAGGGCTCAGATCATAGGGCAAGTCAGCGAGTCCTTAATTAATGGTCGTGCATTGTTATATTAATGTATAAGCCATGCCTGCCGTCCTTTGAAACCTTGCCAAATGCCCAAAAGCACTGGCTGTGCCATTCAGGCACAAAGCTCCAGCGAATAGAATAAACATGAACAAGAGTCACAGGGAGTGATCTGCATATTTGCCTTTTGTGCTTGGTCCCTTATGCTAGGGCCACTGGAGCTCCCTGTCCCACAGTACTGCCATTTTTGGGGTGGAATGTGATGGACCCCTTACACCGGGTGGCTATACAGGAAGGACAGCAAAAACACATAGATAAAATTGGCAAATGTCATGTGGTAGGAGCCTGAATAGTCTGGATTTCTTTGTTGGTTGCTTTCATGCCTGCACTCTGCTGTTTTTCTCATCATGGGTTTGTTTGTTTTAGTTTATTTCAAACCAAATATTATTTATAGAGGGTATTGAAATGCATTAATACCTGGTATTTTCTTCCTACCCCCTCAAATTCTTTTAATATTGACTTTATTGAAACCCACTGAAGAGTTCTGATACAGAAAACATATGAAAAACAATTCAAACCTAAATAAAGAGTTACGTTTAAGCCTGCAACTACCAGCATTTGAGTGATGTTTAAGCGCAAGATCTAGGTAAAAAATGTTCCTCAAATAAAGTATTTCAGCTAAGTCTGATGAGTTTGTTCCCATAGTTTGCACAGGTGCCACCAATACTGTGCCTCACTGATTATTTCATACTTCTGGGTATAAAATGAACATTAAAACATAACATTTAATATGATTCCATGATGGATGTTGCTATTTCAGACATGTGACATGTGATTTTTATGTGGTTTGTATCATAATGCCAGAATCCACATCCACAAAAGTCTGTGTGACTATACTAACAGAAACATTATATTATTTTGATCACATTCACATTTACACCACTGTGGAGAAAACAAATGTTGACAAGTTGACAAGTTGCAAGATACAGAACCAGACAACATTGGAAATTAAACTAAATAAACCTCACAAAATTTGTATTCTCAGAATTTTTGTATTGAGTCTAGGTGAGCTTCTTCTGACAGGTGTGTTGGGAGGTAGTGGGGGGTAAAACCAGGGTGGCAAACTATCCAACACACCGGACAGCAACTGATACCAGTTATTTACACGTACACTTATTTAATGTTATTTAAGAAATCATTCTATCAAGGTGTCTAGCTAGCAGCTGAAACTCAAAATGTGCTGACTTAGCTGATGGTCAAAAACGAATGAGTCAACAACTTTGCAGAAGTCAAGTTATTAAGTTATTGCTTACCATCCAAACATTTGTTTCGGAATTTAATATGGTTTGAAATAGTTTGTGATGATTTAGGCCTGTCGTTTGGACAGTGCAACTTGGTAGGGTATAACCAGTCACTACGTCTTGGACAGAACTGATATTATCAAACAATACAATAATTAAAATCATATGCAAATGATTGTTTCTCAGTTGTCTGTACTTTCTTATAAAAAAAAATGAATACAGTGGACATGATAGCACTTAGTCATAGTGTGCATAAACAGAACATCACTAACTAATGAACTAGTTCATGTTTGTTCTGAATTTCACACGTTGTTTAAAACAAATTGTTGCACAAATAATTGCACCCAGAAGGAAGTGTAAGATTTCAATGCAATTAGGAAGGAAGATAAAAGTTACCAGGAACAAAATCTGTCTAAAACTTTAGACAGATATGGGCAGTATTTATTGTTCTTCACATACAGAATTAGTGTCTCTGTATGGTTTAATGTAAAACACAACGTAGCAGATGTCTGGGAATGGATTTGTAGACCTGTCCTGCAATAATCCAACTCATCCATCTTAAATATTCTCAGCCATTTTCTGCAGATTTTGCAGTGGGGGTATAGTGTTGATGGGGTGTAGTGGTGCAAGTATACCTGTTCAGCAAAATGAATGCAACAGACTACATATGAAGTAAAAGGATAATTTTGTACATTTAAATTTTTTGGTTAGTAGTTGATATAATATCAGCCTATTTCTATACTAAGGAAGGCTGAGCAACTACATAAAGAACTGCATGGCATTTGCTGCAGGGGGAACCGATTGGTTTCCATGTCAAGGGTTATTTGGACAGCATTTTCATACAGCACCATCATCTGTAGTGTCACCATGGTGATGCTGCCTTTATACTGATGGAGAAAGGTTGCCTGATTTATTGCAATGACCTGTGAATGTGCCTTAACCTACACAGTTCAATAGAGTGGATGTATTCCAAAGGGAAATATATAAAGCAGATCCAGGGAGCATTCAATTTAAAGACCGCTGGAGTTAAAGCGATGCTGAGTGGTTGCCAAGTGGCAAAAAATGAGACAGAAAGTATGACTTTATGATTAGCAACAACATGCGTTGTATACAATACTCCTATTACAATAGGGCAACCTCAATTTCTGTATGGCGTGGATTCATTAAAATTTTGGAAACATTCCTTAGAGATTCTTACATATGTTGACTCTGATTGGCTGATTCTACAGAATCAACTGCATTTAAATGGGATGGCCACAGAAGAACCCTGAAGTCATTGTCATGTTTCATGAACAGTTAAGTAGAGTTTTAATTAGTGATATGGTACATGAACATGCTGGAAGTAGCCATTAAGAGGGGCAAATTGTGGCCATGAAGGGATGCATATGTATATATGCAATACACAAACATGCTGTAGCATGAGGCAATGACTGCCAGGAAAACAATCACCACACCATTATACCACCTCCAACGGCCTGGAGTGTTGACACACAACTTATTTAGTCCATGGATTCATTTCTGTTAAACCATCTGTGTGCCTCAGCAGAAATGGGATCATAAGACCAAGGTTAATTTTTTGGTCTTGAACTATACAGTTTTGGTAAGCAAGTGCCCACTGCAGCCTCAGCTTCCTATTCTTGGCCGATAGAAATGAATGTGGTCACCACAGTTGTACAGAGTGGTTATCCAAATTACCAGAGACTTTCTCTCAGCTCCAACCTGGTCTGGTGTAGGTCCTATAAACTGATCTGAGTTGAAGTGGGCATGGCTTATGAGAGTCATCTTCAGACCCTCTTATAACTATACTTTTGAAGACAAGGGTACTTCAAATGGTTGAGTGACGACAGAAGAACCACTTTTCAGTCAATAAAAAATCTTGCTTACAATAGAATTTGTTTACTTGAAAAACCTTTAAAATGTCTGAAGAACCTTCACTTCATGTACATGTTCTTTACCAGTTCATAGGCAGCAGTGCTCAAAGAATCATTTGAAGTATGTAAAAAACGGTGAAGAAATAATAAATTGATATTCAGAACAAAACATGTCCACATGATGGGGTGACACATGATAAGTGGACGATGTGGCTCACATTCCATGTCTTTTCTGAAGAGTGTATCAGTCTGGAAAGGTAACGAGTGTCTTTCTAAGCTCTTGTGGCCACGAGGTTTGGCATCTACCCCGTGACAGCCATATTATCTTTTGGAATGTGCACCGAGTCATTTCCAATAATGAAGCCGCCAGCTTCCACACCTCTGGACAAGTGAGTGTTGCTGACGCATGGAGAGAATGAGGGAGACAGGAAGAGAGAGGGGGAGAGAGATGCTTGTCAGTTTGACTTGCAGGCCCCTCATTCAATGAGACGTGATGCTGAGGTTAATTAGTGAGCTATATAATAAGGGTTAATGGTGTTGCCTCTGACGTCAGCGAGTGTAACAATAGAAATGACAATATGACTCTTACTGTGAAAGGGCTTTCCTCCGATCACTCCAATGAGTAAAATCAGTATGAGGAGATTGTATCATCAATATTGATGCAATAATACATTTTCTATACATAAACCAGTAGCATTAAAATGACCTGCCTAATATTGTGTAGAACCCAGTCATGCAATCGAAACAGCTCTGATCTGTCAAGACGTGGACTTTAAAAGACCTCTGAAAGTTTCCTGTGGTATCTGTCACCAAGATGTTAGCAGTAGATGCTTTAAAGGATATGTGTTTGAGAAAATGACTGTTGGACAACTGTCGATATTTTAATTCAACAGCAACACAAACACACCTCTCACTTTAGAAGGCTATTCTTCCCTGATAGCTCCTCTGGCTAACATCCAGTGTATGTCATATTTTGCAGTATGCAAACAGACCAAAGAGGTTGGCAAATGTGAGGAAACGTTTACTGAATTTTACTAAATGTGTACAGGATTTCAATTGTGCACATTTAATTTAAGTGCTGTTAAGTTATGTGGTGGGTCCTCCATGAATCACATCAATGAGCCTTAGGCACACGTAACCCTCTCACCAGTTTTCTGGTTGTCTTTCTTTTGGCAAGTATTGATGCATAACTGTAAGACCAAACAAGACCTGATGTTTTGGAGATGTTCTGACCCAGGCATCTATCCAGATCAATTTGCCTCTTGTCAAAGCTGCTTAGATTTTATGCTTGCTTGTATTTCCTGCTGCCAACACATCATCTGCTAGAAATGACTGATCACTTGCTGCCTAATAAGGCATGTAGATCTCACCCCTAATCAGGTGTCATTGTAATGTTATGGCCAAAATGTCTATGCAGTATATATACATATCATATCATATCATATCATTATCACTGTCCATGCAAAAATAACATATCTCCAAAATAGTGACTTTACAAGAGAAAGTTAAAGTATTCATAACCTTGAATGGAAGTTAAAAGTAAAATAAGAATCATTAAAACTCATTTGCAGACCATTTGTATTGCTCTGATCATTCAGACAGAGTATCGAGTAGCTATAGTGTTATCAGGCTTAAACATTTTCTGATGATATTAGTCTGATACTGTTCAATAATAGTTGCAGTACAAATCTAAAACATCGTGAGTGTTGAGATTTTCTTACAGGGTCTCCTTTTTAGAAAAGATGAAACAAATGGAATCATTCTCTCAATTACATGTTCAAGCACTTTCAGTGCAATCCACTCTGCACAGTGCTCAAGGTACTTATAGAAAATGCCACTCAGCGACTCTAGAGTCTCTCTCAGTGAGAAAAGTCAACCGGGGAAAAGACCCAGTGCCACACTGTGTATTTCAAGCCCTCTCTGTACCGCACTGAGTTCAATTGCTCAGTTTGATCACCAGTGCAGTAAGACAGAAATGGAAATATAGCAAAGACAGTCAGTTTCACTGTGTGTACACAAACATATTACACTTCCATTATGTTATAGACTGTATTGTATACTGAAGCATACCGAAGATGAATGAATCTGAAACAAAATGAGACAAATCCAAATGTAATGTAGTCTCTGCTCTCACAGTGCAGTATTTTTATTATTGTTTGAGCCCAAAACAGAACCATAAAATGTTAACAAATGCTGTCCTCTAGTGTAGGAAAGTGGAACAGTATTCTACTGCAGCTGTAGGTGAAGGGGTTGTTACTCCTGAAAGCTAAAGAAAAGTGGGCAACACACCTGTAAACCTAGCATTGAGCATCAGAAAAGTGTGAAACTACTTTAATAGTCTGAAAACTGTTGCAAAGGTCAAAACCATATTAAACAGTTGCAAAACAAACAAGGTTTTTCACCAGAAATTCTGTACTGTTTACATCATGTGCAAGTACTTTCTGGTTCTTTCCTCTGAGGGGTTGTCAAATTTGTGACAACAAATCACACAATCACTGAAATCATTTGAAAATGCAGATATGGCTGGAAATGATACATTCATTAAGTTTGAAATGTGTGTCTTTTTAAATGTACCTTAGCACCAAAATATCTGATTTCAATTTTAGACAGTATAAATATGTTCAATATAAAGATTTTCCACAGCTGTTAACATTAGGACAGAAACAGGCACAGTGACAGATGTGGCCAGAATGGATGATTTACTGGAATTAAAAGTTATTGAATTAGATTAAAGTTATCTTTTTTTAATATCAAAACACATATTCAGGAATAATATACAGTAATAGAAGATTTATTCAATTTATTATCAAAATAAATTTTTAGGAGTTTTCATTCTCTTTAGGACACATACACCAAACAACCATACTGTACCCTTGTTTCTACATTCCCTGTCCATTTTATCAGCTCCTCTAATCATACAAGAACAGTATGTAGTTCTTTAATTAGAGGCAGTAGTTCATCTGTTTCTCTGCATTGTTTGTAAGCCTCCTTTCACCCTGATCTTTAATGGTCAGCACTTCACAGGACCACCCCTACTTGCTTAGTTAGAGGTATGTCAGCTTTGAGTCCCTTAAACTCTAAAGACCCATCAACAAGTCCATACTTCTATTCCTCACTCTCATAGCAGTTACTTGTTCATTTTATAGTTCTTGGTGAATCATTTATAATAGTAATATCACTATGACAGATAGTACATCTTAAAATCAACAACTGAATAACAGGCTTAGAGTTCAGGGGTTCTTGGCACATCCTTCCCTTCCTCTGTTTTTCTGGATAACAAACCCCCCCTGCTTATGTGCTCTTGGCTCAGCCCAGATGGCTAGGAGTGTGCCTGCTCTGAATCGAGGCCCAAGTGGAGTGTGCTTCAGCCGAGCAATTATCTCCAGCCTTCATTTAACGGAAAACACAATGGCTCCTCCAGGTTACAGACCTGTGTCTTTTCACAGCCTCTAAATAGGGGGCTCCCTTTCTCCATTCGTCCTTGTTGTGAGCACAGATTTCTCCATGAAATTACATTCCACTTCTGCAAATGATGATCACTTAGTGCGCTTTGAGGAAGAGCTGATGTAGGATTGTGATGATTGGTGAGGGAACGCACTGGGTTACGCCAGAACAGCACAGACAAGAGACTCATGAAATGATAACTGTGAGAGGTTTGTTTCTTGTATTTAATGTGTTATTTTGTTCAAGGCCACACTTATTGATAAAGAACATGTCACAGGAAGGTCAGAACAGTGTCCAATATCTAGATGGTACATGTAGTATATGAAGTATTAGCTTATAGATTATAATCTTATAAGCAAATAAAAGTGGTGAAAGATAAACTATAGTTTTCATTAGGTTAGATAGTTAGACAGTCATTCCTCCCTACGTTAGAATTAACAATAAAAACAATAACAGTATATTTAAATAATAACAAAAATAATAACAAAACAAAAAACACACAATGCAGGAAAACACAAACATAAAATGTAAGTATTTCTCTTTTTTAAATCCTGAAGAAGGTTGTGTCTCTGGCCTAAGCCCTTACTTCTATCTAAAAATATGTCATTATCACTTAGCAGTGCGGCACTAAGCCTGGTAAAGAGGCCTCTCTCTGGACCTGGGGGCTGGATGGGTTCTCCTCACCCCCCATCATGGAGCCCAATGTGCCATAGCTCCCTGCACAGTTCGCCACCTGCGCTGACACACAGATAGTGACCTCAGAGCCCTCCACCCTTAGTGGATCCTCAGCCTGGGAAACAGGGGTGTTGTTCTCACTCACACTTTGCACTGTAATGCTGGACTGCACATTTTACACAAAACACACAAAAACATGTTTTAATAATTCATTAACCTGCATGCACAAGTTCACTCTCTGAACTACACAGCACAACAATTATATCAGTAGACCAAGGTTACAGTAAAGTAGTTACAGTAGATACTCAAAAATACATTTTAGGACTAACATTTAAAACCCTAGGCCAATGTTGTGGGATATTTCTGTAGTTTGATGTATGTATATATATATATATATATATGCTTGCATTATGTATATACTTGCACCTACATTTTTTGTGGTTTTTGTTTTACTTATAAGGACTAAAAATATGTCTTTATGTCCCTGAAACCCTGTTGGAATTGATCATCCAGGGGGTTTTTAAGCTGAAAATGCAGAGTTGTCATAATTAGATTAAAAATAATAAGTTAGTAACAATACGTTCTTCAAGATACCTGAGAGTGGTCCTTTATTACTTTGGTTGTTTTTGTATGTATCAGTATTATGCGTCATACTGATCAGTCTGATTCTGCATGCAGGTTCAGCATGTCCATATGGACAGAGCAGTAAACACTCACTGCATGGCTGCTTTGGCATTTAAACTTGTTTGCTGATATTTCATCACCATGAGTGTCTTGGATTTTTCCATTGTGCTGTATGTTTATTAATGAGGGCAGAGAGAAGTTATAAGCTGTAGTCAATCATGACTAACAGAAAAGACAAGGGAAACATGCTCGGTTCTGACATATAGGAACATGTTTGGATATTCTGGTCACATATGTGACATACATTTCAATATCTCATCAAACATACTCACATTGCCCACTGAGATGTTGCTCTCTACTGGGGTTTTCTTCTTTCTGGCTAGGTTGGGATTCCAGTGACAAACCAAACTATCATTCTGGACACTGTAGTTTTTGTGACCAATCAGCCAGTAGGTGTTCATTTTCCCTTTTCCCTACAAATGTAAAAGTATTGCAACAAATCTGTGTATGCAAATAATGTTATAAAAGGGCTTCTATTACAGACAGTAATTGAATATAAAGTATCAAAAATGAAACTTTAAAAATGTTAAATTTGGTCAATTTCACATTAATGGCAGATGTTTTGTTTGTGGTGAAATATATTTCACATCACTAGCAAATGTGTGAAGCCTTTAAAATACATGTTTATGCTGTGTATTAATTGAAGGAAAAATAATCATTTTAAACCCAGTCAGTACATTTATCTTCAATCTCACAATCATTTCACATCAGAACATTCTGAATTGTTTTGTTGACATCTCATCCGAAAAACAGTATCACATATTGCAGACTCTCACCTTCACTTCAATCTCTCCTCTGAGCTGCAGCTCATATGCGTTGTCTCTCATCAGAGCCAGGTATGTTGCTGAGCTTGCATGGATCTTCTGAGCTGTAATAACCAGATCTGATCATCTGTATACACTGTGTGTGTGTGTGTGTGTGTGTGTGTGTGTGTGTGTGTGTGTGTGTGTGTAGTGAAAAAGTTCATTCTTGTACAAAGAATGAATTAATTTAATTAATTAATCATTAATTTAATTTCCCTGAAGGAACCCTCCCAAAGGATCAATAAAGTTCTATTCTATTCTATTCTATTCTATTCTATTCTATTCTATTCTATTCTATTCTATTCTATTCCAAATCTTGGAATATGATTTATTAAAAATATATTTGTACATTAATATCTAGTGAACATTAAGAAGTTTCTTTCCTCCTCCTGTAAAGTTTTAAATAAAAACAATGGGGTATTTGGACTGTTTAATTATGAATAGAAAACATATGTTTTTTCATTATATTAAATATATAATACTTGTATGTATGTATGTATGTATGTATGTATGTATGTATGTATGTATTATTATTATTATTATTATTATTATTTTAATTATTTTTATTATTATTATTATTATTATTATTATTATTATTATTATTATTATTATTATTATTGTCCAACATATTGAATAGCAGACATACAGTGCATTCAAATCATTTTTTATTAGTAAATATGACTTTCTAATTGAGTTTTCAGCTCATGTTCTGCAAAAGGAGAGTGGGAGACACTCTGATGTTAGACCAAGGCTGAAAGAAGAACCATGCAGGCGTGACTCAAATGGCTGTCTGTCTCTATGGTGATGTAGTAACTGAAAATATTAATGAGAGAAACAAAAAGCACACACTTCCACTTGTGCTAAAGCTGATTAGAGGTGGTTTGTGGCAGCATCAGATTTCCATTTGAGAGCACATGTAGTTCATGGTTAGAAGATCATATATGGTTGAAAATCTAGTTTATATAGTGACAGAAAAGTGTTATCACATACGCAGACTGGTTGACTCCATCCTGGAGGCTGTGTTAACTGTGTCGCCAAACAGGCAGTATCTGGGCATCTTGTAGCCCACAATACCAGCTACACATGGTCCTGTGGGGGAAAAAGAAATACATTTTTTAAAATGTATTTATTTATTTATTTTTAACCAAAACTCATTTATTTGAAGCACTGTAAAAAGTGATGCACAAGAATTAGATATAGAAATCATTTGGACCTTCTGTAAATGCATTTGTTTTAAATATTAAACTTGCAAATAATTCTTTTAAAAAGTTTGATTGATTGATGCACTAGCAAGACAATCTAATATACAGTCTAATGCAAAGGTCTGGCACACTTATGTAATGACACATTTTGGGCTTTATTTTCAATTGAGTTGTAAATACACCTTTATATTTATTATAAAATAATTATTATTATATTATTATATTATAATAATTTTAATTATTTATTATAATATATTATATTATATATTATAATTATATAATATATAATAATATTATATTATTTCATAATATAAATGTATAAATAATATTTTTATTGCTCTGTTCATTTCACTGGATTTTTTGGCTGGAGGTCTCTAGTTCTGAGAGTTCTTGAGTTGTCAAGGTATTCTGTATGTCAAATTTGATTTTGATTTTGATTTACATGTCTATTGAACCACCTAAACTCGGTATTATTATTCAATTAATTATATTAATTATATTAAGTATAAGAGTGTGTGGGCCTGTAATGTTAAACGCAATAAACAGTGTCTGGATTTGCATTCTACCTGTGTGTATCCCTGCTCGGAGCTGAAGCCGTTTGATTGGCATATGGGGAATAGGAACCTGTCTCACAGCAGCTACAAGATCCAGGGACATTTTAGCAATCTCATCTGCATGTTTGTCCCCATTTCTCTCTGGAAGTCCGCTCACCACCATGTACGCATCACCAATAGTCTCCACCTGTTTCAGAAAACAAAACAAGAAATTGCACCTAATAACAACTGCTCTGAAAAACAAAAAACACCAACAAAAAATAGAGCCAGACTTTATTAAATATATATTCTTTGTTATGCAGGTTACCTTATAGACATCATAAGAGTCTATGCGTGTGTCAAAGCACATGTAAAGATTGTTTAACATTTCAACAACTTGCAGTGGAGTACAGGAAGCCGATATGGCAGTGAAGCCCACAATGTCTGAGAAGAATATGGTCACCTGGGAAGAAAAAAACAAAAACAAAAAAAACAAACAACATGAGCATCATTGGGAACCAGAATGTTCACTTGTGTTTATACTAGAAACGAAAACCCCATGTCATGTCTCTCAGGACTCCACTCAGGACTCCATTACCCAGGATCCCTCAGTCCATCACCTGACAAGTCATATGACTGTTGCTTGTTCCACCTCACCTGTAATGATTACACTCACCTGAACCAAAAAGTACTTAAGCCTGGGCTCAGGTTTGCCATTGCAACTCTTAGCGTTTATCCTGATGGTACTCTCTGTTCTTATATCCGTGTATGACTTGTTATTGTCCTTTGACTTTCTGTCTCCCGCTCTTGATCTTTTACCTGTGTTATAATTTGTCCCACTTTGTGCTCTTTTGCCTGCATGTTTTTTTAACCTGGACTGTTTGACCCTGATTTTCACCTCATCCTTATTAAAGAATTGCTTTGATATCTGCGTTTGCTCACATCTGCCTGCCTTGACGCCCCAATTCCAGTGAAGTTGGGACATTGTGTGAAACATAAATAAACACCTATATTCAACCATAAATTTCAACCTATATTCAATTGAATACACTACAAAGACAATACATTTAATATTCAAATGGATAAACTTTTGTTTTTTGCAAATATTCACTCATTTTGAATGTGATGCTTGCAACGTGTTCAATCAATCAAAGTTTATTTGTATAGACCTTTTCACAACAAAGGAGTTGTCACAAAACACCTTACATCCGGGCCCAAGCCTCAAGTGAGCAGCCAGTAGGCAACAGTGGTAAGGAAAAACTCCCTCAGGCTAGGAGAGAGAAACCTTGACCGGAAGGCTCAAGAGCACAGACAGAACACTGGAGAGCACAGACATAGTCAGATGCAAGCTCAGTGTTAGTATCAAAGTCCATGCAGGTTAAGTATTCATCAGGGTCTCTGCAGTCATATTTTGTGCTTCATAATACGCCTCACATTTCCAATGGGACACAGGTCTGGACTGGAGTCTAGTATCTGCACTCTTTTACTACAAAGCCACGCTGTTGTAACACATGCAGAATGTGGCTTGGCATTGTCCTGCTGAAATAAGCAGGGACATCCCTTTAAAAGACATTGCTTGGATGGCAGCATACATTGCTCAAAGACCTGTATGTACCTTTTAGCATTAATGGGGCCTTCACATATGTGCAAGTTACCCATGCCATGGCCACCAACACACACCCATAATATCAGAGATGCTTGCTTTTGAACTTTATGCTGTCAGTCCATCTCAGATGAGCTCGGGTCCAGAGAAGCCGGTGGCGTTTCTGTGTGATGTTGATATATGGCTTTTGCTTTGCATGGTAGAGTTTTAACTTGCCCTTGTAAATGGAGCAATGAACTGTGTTCACTGACAATGGTTTTCTGAAATGTTCTTGAGCCCTTGTGGTTTTATCAGTTACAGAATGATGACGGGTTTTCACACAGTGCCGTCTGAGGGATCAAAGGTCACGGGCATTCAATGTGGTTTTCGGCCTTTCCACTTCATTGCAGAAATTTATCCAGATTCTCTGAAACTTTTGATGATATGATGGACTGCAGATGATGAAATCCCTACATTCCATGCAATTGCACATTGAGAGATGTTGTTCTAAAAACTGTTGGACTATTTGCTCACTCAGTTGTTCACAAAGTGATGAAACTCGCTCCATCCTTGCTTGTGGACAATTATTTCAGTTATTACCGAATTTGTCGTAGTTGATTGAATATTCACAATTAAATAACATTTAATATGAGATACTGTATATTTACAGTTACTGAATATGATTTACTGAATATTGATAGTAATACCTGAATAATTTACTGTACCTCTATACTATATAGTTACTGAATATTTTATATTTCTATATATTATTGAGTAGTGACTATATATTTTAGTAGATTACTGAAATATGTATAGTAGTCACTGAATGTTATAGTTCTAAAGTTCCAAGTTCTTTTTATTTTATAGTTGTTAATGGATATTTTATTGTAGTTACAGAAATATTTATAGTAGTCACAGAATATTTAATAGCTGTTACAAAATATTTTATAGTAGCTCCTGAATATTTTATAGTTGTTACAGAAAATGTTATAGGAGTTACTGAAATACTCACTGATTTTTTTTATAGTAGTTGCTGAAATATCGTTGTTTCAGAATATTTTATAGTAGTTCCTGTTTATTTTATAGTTGTTGCTGAATATTTTATAAATATTACAGAATATTTTATAGTAGTTGCAGATTATTTTATAATAAACATTACTGAATATTTTATAGCAGATACGGAATATTTCAGTACCTGACCCATTTATTAGTTACCTGATATTTTATAGCTGTTACAGAATATTTATAAGTAGTTACAGATTTTTTTTTTTACAGAATATAGATTCTACAGATAAATGGGTTCAAATCCAAATCATTCTCTTGAACACCCTATAACCCTAAAAAAGCTTATATGCTATATGTATACTCTTTTTTTTAATATTTAGCTCTATATGTCAGATTTCAGCAAGTGCAAATAATTTGCCTTAAATGAACTGAATCATTAGGTGAATAAACTGCATGTATATTATATGGAAGGAAAAATGCTGCTATGCGCCTCATTTTTCAAATGAATCCATCCTCAGAGATGCATCCTTTTCCCCTCACCCTCATAAGCTGTTTTATCTCCTAATGAATATGTAATACCATAATTACAGGCAATTACTGCAACAATAAGAACAAACAAAATGGGAGCATGTGTCCCTTCTGTTTACTGCAATCTTGCCAACATGTCTAATGATTATGGACTTCTTTTCAGACATTAATTTGATTTGTTAAAGGCTGAAATGTACCACTCACCCCTTCTTTGAGCTAGTTACTGTGTTACTTACTTTCCCAGTGGTTTAACAGGCGGTAACAGTCTGTGTAGCTGAATGCAAATCCTGCTTTCATTTCATTTTGTTTGATCAGTTTTCAGTCTGGTTCAGCCAGAAGTGGGTAGTGAAGAAATATTATATACCTATATTTTGGAATCTTGATTTTACCAATTATAGATTTGAGTTTCAGAGTTATGAATTCTACTTTTTTTTTGATTTCATGTTGTACACTTGGTCACAGGATGCCATTCCTGCCTCTTTTTTTTTTCTTCTTTTTCATTTTATTTCACACCAAAAGGACTCCAGAAATAGAAGAATGGTGTTAAATTGTCAAGTAGACCTGTTCCTTAGTTGAGACAGAACACTATGTAACACTTTGTAATTGCTGCACAACACTTACACTTTCATAGCTCTCAGCTTCCACGTGTCTTTTTCTGCGAAGCTGCTTGGCCACTGATTTGGGTAGCATCTGATGGAGGAGATCTTCAGCCAGATGCCTTTGAGTCTTCAGGTCTTCTGTCCTTTCCTTCAGGCTCTGAGCATAGTCCTGAATCCATTCAGTCATTTCCTTAAAGGACAGCAGCACGATAGGGTAGATAAGACATGCAATGGTCAAGAGACATATTTTTAAGCTGATGCCAGAAGATATATCTCTGGATTTTGTCTTCAGGGCCCATGTGGTCCTGGCAAGAAAGCAGTTCTGGATGTTTCCCAGAGCAAGAGCAAACAAAAGGGTTCCTTCCCAAGAGAAGCCAGGGCTGTAGGAGGAAATAAATGGGTCTTTTGTATGAGTCAGGTAGAGCTCCAAACCAAGGTCCAAGGTCTCCATCCAGCAGCTCTGGAAGCTCTCAGACATGTTCTGTAGGATCATCAAAATGGCTATTGTTTGTGACCATTTATGCTGGAAGTCTGGTCCTCCCTCATTCAACATCCACTGATAGTTGAGTTCCTGCAAAGTAACAAGAAGTTTAAGGGTGAGCATATCTGCCCAGTCTGAGCTTTGCTTCAGAAGACTTATGTCCACATCTTGGATGCCGGAGGAGTATAATATCTTTTCAATTGCGAGAGTAATGGTGCTTCCATTGATTCCAGCAGTTTCACCACTCCACGTCTCATTAACAACGTCCAAAAAGTCAGACTGAAGATGGTCACAAAACTCAACGAGCTCTGCATCACAAGGCTGTCCAAGGCTGTCCATTTCTACACCTATACAATGCTGATTAAGAACTGAAAGTACATCAAATGAAGAACATGGCCATATCTCTTGATCTTTGCTCTCACTGGATGAGCATGCATTTCTCATCATTTGGAGCTCGGCAATGAGTTGGAGTGTGCAATTAATCCTACAGGAGGTCAGTTCACTGAGGCAGTTTTCTGTAATCTGCCACTGAGACAAGCTGGAGCTGAAGTCCATGGCCATGGCAGAAAACAGAGCAAGGAAAGAGACGACACAGGCAACCAGGATCCTGCGGACTGTGCGATTGCGACTGCCACAACCAGGGAGAGGGAAACTGCGAAGGGAGGTAAAATATGTGTATCTAAGTTGGACATTAAATCAAACACAGGGAATATATAATATATACAAGCAATACGACTGTATGCAAGATTATTAAGATTACATAATTCATCATGAATCACTTGAAGGAGGTTGTTGTTTAGCTGGAACTCAACAGAGGCTAAAGAACAATGCATCATTTTGAAGATCTTGTCATGAAGCAAATAAAAGTAAAACCTCTTACCTGGAAATATTACATTCTGCTTCTGTTTCTTCTTGGTTGTTTTCTAAGAGCTTCTTTTCTTTGTATCTTCTGCTCTGGATTTTAGTTAACGTGCCTTTCAAAGAGGTTGACGACAGGGTTCCTGAAGGCAAGCAGTCCTTTTTCACGTACTCCAGTGATGACATGAGCTACCTCTCGTGTGTATTACCAGAACTGAATGCAAGTAGTTGATAGAAGTGATTCAAAATTTGTTCTGTATTATATATATTTTTAGCAATACCTTCTTTTTGTGAGAGAGCGCATGTATGAGCTTCTTCCTCCCCTCTGAACATAACAGAATTCAATCTGTGACGTTGCCTCATTACACAGAGAGGCAATGAATACATGATGGGTTGCTTAATGAGGTGCCATGTTGTGGACCTGTGCATATCTTTTTTTTTTTTTACATTTTTTATCAGGCCAACTTCTGCTTTAAAATGGCATATTGTCAGCATTTGATTTCTCTGTGTGTAGTTTTAATCATTTTTTTTAGGACAGTCTAACATTGAAGTCAGAAGGACTTTTAAATTCAGCACTATTAATTAGACTGTTGCATCCCAAACTGCTGTGTGCTTTTCTGTATTCCTTTCTCATTTAAACTAAATTGTATTAAGCACTGATCTCTCCAATGTACCTGCATGGTTGTTCAATTGAGTGGTCTTTTTTTACCATCTTAACATTTGAAAAATTAACTTAGAATCAGTTTTGTTTTAATTTTGTCAAGACAAAGTTTATCTTTGAATAAAAAAAAACAAGACTGAGCAAATATACAATTAAAATATTGTATTTTTATTTGGCAAGAGCCATAATGCAGAAATCCAGGACATTTCAAAGGCATTTCAAACTTTAACTTTCTTTACCTTTTCTTTGTTCTTTCGAGCTCTATTGTTGATTTCTAGCCTTATTCACTGAAAAACAGTGAAAATAAGATTAGGGAAGTAAAATATTTAATTTGACCATCACCAGGTGACTATTTTAATGACCTTTTCAGGAAAAGAGACCATATACTTTCTAAAACCTCTCCACAGCTAGTGTAAGATAAACTTGAAATAAATACAAAAATTGTAAAATATTACCATAACAGAATGATTAATCATTAAATTCCTTATTTTTAAAAATTTTAAATACTCATTATTTCCTTACTTCTCTCATGGCTAACCCTTTTAGTCATTGTTTCCTTGATTTAGAGACAAGGTTTAAGTAAAAAAAATGTATTGCATTGCACTGTAACACATTTAGATCTTAATCACATTTAAATCTTAATGATTTTGGTCTGTTCCTTTTTTGGTGGTGCTACAATTCATATATTTAATACCTAAGTTATTTATTTTGAACATTTATATATGGACATGGAGATACGTGATTTTTCATGGACAGCAATGAATTGTTCTTTAGTTCTTATGAAGAGTATTGCATATGCTCTGCAACATATATATATATATATATATATATATATATATATATATATATATATATATATATATATATATATCACTAATTTAAGAATCCCCACCTACTGTGGACCATTTAAATGAAATACCAACAGTCATTGTATATTATTAGGATATTAAGAAAAGAGAAACAAAACAGTGGGTATTTGGTAATACTTAAAGCTAATATTTTCAGAAAGCTGGCTACCCTGATGGCCATTCATTACAATTAATTATACAACACAAGTCCCTAGGAACAACGTGTATTATTAAAGTTTTATTGACAGTATTTGTTACAAAATCTAACATTACCTATAATTCATACATGTAAAAATTGTATTTAATTTGTACGTACAATTTAGGAACTGTTTGCACATCAACAGTTGCAATTAAAATAAAAGCAGATATAAAGTCAAGAATAATATAGAACTAATAATAGAACTAATATACTAATATAGAACTTGCATATTTCCCTCACACCCACACATATTCCTAACAAACTGTTTAACACCCTGCATTTACAGTTACAGTACATTACAGCGAATACAGACTCATGAACTGTAAACTACCCTTCATAGCTCCTGTGTATTTTCAGAAAGAATTGCTGAATGAATATGTGGCCTTTTAGAATATTAAGAATATAGATGCTGTCACATTTAGTGGGTAATTTTATTACAAGAAACTAAATGAGGATTATTGTCATGTAACTTCACTCTTTCGTTCTTTCAGTTAGTTATAAAAATTGAGCATCTAAAGTTTTGTGCCAAATTATGGTAGAATTATGTGTTCTTCGATTACCATGTCTACCCAGGTTTTGAAAGGATAATGAACTTTGGATAAATCTCACACTTCATCATTACACTCATAATATTACAGTAACACAATGATATCAACATACTCATATAAATTAATATGATAGTAAATCCTAAATCTCTGTCATCAGCAGTTGGTCATCAGCAGTATATCATCACTGTCCTGTGAAAAACATAGTCCAAAATAGTGACAGGAGAAGGTAGGCAGACATCATCTTAAATTTGAATGGAAGTTACTGTAAAATAAGAGAATGTACAGTAATTCTTAAACATTTCTATTGGTCTATTCATCCAGATTTATTTACACAGTGTAGAGCAGCTACAGGGATCAAATCATGGAGAAAAGTATGTCTTTTCATGTGGCTTCATTTTACTTTTAAGAAATTAACTAGCTAACTAGGTAGGTATGTAACTAGTCAGTAGGTACTTTTTTTAAAAATCAGATATGAGTCAGTTTGAACACTACTTTAGATTTGTATTGCACAAAACAACGTATCTGTTTTTGGTGATATAATAAATTCATGAAGCTGAATCCAAATCTGTTGTAAGACTGACAGGGAATGCTACCACCTAGTGGAATTTCTTACTGGTAAATCCCACAGTACTTCCTTTTTTACTTTATGAATTTATGTTGTAGTTTCACAATAGTAATGTTTAAATTGTCTTCAGACATTAATAATAAGATCAATCAATATAAAATAATAATGACTGAAAATAAGCCTGCAAATGAAGGGTTAAATGTACTGTTACTTCCAATGGCTTTAAATGATGGATTTCATTAAAAGGTTCGGTAATAACACTTTTTCTTATCCAATATCGAAAAAAATATTAATGGGGAGCTACCAACACCAAACCAAATGTTATTAATTATTGCTAAGCTTTATGTGAAGCTGTTCACATAAGATGAACATCTAAAAGTAGGTCATGTAACTCACATTACCTGAACACTCTACTTACCTACAGGACAAGAGAGAGTACTGTTTGAGATTTGATATTACAGGATTGGATTGGACTGATTTCCCTATTTGATCCATCTATTCCAGTATTTTCTGCTGATATTGTGCCCTATTTTTATTACATTTTATGTTATAAAATGTTTACACTTACACACATGTATTTACAGACCATAGACTGCATTTCCCAACTTCATATTACCAGTAGCTTGTGATGATCAAGTCCTTGTTGTTAATAAGATACAAAGCTGCACTGAAGAGTGGTCTTGTTGTAGGATTTCCATATTTTAACCACTGGCCGTTGAAAGGGTCTCCTATAGTTCCGTTTCATCATTTGGCTTCATTACCTGATGGAGTCAGAGTTCATCATCATGCTGGAGAAAGATACAGTATTGCACAAGCAGAAGTCAAGAACAAACTGATTTACCTCTAATCTGAATATGCTCTAGTGCTCAGTTACTGGCTTCTAATAAAAAGAACAGTCTGCTGTTTTAAAAACTCTAATATTACAAAGTAATGTATTCTAAAGTTGGAACACAAAGCCAGTGAATGTATGTAATAATGTACAGTTAATAGGGCTGGGTGATACAGATACAGGTGATTTAAGTCATTTTTGTATTCTGACTGTGGAGATGTTTCAAATATACTATATGCCGTAATGTTTGTGGACACTACTTCTAATAAACTTCAAGTTGCAACCATTGATGACACAGGTGTGCAAATGCACACACACAACTTGTCTAGTCCCTCTAGAGACGTATTGATAAAAGAATAGACTATATGTCTTTAGCGCTCTCTCTCTCTCTCTCTCTCTCTCTCTCTCTCTCTCTCTCTCTCTCTCTCTATATATATATATATATATATATATATATATATATATATATATACTGAACATATACAGTCCCTGACAAAAGTCTTGTCACTTATCCAAGTTGTAGGACAACACATAACTTGACCTGCAGTTGATCAATTTCAATTAGAAATGGCTTGTATGAAAGGCAAAGCCCTCTAGTTATGTTTGATTTCATTAGAACAGAAAAGGTCAGATTTTGCTTAGACATAAGTCTTGTCGTTTACAAAATTAATGTTGAAATTATACATATACTGGTTTGGAAAAAATCATTAATATTGTGTATGACTTCCATGAGCTTGGAGGACTGCATCCATACGTCTTGGTAATGACTCAAATAGCTTATTGATGAAGTCATCTGGAATGCCAAAGAAAGCAGCCTTGCAGGACTCCCAGAGTTCATCAAGATTTTTTGGTTTCATCTTTCAAGCCTCCTCCTTAATCCCAGACATGCTCAATAACGTTTATGTCTGGTGACTGGGCTGGCCAATCCTGGAGCACTTTGATCTTCTTTGCTTTCAGGAACTTGGATGTGGAGGCTGAAGTATGAGAAGGAGCACCATCCTGCTGCAGAATTTGCCCTCTCTTGTGGTTTGGAATGTAATGGGCAGCAAGAATGTCTTGGTACTTCAGGCTATTGATGTTGCCATCCACTCTGCAGAGCACTCAGACACCCCCATGCTGAATGTAACCCCAAACCATTTTTCCTCCACCAAACTTGACAGTTTTCTGGGGGAATCTTGGGTCCATGCGGGTTCTGACTGGTCTTCTGCAGTATTTGCGGCGATTAGGATAATCAACCTTCTGCCACTTGTCCATCCTTTCTGTAAGCTGTGGTCCTCGGCAAATGCACCAATTCGCCCATGGAGACCACTGCGTGAAATAAAATGACAAACAGTATATGTATGCAGCATTTTCTGGTGACCAGTTCTGGTGGTAGTTCCACTGCAGTTGAAAAAGGGCTAGCCCTGGACTGTCGAACCAACAAACGCTCCTCTAGAACAGTTGTCTTATGGGGTCTGCCTGAGCTGGGCTTGTCAAGGATGTCAACGGTTTCTTGAAATCTTTTTCTTATCCTCTCCATTTGACGTTTGGATACATTAAAGCTGTCTGCCACCTCAGCTGCAGACTTGGCCTTCAAGGTCTTGATGATCAGCACTTTGGTTTGAGGTTGAATCTTTGGCATGTTGTCAGAGGTCAGGCTGCACTTCACATGAAAGTCTGGTGTGCTGAGGATGTTTTTATACATTATTTTTCCCAGATGAAGCTCTAATCTGTGATTGGTTGAATCAGTTAAAGACACGACAAGACTTTTGCCCTTGCAAAAACAGATGTTATTGGCTTTACCAAGCTGTGGACATCAGGACACTTTTTGACAATTTCATTTTGCACCCAGTTATTAATGTGAAAGCCCCTGACATTAAAATGAACTCTTTATTGTAATAATTGACTGATTACAAATAAAGTTGTGAACCATTTTAAATTACTATGTACTTATGCAACAAGACTTCTGTCAGTGACTCTGTGTGTGTGTGTGTGTGTGTGTGTGTGTGTGTGTGTATATATATATATATATATATATATATATATATATATATCAGGTGCACTGGTGATGAAATTGAACACATACAGTTGGGGATATCCAGAAGCAATCTGTTTGTTCTTCAAACTAGCTCACCAGATCTCATCTGCTTCCTTCAGAATGAGAAATTTCCTCTCCTCTCCAGGGTCTGGAGTTTTTACACTAAACTCTCTTACTGATCAGAGACAGGAGTTTAAAATAATGTGACTCGGTGCCTAAAGGTTTTGTAACTGTCAAAATCACTTCACCATTCTGATGTTTAATGAGAACTCCGTCCATACCTGCATGATTTTACGCACTGATCTGCTGCCAGAAGAATGGTTGATTAGACAGTTGCATGAATTAATAAGCATTCAGGAGTATTTAATAAAGTGTTAGATGAGTGTGTATTGCCGTACGTAGACTTTTACCCTTCTGGGTTGTTCACTCACAATTGTTAGACCCTCCTAGAAGTAGTGAAGGTACACACTAAATCTTCACAACAGTATTTTCTCATAAAAACTATAAACATCATTGCATCACCCAGTCCTACAAGACAAATTATATAACAAAAAAATATGAAACATTCACTTTTCCAGTGTGCAGTGAACCTTACAGTTCATTTTAAGCAGCCAATTATGAGCTAATTTTGGTAGGTTTAAGAGTACAGTAAGTTCTAAAAAATCTCCATAAATTAAATCACAAATTCTGTATCCTAAACACCATGAAATCAGTGTGTGCCAAGAAGAAACACAGCCTCAGTTGACACATTAATGAAGTTGACAGTTGACAGCTGATTTGTTAATTTAATTGCAGTGAGTCAATAAAAAAGCACAACAAATTCAACACCACAAAAAATCGGCACCCAAAGATTTCAAAGCTAACAGAGAAAAGAAAAAACTTTAACCCTGAATTTTTCACCCAATTTACACCAGAAATGTTGCTTGTGTTGTAATAATTGCAACTCCTTCACATTTATGAAGATTTGTTTTTCAATTAGTTTGTACCACCTATAAATAACTGGGTTCTTAACTTGGTTTCATGGAGCCCAGAATGTTTCCAAATGAAGTGGAGTTAAGGATATAAGGAGGCCTGAATGTAAGACATTACCATGCAGTAATACTGTAAATTAAATATGAAAACTGTATGTACTTTGGTTGACATCAATAATATTCATGTTCATTTGATCTAAATGTAGCCACCTTACACCTTACTGCCCATACTAATAAACATTACTGCTTTTTGATGCCTTCTGAAAGAATCTGCAATGTCACACATTTTAATGTGTCTTGGTATGACGCTTTGTGTGGTTCTCTAATTACGCTGCCTAATTTCTAACCCTCAGACTTGTGCATTAAATTGATCCAAGGTGGTATAAACAATTGTCTATAAAGAAAGGGACATGTAAACAATGCCACAAAAAGAAAAAAAAAAAAAAAAAAAAAAAAAAAAAAAAAAAAAAAAAAAAAAAAGAACACTGGAGAATGGTGGACAGCAAAGACAGATAAATCCCCTGCACCAGCTTGGAAGAAGAAAGGCTTGAAGGCACCAGTGAAGAGTTTATGCACGATTTCTCTTTAAATAAAACGCAAATCCTCATCCACTACTTCACATCATGCCGTTCTTAGAACTGGAAAATGTGTTGTCTATGTGGAAAAAGGAGACTCAAGTCTTTGTTTCAAATTGACATAAATTACATTCAAGAAAACTGAGATTAAAATTAATTTGCAATGTTATTCTGCAAACAAAACATCAGCCTTTGTATAAAAAAATAAATATTTGTTACTTTATGACTCAAGTAATTTCTAATTGTATCAACAAGAATAAGAAAGAAAAGAAAAAGATCGTTCATTCTTCACATAGAAGTGCCAACCACAATTGCACTGGTGCTTTCAGTTAGCGAAAAGATTCACATCAGAAACACATCCAGACTGATGATTGTAGAGGATTCAGTAGAAGCAAAAAATCTTCAACAAGCCTTAACTCTCCAATTACGGTAAGTTTGATGTGTTACCAGAACCATCGTCACCACTCTGATATTTCCTGATCTCTGGAAGCAGAATTAGGGAGGGTGCGACTAAATCAGAGTGAAAGGGGGTTAGAGTGAGGAGGAGCATCACCACCACAGGTCACCACCATAACAGATATTGGCTGTTTCCTTCACGGCTCTATACCTTACTCCTGAAGAGCGGCTTGGCCCCTGGCCCACAGTACTCGTTGTAGATGAGCTTGAAGAGGAAAAGATGGAAGAGGGTGATAAGTGAAGCTACGCTGAACCAGAAGAGGAATGGTAGCCCAGGGTACTGCTTGGCCATGTGGTCCTCATGTGCCAAGATTGCCTTCACGTGCAGTGTGTGTCGGAGGTCTTGCAGGTGTGTCAGGTCCGTGGAAATGTACAGCAAAGGCGTGATGGGCTGAGTCACCATCACTGGGAAAGTATGGCCTCGCAGCTCAGAAGTCAGCTCCACAGGTTCATTCATGCACCCAGCCTCACAGGCATACAACTTGACTGGCTTTTCCTGGGGTTTGACCGATACATGAAGGAAGGGCTTACCCTCTGTGTCCAGCAGAACAGCCAGGTTGATCAGATCTTTGTTGTAGTGGATGCCACGGAGTGAATAGCTGTTATGCAGAACCTCTGGGTCAGCCTGGAACTGCAGGTGGTTCTCAGTGAACTGTAGCCCCCCAAAGCTCAGCACCATGCCTTGCATTAGGCCGTGTGTGCCAGCTGCCACCAGCACCTTGCAGCCTCGCTTCTGGAGAGTCAGGGTCCAGAGGTTGACTAGCTGCAGAATTTGAGCTACACTGCTCACCCGTCCTGGCCAAAGGTTTTCAGCATGCATAGTGGCGTGACCGCTGAAGCAGTGGTCAGCGTAGTTCAGGCTAGACTCTAGCCTCTCATGCTCCTCCACAGCGATACCGCTGTCCAGCAGGGGTGCCATAGAGGCTGAGAGAATGTAGTACAGGGTAGTGTTGACTGTGCGGCTGGACGGAGTGTGGGCATCTGTAATTTTTCTGATCTCCACACCTTAAAGGCAGAAAAAAATACCAAATTAAGGCATTTCAATATATTTAATGTCCTTTGATTAGAATTTTAGATAATGTCTGATCTGAGGCAACAATCTCAACACTAAACACAATCTACATCTGCACTTGTAGCTAACTCAGGTGCACTCTGTCAATAAATAACAGCATGGTAGCAAGATAACTGTCCAGGTCCTAATTCCATCATCTTAACTGGTAGAAAGAGTGTGACAATCCCTCACCCAGTTTTATGCCAAGATGGTCTTGGGACACCCATTCCTGAACAGTAGTAATTTTCTAAGCAACTTAAATTCCATACACAAAGTCTAAAATGATGAGCTTTGCAGCCTTGGACAAGGCAATGCAAAAAAGTTCATAAAGTTCCTGGTCTATGTTTCAAGTTATTACTTTCACATAATCTTTGATCAAAGAGTAAAACATCTGCTGTGTTAATTTTGAATATGTTTCCAATCCAAATACCACCTATAATCAAGCAAAATGGATATCTCGCACAGTAGGTGCTGTACCTCATTCCTCTCCTTCATGGAACTGTGGTAATATGCATAACCTTATGTTCAAAAGAATAAAGCATTTTCTGAAGCACAACAACATTAAATATTACAAATATGCTTTGAACTAATTAGTAACTGCATATGCAATTTGGCTTAACTGTCACTTTAATATTTAAAATTATTTCCCAGATTAAATATGCAGCCAAGACACAGCAACTGTAGCTAAAAATGACAGGCTTTACATCAATTAGCGTTTTGCAAACAGCATAGCTGGATCATACACATCTCATAACACAGGAGGTTGGTAAGGGATGACAAATAGACTTGCTGCATAAGGCTTTTACATTCAATATAGTGATGACTAGAAAATGTGAAGGACTTACCATGAAAACTGTATGTACTTTGATTGACATCAATAATATTCATGTTCATTTGATCTACATATAGCCACCCTGACGCTTAAATGTGGGTCTTGTTTTAGTAAAACTTTATAAAAAAAAAAAAAAAAAAACCCACACATCACACAGCGTCAAAAGCCCCATTAGAAAATGTAGTGCAATCTAAAAATTTGTATTGGGACGATTAATAAATTTAAAGATGTTTAGTGGGTGTTCTCAGAAATGATGTTTTAAACAAAGTGACTGTAATGGATGTTCTGGATCCTCTAAACATCTGTAAACTGTACAATGGTTATAATTTGGGTAAAAGAACAGAATGTGGCCAGAAAAACTGAAATATTTCTTGGGATATATGTGTTAAGCATATTCCTAACACAAGAGAAAATGAGTGTACAGATGACATATCAACTCATGACTTGAGGCAAGTCTATAATGATTGAGGCATGCAGTTTGCATTAGGCTAACTGGTGGGACAGAAGTTTCCATTACTTGTTAGCTACAGTAGCCTTGTATCTTCAGAGGAAAACTAAACGTCCCAGCATGTTTTCACTGATTCACTAAAAGGAAAAGATTGTTTGCATTTAATTTCACCCAAACTATCATTTTAACAAAACATTAAATAAGCATGACCTCCGGAGATAACATTCATAAAATAAATGGTATTTTCCCCTTCAGTGGTGGAAGCAGTCTAAATACTGCACTGGTGATTAAGATTGATGTTGTCTTTTTAGTGGTTAGTGGACTTGCCAGATATGAAAAGGTCCATCCACGCCTGCTGATGTTCATCTACCAGATCATCCACATTGGCTCGTAGCACCTCCACCATCTCTCTTTTGACAGCTTCTCGAAGCTTGTTGAAGGTCTCCTCCACCTTGGAAGGCTCAAGGGGCTCTGAAGTGTGAATTACACTCACAATATTTTCAGTGTGTTCAGACTTGGCTGGGATTTGGAACCGCATGCTCAGTCTTTTTGAAGCCACAGCTACCAACACTATGTCTTTTCTTTCTGTGAGAACTTTGCCAGAGGACAACATAAACTCCTTGTCTTCCATCTTCTCTGCAACATTCCTGAAAGTAGGTGACTCCACTGACACCTCAACTGAAGCTGATTTATCTATTGGGTTGCTTATGTGAACCCTCTGAAGGTAAACATTAGGTCTGCTACGATGGGCTATGTATTCCTCCCGAATAATGACACAGTCCCTAGGAGATTGTGAGCTGCCCAAGAGGACGCACCGAGAAGACAGCACAGAGCCTTTCCGGTACCACAGCATCTTGGCCTGGGCCTCAGAGCGCTTCCCAGCTATCTGCCATCTTACTATTGGAGAATATTCTGACTGGTGCACTGGTGCTGAACCGGGCTGCAATGATGAGGTCACCCAAAGTTTATTGGAATCCACGTCAACTAAAAAGTGTCCATTACCGGTCACAAATGGAACAGACTCTTTAGTCTGTGGTGTGTTAACGACGCCTTCTCCACGCTCAACAAGTGCTGTCCATCTGTTGACATCAGTCTGAAGGCAGAGCCCAGCAGCTCCTCCGGTTTCACCGGAGAAGCTCAGTAGCTTCAGGATTCCATCTGAACTCAAGTACCAGTAAAAAATGAGAAAGAGAAGCAGCCCCACCAGCATACGGCGGGCCCAGCTGCTTGACAGCAAACTAGGGAGTCCCTTTAACCTCTGCTGGAGCCACATGGCTTCTAACTGGTCCTTGGTGCCCTTTGACCACCGAATGATTCCTGCTTCAGGGGTGAACCGAGCAACAAACAGGGAGTCAAAGGATCCTCAAACGGAGCCGTCACAGCTCTGAGCAGAAGTGTGAATCCAAGCTGTTACTTCAGCCCTAAATGAACAAGGGGAAAACAAACAAATGACAGCAGGAGTTGACCAAATCGCTTCCATTCTGAGCAAATCGAGATCGGAGTTAGTTTCAGCCACTAACTCTCCTAACCTGCCAAATCTCTGTGTCCCATCTCTGTGTTTCCTTCGTGTGCTTCTGAATGGCCTGCACAAAAACGTGCTCTTTCAGCCTGTTATGCGTTATACTACATTACACTCATGTAATTTACTACTATGTTACAAACTCCAGGTCGTTTCTCACTCGTCAAACTTTGACAGCTGGCTGTGTCGCTCGTCGGTCAGCTGACTGGCTTGGCCATCTCTTGGTCACTTGTCTGCTGAAATGACGAAGGCTATAAACGACGCTGCCCAACAAATATCATACTGTGGCTTGAGCCCAATGCTGTGAGATCCTATCCTTCTTCTTTCAGCTATGAACCAGCGAATGCAGACGCCTCAGAACCTGCCAGTCCAGTCCCAGTTCTGCTTTGTAGATGTTGTCCCACAGGTCGGTTGGAAGGCGGAAGTGTCGTGATTCCAAACGGCCGCCGCGAAGGACTGGCCCCAGCCCGCTGATCTCAAATCAGTCTCCTCCGTCGCGCCACTCTTCTGAATTTCAGCTCGCGCTGACCCAGGATCAGCAACCGCCACCAACGTATGAACTAATCTGCCGGCTTCACGACACTTACAGTCGCTCACCGGCTTCCCGCGTCTCTTTACGCTCCCTCTGTTTTCAAACAGCTTTTACAGACTTTACTGCTTCCAGCATGAAGAAGAGCCCATTATACACGTGTCGAGCGTTATTTTTATTAACTAACGATGCGGGTGCAGTGTTTATAGGTGCTCAAACCAAGTGTATTATTGTAAAAAGGGAAAAACTAATAGGTAACGTTTACAAACCGAGAACCGCACTTTGCGGGCAGTGACGCGACGTTTTCTAAGCTTAACATCTCAGGATCAGAGTAACATGCAGACATGATACACAGATCATAACAAACCAGAAGACCTACTCTTGCTATCACATTGTGTGATTCATTGTCCAGCTAAAGGAAGTCAACATTCACTGGTTTCCAACTGAATTAAATCCCAGTTTAAATGCCAAAGGGCTTGTTGATCTGATCACGTGTCCACTCTCAACGTTGATCCGCGGAAGGGGCGGGGCTAATGACGTCACTCGTCCAGATATTGAGTAATAGAGGAAAACAAAGACTGGTTGGTTTTTTTTATCTCTTTCAGAATTTCAGAATTAAAGTCCTGAGATGAACTAGAGCGATACATACATAAAAAAATAATAAAGGACATTCAAGACATTTCTTTTATTTGGAACGCTGTCAACTTATTTGGAAGAAAATATCTCTATTTACAAATATTCTTGCATTTTCAACTCAAAACACTGGATGAACAACTTCCAATTTGATTCCTGAGATAGAAAGTGTTATTTTAGTCCCAAAAGTAGATTTTTGATGAAAACATTGTAAAATTCATTCACATATCTAAATTCTTTTCATTTTTACATGTCAAATGAAGACTAATTAAAAATCACCTGAATCTCCTATAAATAGTTTTTTTGTTTGTTTGTTTTTTGTTGGTGAATGAAAATATGTCAAACAATGAAAACATCCAGCAAAACTGGCCTAGGGCTCTAAAGGTTAAAATAGCTTTGGACAGTTATTGTTATCATTAGGGCAGTTATTGATATGAATTTGGTACTGAAAATACTGAAATAAAAAAGAATACAATTAACAAAACCAAATTTCCATGGTCCTTGAAATATCAATATGTAAATGATTACAGGTGTGGACACTGGGGCTTGGCACAAGAGGGTGTGCTTCCCCTTCTGTCATTTTTAAAAGGTTCTTTTGGCTATTGAACCTCTTGGTGAGACATTGTTGACTGCTAGACATGCCTCTACAACTGGGTTTCTCAACTTATTGGTCCCCCAATCTGTCCTGGGCTGGTAATGGCACTTTAAGTCTACATGAAAAAAAATCTGCCAATGAGGTGACCAGAGATGTAACAGTTTCTTAAATGAAACATGCAAGTTCAGCCCTACATCACATTGAGCTATCATTATGTGATATATCATTTAGATTGAAGTAAAGAAGTGCACAGTTGGTAGTTAGACATGTCATCTGATGTTATCAATGCACCTTCTTGATTTTGTGAGCTACAGTTTTTTTAAAGGAACAGATTTTTTCATCAATTCATGCTATTTGAAGCTGTTGTTCAAGCCCTAATTCTTGCGTTTTCATGTCAGCATTTGAGAAATAAAATGAAAAAACATTTTAAAAATGTTTTGTTATCTTGAGTCCATGGTGAGGGGGAAGCAAGCGGCAGTTATGCAGGCAGACATCGACGGGGGAGGCCCCAAGCAGCTGCAGGGAAGCAGACATAGCCAGGCAAAGGGAATGGAGAAGGTGTACATGACCGGATCACACCCTGTTTGTGTTGTCTTTTCTAGTTATAAACAAGTGGGCATCTTTTTAAAATGCAAAAGGTTGAGAACCCCTGCTCTACAACACACTTAACAACATTTTCCGAGTTGACTTGAGAGGGAGACAAGTGGAGAAGAGTGGCAAGATGGTCGTTTTGATGACGTGACTGCTATTTTGGCTGTTCTGACAAAGACACTGTCACCTTTGTTTGCACTGATGTTGAGAATTGGAAATCTGTAAAGAACTGGAAACATATCATCTTTAGTGACAAATCCAGGTTTTTGTGAACAACAGCACAACACACTGGCCTTGCTGCTGCTGTTATCTGGGGAGCCACTGCATATAACATATAACAGCTCAGTGACATTTGCAGGACAGCCTGTAGCCTCTAATGACCAGGCTTCCAACTGGCATTTTCAGCAGGATAATGCTTACACACAGACAGGATTTCCCAGAAATGTGTCTACCTGTTTGAGGTTTGCATGTGTGGACAAATGTGCCATATGGAACATTTATACCTCCATGCACAACTGTATGCAATGTTGTATCCATGCAGTAGAAAAGTTTTCCTCAATGAACCTATCATTTCACTCTAATATTGTAATCATTTATACATATCATTACAATACATAGCATTACATTATGGCATATGACATTTCATTACATTGTAACAACTTCTTGGTGTGTTAGAATTAGTACATATTGTTGAAACATTGTTAGAGAGGATTTGTCTTATTTAAACCTCTTAATATTTGAAGCGAGTGGGATCTCCATGGTCAGATCTAAAGAGCTTTCTAAGTCCTTCAGAAAGAAGTTTGTACATACATGTGAGTCTGAAAAGAACAATTATAAATCAGACATTCCACTGCCCACAGTTTAATTTGCAAGTGAAACAACTGCAAACATGTTTGCACTTTGTAAACAACTGCAAGCTGCAAACATGAAGCAGGTCAGGAAAGTTTAGCCCAAGAGCAGACCACAAGATACATAAGGAAACCTCAAAGAAGCTCTAGAAGAAACATCAGAGCAAGACTAAAGTTTGCCAGAGAACACCTAAACAAAGCCCAGGAGCTAGCACAATGTGCTTTAGACAGATTGAATGTTTGTTCAGCTTTGTACACATTTTAATGTTGACTGTTATTTGATCATTTCACATCAGCCCAATACAGGCACCAATTTAAGGTATAACCTTAGATACCCATTTATTAATCCATCGTCCTAACTGCTTCACCCTGTTTAGGGTAATGGTGGATCCAGAGTCAGCCGTGAGTCACAGCATGGCACAGCACAAGATAGACCTTGAAACTATATTAAAACTCAAAAATCTACATTTACAAAAATGTCAAAGGATGACCACAAATCAAAGATTAAAATGTAAAAGATACACACACACACACACACACACACACACACACACACACACACACACACACACACACACACACATATATATATATATATATATATATATATATATATATATATATATATATATATATATATAGAGAGAGAGAGAGAGAGAGAGAGAGAGAGAGAGAGAGAGAGATAGATAAATAAATAAAATAGAGTAAAATTGACACATTGAGAGCAATGACATGTGATTGGAGGTTCCCCTAATCATGTTGTGTAATAACACTGCAACTTATCATTAACTCTTGATCTAATCCCTCATATTGGTCTAATTCTAGTTTTGTCTTTGGAAAAAAGTAGTTTTGTAATTGAATTCATTTGTCTGAACGCACAACACAATGCTGACCATGTTCACTGGACATGGGTTTGGCTTTTATTTACCTTTTGTACACCACTGGACAAAAATGACAGGACACTAGAAACGAGACACTGTATACAACAAGTGTATTCACACACACTATTCCTACATGAGAGGACACTGTTCCTCAGGTGTGTACAGGGGCTGAGTGGGGAATTCAGGCTGGAAGCAGCAAGGTCCTTCCAGAGGACAGAGATTTGGGAGTGTTGTGTTTTTGACAGTGCAGTAACTTTATGAACTCAAAGCCACTTTCCTGCAGTAGTCAACTCTGGCCAGTCATATTTACAACCAGTGGTGGGGGCTGACTGTATGGCGGCAGCCCTTGGGAAGGCTGGGCGGTGGGAGGGAGCGTGAGGCAGGGGGAGGCAGGGCTGGGCATGCTGTGTTTATATATATATGCTCAGTGCTGAAGGCCCCGGCTCCTGTGCTCGTGCGGACGGATCTGTGTGAGAGGAGAGCGGAGAGAACCCAGGATGAAGGCTGAAACGCCTGCTGTTGTGTGTTGGGGCTAATAAGTTCGACTGTCTTCTCCCCGCTGCACTGTGAGCCGAAGGGACCCGTTCCCGAAGGTAGTACTGCACAGCTGGCTCCGCCGTGCTGCGGAATCGGGATGAGATGTGTGAGGGGGGACTGGGAACTGGTTGGGGCGGAGAGGGCTGGTGGGTCGTTGGGGGAGAGGGCTGTGACCGGTTTTGTGTGTGTGAGTGTGTGTGTGTGAGGACTGCGGGCTGGGGTGGGTGGGGGGGTGGGGGGGTGGGGGTGTGTGAGAACTGTGGGTCGTTTTCAGGCCGCTGACGTGGAGCCTTCGTGCCGATGTGCGGGGATCAGCGGGGCGCTGCACCCCGAGCTGACCTCCTTCTCATTAAATGCCCCTTTAAGTGTCATATTCTGGGTTTGTTTTGGTAAAAGATGGACTTTGCGTTGTATTCCAGCCTTATTAACCCTACAGGGGCTCCGCCGCTGCGTTTTCGCTTTAATAATTCAGTAAAAGTGGATCATTTAACCCCAGTCCGCTTCTTCTGAAGCACTGTTTGTGCTTTTTCCTTTCTGATCTCTTCTGCTGTTTCTTCTCTCAGGTGTAGAGAAGGCGGTGTTCAGAAAGACCTTTATTATCTGGAATGTTCCGCTACTTTATTGTCCTCGGACAGTAAAGGTGTGTGTCTAAACCCCGGGCTTTGGGAGATATGCTTTGTCCGGGGTCCTCTGTTGTTGTTTTGGTCCTCGGACAGTAGAGGTAGTTGTCGGGGTAAAAGCTCGGCTTGGCAGTGATCTTTATCAGAGTGGAAGTGTGGAGTGACCGGGGTTTAATGTTGTAAACAATAAGATCCTCTTTCCTATCTCTCCGGACTTCCCTTTAAACGAGCTCCACTAAAACACGCCTAATGCAAGCGTGCGTGGCTGCTGTGCCAATCAGTCTTGAGCGCCTTTTCTGGAGGAAACCAGTCCAAACTGCAGGGGAAAAAAGTGGGAGATGTGTGGTGTCCCCATTATGGACGGTCCGTCAAGCACGTAGGCCTCAGTGTCTAAACCAGACTTACATCCAGGATGGGACTGGGCTGCTCTTCTTCATCTCTGCTGCTCTTCCAGCTCATGGTTCACACGTGGCTTTGAAACACTAGTTTTCACTGCTTGCACCAAACAGTAGAATGCTAGAATGCTCATCTTCCAGGCAAAAACACACAGCTTCACTTCCAGTCATCATGTTGGTTATACTGGTTGAGTAGTTTGGTCCAGCTGGTCCAGCTGTATCCTTTCTCAGCTGTATTGCTGCTACCATTACATGCATAGTTTGGTTCACATAATTTTCATAACTGTACATTTATATATACCACACTATATATATATGCACTTTATGTAAATAACACTGTATATTGCACTTCTGGTTAGATGCTAACTGAATTTCATTGGCTCTGTACTGGTACTTTGCACAATGACAATAAAGTTAAATCTAATCTAATTCTGGTAGACCAGTGTGGTCAAACTAGTCAAAGACAAAGGTAACCAATTCACTGTTTGTGTTGGACAAATCATCCATGCAGTGAACATACAAATGTACACTGGTGAGCAGACACACACACACACACACACATACCAAACGCAGACTGAAGACTCATCTGTTTCAGGAGTATTTAACTCCATAAAGGCATTTGTTTCAACAGGATCTAAGCGTGAGGAATCTCTAGATTCTAGTCTTGTCTACTAGCTAAGGATATTCTGAGTGACCAGCAAAGCACTTTTGTAAGTCGCTCTGGATAAGGGCGTCTGCTAAATGCCGTAAATGTAACTGTAAATGTACTACACTGGTAGACCAGCTAAACAGTACTGCTTGCACCAAACAGTAGAGTGCATTTTTTAAGTACCCCAGTATGAGCACACTCTCATACAATAATGTTCCTTCCATACTGTTTCCCCTACAGGGAAGCTCCTTGTACTGACAGTAGCGACGAAAGAAACAGATGGATTTAAGCGGTTCATGAGATCTGCTCGACATTTGAATTACACTGTTAAGGTACAGAAATGATCGACGTGGAGTTTAACATTGCAATCATGTTATTGGACCTTGCCCTGATTTTTAATCTGGGTTCATTGCTTTGAGGATATGTTCAAATATCTCCTTATTTCTGTTTTGCAGGTGCTTGGCCGGGGTGAGAAATGGAACGGTGGGGATTACATGTCAGCCCCCGGAGGAGGACAGAAAGTTCGTCTGCTTAAATCAGCGCTGGCTGACATAAAGGAGAAAGACAAGATTATTCTCTTTATTGACAGGTAGTTAATCCTTACCACCAACCAGTTTGGTGAACACAGTGGTGCTGATTTTGATGACGATAATATAATGATAATATAATTTTATTTCAAGTTATTTTGGACCATTTACATTATTGTCCTGTTATTATGAATACATAGTCTGAAGCCGAAAGGATGAAACACAACCTTTGATTTCCCTGCTCCATGGAAGATGGCAATTAACTGTTGAGTTGAATCAGGTGTGATTGTTTAGGAAAAGCTCAGAACTCTGCAGGTATCTGGCCCTCCAGGAATGGAGTATCCTACCCCTGGTGTTAACTGGTGTTTATAAACAGTTACAAGGAACAAAGTTTCTTAGTGACAGTGGTGATAAATGTGTACATCTGTTAAAGTTGTAGCCAGCAATTCTCATAATAAATCCTATCTGTTGTCTGCAGCTATGACGTGGTCTTCGCCTCAGGTCCCAAAGAACTGCTAAAGAAATTTCAGCAGGCTAAACACAAGGTGGTCTTCTCAGCCGAGACCTTAATTTGGCCGGATCGTCATCTGGAGGACAAGCACCCACACGTCAGAGAGGGGAAGAGGTTTCTTGGGGCTGGAGGCATGTGTTCATCTCATTGTTAAGTAGATTGTTAGGTTTGGTGTTGGGTATTGTTTGAGCTCACCCAAAGGAACCATCCTCCTCATGGTTTGGTAGCTTTGAGCTCATTAGTTAATTGCCATTTAATGTCCAATTTTCTGCCCAGCAGGACAGTAGGTCACTTTTAGTTTCTTCTGAAGTTCTGTGTCTAACTTTATATTTACAGTATATGCACATAGGCTAACATTATCAGTGGTCTGTGAGGGGTCCTCTTCTGTTGTAGACCATCTGCCTCAAGTGTTCAATGCATTGGGCAGATTTGGATGCTTTTTTGCTACAATTGTTATCTTACTTTCTCTATGTGCTCTGTCAGCTCTGTTCATTTTGATCATTCTCTTTTGACCTCTCTCAATAACAAGGCATTTCAGGGGATATTTGTCCTTTATTACACCATTCTGTCTGACTATTGACTGTTGTGCAGTTCTAGAAATGCTCAGTCTAGCCCACCTGGCACAAACAATCATGCTACTCTCAAAATAACATTTTTGCCCCATTTTGAAGGTTGTCTAAAGCTGCTGTCTCATACCTGAATGATCCTATGGCTGCTACACAATTGGCTGATTAGATAATTGTATATGAGGAGGATTACAGATGTTCCTAATAAAGTGCTTGCTGAGTGGACATATGTAACTAACAAGACAATTAAATGCTTTTACTTTGCTACACTTACAGAAAACTGTACATCATCTTTTTCCCAAATAGTTATTATATCCTTTCTCAGCTATGAATACCATCCAGTGAAGGTCTTTCAACAGGTCTGAAGTTGCCCTTGTTCACAAAGCTCTCTTTGTGACTTTCCTGAGCATTTCTACAGAACAACTGCAGTTTTCCTGCATGGTTTAGAGCTGATGTAAGGGGCTAACAGCTGTAAAACAGTCTGCCCACGATCATCTGTCGTTATTGCTCTGCCTGTGTTGACTTAGACAGTGGTTTTCTCCATGTTTTATATCTAATGGTGAAATCAGATGTTTAATAATGAACACAACAGAGAACGGAAATTGTAAGGCAAGGTCGTTAGGTTCTGATTTAGAGGACTATTGTTTCTTCTCTGGTCCTCTTAGTGGCTGTCCCTTTTTCTGTATCCAGGTTTCATTGGCTATGTCCCTAACCTTAAAGAGATGGTCTCAGAATGGTCAGGCGAAGATAATGACAGTGACCAGCTCTTCTATACCAAATTATACATTGACCCAGTAAAACGAGTGAGTATTTTTTTCACAAATCTTCATGTTTATTAACAATGTTGTTCAAAGGCAAAATTATACTGTCACTTGGTTTGTCAGTTTTGAAAATGTTGACATGTCTGTCTCCAGTGTTTAAGTGTTGGTGTTTTGTTGTGAAGTTCTCTTCCCTGTCATTTTTTTCTGTAGAAATCTATAAATATAACCCTGGATAGCAAGTGCAGATTGTTCCAGAACCTCCATGGAGCTCTTGGTGAGTGTTACACTGCATTCTTGCTATGGAAGAACAGAATTTCACTTAAGAACCTCAGGGATCTACTGGACTGAGCCTTTATAGGAGTGTTTAAGTGTTTAAGGTTCCTAAACCTGTAAAGAGTTTCTTTTTCATGTGAGAAACCAAAGTGCAGCCTCAGTGTCTTTACTGTAGCACTCCCTGTCGAGAGCATCTAAAAAAGAACTTCCTGCTTTCTGAAATCTTCCTTCTTAATGAGGCTTTAGCTTTAGTGTGCCTTTGATGGATAGGTGGAGGTCTGAATTGATGATTACTCTCGTATGGGCCCTGGCATCTTTTAACACCACAATGAGCAGTTTCCCTGTGGGGGCGCTAGCTACAGTGTTGGCTTTGAGCCAGGATACTATGAAGCCTTGTTTTTTTTTCTTGCCTTAGGGACTGGAATGTTAGAGTCAACTGTAAGATGTGCCTGTGCACACGTAGGCTAGCTGAGGGAGCTGGGAACTGCTACTTTCCATACTTTACTCAGGTGGATGAAGGTGCTAACTCTGCTGGATGACAAGCGAAAACTAAGCTCTCACACAAACGGGACTGTGTTTTTATAAACAGCCTATAGATTAGAGTTCAGACGAACAAAAAGAAAAAGACCCTTTGAGGACCTCTTTGAAGTTCTAAAACAGGATCACATGCAATTTTGAAGTAAAAAAAAATCCTAAAATTTCAGAAGTATGATGTAAAAAAGATTTTCCTTTTCCTTTTCTCTAACCATGTTTTTTGTATCAGCTGTTTGGTCCATCAGCAAGTTAAAACAGATGCTTTGTTTGCACTTCCAGTTAAAAGCACATCTTTTGACTGTTGCCCATATTGCTGACACATTTTCCTTTTTCATATTGTATTTGTGTTCTGGCAGTAGATCCTCGGATCACATTCTGGTGGGATTTCCAGGCACATAAAGAGATCAGTGTTCAGATCTTTTTTCTTTTAAAAAGGTAGCTGAATAAAATGAAGAGGAAATGGTACAAAGAGGCTTTCTCTCTCAGTCCCAGAGGAAAGAATAAGTTTCTAGGTCATGCAACAAAAAGATTCAAACACAGCATCTAGATAACTGCTGTGAATATGGACTGAAGATATTTATTGCATGTTTGTTTGTTTTTATGAGCAGATGAAGTGGTGTTGAAGTTTGAGGACGGAAGGGTGCGAGCCAGAAATGTGTTGTATGACACCCTGCCTGTTGTTGTGCATGGTAATGGGCCCACAAAGGTAGACACCTATTTCCCCCAACTTTTCATATGACTGGGAGAAGTAATTGAAGCTATTTTGAAGTGTGTGTGTGTGTGTGTGTGTATAAATTATATGCTGTTTTGTAGCTTCAGATAAATTACCTTGGGAACTACATCCCGAATGTGTGGACATTTGAGACTGGCTGCACAGTTTGCAGTGAAGACTTGCGTCCTCTCTCAGGCCTCAAGGTAAGTCTTTGTTCAAGCATAATAACACATGCTTGGATGAAGTTTGTGTCTAAATAGGAAGCTGCTAAGCAAGAAGTTAGGACAGTGTGTTTATGTGCACTGTTTATGCTTTTTACAGCTGCTGCTGGTGTGTTGGGTCGTTGTTTTTTTGTCATTTGATGTCTGTTTCGTGTTAATTCATTTTAATCTTCCACTTCACTTTATGATTTATTCAGCTAATTTATGTTTTAGTTAAAGTTGTACAATTTAATTTCAGCACATTTGAACATCACAAAGTAGTCAATAGTTATATAGATGAAACTTCACTGTCTGAATGCCAAGCTTGCTTTTCCTCATGTGACCTGCAGGAGAGCGAGTATCCAGTGGTGGTCATTGGTGTCTTCATTCTGCAGCCCACTCCCTTTGTGTCAGTGTTCTTTGAGCGTCTGGCTAATCTAAAGTACCCCAAAAATCGCCTAAAACTCTTCATTTACAATCAGGTAAGACATTTCAAGCAAGCACTAATGGCACTAATGGTCATTACACTAATGGCTGACTTGTCAGTTAATATTTTACCCTTCAGGTATGTATAATGAGAAACCATCACCTAGATCAGATCTTATATTATTCGGGACTCTTTTTAGTCATTTTTGTGCACTGTTTCATGTGGTGCATTTGCCTAATTTCTCATGCTAATCCAAACTGAGATTTGTAATTTAGGTCTTTTGATTTTGCTGGTTAATGCCCATTGCAGTTGATTGACAGGGAGCTATGCTAACACTTCTTTAATGTGGATTAACAATACATGTATGTAAGACACAAATGAAATTGTACTATTTTAATATACTTTCCAGGAGCCACATCATGACCAGCACATCCGGTCATTTCTAGAAAATCATGAAGCAGACTACCAGGCAGTGAAGCTGAGTGGTGCAGACGAGGGGGTTGATGTTATAACCTCGCACAATATTGGCTTGTAAGTTTTCATGTTGAAATGGTATTTATTTACATTATAACAAGGTTTGATTTCTAAAAGATATAGAGTTTTATGTCTCTGCTTTACTGAACCTCATCTTCTGTGCACTAAGCTTGGAACATGAATGTAATGGTCTTTTAATTTTTCCGGCAGTGATATGTGTCGAGATGACATTGACTGCGAATACTTCTTCAGTGTGGACGTTGAAGTAGTCTTGAAGAATGAAGACACACTTAAGATGCTAATTGAGCTAAATAAGTAAGCAAAACAGTCATTGCTGCTTTTTTGTGACTAATGGTGATGTTTTTTTGAATAGTTAATTGTTTTAGTGCCAGTTTAAAATGAATGGGTCATGATATAGTCATGTGAATGGAAAGAAATAGCTAGTCAGACAGTAGCTGAAGTGCAATTCATGTACATTCTCTATAGAGTCCAGTAAGACTTTAGACCTTTTACCAGTTCTTATTACTGTCTCATTCCACACAGGCCTTTTGTAGCACCAATGATGACCAAACCTGGCCGGTTGTGGACTAATTTCTGGGGAGCCCTCAGTGCAGATGGGTACTATGCCAGGTCAGAAGACTATGTGGATATTGTTCAAGGACGCAGAGTGTAAGTGATGTTGGAATCTAGTTTCTTTTCTGCACAGAACTTGCAAATGTCTAAATATTGCTTAAGAAGAGTTGCCGAACTCATAATTAAGATTATATTTTTGTTAGATTTTACATAAATAGATTGTGTTATATAGCAATAACACTAGCTAAGTGTTATTGCTTGGTAATTGGTAGAAGTGTGGGTGATTTTGTTGCTGGATGTTCAGGTTGATGAAGTTAAATAGTTGCAAACAACAGCATTTTTATTACCAAAATGACTTATTTTGGTTGGTTGGTGTGAAATTGCAAGGCCTGTTTATACCTGGTAGTGACCGACCTGGCATTTTGCACGTTCCTCAATGACATCTACAGTGATTATTTGTGATTTTCAGGATGTAAATGATTGCTCTTCCTTTTTCAGAGGGATCTGGAACGTTCCTTATGTATCTCAGGTGTACTTGTTGAGGGCAGACGTTTTGAGGACTGAACTGAAAGCTTCTGACCTCTACCATTCCGCGACTCTTGACCCTGATATGGCCTTCTGCTCCAAAGTGCGAGAACAGGTAATTGAAACAATGAAAGAAGAATGAACCTTCTTTTAACATGCCTACTTCCACATTTCCGCATATGAATTCAAGTTTTGTTTAATGTACAGGCATATTTTTATGCTCCATGATCAGCAACATGTACCTATATATTTGCTATTCCCACAATACTTATTATAAACAGCACAATGTTTGAAAATAGAGTAATTACTTAAAAATGCTTGTCTGGTTCTTTTTTAAGGGTGTGTTCATGTTTGTTACAAACATGCATGCATTTGGCCGTGTCCTGAACTCAGAAAACTACCAGACGGGTCACCTGCACAATGACCTTTGGCAGATCTTTGAGAACCCAGTGGTATGAAGAAACTGCATATGTTCTAAATTCATTATTACCAATGTTGCATCTCGTTCTTTACTATTGTCTTGTTACTTAATTGTTGTACATAACAGGACTGGGAAGAGCGTTACATTCATGAGAATTACTCCAAAATTTTGAAAGACAATATAGTGGAAAACGTAAGTATTGGCTTTCACTGAAGTGATAATTCATTGAATTGATTTTTGTGGATGTGCATATCTTTTTAAGATGTAAACTTTTAGTTGTTATTTACACCAAACCATTTCAGCTTCTCTTACAAAATAATTCTTTTCTGAAGATTAATAATGTTTTAATGTTTTAATATAGCCGTGTCCTGATGTATACTGGTTCCCAATTTTCTCTGAAGTGGCCTGCAAACACCTTGTTGAAGAAATGGAAAATTTTGGCCAATGGTCCGGAGGTGCAAATGTGGTACGTATGTGTTCTGAATAAGTGTTTGTGCTGATATTAAAATACTTGAAACTGCTTCATATTAGAGCGGAGAGAGAAGTTCACTATTGATATGTGATAGATGGGGCCGTGTTATTTTTTCTTGAACCTGAAATACATTTATTGATATAATAGCAAAATGACAGTATACACTCCTATCCAAAAGTACTGGATCAGCGAGGCACTCTCTTTATTTTTGCTGCAGACTGAAAACATATGGGTTTGACATTAAAAGATGAATATTAAGCAAAAGAACAACATTTCAGCTTTTATTTCTATGTATTTACATCTGAAACTGATACACAGTTCAAAAGATAGCACTTTTTTAGTCTGAACCCACCCATTTTTCTTGTGAGCAAAAGTATTGGAACAGATAAACTTAAAATAGATTAAAGTGTATAAGACTTAATATTTCGGTAGTGTGTCATTATGGGTCATTATCTTGCTGCATGATGAAGGAACTCCCAATTAGTTTCTTCTATATTCACAGACATAATGATTCTGTAGACGTCTGAGTTCATTGTACTGTTGACAACATGCGTGACCTCATCAATGAAGATTAAATGGCCCATCGTAGAAGAAGTCATGCAACCCCAAGCTATAATACTTCCTTTTTCCAAACGTTTGCCTTTCCATTACATTGATGAAAGTTCATCTTTGTCTCATCAGTCCATAAAACATCTGATTTTTTGATCTGAGGCTTGTTTCTGTTCTTCTTGGCAAATTCCAGATCTTTTGCTGTTCATCTTTTAATATCCAACGCAAATGTTTTCAATCTACAGGGATAAAGGGTCTCACTGTTCCAGTAGTTTCGGAGAGGAGTGAAACCAAAGCTGTAAATACAATTGTAGAAATATACATACTGGCAGTTAGTGCTGTGATTTTCAGTGCTACCAAAGTTGAACTGTTCAGGATTATTCCCACACAGTACAATTTGATGAACGTGCACAAACACTTTAGCGTGTGTAATAAAGCCCAGGTACTAAAATAATACAATTAGGATTTGATATTGCATAAAGTGTTTTACTTTCAATTATTTACTGTAATTCTCTCTTGTAGGACACCAGAATCCAAGGTGGTTATGAAAATGTTCCCACAATTGATATTCACATGAACCAGGTTAACTTTGAAAAAGAGTGGCATAAATTCCTATTGGAATATATTGCCCCTGTCACAGAGAAAATGTTTCCTGGGTACTACACAAGGGTAAGACCCCCTTTATTCTGTTACTCTGCTTTTATTTTATCTTGACAATTTAAGTTTTTATATATTATATATATTATTTATATATATATATATATATATTGTTTCCAAACCATTCAAAATGTTAAAATCTGCATTTGACAAATTGCCCCTTCCATATTAAACTCATTTGACAGCAGGGGCCCCCAGTTCTGCATATGGACTGGTGTCTTGTAGATTTTGGTGATTTTTCTGCTTTAATATGTAGTTAAATTATGTCCTGAACTATATATATATATATATATATATATATATATATATATATATATATATATATTTATTTGGCTTTCAAGTTAACAGCCTCAACTTTTGTTTTGATGTAGAAATATGACGAGCAGTCCTTACTCACCCTATATTATGATGCGTCCACTTTTATTAATAACATAGCTTAGCTCTCAACAGCAACTGAGTCCTAAATGAGGAGTGGCTAGCTTATTCCCCTCTGCTCCTGTTACGCTCATACCTGATGGATGGGCTGCTCTCCTTTGCTTTATTTGTTAATGCTGCATGACACCTGTTGGTCTTCTGTGTGTTCTCTCTTCACAGGCTCAGTTTGATTTGGCGTTTGTTGTTAGATATAAGCCTGATGAACAACCCTTTTTAAGGCCTCATCATGATGCCTCCACTTTTACTATAAATATTGCTCTCAATCAAGTGGGAATAGATTACCAGGTGAGTGAAAGCCTCTGTGTTTACACTGGCTGCTGTTTTGGGTTTTTGTTTTCTTGGTATTCTCTCTGAACAATTTTAATATTTTAAAATCAGTAACTTATTTAAAGGCTGGGGATATGGGTTCTCAAAATGGTTTCAAGAAATTTTGTCAGTTTGCATTAACTTTCTTTGCACTAAAAGGAAACCTGAAGGAACAGCCATCAAAAACATGACCTCAGGAATAATACCAGTTCTTACATGTTTTAATTCATTGCTGTGCCACTCCCCTGAAACCTTCCTACTGTTTAAACTACCTAAACTATGAGCTTTAGCGTTGTAATATAACCATTAATCTGTCAAATTAGTATTAGCAAATAGTACTTTAAGCAAAACAGATTTTAGAAACAAGCTTTTGAATGTAATTTATTAAAATGAATGGAGAAGTTACAGGGAAATAAAAGAATCTTTAACAAATAATAGTTTGAGATGCAAAGCACCTCATGGAACTGGTGCAGATTTCCTCACGTTTAACAGCCAGAAATGTGCACACAGTGGAGTGCTATTAGGACTGAAATGGGTTCAACCTTAAAGTCATAAACTGAAGTGCTCATGTATGAACTTATGAGAATGAAAAATGTTATACTAAAGTAGACAAGTTTAAATGTATATGTTCTGTATATGAAAATGTATTGTCAATACTATAATATAGATTTTTATTTTTAACTGAGTGTTTTTAAATTGAGCAGTTCAAATTGTGTCACTGTAATTTTGAAGTTCCTAAGTTGTGATCATCTTTGAATGTGAATACATTCTAGTTTATCATATGAGGTAATCATTGCACTGTTTACATATGTGCCATTTGACTGAATTGTCCGTTCCTTTGTCCAGGGCGGAGGCTGTCGATTCCTCAGGTACAACTGCTCCATACGGGCCCCCAGGAAAGGCTGGGCCCTCATGCACCCAGGCCGCTTAACACACTACCATGAAGGCCTTCCAACAACATCAGGCACAAGATATATTGCTGTTTCATTCGTGGACCCTTGAGTTGATCTCAAAAGGAAATAATTTGTTTAGGAAAACAATACAGGATTGTTAGTTTAAGCAGGACCAGAGACAATCACTTTCACTTTACTTTGAGAATTGATAGAGAATGTGCCTTATATGCCATGTAAATTTGTAATGTACTAACGTGACTAATTAGAAGGCCAACTTTTGAACTCAGGCTTCTTTTGAATGCAGTGGATGGAGATGCAGTGTGAACCTCTTTGAAAAAGAATGCTTTTATTTATTAATCCATTTCCAAAGCATTCACACCAATGGTTTTATTGATAGGAATCATTGCTAATCTGTTTTTCTTGGACAAAAGAATTATACATCATGCTTTCGACTTGATAATGTTTTCGAGGGAAAGGTGCTACTGTTTAGAGATGGGCTGATGTATTTTATTCCTCAGTGCTCCCCTAAATCATCCTCTCGTGTTATTTTTTTTTGTCAGTTTTTATTTTGTAGATTTATGTTTTCTTATGTTTTTGTCAATAAAAGATACTGTTTTGACTAAGTTGGTCTGTTTTGGTATTGGTTTTGTTAAAGTTGGCAGATCATATCAAGAGTGTTGCAATACTCAATTTGAGATGTGTAGCAAGATATATGTAATTTTGCGAAATAATATCTAATTACAGACCTATTAATAAAATCTGCTTGCACCTTCACACTGTGACAGTTACTTTATTTTATTTTGGGTTTTAATGTTTCTTTCAAACATTACCAAATTTGTCTAAGGACACCCAAAATTCTAAGTGTAGGATGGCTACCTGAATAACTTTGTATAACAGTGAAAGCTTTGAAGGATGATTTTTGTTCATGTTTGTCTGAAACGTGAGAAAATAAATTGTAAGAATTCTGTTGGAAATTAAACATACAAATAAGACAGATATAAGATATAAAAACTGAACATTTTAAATCATAAAGACAATGGTCATCATTTGTGTTTGTTAGAAATGTAGAATTCACATTATGCAAAACTATATTTTAAATTGTATCTAAAAACTTTAAATAAAATGCTTAATGGTATTAAAGACACATTTTTGTCAGAAAAAGGGTGTAGATTTAACAGTCAGTCTGGGTGTGAGTGAACGGTGGAGTAAGAAGGAAAAGAATCCAGCTGTGTGTCACAGGGTGGGAGATCTGCACCTTTAAGTTTGATGCTTTACCATAGCGCCCCCATCAGGGCAACCTGGGCTGTACTGTCCGTTTAATGGGAAAAAGAACTGCAGATTCAAAGCAAAGGGACTTTCAAAGCTGATGGGCTGTGATAATGTTTTACCACTAGAGGGCTCATAACCAATGAGCTCTGATCCTGGAGCCACTGTTACCTGCACACACACACACACACACACACACACATATGTGTGTGTGTGTAAGTGTAAGTAATCCTTTTAAACACGAGACAAGACGAACCTTTGTCGTTGCCTCTGCGTATCTAACGTTCTTTGATTTCAAAGCGCAAACAAGGTGTCAAGGGTGTAGGGAGCGAATGGATAAGGGGAGGGAGGTAAAGTTATTGGAATGCGCCCTTGCTGCCCCCTGGCGTCAGAGCCGTGTCGCACTCCGATGACGTGAGGTTCAAATATTAAGCAAATACTGATCGGTGCATGACTGAGTCCTAGTTTGTGTGACTGAAGAGTGAGTGAGTGAGTGTTTATCGGAGTATCTGTTCTATGCTCGCCTTGTTTACTGGCGAAGTCGGCTTAGACAGCTTCTGAAGCGAACACACCCAGCTGCATCACTACGATTCACAAAACCGGATTAAACTTCCGTTTCTCCCAGACCAACAGCGACACCAGAGCTGCACTGAGCTGTGAAAAAGACAAAGATTAACTACAGACACTGGAAACACCATGATCACAGACTCATAACCACCCGCCTTAACTGGTGAGTAGCTAACGAGCTAACTGGCTAACTAAGTCTATACACACTGATCTACTGCACACTGACTGTATGACTGACCAAGTCTATACACACTGATCTACTGCACACTGACTGTATAACTGACCAAGGCTATAAACACTGAATCTACTGCACACTGACTGTATAACTGACCACGTCTATACACGCTGATTTACTGCACACTGACTGTATAACTGACCACGTCTATACACGCTGATTTACTGCACACTGACTGTATAACTGACCAAGTCTATACACACTGATCTACTGCACACTGACTGTATAACTGACCAAGTCTAAACACACTGATCTACTGCACACTGACTGTATAACTGACCAGGTCTATACACACTGATTTATTGCACACTGACTGTATAACTGACCAGGTCAATACACACTGATCTACTGCACACTGACTGTATAACTGACCACGTCTATACACGCTGATTTACTGCACACTGACTGTATAACTGACCACGTCTATACACGCTGATTTACTGCACACTGACTGTATAACTGACCAAGTCTATACACACTGATTTATTGCACACTGACTGTATAACTGACCACGTCTATACACACTGATTTATTGCACACTGACTGTATAACTGACCAGGTCTATACACACTGATTTACTGCACACTGACTGTATATATAATACAGGGGGTATAGAAAGACACCTCTTATGTATGTCAGTTTTCTGATATTCCACAGTCTAAAGTAAGATATGCGGGCTTGTCAGCTCTCACCGCAGCACTCCATGGGCTGTGTTTAAGGGCTACGTTCCCTGGCAGTGACCGAAGAGGTGCGTGGTGATCATCCAAATGCCGGACCTTACTTTTTGTCCCTAAATGAAATCAATTCCTCACAGCAGTAGTCAAATCAGAAAAGTCTTTTCTGTCTGCAGGATAGAGGGTTTATATCCTACATGCTTTTACACCCTTACACAGTGAGTGTCCACATGTCCCAATGCTGTTCATGTTGACTTTGTCTGGTGTCCATGTCCAGGCCGTTTGTTCACTCTCACAGCACTCCTCTTATCCAGGTTATATAATGTGCTGGGTCTCACTGCAGTCCCAACCACAGTGTGGAGCTGCCTCCCTGACTGCATGCTGGAGCTCCAGTGTTGGGCAGGAGCAGGTGTGACTGCCAGACGGACTGCGCTCTTTCCACTCTTTCACAAGTGGAGGCGGTGAACTCATGCCCCTAAAGGCCACATGTTCTCAGATAAACCCAGTGTGGAATGGGTGTGACATTGATGCTGGTGTCCTGAAGCTCTGGGGCTCTGAGTTAGAGGTGGGTGATACCGGAAATTTTGGTATCGATACCGATACCGATACCAAGTAAATGCAGGGAAAAACAAGGAATTTTCTTATTTTCAGTGCAATTCTGTTTTTTTTTCCTGAAATAAACAGTAAAAAATATCACTCTGGGTCTGTGGGAGCGGGTGATGTCTCTCCGTTTCTGCAGCTCCGCGGTTTCTGTTGCGTGCTTTTTTCAACCGCTGCTGTCGTTTCATTTTCTGCAGTAAAATAAAACCGAACGGCGCTTCTCTTCCTCTCGGACACTTCAGTTCTCCTGGCGGCGTCTCTCTCCGTACTGTGACGTGTCGACTCGAGGAGAGCGCTGATTGGCAGGCCAGGCTGAGTGGGCGGGCCAGACTGAGCCTAACTGCATGACTGATTGGCTGGCGCCGGTGAGCCACGTGACGTGAAACAATAACACGAGCGTTGGGGAGCGAGGTGCGCTGTATCGTGCTGTGTCAGAGTAACCCTGCACTCAGACGGAGGAGAAGTTGCTGAACGCGCATGCGCAGCAGTCAGTGCGTGCGGGACAGAAATTACGCTTGAGTATCGATCTTTTTACAAGTGTATTGGTGAATATCAGCACCAGCGTTGGTAACGATATTATCGATATTTGGATCGATCTGCATACCTCCACTCTGAGTATGACTTTGCTAGCCGTCGGGCTAACAGGAGGTCGTTCGCGGTCCTGTGTGAGAGCTGCAGCTCAGACTGACCGAGCCTGACCGGGGGGCGGGTGAACGGGCACAACTGCCCAGAGCACACCTTTTACCACAAGCTTGAGAAAATACTGGAAGGTAAGACCGACGTGAGGCGAATGTGTCGTATTTTGTTTGTTCACCCTTTAGTGAGAGTGAGGCGCAGTGTGGGTCTCAGAGTGACCTTACCCAAACGTTTAGTGAACGTTTAGCAGTATTAACAGTGTGTTCTATCAAACATTCAGTTGAACGTCGTTGTTCACTCTTTAGTGAGAGTGAGGCGCTGTGGGGGGTCTAAGACTGACCTTACCCAAACGTTTAATGAACGTTAAGGTGTGTTAATTGTGTTCTATTAAATATTTAGTTAAACGTTGTTGTTCAGTCTTTAGTGAGAGTGAAGGGCTGTGGGAGGTCTCAGACTGACCTTACCTAAACGTTTAGTGAATGTTTAGCAGTGTTAAGTGTGTTCTATTAAATATTTAGTTAAACGTTGTTGTTCACTATTTAGTGAGAGTGAAGCACTGTGGGGGTGTCTGATGTTACAGACTGATGTTATGCAGATGTTTAGGAAATGTTTAGCATCGTTAAGTGTTTTACATCAAACATTTACGTCATTCTTCCTTTTTGTTTTAGCTGAAATTGCTTCATCTAGTTCAGCTGTCCGTGTAACAGTGAGGGTTCATACCAACTGTATATCCTGCAAACAGGAATGAAATGGGAATGTGCACTAACTGTCAAACAAAACAATAATATTTGCAAACAAATAGCAGCTTCGTGAACGGTCTTCGAGACAAGCCCCAAATTCGTCAGCAGAAATGTGAAAGTCATGTCTCGCCTGTCAGAGCCTGTCTGAACACTGTTGTTGACGCACTGTCGTTCAGGGTGAAAGCACAGTGTTCATCTCCTTTATCTACAGACTGCGCCCAGGGGTTGGGCTGTTTTTACATTGCTGCTGATACCCCGTGCCCTCTGTCCAAATGCCTCACATCTGTTAGAAGTCAGAAGGATTTGCTGCATTCCTGGTACAGCATTTAAATGCTGGGTAGCTTGTTCTGAATTTGTCTGTCCTCACTGGGCAACTCAAGGTGACTTTACTTGGCAGGTGGTCTTTGCTGGAAACAGCATATCTGGCAACCTCACATCCACCATGCAGTCCAGGAGCCATTCAGATGAAACTGCCAAGTTGCATGTCCTCATTTGATCCACAGCACTAGTTGTACACGAACACATGTAGCTGCCGTAGGTTTTATATTTATTACATTTAAAATAACACATTTCAAAGGTTTGTTTGTTTTAAGCATTGATGATGTCTGATCAGTATGATTTATTCAAACTAGTCATTTGAGAAACTGGATTTCTGATTTTCATGAGCTACAAGCCACATTGATAAAGTAATAAAAAGACCTGAAATGTTTAACTTTACATGTAATGAATATAAGGTGACAGTTTACCTTTTTGAATTAAATTATACTGAATAAACTTTTTCTGCAATATTTACTTGATGCACTAGTATTATGTTACCAGCATTTATTATAATTCAGTTATTTATTTATAGTAATTTCTGTACTGAGAGGTCAAAAGTTTGCTCCATATAATATCAGTGTATATTGGTATATACTGCATGGTATAATGAATGCAAAGTGTGGCTGTTAAGGGGCTGTAAGAGGCAGCATGTTATATCTATATAATGTGTGCTTTGAGTTTTGGCACAATCATGTTGAAGAATTCTCAAGTCTTCACTTTCAAATTCTACTCTCACATTCATCAACTTCTTAAGACTTTTCATTTTTAAAGCAAAGACCAGGGGAGCCAGAGAGGTTCAGCTCTCCCTGTAAAAAACAACAGCAACAACAAACAAAGCCCATCTGGTAATGTGCTCTTTCAACAAGAACAATAAAAACGGCTGGCAGTGAGCACTTTGTCCACCGTTTTAAAAGAATCATTCACTATTTCACACACTCACCCCTCAGCACTATACAGACTCATGCTAGGCCAATATGTCACCTACACCAGAAATGTTGTCATATGCCAATATTAGCTTTTAGTTTACTGATGCTTAACAAAAAATACTATTGAGTGTGTCATTCAGTGGGTTCTTCAGATTGTTGTTGAAGAAATAGTTTAAATGATATAAAAGCTAATCAAAGGTTTCTGAGAATGTGATTTCTGGTTAATGTTTGCACTACTGACACGTAACATTACTGTGGTTATATTTAATCAGCTAACGGATTAAAACAGTGTGGATAAAGCAAGCTATGTCCGATTTATGTCATCCTATAATCTAGTAACATGTTTATCAATGCAAACTCAAATACATTATAGTGATACTAGACTGTGCTCAGAGAGTATAATCATAGTGGTTGCTTTATATTTTTACCACACACAACTTACCTGCTGTGTTTAGTCATGTTTTTGAGGCAGTTTTTACTTCCTTAAATACTATAATTATTACACAGTAGGCTAAAATAGGCTCGGAGATGTGACTGATAAACTTGTGTGTCCAGGACAGATTATTGTACCACAGCTTGTATTAGGTTTGGGCAATATATTTTAAATAACAGTATATACAAGGGTATTTTGTAAATATTTTGTACAAGAGCTAAAAATTGGCCATATTGCATGTGTTATGCATGTTACCATCTGTATGAGATTCAATTCTGGATATAAGGGGTGTCAGTTATTTGTGTGGAAATGGTTTGGATTCCAGAGGGATGACGCTCAGTCTGCAGTCTTGTTCAAAGCATTTTGTAGAGACATAGTAAAACCTCAGGTCTACCGTTTACCTTTACTTTTTTTGGTTTCACAATTGAATACAGATACTTTAACATTATTCTTTGGTAGGGTTTCATCATACTGTATCATATCGTGTGTGTATGTGTTTTTGTGTGTTTTTGTGTGTCTCTGTAAAATACCAATTTGTTACACTCATGGTTAAAAAGTTTCATCTGTGAAGAGTTTGGCTCAACATATGTTGAGACAGAGCACATTTGCTTGTATCAATAAACCAGATGGCTTGCTTGGATTGAGTGAGGAATCCCAGTCAGTGTTTGACAGGACCGTCTGCATATATACATGTATAACTTCACTTCAGATGAAAGGATTTCCACGTGCCCATAACAGTTGTTTTCATTATTTCATTATTATTTTCTTCCCCTTTTTTTCTCCAAGTGCAATGTCTCTGGTTTTCCCCCGACCCAACACCAGTGCGATCGGCAAAAAGGACAAGCGACTCATGGCTGAGGTGAACGCCTCTCCACTCAAGCACTTTGTCACCGCCAAGAAGAAAATCAACGGCATCTTTGAGCAGCTTGGTGCATACATCAAAGAGAGCTCTGGCTTTCTAGAAGGTGAGTGGTCCAGGCCTGTTGTAACTTCCACTGTCTGGCTTCTATCACACCCAGGGTCCACATGTTGGAACCTTTTACATCATCTAATAGCTACCCACATTGGCTATTATCACACTGAATTATGGGAATTATGACATTGAGGCCAGTTATCCTCTCTTGCACTCCTTACCCTGTTTATAATGTGTATCCTGAATTTAACCCTCTTGTTCTGATTATACTGGTACATATTTGCTCAGGAATGCAAAGCATACACTTGTTAGCCTAGATGTGCATCTTGGTTAATGTTCCCAAGTCTGTGATCCTGTAGAAGCAAGGTGAGGTATTCTTGCAAAAACAAAGTTATGTAATGAGCAGCCAGTGTTCATTTCCCTAGGGGATCAAGCAGTGACAGACTGGCTTAGTAAGCCTTTGTCTGAACAGAGACGGGGTGTCTCTGTACACGTCACATAATATGGGGATGGTGCTTCTCCTCTTAATACACTGACTTTATGAGCCCAGGAAGTTTTGCAAAGAGTAAAAATTAGGTGATAGTTAAGGTATTTTGTTCTGCAGTTTTGATCAAAATTGATATTCTTACTGAATATGCTTGACTGTGTTGTGTTTTTGTGGCAGAGACCTACAGCAATGAGGAACTGGATCCAGTCACTACAGAGGAACAGGTGGCAGAGGTGCGGGGTTACTTGTCTAAGGTGGCAGGGATTGGTGAGGTCTTGTCTCGCAGACACATGAAAGTGGTCTTTTTCGGCAGGTATGTTATCACTTCAAGTTAATCAAGCATTGCTCTGTAACTGATAGAAAACTGAAAACATTACTGCTATAAATGGTTCAATATATTTCTGGAAAATGGTTGTATGACTCATAACATAGAAATTGTAATTGTAGAACAATTTTGGTTCTAAAGAGAGACACCCACATATGCTGTTCCACCCATGAAAAGAACCATTTAACTTGGCAAATAACTAAAGTTGGATTAGGACACACAGGCTGAGACACATTACAGCCTAAGGAGAGGGTGGAGTAAACTCAGATTTCTTGTTTTGGTGTGGTGTTTCAAATATTGCATAATGTATCTTGAACTTTTCACACATTCAGTTAATTACACATTTATAGCAGATTAGTTGAGCAACCAGTTTTTTGACTTTATGGAACATCCTAGTACTGTACAAAGTGTTTAGCCTGCTGTGTGACACCCCCTGATTTTTTGTGTGCACAGGACTAGCAATGGCAAAAGTTCTGTCATCAACGCCATGCTCTGGGATAAAGTCTTACCCTCAGGCATCGGCCATACCACCAACTGCTTCCTGCGAGTGGAAGGGACTGATGGCAATGAGGCCTTCCTGCTTACAGAGGGATCAGAGGAAAGAAAGAATATTAAGGTAAATCTTCTTTTTATGGATGCAATGAGCTCTGTGAATGACACTACTAACTCATAAATGTTCCAGGGCTCAGCTACAACTACACAGGTGGGTCTTTAGAATGAAAACACTAACAAACATTTGAATGCTTCAAAGGAAGCCCTCTTGTGCTTTTTTTTTGGTTAGAGGGTTTGCAGATTGTGAGTCTGTTATACAGGGGTTGGACAATGAAATTGAAACACCTGTCATTTTAGTGTGGCTAAATTGGAGCAGCCTGGTGGCCAATCTTCATTAATTGCACATTGTACCAGTAAGAGCAGAGTTTGAAGGTTCAGTTAGCAGGTAACAGCACAGTTCTGCTCAAAATATTGCAATGCACACAACATTATGGGTGACATACCAGAGTTCAAAAGAGGACAAATTGTTGGTGCACGTCTTGCTGGTGCATCTGTGACCAAGACAGCAAGTCTTTGTGATGTATCAAGTGCCACGGTGTCCAGGGTAATGTCAGCATACTACCAAGAAGGACGAACCACATCCAACAGGATTAACTGTGGACGCCAGAGGAAGCTGTCTGAAAGGGATGTTCAGGTGCTAACCCGAATTGTATCCAAAAAATGTCATTCCCAAACGAATTGATGCTGTATTGACTGCAAAAGGAGGCCCTAGTTCACCATACTAATAAATTATTGTGGTCTAAAACCAGGTGTTTCAGTTTCATTGTCCAACCCCTGTAGATGTTATATACTAATTAATTTTGAGGTAAAGGCTGTATTTTAAGTTACCTCTGTGGACTTTACTGGTTTTAGCATACTCAGTGATAGTTGCATACTTGTTGAAATTGTAGTTGTGATAGGGTAGCAGCTATCCAATTTGATAGAGAAAAACAAGAAGTAGTTTGTCATCAGGTTGTTCAGCATTGTTGACATTTTGTTCAGCAGGATATTTCTTTTTTATATTTCTTCATGGAAGAGTTGTATATCCAGGAAAGACAAGAGAACTAAATAAAGTCCTGCCCACATGTTTGCTGTGGGTTTCAAGAACAAGTGAGACAAGAATGCAGAAATTCTGTTTTGCTCTTTTTTTAGCAACTAGCGTAGGAAGGATCTTCACCAGCAAAACTTGTTCTCAGAAACCTCACTGACCTTACTGAGTATGAGCTCATTTTTGAGTCAGAAGCTTGATACCTGCACATACAGTCCACCTGGCAACTTTCTGGATGCACTGTAAGGTTTTTGGATTCAGATCCATAGATGCTTGCATGAGAGATCCAAGTTCATCCAATTCTTGCTGTATGTGTCATGTGCTGTTTACAACTTTTACACATGAATAGTCTCAGTTGAATCGATGTCTAAGGCCACAACTGTAACAGTTTTGTCCGTTTTTATTCAGTTTCTTCTTTAATGCATTTATTTATTTTGTAAGCATAATACAGATTCTTTTTCTGTAATAATAATAATAATAATAATAATAATAATTAAAAGAACTGTACAACAAGTACTGTTCAAACGGCTTCTATACAAAGCTAATTTGTTAGCTCAGAGCTTATTCTAGTCAGTTATAGTCCCGAGACACTCACATAGACAAGTGTGTTCTAGCTGTGTCAGTTGACTGCCCTATAATTAGTCCCACATGAGTCTGGGGTTCACCCTGGCCAGTTGTCACAGGGACACACATTTTGCCATCCAACTGGTCTCATGACTCCACCCTGTTGCATTAAAGGGCAGGAAGAATAGTGTCTGTATCCACTGGAAAACCGTAACCTGAGTGGAATTCTGCTGGTGCTTATTCCTACATATTTACCACAATATCTGAATTTGAAGCTCCCACACACAGCCAATGCTATTTGACCAGTCTCGCACTTACTGGCCTCCAAGCGAGGCTTGCCTGGATTTTGTCCAAGGGTTTCACCAGCTTATGATTGCATGCCCTTCGTCCAGATCCAAATCTAAAGATAGCACAACCACAATAGGACACGGCTTCTGGCTGTCAAGTGTCTGTGAGTTTCAGCTGATCTGGGGCAGAGAGCCTCTCTGACAGCTCCTGTAGTATCACTCTCACTCTCTCATCTCACGTATACTACTTCTATGCCTTGCTGCACAGAAGAGGAGCCATTTCCACTGTGTGTAGCTGCACGACCTGCAGGCTAATGCTGAACACAAATGTCCTTTGGCAGAGGTCATATTTCATAGTCTCTCTCTTCCCTTAGTTGACTATGAATATTTTGGCTGTCCAGAAAGCATGTTAACCAATGGATGTCATAGAATATTGGTCCTAAATCAGGAACTACAGATATCCCGATGAAGTAGTGTCTTTTGATGCTGAGTGTTGACTGCAGCCAGTCAGATTTTTGTGTCCGTATAACTAATACAGCCACACAATTCAGGTAGTTTGTTAGCCAGCCTTTTAAAATGACAATTTTATAATGTTTCTAAATCTTATAATACAGTCTGATTGTCCTCCGTGATCATTGAACTCACATTGGGAAGTGTGTGTATGTAATGTTTCACATTTTGAGCTGAGCCTCTTCCTCTTGGCTTTAAATGTGCTATTGGTACCTGCTTTTAAAACAAAGAAAGACATTGAAAGAATATTACTTTGTGATTTTGTTTTCTACTGTAAATTAGCTCTGTTTTGTTATCTGTTGAGATCCTCCTGAGATGATGCTCTGAACACCATGTTAAAATACAAAGAACTGGAACTCAGTTGTGCTTAAAATTGCCAAAATCAGATACATTAAAATGTGCCTGGATTGGCTTCACTGTATCTGATTAGGACATGTCTGTAGGGGGAAATGTCATGATGGCAAATGCAGAAGCATTTTTGTAGGGATGCACAGGTCACAGATACTGACCTTACTAAGAGATTTGGATATTGATGTGTATCTGATCCATGTTCAGTACTTTTACGTAGCTGAGCAGTGTTTACTACAGTTTTTAAAACCTTCTAAAACCAAGGTCAGCAACATGGGGCTCTTTTAATGTCTCTTCGTAGCTCCATGCAAAAGACATATTCAGAAGAAGTTTTCACCCCTTTGGCATTTTTCATGTTTTGCTTCCTCAAATTTTGGAAGGCGAACCTCTGTCTCAAGTTCAAATCAATGACTGATTGAAACAAGTTTTGCTTAAGAACATCATCCAAAAGTGAATACCTTTGCAAAGCACTGTATGTGTAGCCAGCTTGTAAAAATTGTAGACAAATTAAACCATTTAGTTTAATATTCAGCACAAAATGGCGTGGCTCCTTTGGTGCTTTTTTTGTTTGATTTTGTAAATTCAATGAAACTGAACAGTTTTCCAAATTCTTAAAGACTGCATGATTATCTTCACTATGGAATTTTAGTCTGGGTAATATATTTATGTACCATGTACAACAAAATACAACTGGTACTGGGTCAGTTGTTTGTAAATCAGAATTCACCAGAGAAAAGGTTTGATCAGTGCATCTCTAGTTCGGCTTGTCATCACAAAAAGTGTATTCATGACAGGACTTAACAGGTGCATGTCTTTCCCGTAAAGCTGTGTCTGCTGGTTTTCTTGGGCATTACCCAGGCATCCAGGCTTTTCTCTTATTTCAATTCACGGTTCATACAGCCAGCTGCACATGATTTCTTGTGTTTAGGAGGAGCGTAACATTCAACAGGATTATGGTCTACATTGTGTCTGAGGAAGTCATTGTCACTGCTTCTGACTGTCAAATGCACAAGCTCTTGTGTGTTACTTACTTATGATGAAGGTTATACTTTTGCAACATTTTTAACACTTAACAGTGATGAAAAACAAAAGGGATTACACAAAGCTGCGCCTTTTATAATTTTCTACGTATTTGTGTATGTGTCTTGGCAGACTGTAAACCAGTTGGCCCATGCGCTACATCAAGATGAGGATCTGGATGCAGGCAGCCTGGTGTGCGTCATGTGGCCAAAGGCAAAATGTGCTCTGCTGCGTGATGACCTGGTGCTGGTGGACAGGTAAACTGAGACAACAGACACACGTGGCTTTAACTGTCCACTGGGGGTGTATTCTTGCTAATTTGTCTTCACATCCATGTATATGATGTATGTGTTAATCCTATTTTCACAGCCCTGGCATAGATGTCACCACAGAGCTGGATAGCTGGATAGACAAGTTTTGCCTGGATGCTGACGTTTTTGTGTTGGTGGCCAATTCGGAGTCCACTCTGATGCAGACAGTGAGTTAATATCATCCCATACCAGAATGTATTATTCTCCAAATGCAGTCAGGCTTATTGTAGATGTTATTTTGCAGCTGATGGGGATTAAGCATGTAGGAAGATTGAACCAAATGCCATAAGAAGCCCTCTGGCACACAGAGCACTCTGGCACAATCAAGGGGATTTGTGGATGGAATTGTGATTATGGGTCAGTCAACACTGGCTCTCTTGGGTGTTTCAGGGAAGCTCAAAGAATGCCTGGCATTTTAACACCTTCAAGATTTCAGCCAACAGCGTAGGAAGGATCTTCACCAGCAGATTTTTTTCCAACAGATTAGCCAGATTTGGATAGAACGTTGTATTTAAATGATTATTGCTCAACTTAAAGCTCGTACAAGAAACATAGCTGGATAGGATTGTGTGCAACAATCGTCTTCTGTGTCTTGGTCTTTCTCTCTGTAGGAGAAATCCTTCTTTCATAAAGTGAATGAGCGTCTCTCAAGCCCCAACATTTTCATCCTGAATAACCGCTGGGATGCTTCAGCCAGTGAACCTGAGTACATGGAGGAGGTATGACAGTGCCACAACAAACAAGGCATCCAATGCAGGTCTTATGACCTTAAATCACATGACAGCAGTTAGGTGTTCTTGCCAGCAAATCCACAGCAGTATCATGGTAGAATACCAGAACCAATTGCGTTAACTTGACAAAAAGCAATTAAAATGCTTTTTTTGCCATCACATGTTCAGAAAGGCAAGAAAACCTTGCAGTTATTTGAATTTGGAAAGTTGTCATAAGTTTTTGTTACTTAAGAAACCAGGTTGTGTTTGGTATTACATTACCTGATTTATTGCTGTTAAGGTATTTGGGCAGTGATACAGGTTTTATCTTACAGCTGTGCTTCAGTAGATTAGAGTTGCACTGAAATGAGGTGTCTGTAGTTATAGTGCAGATTGTCTGCTTTAAATCTAACGTATTTATATTCGTTTTGGTACTGACATGAAATGAATATATTAAATTGCATTTAATATCAATCTTATTTGTTTGATTAAGGTTAGATAAAGCATATTTTAATGAAATAGCCTCTCCTTAAAGCTGATAGTGGGCTCTTTAATCTCATAGTTGATGCAGTAATGCCAATTATTTCAGAGCCAAAATAACAAGCAAATACCTTTTGACTTTTTTTACTATAACATGACATAATTAGATCATCATTATCATCATTATAAGAAAAATATATTGAGGACTGAGTTATAAGGGTTAGTTTTTATGTAAAAAAAATTCTCTACATATTGGTATAATTAGCTTGTCATATCCATGTTTCTTGGTAAATATACTAAATTTGGCGACATACTTTAACAATGGAAATGCCAGGCTTGGCTGAAAAGCTAATTTTGTGGGTTTTTCTTCAGTTGTTATGACCTCATTTGGCCATCAGCAATTGGCTGAAACATTTTTAATGCTGATAAAATTACCCCATTCCTGCCTTACGCTAAATTATTCTGGGTAGGCTTTGGACCCAGAAAGAAGCGGATAAGATGGGTGGATGGATGGATGAATGTATAAATATTCGCCCAGACATTATAAAAGCATAGTAAAAGTGCCCGTGTGTTTCAGGTCAGACGGCAGCACATGGATCGCTGTACCAGTTTCCTCGTGGATGAGCTGGAGGTGGTGGACAGAGCACAGGCCAGCGATCGCATCTTCTTTGTCTCTGCTAAAGAGGTCCTGCAGGCACGTGTGCAGAAGGCCCAAGGCATGCCTGAAGCAGGTAACAGTGCTTTTCATCCCTCTCTCTTTTGGATCCAAACGAGGCCTTAGGCCAGAGGTGCAGAGATGTCCACTCCTATTTGGGATCTTCAATCTGAGATTAGCTCCAACCTAAATCTAACTTGGCTGATCCAGGTAATGAGCGCCTTCAGAGGTATCTGAATATTAGAGCCAGGTCTGTTGAAGGGTGGTAGCATCCTCTCCAGGACTGGGTGTTAAATCTGATTACATTTTGGACCATTGATTTCTAATGGAGTTAATTCCTGTATTTTCTAATATTTCATTGTATATTGCAGAACAACAAAGCTAGTGTAGTGTTAGTTTTTCCAATATTGTGCAGCCCTATTAATATTCACATGGTTTCAGCAGTGCCTCATTTTCCTTCTTCATTGTTTGGCAGGTGGTGCCCTGGCTGAAGGCTTTCAAGCCAGAATGTTTGAGTTTCAAAACTTTGAGAGGCGTTTTGAGGTAACCATTTGTGTGAAGATTTGGAACAGTTTTAAATATAGATAAATGTCCATCAACAAGACTTTAACCGTTTTATGCTCTGCGATTTGTTTTTAAGGAGTGTATATCTCAGTCAGCGGTGAAGACGAAGTTTGAGCAGCACACTGTTCGGGCCAAGCAAATTTCGGAAACGCTTCGACTGATCATGGACTCTGTGCATGTGGCAGCCCAGGAGCAGAGGTATGCAGACACCCTCAAGCAGTGGTTCTTGAACCGGTCCTAAGGGAACCCTTTTACACCAATGCAGAACAGATCCCATTACAGTTTTGCGAACCTAATTCTGGTTCAGTCGCTGTTAAGTTCAAGATGAGACTGGCTGAATTCACATTGTGTTTTCACATTTTGGTATGTGATACATACTGGCTTTGAAAATGGAATTGACCCTGGGCATGGAGAATTGACCCTGCAGTATATGTGACGTAGACGCTCCAAGGATTTCAACCATTTTTCTGAGGAAAAGTGAAATCCCGTCCATGTGCAGGCTGATGATAACTGAGTATTAACTAGTGAAATGTGTGTGATTTATTGATTATTCTGTTCCTGTATTCAGAATACACTGCATGGAGACCAAAGAGGAAAGGGAGGACAGGCTGGAGTTCATCGATAAACAGCTGGATCTACTGACCCTGGACTGTAAGAGTAAGATCAGGAAGATCACAGAAGAGGTGGAAAAACAGGTAGCTACTCAAGTTAGCTACTCTACATTTCAAACACACACATTGGTTTTATACAGGCTAGCAGTGTCTACAAAGTTTGTCTACAGATTTGGACAAAACACCTATATAACCCAGTCCAGCACCTAGAGATGAAGTACCTTGTTACTTTCATTGTTTCATTACTTTGTCTGTATCTTGGTTCTTAATTTACACTGTGCTCTTTCACTCCCAGCAACCCCACACTCTGTGCTTCACTCTCTGTTTTTTGTGCATCAGTTCCAAGTGCCTGACAGTCTATAGAGTAACGTGCACAGTGCCTGCTAGATTCTGGATCATGGCTATAATTGGTGTACTGTCTCACTGGCTTAATCTGCGCTGCCTTTCAGGTCTCAAATGCAATGGCTGAAGAGATAAGGAGGCTGCATGTGCTGGTGGACGAGTTCCACCTGGATTTCCATCCCTCACAAGTGGTTCTGAAGGTGTACAAGAACGTAGGTTTCATCTCATGTTCCATTCTGTCGTTGTTTATTTCTCTTCAGTTTCACTTTTCTGTTTACTGTTGGCCTGCCCTGCCATGTGGAAAGTCCACAGCATTTCTAGTCGTGTTCTTCAGTCCTGTGCTCATGTTTATAAAGCGATGTCAGACCTGCCCTCACCTGAGGCGTGTGTGTGTATGTGTGTCTGTGTGCGCGTGGGATTTCAGGAGCTGCACCGGCACATAGAGGAGGGCCTGGGCAGGAATATGTCTGAGAGATGTTCCAATGCAATCACCACTGCCCTTCAGAACACCCAGACTGAAATGATAGGTCAGTAATGCATTTTTAAAGTGTAGTAGTGGCTGGTGATTTTTGTGCCAGCTAGAAATATTGATTTGCCTCTTTTATTGCTAATCATTCTTACACTGTTTGGCAGAAAAATATTTGTAGTTATAACATGTGATGGTTCAGCTCTTTTCTTCTGGACTTTGGATATTTAAATGTGCTTTAAAAGAATGTTTACATGTACAGTTCTAGAGAGAGATACTCCAGCTTTTCTAAAATCAGATTCTATGCACATATGGCAGCTCTTTCTTTCTTGCCATTCTATCATACAAAGCTAATCTACTTTAATTTCATTTAATTTCTGCACAAGAAATTGCATAAACTTACCCAAAAGCAGTTTGAAAGACTGGTGGAGAGCATGGAGAGATGTGTGACAGCTATCAATCAAGGTTTTTTTCTTCAAATAGTGACTTTGGAAGTAAAAACATTAGGGTTTTTATTTAGATGTTAAAAATATCTATGTTAAAATAACTTTATTGTAATACCAATGGCTGCCATATGTGTAGAGAAGCTGCTTTAAGAAAACAAAGTTGGAGTGGTTTCCAGCTCACTCTGTATTGAGTGAAGTAATGTCTGTTCATACATAGTTCTGTTTCAGGGATTCAGAATGATAACTTGCTTCTCAGTTCTTTCTTGGCCTGATTGTAACTAAGGCATTTGTTTTCAATAAGAGGACCAAAGAAATGCCAGTAAAACTACCGCTAAGCGTACATTGTTCACAGATGTAACCAAACATTTGTAGCATACAGTATTTCATATCTGATGTCACTATCAAATGTCTTACAGACTAAACTGTTTATTGGAGTTTTAAGCAACACCACCACAACCTGACTAATGAAAACTTTTCATATTGCCTTCACGTTTAGATGGCTTGAAGCCCTTACTGCCTATATCAGTGAGGGAACAAGTGGATAAGATGGTGCCCAGACAATGCTTCAGCCTCAGCTATGACCTCAACTGTGACAAACTGTGCAGTGACTTCCAGGAGGACATCAGCTTCCACTTCTCGCTGGGCTGGACCATGCTGGTCAACCGCTTCCTTGGACCCAAGAATACCCGCCGTGCCCTCATGGGTTACAATGACCAGGTACTGGCCTTCTCCTTGTGATTTGTGGAAGCTCATTAGTACTTAGCCAGGCTAGCTTAAGTTATTGGCAATACATTTGGAACACGTGACAGTTATATACATCACTGCTGTTCCAAACAACTAATAGAAAGGTTCCAAAATTACTCTTATTTTACATCAACTTCCATTTAGAATGAAGTTCAACATACTTGGTGTTCATTGCACAGTATTGGTTTATTTTTTCTGTTAATCTGTTTCTGACTGAAGAGAAGGCATCGTTAGTGTTTCTTATCAGGGAGCTTTCTTTACATTATTAAGTGTGTTGAGGGAAATAAGCTGTTTAAATAGTAATGGTTATGGTGTTCCTGCATATAACCTCCAGAATCTGCAATGTTTTTTTACATGGTTGTTTTGTTGTTTCATGTCCTCAGGTCCCCAGGCCCATGGCTATCACTCCAGTCAGCACTGCCATGCCCCCCTTCCAACAGGGCTCTATGACCCAAGAAGAGCTCATGGTCTCCATGGTGACTGGGCTTGCCTCTCTCACCTCTCGGACATCCATGGGCATCATAGTCGTAGGAGGCGTGGTAATTAACTTACCTTCACATCTTCTTTGTTCTGTAGAGCAGAGCTTTGTGTAAGACTCAAGTTTTGTGGGTAACCTTCAAATATACAGCTGCTGGTTTGGAATGGTGTGGAGAAGATAAAGAACATTTAAAAAATGGAATTACTCTGTTCCTCAGATCTGGAAAGCAGTGGGATGGAGGCTCATTGCTCTATCCGTGGGGCTCTATGGGCTGCTCTATGTATACGAGAGGCTCACATGGACTACCAAGGCTAAAGAGCGAACCTTCAAGAGGCAGTTTGTGGACTACGCCAGTGAGAAGCTGCAGCTCATTGTTAGCTACACTGGATCCAACTGCAGCCACCAAGTCCAGCAGTAAGTCTTCTCTGTAAAACTCTGTACAGGTGACGGGTGATATTCATTTATGTATTTTGAAATATTTATTTTATTTTTATTTCTTATATTTGACGTAATTATAATCTGACCCTGACAGTTCACATATTTAGTTTTACTGATGTTAATACTAGAACTATCCATTAGCTGTGCATGGTTTAATCCAGTTCCAATTCCTTTCATGTTGAAAAGGCCATTGCACATGTAATCAATTTCAGTTAGTTAACTATTCTGTTGCTGGTTTATGATGAATGCAGGGTTTCATGGCAGGGTTGCACAGTGTTTAGGCACTTTTCCAGAGTGTTGTCTGTAGTGTCATAAAACAGCATCACAAAAAGCACACAGACCATCAGTGTGATTTTTCCCACCTGTCAGAGATGCCTCAATGGTACATTGTGTTCAGTATTTCCCAGAAAAGACTCTATAATCCTGATGTAACTGGTTTGGCAAGAGAACCAGGGTATAATCTGGTCAGGCAGATTGTGTATTTGGACTCTGAGCAAGTTCATGAAATCTGTGCCTTAATGGAAATGTAATTTTGTTGTTACATAATACCAGACATAGTAAGTAAACACAAATTTGTGGTCTTTCTCTGGTTGGTCTGAGGGTTTACCATCTGTCTCCATCTAGTGGAGAAACCAATGCAATGCATAAGCCCAGGATCACTGTGTCAAGTGCTGCTTTTTTGTTCACTTTTTTGTTCACTTTAAAATGCACTTTTAAAAATAAATGTGCTAAAAGATACCATATTTCCTGGACTATAAACCGCACCGGAATATAAGCTGCACCCACAAAGTTAAGAAAAAACCTGGAAAATAACATAAGAAGAAAAAGCTACACCTCATTATAAGCCGCATGGTCTAAAGCGTGGAAAAAAAGTAGCGTCTTATATTCTGGAAAAATACAGTACTTTAAAGAACACAAATAACCAATCTTATTTCAGAGTTTTATATGGTGCCAAAAACCTTCAATGGTTTTGCTCAAAGTACACTTTGTAGCACTTTAAAATATAGTGTGTGAAAGTATTTTTGGGAAAAGGACAATTAGAGCTAGGTTTCAGGTAGGGATGTGACGGAGCTGAGGAAAATCCGCATCTGTCGGATTCGAATTTTTTAGCTACAAATCCGTCGAATGCGAATGCGGTTTTGGTAAACACGGGGCCAAGAACACCCGATAAACCCCCGATAACACCCATTTGTGCTTATAATTTTGTATTTTTTCAACACAAATACATTTTACAGCTTAAACAGGCCATCAGCCACAGGTAGTCACAGACTCACGGTGTACTGTAAACAATTCATCATGCTGTTTAAATGACACTGAATCTTAAAATGATCAATCATTCATTTTTAATGTAATTAACTAATTATGCATTCTTACACAAAGAAGACATATCTCAACTAGTAGTGTAGAACTTCGTGTTTACTATTGTTTTGTGTTTTACACTTGTTTTCTTACCACATTTGGCCATTTTAATGATTTATTGATGTAAAGCGAAAGTATAAAGTAAACAACATTCATCATTAAATTCAGATGAACATTGGTGATCTCTAAAAGATGACCTGCAGGCCGGAAATCAACCTGTATGTGTCCTGCAGCCCTCAGTCTCTCCGGACTCCAATTCCCAGAATCCTTCAGTTTGTTACCTGACTGATCATGTGACTCACTCACGTTCCCGATCACCGGAGTTCTGATTGTAGTCACCTGGTCCGGAGAGACTTTAATCCAGTCTTTAAACCTGTTCAGTGTCTAGCTTTGCCTCGCAGCCTCAGCGCTACCCATGTTTATCGATATCAGTCTGTCTGTTTGAGCCGGTTCCGTTTTCTGATCCTGTCTTTCGTCTCTTTCTGTGTTTATTCTGCCGGTTTTTGATCTTCGCCTGTTTTTCGACTCCGTCTCTGGTTTGTCCAGTCTGGTTTTGTCTCTCCTGCCTGTTACTGATCTGGACTGTTTGGCTCTGTTTAATGCATTTGTCCCCTTAAAGTGCTGTGTTTATATCTGTGCTTCGCTCTGTCCGGTCCTGACGGTATGAACGGTTCTGTTTTATATTCCGGCGGCGATTTCAAATCCGCATTCGAGAAAAATTGGCCCTAAAACATCCGTCGAATTCGAATCTGCTTAAAATAGCCAAAGTTCGAATGTCATCGAATTCGAACTTCCTCACATCCTTAGTTCCGGGATGGTGTATAAATGCATCAGTGAATTAAATACCTGTGCTTTAAAGGTGTGTGTGTGTGTGTGTGTGTGTGTGTGTGTGTGTGTGTGTGGAAACAGGGAACTGGCAGGCACCTTTGCCCAACTGTGTCAGCAGGTGGATGTAACACGGCAACAGCTGGAGAACGAGATTCAGGACATGAACCGCAAGATCGAACAGCTGGACACTCTACAAAGCAAAGCCAAGCTTCTCAGGTAACACAAACATATCTAAATGTTGCACTTTCACAAACAGACATAGAGGGGCTGTTCCTGCATTGGTTTAGTGTGTTGTGGATGTTTCTGAGAGTAATAGGGTGCAAGTTTGGGTTCATAGAACAGAAATTCATGTAAAAATGTAAGGTTTATGTTACCTTCTGAAATTTGGTGAACTTGCACAGGCATGTCTGAACTGTTCAGGCAAATGTTGGACATAGATTACATTTAAAAAGATGTGATCAGCCTAAAAATGTGGTATGAATAGTGGATTTAGCCCCCTTTTTGTGTGAACGTAACCATAGAGTCATAATTTGTAGTACATCATAGGACAATAGATATGTAATGACATTTGGTGTAGGTTTCCACTACAGTGTGGTTTACCTGGCTCACACCTGACTTGTGTCATTAACTTAAGCAACTAAAAAAATGCAGAAAATTTAAAATAGTATATAAGCTGCATGTTTCGAGCACATGTTTGGGAAAAAAAAACTGCTGTTTCTGAAAAAAATGAATGCTGAAGTAAAACAAACTGTCTGATTCTGAATATCTGACTGTGTTTTGTAGGAATAAAGCCGGCTGGCTGGACAGTGAGCTGAACATGTTCACACAACAGTACCTTCAGCAAGGCCGATGAAGTTGTAACTGCTGAACAAATATAACCAAGACCAACGCTAAAAGTGCTAATACATGACATGGGTTATTCTGCGATTCTTAAGGAAATTATCTACTTAGAACGTCTGTTAATCACAATTTCATAGCAGCTGAGGCTACTTGATTATATCCATTCATTTTGCCATCAAGCTTCTAAATGTACATTGCAAATTTTTTGCAATTCACAGCATGGAAATGGCCTTTGAGTGTACAGCAACGGCTAACCGTACCACATTGAAGAAAGGCGACCTAATAGGTCATTTTGTTTGTTTTCTTTTTGTAAAGAGATTCTTTTTTTCCCTTTAATTATTTATTATTTGCAATTTTGACTTCATGTGAAGTTGTTATTCCTGTCGCTGTTGTTGTTTTCTTCACTGTCTAGATAGGTGACAACTGTATGATTCACTGATATTCCCTGCTAGTTAGAGTAGGTAGAAGATGAGTGGTGGTTGTTGTGGATGCATCCCCATGTCTTACACAATTGGCTGCTGTGTAGGAGACCAGGTAGTTTCCTGGCCTGATGAAGTTGGTGTCAACAATAATCTTGCAAGTAAAGGTGCTGCAAAGGTACCATACATCCTCTTTAAGTTTGCCTTTTAGTGTGTTCCTTGCCATAAGCTTTTGTGTTCTGCTATGGAAAAGATGAGCTTTTTTGCTGATATCTTGATGCTCATTTGTTTTGCCTGCAGCCACGATAACAGCTCTGATTGGTCAGCCTGATTTCAGTGCATCCGACAGGACAGAAAATCAAGCAGCTCAAACTGCATTTATGCACTGTCACAGTCCATCAGTTTTGGGCTTTGTGTGAAAGGCACCACTAATAGTTGTGTTCTTTTGCAAAATATGAGTTTTTGTCTTCCGTAAAAATCAGACTTTGTGAAAGGGCCTTAAAGGACCTTTATTTTTAAGGTTGTGGCATCCTTGTTCAGCTGTTCTGAAGTCAAGTCTCTTTAATGTTTGCTGGGTCAGTGTAATGAATGGGAGAGGATGTAGAGGATGAAAGCTTCCAGAAGGTTGTCTGATGCTGTCGTTTCCAGTTTCAGATATGTTAAGGCAGGGATTGTATGGTTTTTGGTATTGTAATAGAAGCCTTTGTGCTTTGGCCAGGCCCTCTGCCAGTGACCACAGTGCAGTAGTGCCAGCGTATGACACGTAGTTAGTCCTATGGCACCAGCATGAAGGAAGCTGTTTTGGTATATAAATATTGCATCTGCACAAATGGAAAAAGTGCTTTAGCCTGAGGTTACACTTAGTTCATGCAGTTAATGTGAATGAAGAGCAGAGAAATGCAATGAAGAGAGTAGACACACTGACAGTGCTGCCACCCTGTGAGGACTGATGTACAACAAAATCCTATTGATGAAGTTCATTCATTTATGTTTACAAAGAACAACTATTTTAATCTTATTTAAAGGGATGAAATCTTCTATAAAGTAGTGCCTCCAGGATTTATTTTGTCCCATTTCTGTACTTTCTACTTCACAATGTTTGGCTTACTCCATGGTTTGCTATCCACTCATTAGTACACTGAAGTTAAATACAAAGAACCCTTGGCTTCTAGATGTAACAGTCCCGTATGTGTATAAACCACCATAAATTAATGTGTAATAGCCTGTTGAGTTTGGACTATGGTTTGTGCCAAGTGTAAGAAAGCAAATCGACTGATCAACTGATTGTGCACTTTATATTTGCTGCTTTATTTCTGTCTAAAATGTCAAATTCAGTTTTGTATCTTTTGCCTTGTGGTCAGCAGTTAAGCAAAGAGAATGATTAACTGGTTCACCTACAGATTTCATGTCAGTAGTCCTGTATAGATGTGCGCATGCAGTTATGGATGTAATGAAATGTCTTGTAACCCACAAATGTTGGAGGTGAAATAAAAGTGGATCATTCATTGTGCAAATATTTTGTTTCCAATACATCTGTCACACTGTGCTTCCAAAATATGCACCTCACAGTGGTTGGAAACTGTATATCAGTTGCTGCTACAAGGTCTGACTGTTTGCATGAACATGTGCTTTATAGATTTTGAGGGATTTCACAAGGCAGGATTTCTTAGTTTAGCCAGATATATTAGGCCTAAAGACAACCCTGTACAAAAAGAAAATCCCGAAGAACATTACTGGGCTTAAGTTGTCTGACCAACTCAAAAATACCACCCTGGTTAACAGCGTCAAAAGCAACAAATAATCTTGAATAAATTTGACCTGCTTTTGTACTTTATTTGAATGTCACTTACTCTTCCTTTAATAATTTGTGGGAAATATTTTACACCTTTTTACAAATTAAAACCAGTTCCCTGCGTTCATAATGAAATGTCTATGACGTGGTTTGGTCAAAATACTGCAAAGTTCCAGAAGCTTCGCTGTTCAAAATGGCCAGTTTGAGTTCCTTGTTCCTTTACATGATAAATGGCCACCCTGTCCCTTCACTGGTCTCTTGGGACAAATTTTTAGACTCCTAAGTAATTTTCAAAAATAACTAACATTTACTTCACCTCAAGTAAATCCCTTTCATTCTTGCTTGCTCATTTGTTTTCCCAAGCCACATACACACAGAGACACACACTCTCCCACATGCATTTTGACTGTTGTCTGGCTTCCAGATAGCCAAATGTATATGCACAAACATGTGGAAAAGGTTTTCATAATGGCCCCATTTTATGGCTAAATAAGATCAGAAAATCCCATTTTGGACTATATACACAGATCAGCTATGACATTAAGACCATAGGGCTAATACTGTGTAGATGGTGCCACCAAAGGAATTCTGATCTGTCAAGGCATAGACATAGGGAATAACGGTAAACTTGAATGTTCTTGCTGTCGTCTGACTTCTTCACAGGTATTCAGGTTTGTGAGGGTGGAGTGGTCGGACACCAGCATTTCAAAACGCTTCCATGTTTGTTACCCTCTGGTTAATGAAAGGCTAACCTTGAGCTCCCCTTCAACTTAGAGGCTGAGCTCAGGCCGTCCTGTCACCCATTTGAGATGAGAAACTCCCCTGCCATCCCTTCACATTGACTGCTCCTACTCCTGCTACTAGTTTCCCACCTGCCATCACCAACTATGCAGAAATGTACACAGAAATAGCTAAATAGCTGCTACACTTACTCTTATGTCCACCATCAAACTATCATTACTTCAGTACAACTGAGTATTACAGCAAACACGAGGCGCTCCAGTAGCCTCTTGTGAGCCAGGTTCCTCCCAAGCTTTCTTCTTGTTTCTCTGAGGACGTTTTCCTTGCCACAGTCACTCTTTGGCTTGGTCACTGCAGGGTTTAGGTCATTATCCTTTGTTTTATGTGCTGTTTACCTTCTATACAAATATGATTTGATTTGAAGGCATCAACTCCGCAAGTACTGGCCACAGCCTACTACAGACACCCCCAAAAACTGCCTGATGTTTTGGATGCTCTGATCCAGTGGTTTAGCCATCATCATTTGGTTCTTGGTTTTGGCTCATTTCTGTTGATGAATTTCATCTGTAAAATACCTGGATTCTTTTGATGTTAGGCCTTTAATGTGCCAGTAGGCCCGTGGAGTGCACTGTTCTAAAGAAACTATAAAAACAAAAGACTTAAATGCTTTAAAATGAATATTTCTTGGTGTGCACTAGTACCAGCACTTGGCAGGTGCTGCATAATTTAATATGCCATTTAATTAAGGAGAGCTAATCAAGGGCTGAAGCTGGATATACTGCTTAATTAAGGGTAGCTAATTAAAGACTGAAATAGGATGCTGGAACAATACTGAAAAATGTTTTTTTACTCTATAATGAAATTACGTTATTGAATTATTGAGAAGGTTATTGGGGGTATCTTTAGGAAAACAATCTTTCCCGGCCTTTAGTCTGGACAGTGTGGTTAAAGTGCTTCATTACCCTCTCGTTTATTTGACATTTTCCTCATGTGTTCTGTAAATGTTTCAGTAGAGATCATTAAGTCCATTGATGTGGCTGACACTGTTAGAACTGTGAATTCTGGCTAAAATAACCACGCTCATTTGAAAGCATCCCGAAACCCTGTATCCTGGCCATTAAGTGAAGTCCCATGGTTCATAACTAATATTTCAGGATTCAGTAATTAACTCCTTAATGAATGAAATATGACTGCTCTCACTATTCCCTCACCTAATTTGCATGCTAATTATCAATAGCAGCCAGGAAAAGTCTGTAAGGGCTAAATTAACAACTCAGTCACGTTCTGCTCTAAATGATGTTTCTCCACCTGAAGAAAACAGAAATTTCAAATCACATTTAATTGTGATGCAGATGCTTGTGTCTCGGCTTAATCTCGGACTAAACTCAACTGCACACAGGAAACGTCTCAGACATTTGTTCGGCTTTTGTAGAAAAGAGGTCCAAACAAGAGGAGCCAATATGATTCTGACATGTTCATATGCTGGTACAGTTCATTAGACCCTCAGTTTCGTTGTGAGTTCAGGATTCCAGGTTGTTGGTAAAGCAGGGTAACATTATTGGAACTTGTGATGTGTATTGGTTGTGTGATGTGTGTATATGTTACATTGCATAACTACAAGGGTAGGAAACAGGAGACAGTTTTTCATTGTCCATTTGATTATTATATCAATTATTACTATATGACACATTCAAAATAACACATTCTAAATCTACAGTTTGTGGTCATTCACTAAAGCGGTAGCTCAAAATGGAGATAACTAGTATTCTCAGTAGTTCGTTAACACAGAACAGTAGTTATTTAGCACAGAGAACAGTAATTATTTAATGCAGAGATCAGTAGTAATTTAGCACAGACTATAAGCTGCTACTTTTTTTCCACGATTTAAACCATGCGGCTTATAATGAGGTGCAGCTTTTTCTTTTTACATATGTTATTTTCCAGTTTTGTGGTTTTATTTTTAACTTTGCAGGTGCGGCTTATATTCCAGTGCGTCTTATAGTCTGGAAAATATGGTAGTTATTTAGCACAGAGAACAGTAATTAGTTAACACAGAGAACAGTATTTAGTTCACACAGAGAACAGTAATTAGCACAGAGAACAGTAATTAGTTAACACAGAGAACAGTATTTAGTTCACACAGAGAACAGTAATTAGCACAGAGAACAGTATTTAGTTAACACAGAGAACAGTATTTAGTTCACACAGAGAACAGTAATTAGCACAGAGAACAGTAATTAGTTAACACAGAGAACAGTATTTAGTTCACACAGAGAACAGTAATTAGCACAGAGAACAGTATTTAGTTCACACAGAGAACAGTATTTAGTTCACACAGAGAACAGTAGTTAGTTAACACAGAGAACAGTAATTAGCACAGAGAACAGTATTTAGTTCACACAGAGAACAGTAATTAGCACAGAACAGTAGTTAGTTCACACAGAGAACAGTATTTAGTTCACACAGAACAGTAATTAGCACAGAGAACAGTATTTAGTTCACACAGAGAACAGTATTTAGTTCACACAGAACAGTAATTAGCACAGAGAACAGTATTTAGTTCACACAGAGAACAGTAGTTAGTTCACACATAGAACAGTAATTAGCACAGAGAACAGTATTTAGTTCACACAGAGAACAGTATTTAGTTCACACAGAGAACAGTAATTAGCACAGAACAGTAGTTAGTTCACACAGAGAACAGTAGTAATTTAGCACAGAGAACAGTAGTTAGTTCACATAGAGAACTGTAGTAAGTTAATGCAGAGAACAGTAGATATTTAGCACAGAGAACAGTAGTTAACTGAGGTAAATTTGTAACAAAATATGAGCATGTGAAATATATATGTTTGGTAGTGAAATAAACGTTCTTTTCATTTAGGACACAACCCCATCATTAGATTTACATGGTTTCACTGAGCTGTTGTTTAGCCTAAAATATGAGCTGAAATATGAGCTGCTCTAAGCAATCAAATGAACATACTTAAGTATTAACATGGTCTGTGAAAAACTGATGTTTCCTTCTCAGGATTAGATGTTATGAAGTTCAGGAAAGCTGCAGACTGAAGCCAGCGATCGAGAGTTAGCTTCATTTTACCTTCTGGAAGGTACAATTGCTTAAAGCCTGCAAGAGGGTTAATATTAAATTACATTGTGTATTTAGCCCAAAAGAGCTGTTAACAACTGCACAGACCACAAACGTTTGAAGAGCAGAGAGAGAATTAGTCTTCATTAGGACTTGTCAGACTTCACTGACATGAGGTCAGTCCTCTGCACTTTCTTGTCCAAAAACTAACAAGAATGAGAGAAAATAGTCCCCACTACATTAACCTTTGAGTAGGTCAATGTGTAGTTAAATATAATTCATGTAATTTTCTTTAGGTTTGCGGCTGTGTCTGGTGAATATTGGACTGTCTGGGCCAGTCTGATATTTTCAGGCATTCCTGGATGTCTAATGTTAACATCATTTAAAACAGTTAATGACCATGATGTACATTTAAAAAAAACAACAACTGGAATGTGTGACAAATATACAATATATATCCAAATGTTTGTGGATACACTTTCTAATGAATATAGCTACTTTAAGTTTCACCCATGTGTAAATGCATTCATACAGCTTATTTAGTCACTGTAAAATAAGTATTGCTAGTATTGTAGAATAAGAATGACTTGAGCAAATAAATTATTGCATCAAACTGTGGGTCAGTGGAGCTGTATTCGCTGGAATGATGTTACTTGTTGGGGACAGATTGGGGTGGTGATTATCCAGCATCCTGACCTCACTAACAATGAAATCAGATCCTCGCAGCAATGCTCCAAAATTGTAGAAAGCCTTCTCTAGACAGCAGAGACAGTAACTCCAACAAAAGCTGGAAAAACTATTCGTAATGTTTGAGATTTTAGAAGAAAAAATGAATAAACTGGTCTCCCTATACTTTTTTTATAGTGGGTAATAATGCCACTATTTACAGTGTGGACCGAAATCTGCACTGTATAACATTTATTTCTATAGAGACATGAGGTTTGTTCCATTCATTTCAACCACTGATCTATGTACATAGTCAAGGGCTGTGTTTGAGGACTGAACTGCATGGTGCTTGTGTTTCACGGCAAAGTATCTGATGCCACCTTGTGGTTTTAGTTGAACTTCACCTCTCAGCTCCCTTGAATCCATTTGTTAGCTATTATATATTCTTGGGATAAACCTGCTCCTCTTGTTTTTTAGGGTGGGCTGCATTTGATAATTCGTTTAGCAGGAATATTTGAAACATTTAATTTTAAAACCAGAAACCCATTAATTTTATGGCTCACTCAACACTAGATTACAGCAGATTTTCACACAAACACTAATGACTATTCTGCTGGAGAATTATACAGTGGCATCGAAAAGTATGGGCACTCTAATCTGAACTCTACCTGAAAATCTATATGGAGTTCTTTACTCTAAATAGAAATGTGCAGAAGATAATCTAATCTCCAAAAGGTGTAAAGTTAAAGATGACTTTCTTTTCAGTGTTTTAATAAAGTGGTTTGGGAACCTCAAGAGATTGGAGATCAGATTTTTTCCCCCAAAGTCTCAGACCTTTACCTTGTTAGGGCTATGGCTTGTTCACAGTCATTGGAAGGTTTATTGAAACTGCTGGTTCCACAGATCTTTCCCAACAATAAGCAATCATGAGCTCTTCATAGGAGTTGACTGGCACTCTGGAAATTAGCATCTTTATTATTGCCATTCTTGGCTTGACGTGTTGATAACTGCACTACGTAACTCTGTTGAAGCAGACTGGACCATGCTTGTGAGAGCTGTGAAACGCTGACTATGCAACAAGGGCATCCCAAAGCAGGATTTATCTGCACTGCAAAAAAAAATGTTTTGGCATCATGTTATTATTAGCACACACGTATTACTACATAAAAAATTATTAGAGAATTAGAATTGGATGCACATGAGCATAATTAGAGCATAATTAGAAAGGACTTTGGAGCTGTCTTATTTAAACCTCAGACATTAGTTTAGTTTGCTCTTAATTGCTGAAGTGAGTGGGAGCTCTTTGAGGACTTAAAAAAGAACATTGCAGATGCCTGTGATACTGGAAAGGGACTTAAAAACAATTAAAAATCAGCCATTCCTCTGTTCTTAAAATAATTCACAAGAACATTTAAAACAACTGTCAACATGACCAGGTCAGGTTGTCTTAGTAAGTTATATCTTGGATATATATCTTCCATAATATAGCATGGATTTGGGTTCCTTTGCTGCAGCAGGGCCTCTCCCTCATAATAAAAACACTATGAAGTCTTTATGGTATCACAGTGGGCTTGAGGAACATGTCTGTACAAAGACATAGTTGAAAGAATCCTGCATGGAGAAGTGGGCAAATATTGGCTGAAGATGGTTATGGAAAGATGATTATGGAAAATATGTAATTGGAGGAAATAGCAGTTATTAAGGCATAATGTGTCCTGACCTTATTATTAGGATTTTTCCCAACAACCAGCAGCACTGAGCCCTCCTAATCAGCTGCCTGGCACTCTGAAAGTTAAACTAAATGATTCTTGTGAGCAGGAGAAATTGAACTTTTCTTGGAGCACTATCTTTCAAAGATTTGGTACATATATGTGTGTAATGTGCACCCTCTCAGAGTCTGTCAGTCTGCTTGTGTCTGTAGTATAAGCATTCAACACACATAACTGACATATAAATGCAAAGTTCATGTATGTTGTATATGTAAATGCTGTAATGAGACATTGGCTCCACAGATACAGCTTAAAGAAATCAACTTTAAATAAGGAGTGGTCAGTGTGGTTTGGTTTAGAATTTTCGATATTGGGCGAACATACTTTGTTAATACTAAAAGCAATGGTATGGACATGGATTTGCGGAAATTAGGGTGGAAGACCAAAGAAAATCAGGAGCTATTGGAGTAATCGAAACTGATTTATCAATGACAGGGCTTACATTTGCGAACTGACTATGCCAGCATGAGCTCCATTGATGTCATACAGTGTGTGTGTGTTGTGTGGGCACAGAAGGACAATATGGTCTTTATGAGCGGTGCTGCGCTCCAAGGCAGAAACATTGTTCAGCAGTAAAACATTCTGAAACCAAAACCACATGTTCCAAAGTGCATAGCACACTTTACGCTCAAGAGCTGTTACTCAAGCAGGGGACTGTAGGCTCGAGCCGTGCTGTGCTGGTGTTGGACATAGCACTTTTTCGTTTATATCTGGAAGCTCAAATGAAGACCAGATTCTGTTTCAGATGTACTGCAGGAAAAAGAAGGAGGGGAGGGATGGGAGAAAAGCTGGGAAGCTGGATGGTGGGGAGAGATTTCAGGCACAATTGAACACACTGCTTTATGCTGACTGTTTTGACAACCGAGCAATCCATTGTTTTGTGCTGAGTACTGTAAGCTAAAAGACTTAACTGCCTCTTGTGTTTGTTTTTCACTTGTTAATAACTTAAAGAATATAAATAATACAGCTAACCATTTGTGGTACTGGTCTGCATTTTTCCAGAGAACAGTACTCTTCTGAGTATATCGGAGTCACCTCTGGGTTACTATTTTGTTGTTTAAGAACAACAAAATGCCTGATGAGAACTTCTTGAATTTCCAGAGGAATACCATTTTTTAATTTTTAATCATATTCTGACAGATTTTCACCATAAAGACCATTTTCATGCCTTTAAATTAAACCTTTTCAGAGTTTTCTCTGTTAGCACTGATTTATGCACGTAGCAGGGGTATAATGGCACACAAAAGTCATGGTTTGGTTTGCAATAACAAAAATACCATATTTACCCTGTAGGTAACAAGAGTTCCCACTGACATTGTTTTCATCTCCCCATAATACAGCACCGTTTTGAAATATATAAACAGTTCACATTGAAAGTTTTCGAGTTGCTTACATGGTGGCGGAGTTAGTTTGAACACAATGTTGCCACAAGCTCTCTCCAGAAAAACACTGAGAGAAGACTTTATCCCTCTATGAATTTATGAATTCAGGCAAGATATCAGTAAGTTTTCATGTACAGATTAATCTGAAATATACTATATCACTATATCATATAATAAAACAACAATAATAATAATAATAATAATAATAATAATAATAATAATAATAATAATAATAATAATAATAATAATAATAATAATAATAATAATAATTGTACTCAGATATTTGCAATTAGTCTGTGTCCCACTACTCTTAATTCCGTGCTGTAAAATCTAGCTGGTTTTGGATTATCTAAACTGGTCTGTGATGATTATGGATGAAAAGCTGATCATCCACAGGACATACTGTATGCTGGTAAACCAGTTTAGCCCTTGAACAGCATAGTGTGTGTATTTATTTGAATTTGATGACCAATGTCACTAGGCTGGTTGTTAGGTTGGTTATACTGGTAAATTATTTTTGTAAAGCTGGTAGACCAGCATAATCAGGTTTGTCATGCTAAGCATCCATGTTGGTCATGCTGGGCGATCTGCATTGTTCCACTAATCAATCTGCATGGCTGGTCATCAAGTGATTAGTACTTGTTGACTAGTGTTGTAAAAGGTGGTTGACCAGTTTTGCCAAGCTGTATGTCCAAGTCTGTTGTATGATCAGCAGGGTAGACCAGCATTGTCATATCCTATGCTGTTCAAACGTTAAGCTGGTTGACCAACTTGATCATCTTCAAATGTTGAGGCTTGTTTTTCTATACAAACAAGGAGCAACATATTATTACTCTTGCATCCAAAATGATCTACAACTCATGTCTAATTGTGAGATATATGTTAAAAAATGCACCTATAATTTAATGTATGGCTCTGAATATAACATAGCAGTTTTGTGTTTGGTGATTTAAACAGAAAACAGGTGCTTAAGTGGTACACATTCCTTAGCCAGACCCTTTTTAGCAAATTGCCAAGAAAGAACTGTAGGTGGGCAGCAAAAAATAACTTCGATGATTTTTATTTTTATTTTTTAGATTCCTTTAAGTGGAGGCGCAATTACCCCACTCATACATTTGCACAGTGTGGAACCATGAGGCCTCTTGCAAGTGGCAAGCTTTCAAGACTCAATTAAAACAGGCCTTAACCAGACGTGGGGGCTTTCCGCCAGAGAAGCTGGAGTTTGGCTGCTAGCTCGACCTGCAGATGCAGACAAACAGGTAACAGAATTTACATTGGTTGCCCTTAGCGATACTTTAACTTCTGACCTTCAAGCAACACTGTCGTGCATGCAGGTGGGCACATGTGCAAATGTGTGTGTATGTGTGTGTATGAAAGGTGTTACAGGTGTGTTTTTTTAAAGAGTGAGAGCTAGTGTAGCTAAAATTGTTTTATTTTTTCAACTACTACCTTGTTTGTAGCAAGAGCTCAAAAGGGCAACTCAGCTCCCACAAATAATAGAGGCTGATTGTATCGGTTTGTCACACTGCTCTCAGCTGACCAGCTGTCAGATTACACCTTCTTTGGTTCCTGTTGCTATATCCATTGACATGTGTCACAGGTCTGTGATGGATGGAAGGTCATGTTCAAGACCTAAAAAGTAATAACGAATACTAGGCTTACCTAAATAATTGCCTGATCATGATAATTTGATGTGACCACCATTGTTTTCTGAATTATTTATGAATGAACATTTAATACGGTGTAACATTCATATAGTCTTTCTAGGAACCCAAGAATGCTTTACAATCAGCACTCAGAGCATACAGAGACGCAGCAGCCAATCGCACACAATGTACTCTCTACCATTAACGATAATCCTCCTGGAGGACTGCATCGAACACAAGGGGGATTCACCCAGTACAGAGTGCCAATCCATATCTAGGCCAATCCACTCACATACAGATATGGTACATATACATTCATTCACACACCAAGGCATTTTGGAGTAGCCAACTCACCTGATATTTATGTTTAATGTGGGAGAAAACCTGCACAGATACAGGGAGAACCCCCAGATAGGACTTTGAACACAAGACCCCAATGCTGGGAGGCAAACATTCCAATCACCAAGCCACCAAGCCCCATTGCTAAATTGGGACAAATACAAATAAATGATTTAAAGAATAAGGATGGCAAGGGTGAGACTAACACCCAATGGGTGCAGTTAACAAAGAACAAAGTAGTGTTTATTTGAGCTGTGCTTGTAATTAGTTCTCCTGAGTTATTCTCTTTTGGGAACATTTGCGAAATAAACGTTTGCTATAATAAAATCCAGAAATCCAGCATCTCAAATTATTAATATAATGATCATTTTATTTTTGTCACTTAAAATGTAATGATTAGAATGTCTATGACACCTAACTTTTTGAATTGAATTCTGTACAAAAAAATCACAATATGCTCTAGTAAGTACAGGTGCATCAAAACATCAGCAGGTGCACCAGCCAAAGCCCTCTATCCCTAGATCTCTTTTCTTTTCTTCAAGACACTGTCTGGCAGTGTCTGTAGTGAGAGTAAATGATAGGACCTGGGGGATTTCCCACCTTTCAAGCTGGCTTTCTTTTCCAACCTGTTTTGAAGAGTGAGTTGATCAACAGTATCAGATAGGCTTTGATATGATTGTATGGAGGATCAAAGAGGCAGACCTGAGACCGTCTTGAGACTTAGCCTTTACTTTCTAAAGAACATTCTCAAGGCTTTTTTTCAAAAGGACAGTTGCAAAACTTGCTCTTGTTTTTGCACTTGCTTGTTTGATTCTTTGGATCAGTTCGCTACAGAATCACATTCCAGCTTGATGGAGCCTTGATGGAGGTCTCTTTTAATGTAGAGATGCGGCTGGAAAAGCTGTCTGGGAGGGGAGGTGAAAAGTTCCCTGCCCAAACACAGCCTTATTTGATTACAAGGGGGATGTACGCCTATCACTGAGGAGAAATGCTGCAGAGTCCAGACATTTAGGGCTTGACCATAGGAATCTTTTTGAGAACAGAGTATTTTGTCTTGCTCTGAAAAAAAGAAGAAAAAGGAAAAAAAAAATATATATATAAAATCCAAAAGCCCCTTAAGCACCGTCCATTTTTTCTTTCTTCAGGTATTACCTTTCTGCTTGCCAGCAACTTACTGCTAATGTCTCTCTGTCCAAAATAAACAGCAGGAGATCCTATTGTCCTGTTTCTTACGCCAAAGTCTGCCCTCCCCTTTGCCTTCTCTCCACTTCCATATTCCAGAATTGCCAATCCCAATCTAATTTATGGAATATTTTCAAGGTAACCGTATACGTCGGGCGGCGGTGATAACATCTCCAGGCCCCCGTGACAGGCAGGAACTGTGCAGCGTGCGGTTAATAACATAAACTCCTGCAAAGGCCAGGCCAAGCAAGTAGAGATGCAGGGAGAGAGAGCGAGAGAGAGAGAAGAGAAGCAGTCAGAGGGACCAGTTTGGGCTATAATTGGGACCATGTGAGGTTCCCCCAGCGGAGGATTAGTGAAGAAACGGAACTCGGCAGAGCCCTGAGATCACTTTCAATTAGATGCGCCCAGGGCTAGTCAGTGAGAGGGACTCGGTGAAAGATTTGGAACAGGGACTTGGAGGGCATGGAGTGTCTCGATGGAGGAACCTTGACCGGGGCTAGCATGGGGTCATGTCTAAGTGGTGCTAATAGAAGGCAACAGGCAGAGTTTGGAGGCCAAAGACATTTTTGCACTGGATTTCTTTGGATGAGTATGTTGCTCCTGTATTTAGAGAGGTGGGATGGTTAAAGAAGTAGGCCTTGATAGGACAGTGTCTAACATGTAATTTTGGACTTGGAGCTAATGTAGATAACAAGTGTTAGAAGCTTATACCCCAACAAGTGCTGGGCTAACACCTTCCCTAAAACCTCACATGGATTCTTGTTCTGTCTACCATACTGTTATCTTAAAAATGGATGTACAGTCAAAATTCAAGCATTAAGATGGTTGCTGCTTTTGTTTTTACAAATATGTAAAAATGGATTCATCAACTGGGCATCACTACTGGAGATTATTTACTTAATTTGAAGTGTGCAATGGTCTACAATGGTGCTAATAAGCTTCCATTTCTTGTTAGCTGTGTCAGTATTAAAATTCCAGCAAAACGTGATTGCGTTGAATTGGAGCAAGTGGGAAATTATGTGAATTTCATCATTTTTTTTGACAAATTCACTTTAATGGTGCACTTGCTTTAGTAGGGGTGACTCCATTTGTTAAGGATTGGCTATAATAAAAAATGGCACGTGTATAATTACTGCCTTTCCATGTCAATCACCATGGCCAGTGCAGCCTTTTTAAAAACAAGAACGGATTCAACATGGGCTGGGTGCTCTAAATTACTCTGCCATTGACTCTTTAACATACTCCAGCCAAGCTGCCTCAAATCATTACTTATGACAAACCAAAAAGAGAAGTATGTGTTTATGTTACATGGAGACACAGTCCAAAAGAAATGCATTTAGTCACACAGATGTAGAGAGACCATGCTTGTCAGTGATTGCACAGACTTGTCACAGCAACAGTATTGGCTCTATTTTAGCTGGCGGCCTGCTGCTGACTCCCCAGTGTGGATAAGGAGATGGTTAGTGGCTAAGCTTCCAGTAAAGCAGCAGCAAACGGTGGTCTCTGCGTTTTCTCGCCGTATCCGACTCTGCTTTGGGAACAGATGGTACAGAGTAGCCCTTTTCACACACCGCTAATAGCTGTACATTATGACACACTCACTCTGGCATCCACCCAACAGACTCCTGCAGCTCTGCTAAGTAAGTCCCAGTTGAGGAGGCAGTCACAGCCCGGCATATAAAAACTAAGGACCTATTGAGATGTTTCATTGGTAATTAAAAGTTGAAAGCCTTATTTTAAAAGGCAAACAGTTGACACACATGCTAAGGCACATGTTACTCGTAGAAGAGTGTTGAGTTAAGCGTGACACGAGGGAATGAACATGATCACCAGAAATGTTCAACTTACACTACCTCCTGAAAGAAGGAGAGACGAGTAGTAAAAATGCGTCTGTATAAATGGTTTAATTACAAATTATGTTAGCAGCATAGTCATTTGAAGGCATAGTAAATAACACACCACTTTCACCATGGCAGCCTGGGGTTCAATTCCATGGCTGGGCAAACACACCACACTACACTAATAAGAGCCCTTTGGCAAGGCTCATATATGCTCAACCTGAAATACGGATACAAATATAGATGGAACCTTCTGTCTCTACTGTACTCTGTGTTCATTTAGTCCATATTTGTGCACAGTTTCGGAAAACCTGTGGATATGGATGAAATGGAGCACTACCACTTGTAACCAATAGATCAAATGAAACATGACCACTGCCATGTAAACATGACAAAGGAGAAACGTATGAAAAATGTAATCAGTGTTTATCGACTCCACCGTCACCATGTTTATCGTTGCCGGAAATGTTTGAACGTGAACTTCTCGCTAGTGGATGCATTGCTTAAAGTCCATGCCAACATGAAGACTACATTCACTTACATGTGTGACAAAAATCAAACGTAAGTCACTCTAGATGAGGGTCATCTACCCCTGAATTTCAATGAAAGAGGCGACTGTATGATATTCAGGCACAGGACTGCGTATGCATGTAGCTGTTGAGAACTGTTCATCTTCTTTGTGTCTAGGTGTCCATATTCACTTTTGAGTATGGCAGTATTTAAGCTGAGAGGTATATTTGAATGTTTTTCTGCATTTTCATTTCATTTTGTGATCATTTTTTGGGGTATACATTAAAAATTAAAATTATGATTATGTGCTCTGTATGAATCATAAACTGTGTTAAATTAGCTTTACATTATACAGTATATTCTTCATTTTATTTGTCATAACCTTTTTTTAATTTTAATTGTTTCAAGAATACTGAAATATATGAAAAGTATAAATGTGGGATCAAACTTTAGAATCCCATTTTGCTTCAAATGCGTTAGGAAAAATAAGTGAAGAATTTCTTATCAAGAAAACATTTTTGCACACCTTTAAGAACAATCACTGTTTTTTACTGCTTAAGTGAACATACTGGAACACAGTTGAACCTAAACATGGCATGCACAAAGGTAAGGGCACCATTTAAATATTATATCTTTTTTTTAATGTTAAATTCAGAAAATAAATAAACAAATGATTGGTCTACAACAAATGTAATATTTTTTTTTCCCTTATTACCACATTTGTTACTTATCCGAAGAACACAGGTTCCCAAACCTTTGCAGATGACTGTATAACCTTTACCTTTGGTAGGAACTTTAAAATGACTCTCCAAAAAGATTAATCTTTTCGAACGTTCTTCGTGGAACAAGAAATGCTTCTTTTATGGCAATGCTCCTCTTTTTAAAGGAGTGTAGCAATGAAGTTTCCAGTCATACCCAACCTACCCCTCCCATCAGGATCACTGATGCATGGTCATTTACAAAAATAAGACAAATTAAATCATCTCTCACCTAACAGCGACAGCACATGACAGCTATGATTGATGCAGGTTGAACCCTCCTATGGATGTTGTATAAAAAATCCCACAAAGGCTCATTTCACTCTGCCCTCGCCATCTCTCGGGCACCTCTTTACACAACATCACTGGATGGTCCTTTTCTCTGGCCAGCCATGCGAACCCCTGATTGCTTCTTTCTCTTCAGGTTTATTTTAACAAGCATTGATATTTTTCCATGTTTCTTCACAAAAATAAAGGGACACCAGGTGTATGTTTTTCTTTCTGCATCACTGAGTTGAGACTGGGCACTTTGTGCAGGCATGCAGGTGCACATTCGACGTATAACCCAAATGAGCATGTGAGCTGTGATTGGACTTATAAATTGGCTAGCTGACATGAATTTCAACATTTAAACACATGATATTATAAATGGACATTTGCAACTGCATACTTTAGAGCTTAAAATGAAGTTTTCAAATATAAGGAATGCTAGAAATTCAATATGAACATTCAGACACACAAGGATAATAATAATAATAAGGATAATAATAATAATAATAATAATAATAATAATAATAATAATAATAATAATAATAATAATAATAATAATAATAATAAAGAACACTGTAGACATGACATAATGCATATCTCTAGCAGTGAATATACAGGAAAGCAGTAAAAACAATTAGAAGCAGAGTAACTATAAATCAGAAAAATTATGTATGTATATATACCTTAGATGAAAAATTGCCTAAGCAGAAATGTCAGTGGGTCTGTATAAACATACTTCGTTATACAGAAAATTTAAGATGAATTGGCTTAAATAAAACCGGCATGAGCAAATATACATTTTAAAAGAATAAATTGCTAATAAGAAATGCCTAAGAAAAAGAGAAAGGAAAACAGAGATACCCAAACATATGTTGAGATATATACAAAACATATACAACTAATGAAATTTAATCTAAAATTCATTTGCAAAATATAATTAATACAAATAGAGCTAGAGCTAGTTTTAGGTCCAGTGATGACATTTTAGGATCGTTTGAGCTTTCTCTATGCATCTTGGGCATATTGTGTTCTGCTCTTGGGGTGAGCTGGCAAGGATGGCCTGACCTGGCCTTGTTCTCGACTTTTTTTTGTGGACAGTGGAATGGCTGATTGCTTTAAATTGTTCTAATTGCTTTGAGATCTTTTCAAATCCCTTCCCAGACTCATATGCACATACAGCCTTCTTCCTGAAGGCCTCAGAGAACTTTTGGCCTTTGGAACTCCCACTCACTTCAACAGAAAAGAGCAAACCAAACTAAATGTCTGAGGTATAAATAAAGTGGGGATTGCACCATACAATTTTTACCCTAATTTTAAATCTGGCTGAGTTTGAGTTTGAGTTTGATCAGTCTGAGTCGACAGTTGGAGAGAGAGCTGAATTGTGTGTGAGGTGCGTAGACCTCCCAATCTCCTTTCAGACTTCAGACATGTTTGATTGTTTTTTCACTAATCTAATAGTGTATATTGGTCAGTGACTCAATCAGAATGGTCCGGTCAAGAGCCTGAAATGTAAACACAGGAAGTAGATACAGAAGAACAGTGTGTGCAGTGGGTCTCTACAATAAAAAATGAAGGCGAAGCAGTTTCTTATTTTAATTTTATGTACCACCTTAAATGATGCAGAAGGTACATTCAGGCTCTAGTACATGTTTGATATTGCAGCAAGCTGTTGTGCCTCTATGTATAATCTCCATCTCCATGTCCATGTTCCACGTTTAATTCCCATGATCAACAGGTTGAAGTTGTGTTATGTTATGTCAGCTTAGTGAGTGATGGACAATTTTCACCATGACGACCAGCAAGCCAAGAAGTATGTCCATTCTTAGCAATTTTAAAAGTTGTGTCGTGTACATAAGGTTCCTCCCATATCCTCTACAACTATGCTCAAATCATTTGCAATTGATGTGCTACACTTGGTTCTAATTGTGCTACATATGGGGGTGTCCTAATTGTTTCCACTTTTTCTTTACAAGAAAATAGCATTTCTGTTACATTTTACAAATTATTTTTAAAAGAGATTTCTAAGTTTATAGTTAGATTACATGCATCTCTCAGTATTGGGTTTTGATTATATGGGTTTAAATGAAGAAAAAATGTCCATATATTTAAATATGTTCAAAAGGACTTAACTCATTATTTTGTTAGAGAAAAAACATAATTATTAAACACAAATCACCTGTAATTAAGCACAGTGTTAATTAAATTTAATAAATTTTCCCATCTCATCTAGAATAGTCAATCGTTCAGCTCCAGTTAAAATAGCGTTCTTAGGTGTTGAAAACATACAATACCATTCTAGAGCTATAACACACATAGATACAGTAGATACAGAGTTTTCCAGTAAAATGGTTGGCAAGTGATAATATAATGGTAGGTCTATTTTTAGATGCCACACATAATACCAATTCCTTAAACATAACAAAAATACAGTTTTTAATAGAGAAATATTCAGGCATTTACTGAAAAGCATCAGACTGTAACCTACCGAACGATGCAATGTAAATGAGGTTAGTGGGAAGTTTTAAGTGCATAGGGTTAAAGGTTTCTCTTTCCCTGGCTGGATGAGGTAATTATGTCTTTGTGTTTATTGCATGTTGACTACCCTCCCTCTTTCTCTTCCTCATTCCCTCCCTCCCTCCCTCTCTCCCTCCCTCCTTCCCTCGCTCCCTCTTTCCTCTTCTCCTCTACCTCCCTCACATTAGGCCTCTCCCTGTGGGTAGAGGTGCCTGAGATGTTGGCTGAGCCATACATCTCTGTCAAAATCTCTATGAATAAATTAACCTTTTAAAGATTAGTGCACCCTAATACCTCAGGGTTTTTACACAGAACAAACACTGAAAAATGTTTTTTTTTTTTTCCTCCTCCACTCTCTTCCTTCCAAAGCCTCTCTAAGTTGGTGTCAGCCATGCATTGAAACCTTTAAAGGCATATTCATTCACCTTATTTTCCTTTGGGTGAGTGTATGTTTTTTGGGGGGACATTTGTTTTTCTGACCTTGTTAAAGGCTGTACCATTAAATATGATTTACCTGCTAATGAATATATAATTTTGGATGATTTATCTGCAAGCAGACAAACACACAGGGAAAGCAATGGTCATTGACTGACCTCATACTTGTGGACAATGTACAGCTCACTAGATCTGAATCATGAACCTATTTATTCTGCTTATGAACGAATGATGAATTTTGGAATTAGGCTTACTGTAAGTAACTTGGAAATGATTCACCATGGGAAGCTATTTTTACTGCAGATCCATGGTTCTCTCCCTCATGCACAACATGCGACCACAGTAAATAACAATCAAGCCTTTCTTGTATCTGCAAGTGTTTTTGCTTTGGCTGATAAAGGATTTTTTGGTGTGTGTGTGTGTGTTTGTCCCACAAAAAAAGGGAATAAGATTTTATAGCCAATTTAAACCTTTCTGTTGTACCAGTTTCAGTGTGTTTCCTACAATCTATTTCAACACAGCACTGGGAAATTATCCAGTTTTAAGAAAGAAGGTAATTCTTGTGGTTCCAGAACCGCTTGTGAGACTGGGAACCGTTCTCTTAAAGCTGGGAGGGAGAGTTTTTTGGACTGAATATTGGGTTCATCAGCTAGCTATTGGGGTTATTTGGGCTAGTAGGAACCACACCTGGAGCAGGTCCAAAAACCTTTACAGGCTCAGAGAGAAAGAGAGAGAATAAAACCCTCAATGTGGTTGGGATTATGAGGGTATCTTGTTAACATTTTGTTTTGCATTGTGGACTATTTTAGAGGACTGCAGCAGCCTTATTCACATTATTATGGGCATACAATCAGACTCATCATTTTTAATTGTTTCACTGATAAAAGAAAGAAATACCTCTCAAGAAGTCCTGTATGGATGTGTCATGTTTTCATTTTTCCCTGGAAAAACAGTGGACTGTTGTTGGTGATTGGGCATGGACTGTCCACTTTGGTTTCAAACCAATGCGGATAATTATGAGGGGCAGGTTTTAGGTTAAAATTCCTCCTTGAAAAATAAACTCTTCATGTAGATGGAGGGAATATGACATGTATTGGCTATGTCACTGGTTTTTGGTTTCGCTCACGGGACGGACGGGAGGCGTCTCCTACACTTCCTGACTTCTCGCTTGTGCCAGCTCATGTATTTGAGGTTCCCCTCCCTTACAATTTGGGGGGTGGGGGGTTTGCAGAAGGCTTGGGAGGGAGTTCATGTGTCTGTCCGTCCTCTCACTCCAGCATCTCCCCCTGTTCGACCTCATCGCTCAATCTTCGTTTAACCCTGACGTTTTGGGTAAGCACTCTCAGGTTAATTTATGTTCACTGAGACAAGCTTGGCAAGACGAGCTTGGGGAGAAAAGGCCACTGTTTAAGTCACTGACTTATTCTGTGGCTAATTTTTTTTTCAAGAGGAAGCAGTGTTTTCATTGCCATAAACTTTACAATGCACCCCACCATTCTTGGGAGGACATTTTACTGCAATTTTTAAAAACGATTTGGCACATGCAAAGGCTATAGAGTTTCAGCGAACTTTGTTTCATTACATAGAAAAAGAGTGACCATTCAAACTACCTTCTTTACCACCTATTACTGTAGTTTCAGTACTTTAACACCAATCCAAAAATATAGATGTTCATACTAATAACATGATAATCCAGTTTATATGGCAACACTTTGATTGCTTTGGCTTAAATTCTTAAAATTTATTTTTTAAGTGATGCCTTAGAAGAACCACCTTTGTTTCCATAAAGAACCATGTTTCTAATAGATAGAATACCTTTACATTGATATACATTTACATTAAGTGAAGCTTTTTTAGGGTTCTTCACTCTCATACATTTATCTTAATGGATTTACAAGTGGTACTTATGGCATTGCTCAAAGAGCTATTTGAAACACCTTTATTTTTAAGAGTGTGGCTGGACATCTTTGCCACTTAGGCCCCACAACTGTAGTATTGTAGCCTTCTTTAATTATCAGTCAACAATATGTCTGCACTTCTTATGAAAAAAAATAAAAAATTAGACCAGTGTTGGCTTTGGATTTGGATTCATCCTTCCCAAGCTCAGCACGGCCCGTGGGAAACATGGTGCTAATAGTGCAAGAAAGCTACTCTCCAGTATTCACAGTAGGTGGCTCCCTAGCCCATCACATGCTGCATCTGTGTCACATTCCTGATAGTCAGTTGTTGCTCAGGCAGTCTCTCTCTCTCTCTCTCTCTCTCTCTCTCTCTCTCTCTCTCTCTCTCTCTCTCTCTCACACACACACACACACACACACACACACACACACACACACACATAGTGAGCACCAGTGCCGCAACAGCCAACATATGGAAATGCTTGATTTGATATAGTGTCATTTTACATTGCAGAAATGAATGCATGTCTCTTTTTTTACACCATTCTTTTTTTTTCGCTCCCTAACCGGTGGAGTGAGAAATGTGATCCCAGCTAACTACCAGTGGTAAAAATAAAAAACAGACGTGTTATTAAACCATTAACAGCACACTGGGGGAGGGAACGCTAAGGATTGGGGAAGACTATTCTTTATTTATTTATTTCTTGTTGGAAATAATTGAGTATTTTCTTAAAGAGAATGATTACATCCTAAACCTGAATATGATGACCATAATTCTACTGCTGTATATTTATATGTGTATATTTATATTATATATACTATATTGGGACACCTGCTCATTCATTATTTCTTCTTAAATCAAGGGTATTTAAAGGTATTTCTCCTACTTTTGTTGGGGTAACATTTCCCATGTTCATTAATGGCTTTCTACAATATGTGCGGATGTGAGGATTTGATTGATTTCAATAACAAGCACCTTACTGAAGTCAGGATGTTGAATGGTCACCACCCAACCTTATTTCTTTATAGTCTCTCCTGGCAGTCACCACCCACGGCTAATAGAGCCGTTTCTTTCCATGCTCCTCTTTTCTCTGCGACGGAGGGGAGAGCAGGCAAAAGGGAGAAAAGCAACGAAATTGTAGAATTTTGACAGGCTATGAAAAAGCTGATGTGTGTTACTGTTCTCAGTCATAAAAATCCAGCGAGGGGAGTTGATCCTGTTTGGGCCTGGTCCATGGCCGGATCGTTTTGAAGGGGAGAAGAGAGAAGAAGTCTGCTGTTATGATGTCGGCCATCAAAGCTGCAGAACAACAGTGCCAGCCCTGATTTCCTGATGTTTACGACGAGCCTTTTCTGCAATAACTCACAACAAGGTGCTAGTACAGATTCGGTAGTGAACACTTAGACCAGTAGAAACAAAGAAGGCCAATTGTCTACAGGTCGTTGTGCATATGTGTGTGTGTGTGTGTGTGTGTGTGTGTGTGTGTGTGTGTGGTCATCGACACCATAGCTTCTGTGTGGTGCTTGAGGAAACAGAAGTAAACAAAATAACCGAAGCGCCACATGAGATCCAGACCAGCAAGCCACAGACTATGCTTCAGGCATAAAACATGCTTCTGTGCACATGTTCAGCATTCATCTCTCTTCTTTCCTTTCCTTTCTTCTCTTTTTTGTTTTCTTATTTATTGCTCTGAATTTCACAATGTCAAACAATTGCCAGTAGTCTATATTTATAATGCCTCTTATAAATTGATGTTTAATAAATAAACTACAGCCATAGAAGCATGAAAATGAAGGTGCTACCTAAGAGAATAAAAGTCCAAATATGTTGTGCAGTAATGTAGGCCCATTAGAGCTTCAGTAAGCAGTGAAAATAGTTTGGCTGAGCTGGTTCTATGGTGGAAAGTGAGGGGATGTTCATTAGCATTTTAGTGTACTAACCATGTTTGGGTATTAAGATTAACATACATTTTATCCCAACATTAAATACATTATATACAAGCCTTGAATCTACTCATATGCAGGTTAAATTTCTAATTTATTCAGTAACTTCCTTACTACATGTCTATTGGGTTGAATTTTGGTAGCAAACTTTAACTCGAATCTCATGGAACAGAGATGGGGGACAATGACTATATACTTATTTGTTTATTGTTGAAATAATAGCGTCATACAGATAATGGTTACATCTTATAGCCTGAATATACCCACTGTAAAATCTGAAAAATCTGAAAAATTACTTAGTGTCTTTATACACTGCATTCTGTTGAAAGTTAAGAAGTAAAGTTATATTTTAAAAAAGGATTAAAGAAAACCTTTGTATTTTGGAACCAATTTGTACTTTTAGCACAAAATTAAACTAAAATCTCATCAAGGTTGGTCATGTTTACAAAAATATTTCAACAAACAACATGTCAACAAACAACTTTTTATAACAATCTAAATACCGGCTTTCTGTCAGTCATAAAATGTATATTATATATACACTTATACACACACACACACATATATATATATATATATATAAATTTTCATTATGGCCCTGTACACAATACAGGCCTTGACTAATGGACGTCAGCCACACATGTTGCTTATAAAAAACACTGACACTGCATACACCTTAAACTACGGTACATCCCTGTGATCCAAGGCTGTTCTTACAAGCCAGAAAAGTGAACATGACAAACGTCTGTAGTACTACAACAGAGAGAGCCCAGTTCCTCTAACCACTTTTAAATAGAACTGTCCAGACTCCAGCACCAAAACTCAGACAAACAGTCCTCCAAAGCAAGTTCATCGTGCTGTGCTGTTTCACCGGCCGTTTGCTGTTTCCTCCGAGGCTGTAGTCGGACGCAGCAGTCCTAATCTTGGGCCGGTTGAGACCCTCAACCGCCCGTCACCTCCGCCGCAACGCTTCACTGCCTGCCACTGATTGGCTGGAGGCAGATTTATTTCGCCCTGTCACAGCCAATCGCATGGTGGCGCGGCTCAGGGCTCTGTTTAGTTACAGTGACAAACATGCTGATTAGAGGCGGGACATGATGGATGGACCTGGCCCAGGAGTTTTTATCAGCTCATAATGGGTCTGACACTGCACAGACACACACACACACACACACACACACACACACACACACACACACACATATTCAAGGGGTCATGTCTCAAGCACCCACAATCACACACAGGGGTCAGAAGCCAACAAACAAAGCAAGTCTCCCTTTGGAATCGTGCTGGCCAAACGAAATGGACCTGCTTTCAGTGATCTGTGTAGGCATTCCATCATCATCATCATCATCATCATCATTGCTATCATCATCATTATTGCCACCACCACACTACTAAACAGCACTAACGCTTTCAGTGCTTGGCCTCCTTTTGGACCAGAGTGTGATTGAGCTTTATTTCTTGCTCAAATGAAACAATGCAACGCAACAACGCAAACTCTCACAGACCCTCTTGATTATGTCAAACCATAAGCAGCGTACGTTCATTTCCAACCGCAGCGGTGGTTTTCTGCCTGTGTCATATCCAAGCGCATTTGTGCCAATTCGAAGAGAACACAGCCCCACGGCGTGTGACAGCCCGGCATGAAGTCATGCTTGAGATTGGTCGACAAGAAGTGTACCATTTCAATCTGCCACGACTCCCTCCCTCGCTGCAGAACTCTCCAGAACTCCCGGGCAGTTAAGGTTGCCCAGGCCACTTTGCACAGAGTTTGAGGCAGTTTCTTTGCACATTGACCTTGACATTGATTTTCAGCATCGCTCTGTGAGCACATAGTGATGTTTCATGTGACTGTTTTTATTGACGTCTGCCGTATGAGACGTTTACTCGCGTAAATTGGCTCAGGTTTACAGTTTTAGAGTGGTTGGCCTTTTTATGTCATCTGTAATTGAAAAGTTTGAACTTTAGCTTGATTAGAGTTATACCATTCATCATATATCTTTTGCAGCCATCATTAAATAACATGTACTTTCAGAGCTAAGGATTAGAATGCAAAATAAGATGGGCCTCCATATAGGCAATCATCTGTGGAAGTAGCAGTTCGGCTCAGGAAAACAAAAAAAGGAGCTTGAGGGGCCATCGCTAATTTGCATTCTTCTGGAAACAGATGCTGGCCACCATTAATGACTCCAAACTGAAACATTCATAAAGCGTTATTGGATTTTAAATAGTGAGGTTAAGAATGCAACCTTGGAGGTCCGAAGTGCACTCTGTGGCTGCATCGTTTCTCTCTCTCTCTCTCTCTCTCTCTCTCTCTCTCTCTCTCTCTCTCTCTCTCTCTCTCTCTCTCTCTCTCTCTCTCTCTCTCTTCTCTTTGGCCTCTCCCCTGTGTTAGGACTGTCGGGTTACATCATAGGGAGCAGTGGCTCCAAATTGGATGCAGAGAGTGAGAAGTTCAGCACTAGCCTGGGGCTGGGAATATTTTTCCATTTATTTAGGAAGAGAGAGAGAGCGGAGAGGAAAGAAGTGAAAAAAAGAGGGGGGAGAAAAGAAGCATGACATGCAGACAAAAGGGGCGGAACGCATTACAGGTTAAGTAATGAGTAATCAACAATGGCTCCTTCTGTGCAGCCCCCCACTCAATCTCTTGTGGAAACCAAGCGTGGTAGCACGGCTAGCAGGGGCATGGCTGTGAAGCTTTCCCCCTCCTCATGCACACCTCCTGATGGGACGTAGAGGCTGGAGTGCAACTTTTTGGTCCAGGAAGGTGAGAGGGGCCTCAGAAACAATCAGGCTACTTCTTCATTCCTCAAAAATCTGACCCAAGCGTGGTTAATTTTTGGCTGTCTTCTTCTGTCAATCCCTGAGACCATGTTCGTGGTCTTGAGACCCACGTACACTACAGGGAAATGTAATCCACACTTTGATTCTTCCCTAAAGGACACACTTAACACACACATTTCAATACAAGCTGAAGAACACATAACCAGCATCTGAAGTAAAAAAAAAAAAAAAAATACTGCACTGAAGCAGGAGTAGAGTAAGGGTACAGGAGTTTGCCCAAATATGACTCTTGAAATTGCTCTCTTTCTATTTCACAAAAGTTACATAGTGCAGTTAGAAGTGTGCTGAACACAGAGTAGTGTGCAGGGTCATTCCTATTTACATTTGAGAAAAAAGTGCAAAACTTGTTTGGCACAATGAAGATACAATCTACTCAAGGTTAAGTTAGAAACTGTGAATGTATACTTTTGCAGATGTCATTATACGTGATGTTTTGTGTTGGTGGTTGACTTAACTGTAAAACATTTATTTTTTTCCATATTCTTATGTGGCCCTTCTAGTGAGGCTCATGGCGGGTCTAGGTTGAAGCATTGGGTACAGGGCAAAAATGCCTCCATGGAGAGAGTGCCAATTCAATGCAGGGTAACTAAAATATTTTGAAGGTAACGCCTTAAAACCCTGCTCAATGACACATATTCACTGTAAATCTCTTACAAAAGTGAAACTGTATGTGTATTGCTAATATTATACAGTTTGAACAATTTTGACACTTTTACATATTTATATTTCTTTATTGTTTCATTCAACATATAAACATTATACAGGTATTGTAATGACGTGCTGTCAGGGTTAGCAGCATGATGCTATGCTGGCTGGTGAGTGCTTGTAAATGGTAATACCCCATGTATGTTAATACTGGTGTTTGCTATGTGTGTGTGTGTGTGTGTGTGTGTGTTTATGGAGTAAGGGCTTTAAGAGCTTGGGCTGGGGGCCCAGTGACCAAGATTCTTGTGTGTACATGCATGTGTGCATGTGTCTGTGATCTCTAGTCCAGGCCTATGTAAAGCCTCAGGGACGCGCCCACAGCTCGTATTACATTTCTCACTCTGCACTCACACACTCGCACACACACTTAAAGCACTTATGGTTCTAATCACCTGATCATTCTTAGTATTAACACCACTGACTCGCTATCAATCGCAGTCACGTCCAATCAAATCGGGGTTCGTCGTCCTGTTCTGTGTGGCGACAATGGCGATTTTCATCGCTCTTTATTCTGCTGCTCAAATTAACATCAGTGTTGCGGATGGGCCTTTTGTAAATGATTTGATCTCGGCTCAGCGCTCTTAAAGCACCACGGCTGTAATCAGGAGGAGGCGAGAGTGCTAAGCCGCCATGAAATAGAGGTTGGAGCTTGGGCCCAGGCCCAGTTTGCTTTGTCACTCTGCCAAACCATCTGTATAGACCAAAAAAGAACCTCAGACATTTACAGCGCCCACCATACTACTTGAATTTATCTTAAGCTAATGTTGTGAATATTGAACCCAATCGTTTTGGACTCCGAGTTCAACACCTCATAGCGTCTGCAGATTTAGGAAGCCGTTTGGCTTTAGGAAGTTGAATAGGTTCCAGAGCGTCATCATCGCCGTCACACGTCAACCTTGATGCTGAGTTTTGACACTTTGATCGATTTCCATTGACCTGAAAGGTACGCATCCTGCTAACTGTGCTGCTGAAGTTTGGATTGATGAATTGAGCTGCAGAACACGTCTGGTGGTGTTGGTGGCGGTGGAGGGGGATCTTGTTAGTCGATGTTAGCCAGAAGGAGACACTTAAAAAACTGGCGACCCTGGCAGTAAAACATGCAAATAAAAACCATTTGATGAGCAGGTCTGTGCTCCGTCGTCCCTCCTGCCCCAATTCCCAATTAAAGACAAAGCCGATGCCTCTTAATGGCGTCTGCTTTTTTAATATTGCTCCAGTCACTGCAGAGTGGAGGTTTTATGAGTCTGCTTTAGTCAGAGAACAGAACTGTTAAACGTATTTTAACAATAAAAATCCCATAAAATATGTGCCAAATTTAATTATACAGCACCCTCATTAAAATAGTGGGGAATTTGGAATTTGTGCAGCTTAGTGTGATTTGAGTTTTGAGTGTAGGTACGATTGTCTGAGTTTTGAGATGCTTGTGAAATATTTTAATGCTTGTAGACTTTTCATATAGTACACCTACAAAGGTATTAAGCCAATGTTGTAATCTAGCTTCTTATCTGGACAGTAAATGTTTACATTAATACGAAAAACAACACATTTACAAGACTGTGTTCATTAAGACACCTCCAACGCTCTCCTTATTAGAGCCTACTATTAGAGGTTCCCACCCTGTAACTGGTTTAGTAAATCAGTGCTTAATACATAGGGACGTTAAATCAGATGTGCTTATGATGGAATTGGACAAGTCTGTGCATAGGCTGGGAGCATGCATTAAAACAACCTAAAACCAAATTTTCTTCAAAACCAGTAATTCCTTTTTTTTTTTAATATATTTATGTTTACCTCCACCTGTTCTAATGTGATCTGAGTTTTTAAATGGAAAACACCCTCCTATTGCTGGGAGAAATGCTTTGAAATAATGTGCTTAGGTACCTGAAATGTCTACACAGCACTATTTGTATATGCACAGACCCTTTACCTTGTGTCAAAATGTAATGAATCAGCATAAATCATACTTTTAAAAGGTTTTTTTTGGAGATACAACATTTTGTTCAGACAGCAACAGTCTCAACAAATGCATATTATAAATATATTTATAAATATTTATATTTTACGCATATTCCATGCATATTCACGTATCTACTTACTTTACGCTTCCTTCTGGTCTCGGAGTAAAGGAACAACTATCTTAATTGATTCATTCAAGTAATTGCACAATATGCTATGCAGCAGAGTCGTTTTGCTCAGTCTATCCCATATGGCTCATATTGAGGGTGTCAGAGAAATGCTCAAAAGCTCTGACTTCATAATTGGACCATTATTGAAAATGATGCAGTTATGGATTGACACCATTTCTTTTTACACACTGTGAGAAAACTCTCTGGCAATTTTACCTACTCTGTTCCGTTCCTGTGGATTTAATTCTTGACCTGCCTGACCTGCTTCCTTTCCGCTCCTCACGCGAGGTTAACATATCAGTAATGACTGCAAACTCTGGTGTGGTGCCGAGAATATGGAGAAAGGCTCACCTTGTCTTGGGACGTGACTCAATTAGTCCTTCATTAGCCTTGCGCTGCATTTTTGGGTGATTGCTGGTCAAAATTGCTTTCTTATGCGCTATTTTCATTTCTACTGGCTTGCGGAAATGTATCTGCTTTGGTGTCAGGGTTCACAGAGAATACGGCCTGTTCTTTTGCTGATAAGTCTCAGGTGGGTGCCATAATTTGCAAGGTGGTTTTACTGGATGGAAGATCTAAGATTCTGATCTGCTTTGAGCCCTGCAGAAAGGCAAACAAGGCCTGCTCTGGTTCTACGTAGACAATATTACGAAATGAAACTACTCATAAGCACTTGTGACCTTTCCATTCATGTCAGTAAGCCTAGGTTTGCATTGTAATGGACATAGCAATGAGTTTTGTCATGAAAGCTCTTGGGTGCCAGCATATCAATGTAAGGCCCCTCATGGCTTTATCTGTTTCTATTTCTCTATTGTGAAAAAGCTGGAATGACTCCATTAGTACGGCACCTCGTTCACTCTCCTTAACACAGTGACATTCATTGGTCTTTTCCTATTTCATTTTCACTCCTATCAGTGCTAGCACAAGAGGGATGACTCCAGCCATGTGAGCGCATGTGTAATGCGTCTCACGCCTCGGGCCCTGTTTTCTTAGGGTGTTGGTGTCCTTTTAATTCCCCCTCCTCTTTCTCCCTCTGTCTGTGTTTTGATTTCTACTTAAAGTTTGATGTCCATGCCCTCCCTCTGGGGCACTATTAGCTTGTATGCTAATGGGGCTATGCATATTCTATTAGTGCTGTCAGTGCGGGATGAGGCACATATGTGGAAAGGGCCAGTCTGGGGGCAATAAACCCAGCGAGGGGATTCCGGCTGCTCCTGCACTATCAGTCATCTTCTTGCCTGAATGGCTCTGACTTATAGGCCTTCTTCCAGCCTCAACAGCTCCTCTGTTTAATCACTGACTGTGGCTGCTGCAGCCACTGTCTCGCTTTGGCAGGATGTTTATGAGTAAAATTGCAGAAGGGCTATGGAGCTCATCAAAGAGAGCAAGATCTACTTCAGATATGGTGCCCATGGGAGTGAGAGAAGGTTCAGTTTGCTTAAATGATACGTTACATTGGGCAGAGTGTTGTACCATTGATGTCCATACTGTATGCACAAACTGTCAAACAAGATTAACCCCTTAAACTCTCAGATACCTGTATGCGGCCCCATATTTCACTTTAATTCCTCATTCTGATAACTAAACAACATATGAACTACACACAGCATTCAAAGTAGTGGCAATTTATATAGAGTTTATAGTAGATACCAAATAAAAAGCATTAGGTTTAGCCCCTTGGACCCTGCACATAAACCAACAATTCATCACTCTTATAACTACATTACTGTCAATACTGTCCAAAAGAGTTGGCTATCAGATCAGGTTACCAAATAATTCACCATATTTTCTGTATTATAATAAAGCTGTTTAAGGATTATTATTCTGTAGATAATACAAACTGAGTTAATAAGTGTAAGGTATAGAAATGAGAGATTAAAGTCTGCAACAGCTGGCAGCCCCATGAAGTTTAAGAGGTTAGCTGAATTGTAAGGCATTTGTTCAAGATTTTAAAGGCGACCTCATCCATACCTCCAAGTGTTAATCAATGGACTTGTGAATTGGACACACTACACTTTATACATGTGGTCATAGTAAGCAGTCACTCTTGCTTTTTCCAGTTGTTTTTTATGCATTTGATATTGTTTAATATGTGTATAAATGGCCAAAGAATTTCACACAGTTCACAGCAAGTCTTTACACAAAATAATGACAGAGGTATTAAAAAGTATGTAAGACTGCTGACATGGTCAAATCCAGCGTGTTAACCCCAAGAGCGTCACTCTCTCTTATTAATACATGAATTGCATTTTACTTTCATAGTAGTTCATTAATTAAAAATCTTTTAATAACTGAACAATAATATGTTTAGTGTTTGTGTTTGTAAAAGTTTTAAAGTTCCAAGTTGTTTCCTACAAACATTATTTGATCTGTTCATACTGAATAATGTGTTTCCATTTGAATCCCCAACAGTATTAAACGGAGGGCTCCTGATACCAAACATTACACTCTAAAAATGTAATGTCCTACAAAAGTTCTTTGAGTAATGCTTTTGTTTGCATAAAGAACGAGTATGTGTAAGTGTTATTTAGGTTTGAAGAAGATTTTTTAAATCTTTGACAGGTTCTTCATACCCACACCTATGTTTATGGAATCAAAAGTAGATCTTGTACACTCTAAATGAAATACATGAATTAATAAATAATTTTACCAGTAGTTGGCATAACTCAAAGATTAACGCAAAAAAAAGTTGATTTACTCTTATTTGGCCAAATATTTACTGTAAATTTACTGTAACTTACTTTTACTGTAGTTTCCCAAAGATTCACATTTTTGCTCATCCCATGTAATAAATAAATTAATAAAATATTACAATACAGTTACCTTCATTCTGTACTGTGATTTCCCATCAAATTATACACTGTGACCTCCACAGTATATTTGAAGAAAAATATACATTCGAAATAGATTCAAGTTTATTTTCAGATGCAGCCAACACTTTGAATCCGAACCCAATCCATGCATACATTTAAATTTACAGACCGTTAACCAGTGCATTTTCACTTACATACAAAGAGAAAAACCTAGCAAATGCTTCATTATATAATTAACTACAGAATGCACAAAACAGTTTACATATGAATTGTTCTCATTAAGTAGCTCATTTTACCAGGATGTGTCTTTCTATCTGTAGAAACTGAAAGAGAACCACAGAACAAACGTTCAGACCTGTGTTTGGACAAAGATAAAGTTGGTTTCTTATTCACCAGTGTCAGGGATTTTGCTATTCCACCTTAAATGCTACTTCTGCACAACAGAAACTCCATCAAGCTGGTGATTAATTTTAGCCTCATTCTTGGCTGTTTCATTGTCAAAGCTCTGATAAAGTTATTTTGTTCACTAATGTTTATCTTAAAAGTAAAAATTTGCCATTGCAAATGCACATATTTTCCAGTCATGAAACTGCCCACTTTCACTCAAGTTAGATGTAACATATCGATGTCAGTCTGTGGCAGATTAAGAAAAGCTAGTTAGCTAGCACCTACTGACAAGTGTCAATAAAATGAACAGAGTTGATCACTATAAACACCAATGAGGGTCTTAAGAAATCATAAGCATAAATATCTTATGGACTGAAAATGTTTGCATCGCTATTATACCGTGAACCTTTTTGAGGAACCCAGTAACATCTGAAGGCTTTTTTTTGTCTGGAAATTGTTGCTGCATGACTGGCCAGGTTGAGACAACTACATATTTGCAAACATAGCCAATATGACATTTTGCAACATTAGTCTTGACAGAATGTGCCCTTCCTGGTTGGATTAGTGTGACTCTGACACTGCACAGTGATATTCATTAAACACTGAGACATCGACAGAGCCAGATAAAACGCGATTGGTAACAAATGTTCCAGGCCACTATCTGTCTCCACTTTTCGGCTGCATCCACCCCCTCCTTTCTTCAGCTAACCAATAAAGTGGTACTCGAAATTGGAAAAGTCTGCTGGATGAAAAGTGGGCTGCTCATTTAAGAGGCTGAATTAAAACAGGCTGAGCTGGAGTGGCATTGTAAGCGAGCCAAGCTGAGGTTCTTTTCACCCAGGCGCTGGGATGTATCAGTGGGTTTTGGCGCAACATCCAATTAATCCAAGATGCGTTGGAAGAAGTTCTGCTATGATATGATGGACTGATTTAGGTTGATAGCTCAGTATAATGTACAGAAACAAATGTTCTACACTGTTTCAACTCTTGTTAGTGGTTTATTTGCTGCTACATTATGATACTCAACATTGGCCTGTAGCGAAAGAGATCGTTCTAGAGATCATCCACCACAGAACATCCACCACAGCAGAGATAGAACAGTCATCTCACAAAAGAGACAGAAAATCAGAGAGAGGCACAAAGAGGGAGAGAAATTCTTATTGTGTTTATACCTAAAACAGACGAAGCTTTTATAGAAATGTGGAAGTGATTAGTTTAAGGGTTGTCTTTTAGAGCAATTCCCAAATGAAACTTACTGGCCCTGTATTTATGAAGCTCATTGCAGAGGACCCTAATGAGGCAATTAAGCAAAGGGTCGGCTGACTTTGATCTAAATGTGGTGATTTTTAAAAAAACATCTCATCATGATAGATACTCATAACTCAGGGCCCTTAATTGTGCTTAATTTGTTTGGAATAGGAATGTGCTTTCAATTAGAAGCTGCATTCTGCCAGCGTGTTTAAAGGAGTCTGTCAGGGAAAATTAAGAACTAGTTTGCTTTGGAAGTGACTGTTTTTTATCACAAGGAGGAGTCTCTCAAACAGAAGGCGGAGGATAATTAGACCCTAAACAGAGATCCAAGGGTGGAATGACATGGGGAGGAAGAGGCAAAGGGGAAATTAAAAATGGATGTGTACTAGTGGCACCCAACAGAAACAGGGCTGGTATTTAGAGGACTGATTTTAACTGGTCACATCACAGCATCTGCTTAAGAGTTTGCTGGGTGAATTAGTTTGACAGTGTTGTTTGATGCAACATGGGAAAAGCCAGAAATCCACTGTATGTTCTGTTCTGTAAGAGGCATTTTAAATATGATGTGTTGCATTTTACTGCCCTTAAAACACAATTAACCACTTTTTTCATTCATTTTTTTAACAAAAAGTCTATGTCAGATTCATAATATGTTTTAAGCTACAGCTATGATCTTATAATGATGGAGCCCATTGTCCTTGTTCGGAATTAAACAAATTCCAAATAAGAAAACACTGGTGAAAGAAGAAATCTTAAAAATAAAAATTTTAAATTATAAATGGACAATAAATAGGCTGCAAAATGGGCTGCAGCTATAGTGTAAATGTAGCTAATCCTAGCTAATCAGTCAGTCATACATAAATATCTCAACATCTCAAATCACATTGATCAGATTTACAGAGTAAACAGTTAAATGTATTATGAAATATTTCTATTTATTATGAAAGTTTGCTCATTTATTCCTGTTGGTCTTAAACTAGTATTGGTAATTTATGGAGTCAAAAAAGGGTCAAAAAGATTTTGAGCCTGTAAATCAATAGTCACATATGCACCAAAATTTGTATTTTACTGCATACACGTAAAATCCAAATCCATAAATGAACTGGAATATACCAATTTGAAACAAACAAACAAACAAACAAACAAACAATAAAAAATAACTGTGGAATTTTGTTGAATATATAAAATATTTTTGAATGGGAGAAAGATTAGCATTTATAAATGAAACAGAAATTAGTAAATTGACTGAAAGTGAGGTGAATAAACAATGCTAGTTATTGTTTTTGTTTTTTTTAAGTTGTTAAGTTTTGTTTCTGTTGCATCTCTCACTGGAAGCGTCATGATGGAGCATTGCATTCCAACAGCACACAAAATTGAGTGACATCAACAAATCAGTGTTTAATTGGACAAGGTAAAGGTTTCAAAACGGGCTCAAAATTCTTCTTCTTCTTCTTCTACTTCTTCTTCTTCTTCTTCTTCTTCTTCTTCTTCTTATTATTATTATTATTATTATTATTATTATTATTATTAGTTTCAAATTTACACATTCCATTCCATTTGTGGACTTGGGTTTTACATATATGCAGTTGCTCAAATGCAGCTACACATTTTTGTGCATAGATTGTTTTACAATCTTTTTGACCTTTTTTAGTCATTTATCCATCATCTGGGTTGTTTCTGTGCCACAGTCAGTAATCCAGCAGCTGAGCTGGATTCATTAATCAATAGTTCATGAATAGGGTGTTATAATATGAGATATTGGCAGTCTGCAGTTATAGCATAAACATGTGTATTATAGCCATTATAGTACACTTCCATTGTCACCATTTACTGTTGGACTTTAAAATAAAGAGGACAAAATAAGTTAATCAAATTCCACAAAGTATTCTATCAGACCCCACTGCTAAAGGAATCAGACTATGCCCAAAACAGTACTCTGTAAAGAAAAAAAAGCATTTTTAAAACCTTAATTCATTTTCCATGGAAAAACATACATTCACAGAATGCTAGTTTAAATTCATCATGCATTTTTATAATTGATCACCTTGACACTCTTGACACCTTGTCAACACTAACAAATTACTCAATGCGTATCACAATCAAACACATATAAAAACTTTGATTTACTGTTAGATTAGATTTACTGTTCCACAAATACACAGGAAATAGCAACTTGCTCTTACAGCCTAGAACATTGACTTATACATAGTCAACCACATGTATAAAGAATACAAGAGTACTCTAGTGTTAGCTGTTCAGAAATGTTAAGTTGTTAAATGTTAGTGCACCTTTCCTATTGGCTCCTGGCACCAACAATTTGCATGTTGGGCATTTCCTACTCCTTACTCACTATGTTGCAGTCTCTCCAACTTTTAGTTTTGACACTTTATAAAAGATGTTTGATAATTAAAATTCAGGAAAAATCTCTAAAAAAGGTTTCTTTTTCCATTTAATATGAAGTAGGATATTAGAGTTCAATTACAGATAACCGTTGTAATTTTACATACATTTGATTATCATTTAAGAAAACAGAAATTTATGATGTAAATAATATAGCATTTTTTGTGTAAAAACACTTCTGTTGTGTAAGCACAGAGTCTCATAGTGTTGAGTATCAGCTGATACAGATCTGATCTGGGGAATATGGTATGTGATCTGAATGTGGCACAATGCATCATTAAACTAACATCTGATGGCTGACCATTTCCCAAAGCTACCTTTTTGGAATCACAGTAGTTTAAACCGCATAGATTCAAATCACTCCTGGACTACAATGGTTGCACATGTGTTTGGTCTGATTTTCACAGCGGGAAACTCAAAACCATTGCATAATATGTGCTTTGGTTGCTGAGTGGGCTATACAACTGAGCATGGCTGTAAAGGACCACAGAGGTGTGGGTTTGAAACCCAAGTGATGCAGTGTTCTTTTTCACAAAGGCAGTAAAATCAGTCAGTGATTAAAGACTCATTCATGAATTATAAATATTATTAAGTTAATTATTAAGTCAATCCCACATTATTTTCATAGAAAACCATATGAAACCCATATGCACAAGTAGTTTTATACAATTAAAAAATGTTTTGTAAAATGTTGCTTTTCACATTCTAAAACCTATTTCAGAAAATATTGCTCATATACCAAATATAGTTTAAAATATTTCAGGAAGTATTAAACACACATATGTAACATATCTTTGCAAAATATTAGCAAATATACAGTTTACAAAAACAAATTTCATCTATAGATACAGAGTAAATATATGTTTTTAATCAATAACTATTTTACATATATAGGTACATGACAAATGTATGTTTAAATTAATTTAAAATATATTTAGCATTTAATTTTTTGTCCATTTTCTTACATGGCAGAAATATGGTTGATAATATAATTTAGAATTTTTCAGCTTTCTGTTTGTCTTTCCCCTACGTCTTTCACCGATAATGTAATCAACAAGAACTATGCATCTAGCCACAGCTCTGGAGCTGCATCACAACTGCATCACTACCGTCATTCCAAATACTTCCTTTTTAGAAACACACCCCTGATCTTCGTGTGTCTTAATAATATAGCCTCACAGTTTAGATAAAATGCTGATAATTAATACTGAAATAAATCCACTTTATTTTAATTTATATAATGAGAAATTGTTATTTATTTAGTTAAGAAGCAACATTCCTTGACATTACTGTTTTATAATGATGTAAATGTGCTACGATTGGGTTTTCTATGGCCTGTGTGTTAGTCTTAAGGACACCAGATGGCACTCTGAACACTGTGGTTCAAACTAAAAATCTGAACTGGATTAGGATTAAGATATCTGATACCTGATCCATTAAAATATGCCTGCATTGGCCCCAATCCTCATACATAGATTCAGAATGGGACATCACAATTGGGAGATAGTGGTGATAGTCTCCAATCTGACAGCATTTTTGACAGCATCAAAGCTTGAGCTAGCCTCTTCTAGCTTAAGGATATCTGAGTGAACAGCAAAGCACTTTTGTAAGTCACTCTGGATAAGGGCGTCTGCCAAATGCAGCAAATGTAAAGGTGTAGAGGTGGTGATGATATAGCTGGAGTGTTGTTCTGAGAGCTATTATCTTTCAATATTGGCACTCCTAGAAGGTCTCATAGCCAGTCCCTTTGTGCATTCGGAAATTACGGGGATTTCCATTAAATTATGGCAATTAAACTACATTTCTTTAATCGCATGTTTTGTCATTTTGTATTGAAGCAGCTGTGTCCTCGAATAAACGGTCAGTTTCTGTTTTCTATGTTCAAAATAATAGGCTAATCAGATGTTACATACTACATGTATTGACATACTAGACCGAAAAACAAACTGACAGTGCCAACTGCATTCACAGTGCATGTGCCTCTCTCTCTCTCTCTCTCTCTCTCTCTCTCTCTCTTCTCTCTCTCTCTCTCTCACTCTCTCTGTGTCTCTCTCTGTCTGTCTCCTGAGGTCTTCCACTTCACGCTCCATTAGATGTGTCTCATCCTATCTGCTCGCTGTCACTATGTCAGAGATCATCTGTCTACATCCACACACACACACACACACACACACACACACACACACACACACACACACACACACACTGTCTCTCAGTCTCCCTCACAGTAACCTCAATGCAGGGGGCTTTAAAGTTTAATGGCTTGAGAGAGATACTGGTAATTGACTGAAGTCCTATGCTGACATCACTTTTTCCACTCTAGCTGACATGAGAGCTGACATGAGATGGGGAATCCCTCTTACTAAGAGTGTGTTATGACAGCGGGCCTTCCTATGTGTACACATACTCTGGAATTGTAATTGTACAGGGAGATGTCAATTTTACAAATGCTGTTGAAGTATGTGTGGAGTAATTGATTGTAACACATCATTTCATTGCTTTGCCTTACACTGGCTATTTCTGATGCAACTCTTTGCCATTAAGAGCATGACAATAAATAGGAGACTTGTGGCTTTGTTGAATAGGACAAAAACATGTCATGATCAATGTATGGAAGTACAACTATTATCACGGGTACCAAGGCTCATTGATCTGTAAGTTGAGCAAAGGCTTGCCCATCTGGTTCTAACCCAGTACTGTAGCACAAAATGTTAAAAAAAAAATACAAGGCAGGCAATGTCTTGAGGAGTCCATGTGTTGAGAGTTCAGAGTTGTTTTGGAGGCATGAGGCAGACCTAAAATATGGTTCTAAGATATGAAACTTTGGAGGAACTTCATACATTTATTGAAGGTTCCTTGAAGCACCTTAAAAGATTCCTCCACAGTTTTAGCTGAAGAACATTTTACAGTGTACTACTGACTTAAAACGTGCTTTTACGAATACACTTAAAATTCGGACAAGAATGACCACCATAGCTATAGCTGTAAACAGGTGATCATACACTCGGAAAGGAGAACACAAAATGATACATGATTACAGTCTTAATCATGTAGTCTTACGAATGCTCTGTGAAAAACTAGGGTGTGATTGCTTGACTGGGCTAGTACACCACACTACACTTATAAGAGTCCTTTGGCAAGACTTCTAACAACTCAAATGCACATCACTGTAGATAAGATCGTCACCCAAATGCCTTGAATGTATTTTTGTGTAAAAGTTATTAATTTAGTATCTAATGTTAGTTTCACAGACTCTGAACTAGACTGAACGCAGAAATCAAGCTACCAAGATTGGGTTAATAAAATCTTTTGCGGGAAGTGTGTCTGACTAGTTTTTCCTTCTTCTTCTTCTTCTTCTTCTTTTTTTTTTTTTTTGGAAAAAGAGGATTAATATACTCTGACACAATAATATTGCAGAGGAAAGCGCATATTAATATCTCTTCCTTGGAATCTAGGCACCCCAAAGCTATTAAGCTGGGTCTGCTCTCCCTTTTCTCTTTGTTCTTGGGAAATCATGCCAAAAGACTTAATTAGGCTGAATAATAGCCAAGCATGTGCAGCCTGTAATCCCCTGCACCGAAGGCGTGTGTTAATGGTTTCCTTGTCATTCACTGATGTTATAAGAAAACATGTTTCCTTTCAGCCTCCTGAAACATGTTCTCTGCATGCTGCCTTGGCTGAGGGCTTTGCCTCGCTGTCTGTCTGTATGTCTGTCTCTCTCTCTCTCTCTCTCTCTCTCTCTCTCTCTCTCTCTCTCTCTTCTTTTCTTTTCTTCTCTCTCTTTTCTTTTTCTCCCTCTATTTTTGATTGTGCCATCTCTGCTTCACTCTCTCTTTCCTCTGTTAACCTCATCCCTGGCGTTTTGATTCATCTGAAGGGAATTATGATGAATTCATTCGGGTTGGCACAAAAAAATCAGACTTGCCGTCCTAAAACGAGAGAACAAATTACTCACTTCCTTTCTTCAAATTAAGTACAGTTTTTCTTCTTTGCAGTCGGCGTACAAGACCTCGTTGTTTGTGCGTGTGTTGAAAGACTCAAAGATATTTGTGAACCTTTGACCTTGGCTCACTCCCTGCCAAAAACTGTATAGCTGAACCACGTGTTTACCTTTTACAAAGAGCAACCAGTGTTTCATAGCATTTCATATGCAGCACAGATTGAATATTCATGAGAATTGAATGTATAATGCATTATTTCATAGTACACATTTCCCAGCAGGCACCCAGCATCAATTTGATGTTGGAAAGATGTTGGAATTTTACATTGGGCAGTTATTGAGTTCAATAACAAAAATTGAGTTGATGTCAAAACCCAATGTTGTACAAGCATTGAATTTGGAAATCAAAGTCACATTTGTGTAAATATCACACAATAACATGGGGTTGATATCAAGCTCCAGCATTAGACAGAGGTTGAATTTTGGTTATTTAACACCATGACATAACCAAAAACATATCAGCAGCTAACAACATTCAAATTTCATGTTGTGTGGACATTAATATTACTTTTTGGGTTTTGGTTAACAGAGAGTGGAGCAATGGTAAGTGTATTCATACTGAAAGGATATGTATACATTATATAATGTATGCAGTATTAGGGTAAATCCAGTAATTTATGGATTACAAACTTAAGATATTAGATTTACATGCTATTGTGGGTAATGTAGTGTAGTTTGGGACTATTTCTATGGTACCTGTAGTCTTGTTTGCCCCATTGCTTATGCCCGCACTGCTCTGCTCCCTCTACCTTGTCTTCTAAAGGATGGTGTGTTAGTATTGTAGGACAGTTTTAGGTTAGATTTTTCTTCCTTTTGGATCATACTGATACAAATTGTTAAAATTGTAAACGTTATAACCCTATTTACATTAAATGTTGGTATCAATTATATAATATTGAAAGGTGAAGTTTGGAGGATGCTGGACTTTAATACATAACATTGCAACTTAAAACTAACAAAATCTCAGTGTTAGATTGTTAGTTACTATTATATATCAAATCAATAATGGCATTAGACAATTCGTGCTCAAAACCCATCCAATGTAGCCTCCAATAATTTAAATTAAACTTTAATTTAAAAGGTGCATTGTCTGTTGTATTGTGTTGTCATTATCATATATAAAAAAATAATCAGATCATCTGATGTATTTAAACAAACATGCAAACAATTACAAATCTGTTTTCACTGTACTGTATGTAACCCATTAATCTTCAATGTGTTCATCAATAAAGTGAACTAAACGTTGTTGGATCCTATCATGTTCTGCCAATAGCGAAGATGAGCAAGACATATGCACACTAGTGTATGTAATCAATATGTGGAGCCAGTAGAGAAGGCAGAGGTATGCGTTTTCATTCTGGAGGTGACCAGTGCATGCTGCTAATCATGACCTGCTGTGAGAAGGGTTCCACTCTCTAGCATCCAAACAGTGCAAACTGCACTTCACTTGGCCAAATAGATCGGATACGGTGCTGGATTTGACATTTGCAGATAATAAATGGCCCCTGACATCTCTTATAGGGGGAAGAAATTCTAGCTATTTTAATGGCCAAGTATAAATCTTTTAAATTATAAATCGATAAATACTTAATACAATAATATGTATCTTTATAAATATTTAAGTAAGAGTGTGCTGTGTGTGTATGAGAGAGAGAGAGAGAGAGAGAGAGAGAGAGAGAGAGAGAGAGAGAGAGAGATTATCCAGAGTTATGTAGAGGAAGGGGAACTCTGGGAAAGTGAACACAGTCACAGGCAAATAGAATGGTTTTGCATAGCTTTGCAAATTAAGAAAAATGATCTGGCAAAGTGAGGGGCCAGGCAAATCCTTCACAGGACTTTACATAAGTTTAAATCATTGCAACACTTAGGATATAAAATAATATAACACTGGTCATATTCACTCCTGGACAGACAAAAAATGCAACCACACACAAATATGTCCCCACACCAACACATATCTGCCTAATATTACTATTAAGGATACAAACTAAATAATCAGGCTGTTATATTAGCAGAACTTATTTCACAGCTCAGTCTAATTAGAGTGAAAATGCATAGACTCTGATGCATTTTACGTATTTTTGTATTTCTGTTTTATTCATTGCAAAACTATGTTTGGTACCAGAAGAAAATGTTATAAAATATTATAAAATAACCTGATTAGCATTTAAGGTGGGTGCATGAGCTGTATGTAAATTCAGAGTTTTGCTAGTTATCATAGACACATTTACATAGCACAGACTTTTTTGCATTAATACATTAAAGCATTGCGCCACACAAGCAATTTTTATGTACTAGATGTTTGTAGTTAAATATTTACACCTCCTCATGAAAAAGGCTAGTGTTGAATAAATCCACAGAAAACCCACTAGGAGTACAAAATATTGTCACTGTCCAATGAAAGAAAAAGTATCTCCAAAATGGCAATTTACAGGAGAAGGCAACAATATTCTTAGCTTTGAATGGTAGTTAATGTAAAATAAGAGTACCTAACAGTAATTTTGGAGCTTTTCTACTGATATCTTCATCTAGAACTATGTATACGTTGTACAGAGTAGATACTGGGTTCAAACCATGAAGGAAAAAACAGAGATACATGTTTTTATCATTGGAAAACAGTAATATATGGATTAACTTTTGATTAACTTTTCTTTTAGATAGATAATAAAATGTTGTGCATTGTTGGTATATGCCATAACTGTAGTTATGCTTTTTGGATGCCACACACCCAGGAGGAACATGATGTCAACAGATGTTCATTTCTGGTTGAATGTTGGCCATGATGTTGGATAACAAAAAATTAACATCAGCCTAACATCTAATACTAAATAGATAGATAGATAGATAGATAGATAGATAGATAGATAGATAGATAGATAGATAGATAGATAGATAGATAGATAGATAGATAGATAGATTTTAGTCCTCTCTCTATATACATAGTTTTATATATATATACATAGTTCTCTCTGTGCCTACCCCCATTTGTGTACTTCCCTGTTTTGGACTTCAGCCTGATTTTTGGACTCCATTTATTAGTTTGCCCTTTGGTTACTGTTTGCTACTGCTGGTTTTAGATCTGGACTGTTTTTACTTTGCCTTCTCTTTAAAGTGTGGGTGGAGGCGGCAGAAAAACAAATCTTCTTAAAAGTTTTGAAAGACTTTGAAACAGTTGTTTGAAACACTCATGTTAGCTGTGGAGTTATTGGAGTTCCTGTTAGTGGTGCAGTAGAGTTCTGAATAGTTCTCTTGAAAATTGTTATGCTAATTTTTTTTTAACATATACCACTTTAAGAACAAGGCAAATACATTATGTAACATTTCGATAAATGGGTTTTAATTTCCTGTTGTATATACCGTTCAATACATTAGTAAAGTATAACTGTTCTCTGCTTAAAATGAATAAATTGGGTCTAGATTAGATATTGACATATTGATGTCAACCTGATTTTCATTTGCAAATAAAATTTAACTTCTATATAACTTCTATAATGTTGGATGACAGTCCAACATTGGGTTTTCACATCAACCCAATTTTCATTTCCAGCTCAAAAATTTCCAAATTCAATTTCCAAATTTGCTGTCTGTCCAGTGTTAGAGTCCAACGTCTTTCTGGATGTCGCATGTCCTGTGTCACTTGTATGTAGACAAGCAATGCAGGCCATGCATGGCAGTCATCATGCATATGTGTACATGAAGTTAACAGCAAGTATATATGCAGCCATAGGGTGAATTCTAGTGAACTGAGAATGGCAAAATTGAGAAAATCCCTCAAAAAATACACAAATTGGACCAGTGCTAGCCTACTACTCTCACTTGTGACCTTTTGCATTACCTCAGTAGATCACTATAGGTAAGCAGGTAAATAGGTGCCACACCAATTCACCCAAGAACCTTTAATTCCTGCTCAAGCTGTTCTTTTACTTAGACTTGAGTCATTATTTCACTGCAGCAGCAGCAGCAATTCTACCTCAGCAGAATCTCAGGCTGTGTTATTCAGCCCCGCTAAACAGGGTCTGACAGAAACAAACAACACACTGGCATGCTGTTTATCTCTTTGATGCCCGTAACGTCTTTTCCCCCCACTAGGAATTCATTTTCCCACCGTTTCTTGTCTTTTTCATCCACACGCCTGGAAGAGAAGTGACACTGAAGGTGACAGTTCAATTTGCACGGAATGGATGGCAGCATGCTGTGCTGCTGCTCTTTATTTGGCCATCTCCTCGCTTCTGCAGGGCTCGTTTATATGGCACTGTCAGTGCTCACGCTTATCACCCAAATGATCCCGTACCCCACCCCCCAGCTGACCCCCACCCATTTCTCCCGGTAACCGGCACTCTGATCTATATCTGCAGTCTGGCTGCTGCTCTAACCATGCAGCTCTGTGTAAATGATCCCTATTTTTCTGCCACAGCTTGCTACCTTTATTAGCTCCCAATGATAAGTCTCTCTCTCTCTCTCTCTCTCTCTCTCTCCCTCTCCCTCTCTCTCTCTCTCTTCTGTCTTCTAGTCTCTTTTAATGCCTCTTATTCCCTCTTTTTTCTCCTTCTCTTTCTCCTTATTTCTTGTAGTCCCCTTTTCTCATTTTCATTTTAATGAAATAGCTACCATAACGTAAATATGACAGAAAGTTGGGATCACAAACCGATTGATCCAAACAAACCCCGAAACACATTTGAATAAGATCAACTTTTTGAGATATATTGAGTTTTTATTTTGTATTTTGTTGAACTTTGTTGAGCTGTGTTGAAATACTGTGACATTTCATGTGTGCCTTATGATTGGGCAGTGCAAACCTAATGAGTAAAACTAACAGGTTTCCCATTAGCTCCTGGCACCCTTGGATTGTATTCTAGGTGTGTAGTTGTATTCCCCTATGTGTACACTTGTGATATATGTGGTACTTTATTTGCCTGCCCTCAGTTTTGAAGGCTGTAAGAGCAAGTTACCACTCTCTTCTGGTAAAGTGTGCCTTTATATAGGCTTCATATTATGCCATCAGCGTTTATGATGATGGCATTTATTAATATAGACATTACTGTAAGAATACCTCTCTGTTTTAGCAATGTGAACATAAACAGAGTAACTGCACTTAATTTATGCATCAAGTGCACTAATTTTTCTGATACTAAACATACTAAACTATACTAAATATCTAACTACTTACAATTTACAGTGTAATCCTCCTTGTTTCTTCTTGTCTTCCATTTGCTCTCTCATTTCATGTTTCTACCCCCCCCCCTCCTTCTTTCTCTCTCTCTATGGTAATTCATGTCCTGCTGCTGCCTGTGTGCTGCAAAAGGACTCTCCTTGCCCTTGGGTGACCTCTTCTTTTAATGAGTTCCACTTTGGCTAAACTAATGAATTTTATCAGGTCAAATTAGCCAGAGTCGTGTGCAGAGCAGTGGATAGCCCACGCAATTAGTTCTCCTGCTTTGTCATTTCCTGTCAGGATGTCCAGACAGCATGCCTGAAGATATGGCTAAGCACTGGACCACAGAAACACCCAGCTTGGCTGCCAAACAGTGGATGGTGTCGTCACTGGATATGCGGCTGAAATGAGCTTGTTGACAATGTGCAACTAGCTCAAAAGCAACTTGTTAGACCTCGGTTTCTCTGTTTAATGATCGTATTTCTTTACAATCTTGCTACAAGTTTGTGTTGTTGCTAATGAAATCCAAAATTATGTGGAACCAGAAAATATTTTAGGCCTGTGATCCAGCAGTCAGCTTTTACAGCATTAGCTTATGTTCACATATGTTCTTCAACAGCCAGATCTCAGCTTTGCTTCTTCTTAATCTGCTCATGTATACACTTAATGTATTCCAGAGATGTTTTCAATTAATAAGCATTTGGCCAAAATCTTCATCATATGGTAAGATAAGATCTTACGTTTTTACCAAAGTAACAGTAATAAATTAGGATTTATCAAATATTCTTTTAATGTTGTTGTTTAGTCTGTAATTAGTAATGAGTACAACCTCACTTTAGAGCATCGAATATGTCTTGATGTATTAGTTTTATTAACTCAATGAAGCTATATAGCAATAGACTTCTCACACTTTGGAACTCACATGAATGAAAGTGCTGCCAGTTACACACAATAACATAAATTTAGATAATAATTCATGCTAAATAATTTTTGTAGCAGGGTGGCAACATTGTTTATTGTGCTTTATCCCAACCAGTACTGCAGTTATTACTGATTTTCACTCAAAGGGATTAAGTAATTTTCACTATAACTTTAATAAATACAATAAATAAATAAATATAAATGATCTCAAAAATCATATTAAAATGACATGAATACACAGTTAATTGAAATGTCATGTAATTTTACAAGAAAATTCTGTATAAAAAGAATACATTTATTATTTTAGATAATATTGACAAAACTGACAATAAAACAAAATAAACTATTTTTAATTCATTTAAAAAAATGACATTTATTATGCTAATTATATCAATGTACAGTACAGCTTTTAAATGGAAGAAGATTTGAGACTTAAGAGTCATTTTAACATACTGTGAAATCGGAGTCCTCATATGATGCTTTGGGTGTTTTTTTTAGTTAGAAACAAAGGACTGTATTTTGTATTTTGTATTTTTTTACTTTCTAAATGGAGAATTGGTGTAGTTGGTTAATCATGTAGTTACTCTACATATAGAGAAAGTTAGTGCTTGAACATTAACACTTCTGGCAGTTCCTTATCCCTCCTGTTATGTTGAAGTGTAAAGAACCGCAGTGATGTTCCCAGGTCAGACTGACCTCTGTTTAATCATGTTTAACAACCCAAAAGAAGTCAAAGGAAAATTTTCTCTATAAACGTTCTTTACCTCAATTAATAAATATACAATAATAAATATTTTGAATCATTAAAATTTTCACCCCTTACAGATAATTGTTTACTTATGATTATTTACAAATCACAAAAAGTCCTCCGTTTTGGCATATATGATTTATTTTTATTCTTTGAATGTACTATTGTCACTACTGGGTCAAATTGACTGGAACAGTATGTGTGTAATACAGTGTAAACATATATTAACATGCATAATATAAAATATTTTAAAATAGTCATGTTCAATTGATCTGTTCAATACACTAATCAAGCACAACCAAAACAGTTGCTTTTTATGTGTTTTTGAAATGCCTATAATATATAATCTATAATATATAACCTATAATACAACAGCAGGGTTAAAATAACAAAGCTGCCACCATTATATATATTAATGCATCTCTTTATTGTTAAATACCTCTTTCGTGATCACAGTTTCATTCAAAAAGGTTAATATGTTATATTTTAAATTCATTACATGTAAAGTGACATTTCGAGCCTTTTCAAGGTTTTACTGTTGATCAGTATGACTTATAGCTCATGAAAACCAGAAATCCAGAATCTAAATATATTAGAAATTTTTGATTCAAAATGCATGTCTAATGAACAATGCTAAAAAAAAAGCAAAGCACTGTTGGTTTTCTTGCCTCTCACCAGTAATCTGAGAAAAAGTGCATAAATTGTTTATTTAAATCAAAAAAGGTTAATCAATTATTTTTCAAAATAGACCTGAACCTCTGAGGGGATCCTTGAAATGGCCACTACACTTATGCTCCAGACTACGTATTTACACGTTAGCATATACATAACTGTGAAAGAACAACAGTGGCAGATTGCGGTCCATGTGACTGTATCTTGTTCTATAAATCATGGCTGTTTAGCCTTAACATAGCAGCATATAAACAAAGGACAAATGTGAGACTCAGTCCAACAGCAACTACAAAATGTTTTGCCAACAGGACCTCCCACAGATTGCAAATGTGCATTCACTCATAAAGACATTGGGAAGGACACTTTTAGCAGTTCTGTATGTGTCTTAAAGCACATATTCTCAGGATTTTTTAATGATTTTTGGCAAAATCCTCATTGTTTTTATCAATATTGAGAGTGCTGATGTGAGGCTCTTTAGTAATGCTTTGGATTTCTTATGGTGTGATGTAACAATTACTGCTGGATACAACTAAAAGCTGAATTTCATCACATTTGCTTTTCCAGACAAATATTTAGAATGATCATAATGTTCAATGGAAGTCATTTCAAAATATTTTTAATTCCAAGTCATTATCCTGCATTATCTCAAAGTCATTTTGAACCATTTTTTAGGTTAATAGTGGTGACTCTCCAGACACCTACTTTTAGAAAATAAAGGTCACTATAATAGTAATAGGCTCTCACAGTGAAAATGTCCACATTGTTGTGTTTTTTTTACCCTATAAAACAACTCACTGCTATCTTCTGAGGAAGGTTAACCTCTAGTGACAAAGAAAATACTACAGTTGACTCATGATAGAGAACCATAAATGTGATTATCTACAAAAAAAACTATACAAATGTAAAACATAATCTGATAATCTATACCTAAACCTAACCTTAACCTACACCTTAATCTACACCTAAACCTAACCTTAATTCTTAAAACTAAAATTAACCATTGTAAAATGAGGAACTCTTCATTTCTTATTTTTGTAAGTTCTAAAAAAGCATAGCAGGGTTCTCTCTAGCATTATCTTGAGTGCTGATTTTTCCAATTCATGATAGACTGGTTGTGTGTATTTTTTGCTTAATATCACTGCCATTGGTTGGTCATTTACAAAAATTGATGAATGTGACTGCATTTGTGGACTTAACCCTTTTAACTGTAGGACAATTCAGTTGTGTGGGAGTTTTTTGTATTTTTTTGTACTTTTATTTGTCAAAATTAAAAACGTTTTTATAGGAGACAGTGACACATTGATATTGTTCTTTTCAGGAGATCCTAGGTTCCTCAAACCTTTCTTAATTTGAGAAGTTACATATTTGTTTGAATTTGACCATGTTTTGATCGTATATTTATTTGCAAATACACTTTACATCTTGATCATTCAGATGTTGAGATTCAGAGTGTTTTCAGCTGAAAATGGTAGAACATTGATTAATTATTTGTAATGACTAGATAATGACAAGGATTTTAAATAAAAACACATTTTTTTTTCTTATTTATGAATGTATCACTAATGTCCATTCACAGGACTTTTATTCTGAAGTTTGAACACTGTGTGAGCAAAGAAAGATAGCAAACATGCTCTCTGTCCTTGTTTTCCTCTGTGGTTGGTGTGGCACAAAAGATAACACCAGTCAGAGTCTGCAGTCAGGTTGAGCATGTACATGTGGACAGAGCAGTAAACATGCCCTGTAAGATCTTTTGGCATTTAAACTTTAATTCAGTTGAAAATAACTGAATTTTAGCTGTTTTGTGAGCTAAAAGATGAGATCACCATGGTTAGATATGGTATTCCAAGTCTGATTCTGAGATATAAACCCTAGAAACCGACATGACTGCAAAGTGTGGATCTCAGTTTGTAAGAAATAAATAATCAACTTGTATGGACATTTCTATGTGAGACAATGTTAGGCTAGCTAATTAGCAAATGATGTTAGACAAGTAATTTTAGAGCAGTTCATCCATTCATGAAGACGTTTTCACAAACAGCCAAGTTGTAAAAAAAAAACAACCCAACCAACCAAACAAACAACAAAAAAAGATATATTATTCCAAGTAATTTTGGAGCTTTCTAATGGTCCATTAAAAAAAAAAACAGAAAACAAACAAACAAAAAAACAACTACAAAACAAACAAACAAATTAAAAAAGATAATATTAACAATTTAAACAGCTACCAGCTTCAAGCTATATCAAACATCAAAGAAGAGCAAACATTTGTATACATGATGATAATAAACTTGAACTGATACCACATTAAATGAAATCTGTTTTGTTAGAAATTAAAAAAAAAAATATTTGCCCAAATATATAAGGATTTTTGTAATGTAATATAATAAGGTAATTCACAATAGAATAAAATTTGAATAGTATAACACTGACTGTAACTCTAAAGGTTAAAAACAATGATATAGCACTATTACACTGCATTGAATATGATAAGCGCTGCAATAAAGAAAGCTAAGTGTAATCCAGTGCTATTAGGATGCCTAAACATTACTTAATTACATCACTGTTTTCAAACATTAATGAGTTCAACTAAGGTGTTTCTGAAAAGCCATTGATATGCAATGCTTATACCCTAGAGGATGTTGTTAAGGGTGTGTGGGTGTGTGTGTGTGTGCATGCGTGCGTGCGTGCACGTGTGTGTGTGTGTGTGTGTGTGTGTGAGAGAGAGAGAGAGAGAGAGTTGTTTGTGTGCCTGTCTGAAAGACGGTGTGTTTAGGGACTACACAAGAGGGTAATGGAGGAGTCCTTAACAGTAGGCCACTTCCTTTATCATCAGCAGAGTCTCTGCAAAGCCCAAACTCAGCAACTCTTGCACCGCCCTTCAAACTGCAGGCCCAGCAACCCTATATTAATGGATAGGGGAGAGAAAGAGAGAGAGAGAGAGAGAGAGAGAGAGAGAGAGAGAGAGAGAGAGAGAGAGAGAGAGAGAGAGAAAATTATATTCAGCAGATTTGTGCCAAACATTTTCCCTGTCTGAGCCCTGTCAAAACAGCCAGGGTCAGATCCTGATGGGCCAGCATTTAAATCTTTAAGCAGGGCAGCAGTGGAGAGGGTGGCCTAAACAAAGCCATGGTTAATGTTTAAAGAGAAAATAATGGAAAAACAATGTAGAGAAAAAAATGTCAAAAAAGAGGCAAGTTCAGAATGTGTTTTATTACAGGAAGGTCTGGCTAAATAATATATTACAGCTGTGTGTTTTACATCAGGTTTCATATTGTGAATATTAAAATACTTGAATTTGTGGAGCGCTGCATATAGGAGGACTTTTATTGAGTTAAGTGTGAACATGGGGGAAAAAGCAACATGTCTGTACTCTAATGGGTGGGTGTATGGGGTGGGGAGGGGATTTTTGTAAATGGCCCATGTCTTTTAAAACTCGACAGATTTGCTTACTCATCTTTCTGCGTCTCTCCGGGTTTTTTAACCGAAAGTGAATATTGATAAAAGAGGTAACATGAATATTGATGTGTTACAGCTTGACTATAAGCTGATGCACTCTCCTATGCTTTACATTATGTGGAGGTTCTTTTTGTCCAGCACTAAATGAAAGTCCTCTGTGGTGTTCTATAGAACCCACTTTAATCCATACACATTGCTTGGCACATATGCTCTTTGATCTTTTTAATCTACATGCAAATGAAGATTTTGGTGTTTTGACTGGCTCTGTGTTCTCATGTTTCCCTTACTGTTGATCTTCAAGAACATTTATCTGTGCCATGCCATGTTGAATCTAGTTAAGCGTACACTTTCTTTTTATTAGGGAGAAGGCATATTTCATGTTGGTGTATGTGAGACATAAATGGGAAGCCAGCCTGCCTAGGGGACAGTGCTCGACGCATGGAACCTTTTCTGTGTAACTTGGCAGCGGAAAAATGACGACCTCGCTGAGGAATCTGTATTTTAATGGGCCCTGTGGCATCAAGGGAGGCAGAACAGGAGGAGAAATTCATGGGCATAAACTTCTCTGGGAAAGGGATGTTCAAGGAAACATTAGATGTTGAAATTTATCAAAGCTTACTCTTAAAAATAAAGATGTTAACAGTAGTGCAGTAGTGCCCCCAGCCATTTTTGCATAGGGGTGATCTGATGGGGCTACTGAAAATATTGGGTGTCAGGTCAAAACTGAAGCCTTTACCTAAATTGCAGGACTTCTATTATGCTGTTGTATCTCAATGTATATCAATATGAGAGTGGAAGACAGTAAATGTGCATGTCATCAATAATATATAACATCAGTTGTAGAAAGTGCTATAAAAATAAATTTGATTTGATTTGCTAATATGGTAGAATTAACATCACATGTTAATCCAATTTTATCGTATGTATCTGTAAATACATGTGTTAGGTGATTCATTGCTCCTCAAAAAGATACTTTGAGTTACTCTATTCCTCAAAAAGACTAATATACAGCTTTAATTTTATTATGAACATTAACAGTAAGTGGTAAATAATTCACTGCGAACAAACTGACTGCAGTTTCAAAACATCACTCAGAGGCCTACATTTATTAGTCTGCAGACATTTTGTCAGTCCGAGTGGACCATTGGAGAGAGAATTGACCAGTGTGTAAGAGGTACAGATTTATGGCCCCCCAATTGTGTTTAAGAGCAGTAAGATGATATCAGACCTGTTTGATTTCGATGCAACTCTGAACATAATCTTTTAATGTATACTGGTCAGTAACTCAATCTGAATGGGTCCCATGAATAGCCAATATCTGAAGAACCTCAGAAGTGCTGACAAAGGTTCACATAGTTTGTAGGTTTTAAACCAATTAAAGTTTTTTTCTGTTACTGTATTTTTGTAAAAAATAATGTCTTGTCACTCTCACAACAACCTTGTATCTGCATTTTTCCAGTTTTTGACGTTTTAACTGTAAGTAATGATTGGACTCATAAAACTGCTCCATAATTATATTATTTATTATAATTAATTAAATATTTTTACATTGTCATCCATCCCATTCCTTCTCCTATGAAGCTACCATTTGGTGATACAAGATTTTCAATCATAACATCAACATGCTTGAAAATTCATCAGGTAATTACCATTGCAAAGTCCAAAGAACATTCACATGTTTGGACAGTCATCCTCTTCAGCCTCATATAGTAACAAAGTGTTGTGAAAGTGTAGGTCTGGGCAATCACTCCTTATCAGTCCTTCATAGTCTATACCAGTGGTTTTCAATCCTGGTCCTGGAGTACAAGTGGCCTGCAGGTTTTAGAGATTCCCCTAATTCCAACACACATGATCCAACCAATGAGCTGACTTACAAATCCTGCCTGAACTGAACTGGGTATGTTGAGGTAGGAAAACACTGAAAGAAGCTGGGTAACAGAATCAGGATTTAGAACTGTTGGTCGATACCTATAAGCTTGGAATTAAGTTTGTGAGGGAAATGTCATTTGAATGTCAATTCGTGCCCTTGTCTTGTGCAAATCATGTGAAGCTTATCATGTCCACCTTGTTGAACTGATGTTGTGGCAATTAAAGCAACAAACCATCATTGCCAGCAGATGTAAAAAAACACCACCATGTAGCCAGTATTTTCCCTGCATTGACCACTGTATTGGTTTACTGTACACTTCCTCTGTGATACTTCAGCATGCAGTGTGACTCAGTGGTTGGCTGGTGTAACCTTTGGTTGTGGTCAAGCATTCTCAGCTTTGCAGTGCCTTCCCCCTATGGAGAAACACTTAGTTACACTAGATGGAGCTAGTTAATAATAAGACTTGTCCTGTATGGCGAGGGATCAGTCTGGAAGGGAACAAGACTGGGAGCTGAGGAAGGGTGACAAATACTAACGTGTTGATTGGTTTTCCAGTAAATACAATAAATGGAAACCCTTCAACTGACTAGATTAGTTATTAGTGTTATTTTTGTATTTGTTACATACAGTTTGTTATGAGTCTCTTTATTAAATAATAAGCCACCCAAACAAATTCATTGGAGAGATGCAATTGATTCGGACACCTTTCAATTGATATTATGTTTCTAGAATCTCCACATATTGCTCAAGGTACATGTACATATTTATCCAAAAATATACAGCCAAAAAAGCCAGTAGTACATGTAATGCTCTCAAAAGAAAAACCAAAGAAACAAACAAACAGACAAACATAAAAACAAACAAACAAATAATACAAAAAAAAACAGCAACCAAATATGTGATATATAGTTGGACTAAAACAATTGACCTGTATGGATGTTTCTGTCAGATCATGTTGTGTTCCAGAACCAGAGTCACGTGGATGGTTCTTTAAAGATTAATTTTTGCAAATGAGATGTGTGTGGAGGAACCTCAGGTAGTCCTTCATAATGTAAAGGTTCCATCATTTTCTTCCTTCCTTCTACACACACTGGCTGACATTTTTCATGAATTGTATTACAGAGGCCAATGTTTGACAAATTATCAGTTTAATCTGAGATCGGCAGTGCTCAGATAACACCAGGAGGTGTGAGAAGCTTGATCTAACCCTTCAGCATATCCATTTCAGATCTACAATGTCGAACTAATATATTACATTGCCTTCAATTAGCAAGTGAAACAACTCTTGTAAAAACAGTATAAACTTGAACAAACGTAATAAAATCCTTTTGTACCTTGCTGACACTGTGCAAGATGCGATTGTGGAAGCTAGTGTAGAAGCCTTGAAATCTGCCTTGTGGTAAATTCTGCATTGGCAAAGGCTCTGGCTAGATTGTAAATGGTCAGTTTAAGCTCAATCATTATGAGGGAGCAGGCGCTGTTGCTGTACCATGTACAGGTCCATACACAAAGAGCTCTTTTCTTGAATAATTGGTGATTACCAGTGGAACAGGCACAGCCTGTGTGTGTGGGGGGGGGCGGGGGGTGGTGTGGGATGTTTCTCTGTGGTCTACCGGCACCATGTGGTTGTGATTTGAGCAGGGAAGGTGTGCCACCGCACCTCAGGTGGGACTGACAGCCCTTGCTCTCCTCCATGGCTGCCCTGCTGTCTGCAGGCTGCACTGAACGTGCTGGAGCATTGGCTGCACCACTCAGATGTACTACACCTCAGCTATGGCAAGGAGTTCAGCATAAATTCAAGCACAGGCCCAACAGTCTTTCCCTCAGATGCCCACAATTATCGTGGTCAGCTTCCCAAGCCAAAACCGCAGAAGTAATGGCTGAAAAACTTGAACTGGGTTTGGATGATACATTTCTAAATCACCAGTAGGCCTCAAAACAAGATTTTTGATCAATGGAGAACATAGATATTGCATCTTCTGTTGAAGGCCATTGTTAATATTGTAACAATAATATTGATAAGCTCAAGCCTGGCTCAAAATGAATCGTGTTTTTCCCTCCCATTAACATACACAAGCATAGCTGTCTGGTTGACCATTTATCTGTTCCAGTAAGTGATCTGGATGACTGGTACATAAACCAGACTCAGAATTCTAAACCGTAGTCATTAAAGCAAGGAACATCAAAGGTCTTGCCCTGGTGCCAATGACAATGGTCTCCCTTGGCTGAATGGTTGATCCATCAGCTTTTAACGATGCTTTCTTCATCTCCTCTCCAGGGTCACTGCGCAGTGCATCTCTAATCGGAGGAGTGCTCCGAGGCTTGGGCAGCAGCCAGTATCTGATGCATTCCAGTAATTCAGCCATCCTGAGCCTCCTGAAATGCATTTCCTCTTCTTTACTTTTTCGTGAACTGACCGAGGAGTCCTAATTTAATTGCACGTAGTGCTGTTGTTCTGCTTGGTTGAGCACAAGACCAATGAATGCTGCCTCAAGCCCCCCTGAGAGAGAGAAAGAGTGAGGTGGAGATTTGAGGCATGGAAGAAAGATTGAGATCTAAGATGGTTGCCCAGGTAACGCTTGCCCATAACTCACTGTGTCACTAAAGTCCTCACACTTGTTATGTGACTTAAGTCTCTCAAAATTGACCACTAATTTGAGTGGTGCAGTGGGTTTCTTAGCTTGGTCATGAACATGGAACATTTTTACTTCTCTATTGTTGCCATCATTAGTTGTTTTCTGCATTTATCATTGGAACTGTACAGAACATAATAGTTTACAGTAGTAAATCAGCAGTAGTAGTACAAAGTACAGTAGTATATTCCAGGGTTTGCTGTATTTAGTATGTGTAGCACTTGTACTGTAATGCTCACTAGTAATGTTCACGGTTATGATTTAAATTTCCTAAACTTTGTTTATTTACTAACAGGCTCACAGAAAAACATCAATATACTAAGTACAAAATCAAAAATATATTGACAATGTTGCACAAAATCCTTGCCCTCTCAATTTTTTCTTTTTTTGGTATGATGTGAGTCTGGCAGTTGCTCACATTTGATCTAAATTACCTGATGAACTGACAAACAGAAATAGTTCAAAATGACTTGGAATTAAATATGTTTAAACTGACATCCACACAACGTTATGGCGTTTTTCTCCTATAATGTTGCTGTTTTGTAGATAATGGCATCTGGTGGTGCCGTAAGTAACATTAGTTGCAATTTGGGGGAAGCAGAAATATATATAGGATAAGGGCGCATTAGGACAATGTGGAACTTTCTACATTTAGAATATAGCGGCTTAATCTCCTCTTGAAAATCGTATTTTTTCATCAAGTAAAAGAAATCTACGTGCTGCATTCTAAAGAAACAAATATGACAGCGAGAATCAACTCACAACTTAGTCAACTGGTCAAACCCAGCATCAATGTAACCATCAAAAATGTAAATGGTATTCTGATTACTATCAGAATGTGTAGAGCTTTGAGGCAGGGATGGATGTAAATGCAAGTAATATTTTATTTAACCAGTTATGAAACATTACATAGAACTGGAAACACACTGAACAGAAGCAACAACAAACCAAGCTTCACACAAAGCCATTTTCCACCATGTTGTTGTGTCTAGTTGTGTCTAGAACAAGAGTGGAAACGGCCTAAAATTGAACCAAAATGTAATAATGCACAAGTTCAGACAAAGACAAGCCTAAACACACAGAATAACTCATATATACACACAGTATAAATACACAGAAACAGACAAGGCACACCTGAGGAAGATAATGAGGGGGAAAGGGATATAAAACAAGCACTGATGGTAACACTAATGACTAGCAGGAGACAAGGTGGAGCTAAGGAACAGAGCAAAACAAAGCCATGTGGTAAGCCGCACATGGCAGAACAAAATAAACAGACAGAAGGGAAAATCAGAAATAGGAAAACACAGACAAAGAGATCAGGAGGGAACAGACCATTGCACTACAGACCTATCTGTGACAATGACCTTAATCAGTGTCTAAACCTAACCTACACCTTAATCTACACCATAATTTAACCCTAAACCTAACCTTAACCTACACCTTAACCCATGCTTAAACCTAACCTTAATCTATAACTAAACCTAACCTTAACCTACACCTAACTATATGCCTCAACATAACCTTAACCTACACCTAAATCTGTACCTAAACCTTAAGCTCCAAAAACTTTAGAAACAGTGGGATATTCTTCAATATTATGTCCCAGTGCTGTTTTGAGTACATGACAGGCAGGCTGTGTGTGTTGGTGTGTATTTGGCTTAAACAAACACACAAACAAACAAACAAACAAACAAACAAGCTATATGGACATTTTTGTGAGAACATGAAATAACTTTTGTTTTTACTTTTTTAACCCTCTGTGTTGTGCACATACAGGAATTAACCCTCCGCATTTAACCCATCCACACACGGTGATACACACTAGTGAATTCACACACCAGGGGGCAGTGAGCACATATGCGGTGGGCAGCCCTATCCTCAGTTCCTGGGGAGCATATATGACAACATTTATGAACTCCTGTTGAATGTATCATTTGGCTTGTATAGGTTGTAGTAGGTAAGCTAGCAGGCTTTGAAATGGCTAACTTTTTCTAGTTTTACTCATAGTTACCGTATATGTGAATAGTGAACCTTTGATCACCAAAATTAATGCAGCTTATTTAGCTGTTCTTTAGGCATTAAGATTGTAAAAAAAAAATTGTATATTAAATTAAATTACAGTGGAACCAATGCTACATCAGTGCTTTAGGAAAGTGTGACTTGTACTTAGTGTTACAGTAAAAAGCTGATGCTGTATGTTTTGATATTTACTATAAATCAGCTTTAACACAGTACGCTGTTGTAGAAATGACAAAATGTTTGTTCCTTCTCTGAAATTCTAGGCTGTAAGATTTTTTTATTACAGTGATGATATGCGAGGTGCACTGCCAAAATAGTTCTTTGGAGCAATACTATAGAAGAACCACTTTTGGCTTCTTCATAAAGAACTTTTTTAAAGTTCAAAGAAAGTCCACATGTATTAAATGTTCTATACCAGTGAAATTGTTTTCTGAGAACAGTTTAAAATTATGGGCCTCATTCACCAACTGTCCTTAACATGAAATATAGTTTTCTCAGAGATTATGACATTCACCAGTGTCTTGCTCAATTTACAAGGACAATGGGATCCATCATTATAAGAGTATAGCTGTAAACAATTCTTCAGCCTAATAATGTTTCACGAATCTGATGTTTGTTAGGACTTTTCTCAAGAACAAATTAACGATGTTTTTAAGGACCTATGTTACTATGTATGGACATAATGTTGTATAGTACATAGTACTAGTATAGTATAATACAATTCTAGTACTGTAGTGTTTAGTCACAGTTGTTCATGGTGTTTCCTGCTGTATTTGCTTTTTTTTTTGTTGATCTCCAGCCTTGCCATTTTAAGAAAGCCCACAAACCTGATGTCAGCATAGTACAAGAGGGCAGCCGTTCCCAGCGCTGGATCTGCCACACTGGGCAGAATGTATGACACATCCATGAGGTGAGTCACTGGTGGTCATCAGAGACCTCCGCAGCTGTGGGTCTTTCATGAGCAGCAGATCCTTCTTCCAACCAAAACCATTGCAGATGATTATGAATTTGGCTTTTAATATTTTTCAGAATATTTTGTTTTTCTTATTAGACACTAATTTATGGTTGCATTCCTGCATAAGAAGCAGGTTTGTTGAGGTGTGGTGGGGGATGGTGGTGGTGGTGGTGGTGGTGGTGGGGGGTCTGTATTTATTTCAGCATAAGCATAAGTTATTCTAAGAGCAAGTGTATCCTAAGGGCATGGTAGTTAAAGTTGAGGATGAGGTAAGAGATCAGAGAGCTTTGGGTTAGACGTTAATCTGGCCTTAAAGCAACTTTCGGCTCCATAAAACATCAGTGTGTTTCCCATGTCTCAGGTTCTTTCCTCTACTTTCTGATTGCGTTTAAAAAATACTGGAGCCATTGATGGTTCTTTTTTGGCCTTTAGGTTGACTAATTTATTTACATTGCACTCCCATATGAAATATATATACACACAGTACTGTGCAAATGTTGTAGGCACCTGTGAAAATGATGATGAAAAATGTACTTATCTGGGCAGTAAGTTTTCATTTATTTAGTGGAACACTAAAATTAGAAGTTGTGACTTTACATCACTGTGTTCAATTAATATGTCTAACACTCTCCACATGGGAGTCTAATATTATTATTAGTTCTCATCCATTGTTAAATCTGTGATTAATAGTGTTAAATCAGATGAACTGATGATTGAACACAACTGGTGATGAACACGTTCATTCATGGGCACCAGGCATCCAGGAGAAATCTGAAACCAAGCTTCCTTACTCCAGACTAGTTCACAAAATCTCAACTACTTTCTTCAGAATGAAATTGTGTTACTTTTTACTGGACAGTATGTTTACCTGCAACTGTTCAAATTATCATCTGGTTAGATTATTATTTCATAAATTATATGACCTTTTGGGCAGGTGCTGAGTCCTGCAGGAAATCGGCATCTCGATAAAGCTTGTCAGCAAATGGAAGCATATAGTGCTGTAAAAGCTGATAGACACTGTTGACTCTGGACTCCATAAAACACAGTGGACCATCACCAGCAGATGACATGGCACACTAGACCACTGTAGACTATGGAAACTTCACACTGGACTTGAAAGTGGACTGCCTCTCCACTTTTCCTTCAGACTCTAGGAGTTTGTGTTAAGTTTCTAGGAGACTCTTTTGATTTCCAAATGAAATGCAAAATTTACTTCACCTTTACTTTCTGACATTGATGTTAGGAGTGCTGCAGTTCTAGCTTCCTTCCTGGAGACGTTTATGTGTGGACACCAGACTTTGTCCACTTCTTATGAAGCTCTTCCAAGTCCTTGAATCAACTTTTCTTGACAAACTCTCAAGGCGCTGATCATTCCTGTTGACCATGCTCCTTCTCCCACCTTATTTTCCCCTTCCAGACAACTTTACATTAATATGCAGTGATACTGCACTCTTGAGGGTGTCAATGGTCATCCTCTGGACAACTGTCAGGTCAGCAGTCTTCCCCATGAATGTGGTTACATGTGCTAAACTAGACACAGTATTTATTCTGCTTAGAGTCGTAGTAGTAATTTACTCAAACTTGAAATGACAGTGCAATAATATCCTAATAAAATGGGGGGAATGATTTTCATTAGCCATATTAATAAAAAAGACATGCAAATATTTCACTTTACATAAAAGGAATATAAAATGTATATTACAGTTGGAGATTTTTTTTTCCTTAACAGCAACAACAGTATATTTACACACCTCCATTTTCCCAATATACATTTTTATTTGAACACAGCACTAAGCCTTTATATTCTGAATATTTCATGCCAAAATTCCACAATTACTTAATTACTTAGTAAAATCCCTTCACATTACCTTACATTACAAGTTAATAATGTTTTTGCCTTCTCATGTTTTTCTGTACATTGCCAATATTTATTTTAGGCTCTTATTTGCTCACTCGCAATTTGAATACATGAATAGTCTATTAAAATCTTGATTCAGGACTTGCGTCTGCATTGTAACTTAAGTCAATATGGAGTAAATCATTTTTGTGGCCACAATTAAATATTCCCCCAGGTCCAAAATGTCCACAATATTATATTCTTGTGGAGACCACCAGATAAATCTGTGCTGTCGGCTCCGATTCACTACGCCACATTAAATTCTTTTAGATCAATTAAACTTAGCAGCTCAGTTTACAAGTGGCCAGTTTTAATGCTCTTTTGCTTTTGGGAGCTGGTGGGAGTTACATAAACACTCTGAGAGACTTGCCAAGACGAGCAGGAGGGCAGGAAAATGCTGAAATTGGCCATATGTGTCTACAAGTGTGCATGTGCACACGTGTGTGTGTGTGTGTGTGTGTGTGTGTGTGTGTGTGTGTGTGTGTGTGTGTGTGTGTGTGTGTGTGTTTGTGTGTGTGTGTGTGAGAGAGAGAGAGAGAGAGAGAGAGAGAGAGAGAGCATTATTTGAACCTGATCTGGTTTAGTTACCTGAGAGCATTGATTTCCACAATATACTTCATTACGGAACATTTATGCCTAGATAAACTTTGACTCTGGTGAGAAACATCACAGGATCTGTAAAAGGATCTTTATGCTACACCATAAGCCTTGCTTACACTTGCAGTGACCGGTAGCTTGTGGTCACTGCTTTTTTATTTGCTGATATTTTCTTGTTTGGGTGTAGGCCTGGGTTCTGTTTTATTGTCTTTGGGGTCTGGCCAGCACAGACCCCGTACAACTGTCTGATGCTATGGATAAATTAATAGAGACATTATTTGTCCCACAATACAGCGGAATAATCTTTGAATAGCTGATGATATACACTATACTAAGTTCATTTCTGGCACTTTAGAAACTTTGGCTTAGGTTTGAGGATGTTGGATGATGTTTATTTCTATTGAAAAAGGAGGAAGATCACATAAATTAATTATTTACAATAAACAAAAGGATTAAAAGCTAACCGTCTTATACAAATCGATGTAGTTGTTTTAGAATCATGGTTAGTCTTTAAAATTACTAATTGTGTCAGTTCTCTCCAATTAAGCATTTAAAGTGCAAACGACCGAATTATGAAAATATATTTTATATTTATAGTATTTTTTAAATTTTCCTTTCTTTTTTTCTGAATTTTTACCCCAATATGAAACAATCTGTTATGCTACACCTATCACATATGATGCTCCCTCAGATACATGTAAAGCAAGCCATTGCCACTTGGAGCCCTGTTTCTCCTTTCTTTTTAACCACCAATTACAACTATGTAAAATCCTTAAACAGGGAGGAATTTCTGGGAAAAAGATGTCCTCATCAAATAAAATCAAGTCCCTTTTGGCATGTCACATTAATCACTTGTGAAGGTTAATGAAAATCATCCTCACTGTATGTAAGTACACAAAATATACACATTAAAACAAAGAATATATATAATCGTTATACCCATTACCATACACTATTGAACTTCTCATAAACATTATATATATATATATATATATATATATATCAGATATATCAGAATATGACCTGCTACTGGTTTTCTAGGCAGTAACACTGACCCAATATCTGTGCAAATATTCCATGTTAAATGCCACGTAGGCTCTTAAAATATACCTTACAAGCATCATATTAGTACATCTAACCAAACTACAAATTTTGACCACTGTAAATAAGCTGTTTCTGTAGAGTGTCAGTTTGTATTGCAAAAAGAAATTTTTTTTATTGCATAGACTTCCAGTGAAAATTAAGAAAGCGTTGTGTGCTATTGACATCAGTAGACTGTAACTCAGTCTGGACTTATTTCACAACATCAGATCTAAATTGTAACAATAATGTGTAGGCTACAGAAATATGATGTGTTTGTATAAGTGTAAGTTACTGTGTATTCGTATGCATATATAAGCAAATATTATTATACAAGTGCCTACGCTGTTTATATACTTATCCCCAAAAAACTGAAACACACAGTATAAATCCTCTGCAAGTGTTATTTGCCTGTAATAGTATTGGTTGTCACACAGAGCGTGGGCTGCAGGGAGTGTTAAGAATTACTGAATAAATTACCTTTACGACCGTGCTGCTGCTCGAGCATCTGCAATTCTTCACGCTTTGCATACAGTTTACCATGGTGGTGTTGGATGACGTGGAGGTGCAGGACACACAGTAAGCGTCACAGTATTGATGGGGAAAACACATGGGGGGACTCTGGGGGAAGGAACTTGAGGGGGGATCTAACCATAGGGCTTAGCCTTGGCTTTAAGGTCTGTCGTGAGAGATGCTATGAATGTTTGCAGTTCGCACAATAACCATTTTCACGCTTGCCTTGGGTGTCACGTCAGAGGCAATGGACCAAAGACGTTTTGATCATTTTTCCCTGCCACCGTCACCCCCTCCCCAACCTTCAATCTTCCTGGAAAACTGAGTCAAGCCAGTCTGTAGATCACCATGACTTGGAGCAAATTTGTGCAGGCTTGTGTTTTGATGTTCATGATTTCTGCCGCCTCTGACGTTACTACAAGTGGGTAACACTAGTGGGCTGTTTTCTGTAGGCCTGCTTTGGTGGGAAATATTGAATTCTTCTTCTACTTTTTCTTATGACTAGAAAATATACTAAGACTGCATGAAGGTCTGCATGAAGACCTTGGAGCATACACAGTTGAGGCTTTTGAGTCACAATTAGTACCTTTATAGTCGTTATACTGTGCAAAAAACATTGTAGGTTCAGCCATGCTATAGTACCCATGGATCAAAGAAAGTGCACTTTATCACATTAACTCATCACAGCTTCTGGTTTCAAGCCCTCTTCTCTTACCTTTAGGGTCATGCCTGACCCGACAACAGCAGTTTAGCAGAGCTGGATATTGAACTTACAACCTTATGATCAATAACCCAGCACTCTAACCTATAAACCACAGCTGTCTCTGTTACTATTAGCCATTTGATGTAATGTAGAAGGTAACAACACCACCTTCCTTGTGGCAAACTGGGGCTCCAGTCATGTAAGCACACCCCACTACACCAGTAAGATAAGTTGTCCAAGACTCCTAACACTACATTTATCTATTCGTGTGACAGTGTAAAAGATAGCATCAGACAAATCCCATTAATATGAATAGAAGAATGGCATCAATCAATCATTTAATATGTATTAAATGTTTAAATCTTGCCATTTCTTGCCAAAGAAGTAAACAAGAAATTAGTGCAAGACTCAAACCTGTAAATACACACTATATACTAAGTGTAAATGTAATTATTATACATACCTGTGTATGGAATTCTGTGTATAATTTCTTAACTACAGTTGAATTGAAGTATTTTATTGTAAGTTTATTGAACAAAATAAAAGTAGTAACTCTCAGATTCAGAGGCTAAAGTTCCACCAAAGACCACACATTCACCTTTTCCCACTGTGTGTCATCAAAATCAGTTCCTCATCAACACACCTGTGAAAACACCTAATTATATAACTACCGTTTAATGCAGCCTGTGGGCACCTCTTGGTCAGTTTCCAACAAATGTCTCCAACTTTGTTTACACTGTAAATCATTCCTACATTTTCCCTGCGCTGAATCCCAAGATAGAATATATGTCCACATGTTTGTGGCTGGGCTAGGCATTGAGTTTTGGAGCAGTGGAAGGATGATGCTCCTTCCTATACATTGGGATGAGTTGGTGAGTTGGTGGGGGTGGTGATCATCTAGCATTCATTCCCAACATCATTGTTGCTGAATGCACTCAAATACTAACCACAATCCAAGATCCTGTTAAAGCCCTTCTTGGAACAGTTTTCCCAATATAAACTCTTTTTAAATACATTTGATTTAAAAAAAATACAATACCTATCAAAGTGTTTATCAGAGTGGGAAAACTGCTTTCTTATATATAGTATGTTCTGCTCCCTGCTGAGGGTCACTCCTCCTGTTGTTGACAGCAGACTGCTGTGTTGATCGAGGGAGACCAGACAAGGAGATATATTTGTTCTGTCTTTCATGTCCTGTAGTGTCAGAAGTCCACCTGGGTTTGTGTCCACTGCACCGGACCTCTCCGTGGCAAAGACATAGCTGTTATTCCTCCACCAAGCCATAAATGTGCAATAAAGTTGGCCCAGGCCATGTGCACAGTGTGGGTAACGCTCCATATATTTTAATGATACGCTGGACAAGGCCGTATGTTTTAAAACATTTCTCTCTTATGTGTGCAAATTCATATTTGGATAATGTTGGATGGGGTGTTTTTTTCTTTGCAGTGAATGTCTGTATAGAGCTCATGTTAAGACAAGATGGAAGGAGGCCAAACCTCAGTACACAGAACAACCCAGAGGTCTGGATTGCAGGTACATGAACTTGATCTTTGAAACTGGTCAGAAGTTTTGGTAATACAGCGTTTGTAAGGGCACTATTCATAAGCTTTTGTAGGTGTTTGACGATAACTAACATCAACCTACATGGATATTTTTGTCTCATATTTTTGCCCTCATCTAAAACTGCAACTTCAAATTATTCAGATTCAAAGTATGTCAAAATGTTTGTGATATTTGTAGATTTATATCAGTTATATGAAATGTCTATATAGATGTTATGCAGCCTTACAAGTACTACCCATTTCATTTCACAGAAAATTTAAATTTGCTTAAATTTAAAAAGGAAAACAATGTCTACCATCACAACAAATGATGCATCAGAAAATCTCTCCTTTGCCCTATTACACACACTGATCCACCATAACATTACAACCACCTCCTTGTTTCTGCACATCCATCTTAATAAAGTCCATTTGTCATTATAGGATATAATTACTGTATAATTACTGTATAATACTGTATAATATACTGTATAATAACTTTAGTACATCTGTTATTAACATTGTTAGCCTCCTTTCACCCTGTTCTTTAATGGTCAGGATCCCACAGGACCACTATAGCGCAACTATTATTTGGGTTCTGGGTCATTCCCAGTGCTGCAATGACGATGCCATTGTGGGGGCCTGTTAGTGTGTGTTGCACTGGTACAAGTGGAAGAGATACAGCAGTGCTGCTGGTGTATTTAAACACCATGTCCACTCTGTCCACTGTATTAGACACTTCTATCTAGGTGGTCCAACTTTTAGATGTAAAGATAGAGACAGAAGCTCATCTGTTTCTGCATTGTGTTGGTCATCCCCTAGTCCTTCATCAGTGCTCACAGGACACTGCCTATAAGTGTTGGCTGGATATATTTCTGGGCGGCAGACTATTCTCAGTGCAACAGTAACATTGAGAAGTTTAAAACTCCAGCAGCAATGCTTTGTCTGATTCACTCCTACCAGTGCAACACACACTAATACACCACTACCATGTTATTGTCACTGTACTGCTGAGAATGACCCACCACTCATATAATATTTATATACTTTAATAATACTGACCATTGAAGAACAGGGTGAAAGGAGGCTGAAGAGAAACCTGAAGAGAAACAGATGGACTACAGGCTGTAATTATAGAACTACAAAGTTCCCCAGTATGTGAAATAGAGCTGATAATATTGACAGTGAGTTTAGAAGAATTAAGGTATGAAGATCATGATACTATGGCTGATTGGTTCAATTCAGAATCAATTGATCATCAATTAATGGCCTATTTTTTAGAAGTGTGTTAGAAAATACACACACACACACACACACACACACACACACACACACACACACACACACACACACACACACACACACATATATATATATATATTCTCTAATATTCAGTCTTATAAAAGATAAAATGTGTAATTGCTCACCTCACTATATCATTAAATGTGTTTTACTCAGTTACATATACAGTTACAATACACGTAAACAATTTGAACAACTCTGGAATAGCCATACTTCCCATGGTCCAACAAAAGTTCCATAATTGTGAAACCACTTCCAGTGGTTATAAATCATTCTGGTAGCACAGTGGCTGTACACCAGAAAGAAAAATAAATAAATAAACAATCAGGGTTTTTTTCCTGGATCAATAATAAAGCATCTAACCTTTAACACTAAATCACTTGAAAAGTGATCTATTCTGTTGAATGTTGTTTTTCCAGCCCTGCAACACGGCTTGACACCTAAAACCAGGCCATTTCCTGCTTTCTGTGGTCAGTAACATGGTTGGAAAAACCAGCAGTAAGCCTTATCTAAAACAAAATTAAATAGAAGGACTTCAACTTAAATGTCAAATCCATTCTTCTGTCTTCTGTTTGAAAGGTCCTCTTGTCCTGAGCAACATATTCATAAATCATTGTCAGGCGTCTTATGAGAATCTACTGGTCAGACACCATCAATAACAATGGGTTGTGAGAGGAAAAAAACAAGACCTGAAGGAAGCAGAAATTAAAGAGGAGGAAGTGAAGTTGACTGGGAGTTGGGGTGAAAAAAGAAACAACGCATTAATCATCCAATGAGCTTGAACAAGGAACCTGAAATGCAAGCAGTGGAGACAGTTACATTATGTTCATCTTGTAAACTTACAAGTCAAGTTATAAACGTATTAATACATAAATTTACATTAATTAAAAGTATTGACATATTTCTGTTACATTGATTATATAAGGCATGCTGATATAGTAGAATTGTTTTATCCTACACATTGTAAACTTACAGAGCTGAAAAAAATGTGTACATTTCTGAAACCTAAAATGCTTCTTAAAAGATATTTTTAAGTCGATAAACTCAAATGTCAGGTGAAAAGTTGTTTGTTTGTTACATATATATTTTGATTGCATAATAATATATTAATACTTACTGTATTAATACTTACTGTATTAATAATAGTTAATAGTTAAAATACCTACTATTAACTTTATAGCTGAATTAACTTCTGTTAATAGCACATATACACAAATGTAGCCAAACCAGGAAGAAACAGGTTTATTCTACCCATTGAAAGTGGGAGTTTGTTGGTTGGTTGGTTTGTTGGTTGGTTGGTTGGTTGGTTGGTTGGTTGGTTGGTTGGTTGGTTGGTTGGTTGGAGGACATTGCAGCACTGATACACTGTTCTCTCTAGATCTTTTCTGTAGACATTCTCTTCTACAGCCGGCCTATGCACTGTTAAGTTCATCTGTTTCTGCAGTTATTATGCTTGCAGATAAATGTACATCTGCATAGGCACTTAGATGTTGTTATTAATTAGAGAAATCAGTGTTGTATATATGCACTGTGGCTCTCTTATGACAAGTCGAATGTCATTACAAAAAACCTCTATATAATTGCATTCCCAAATGTATACAACACCAGTCTCTAAAGCTAATAGATCAAAATAGCCAAGGGATCCGCAATGACAGCCAATAATGTTCTCCACTCGTATTCTGTTACATTTTAGCACGACTATGAGAGATTGGAGTATGGAGATAATAAAAGGCTTCTCCTTTTAGCTGAAACAGGCCTTAAATTAAAGCAGATTTTGGGCACGTGTTGCTGGAGGGAAGCTTCCAGCTGCAGATGTTCCTCTGGTTTTGATAGGAGCCCAAAGACAACAGCCAAACTGATGAACAAAGACGAGGTGGTTAGTGCAGTTGTCTAAACACAAGGATGCTGAAAGCTGAGGCCTGTTTGTCAGCTTTGCCCCAAGGAAGAGGCTTTTTTGGTGAGTGCATGTGTGTGTGTGTGTGTGTGTGTGTATGTGTGTGTGAGGATGTGTGCATGTGTCTGTAATTTCTATGGAACACAGACAGGGACTCCAGTAAATTGCTGTCATTGGTGGTTAGGGATTTTTTGTCAGACAATAATATTGTCCACGCTCACCAAAGCGCAAAGTGTCTGGTGTCCCACTGCTGACACACTTCTTTTGTAGTTTCTGTTAGCTACACCAAGATGTTTAACACTGGAACAGCTGACTTTTGTGGTAAGAGTGCAAATCTCTGTTTTTTTGCATTTGCGTGCATCACATGACATCACATTGTGATAGATACTGCAATAGCTTTAATAGCTTTAGTGGAGAAATGAGAAATGAATTTTTGTCCTGTTTGATATCTGTACCACAATGATAATGTACTGTACAGTCGTGTCAGAAAGGTAGGACACCACCTAAACACCTTAGAATTTTTTTTTCCACTTTTTAACATCTGATCAAATTTGACTGATGAATTGGCCAAAGAAATGTGGCTAAAAATTTTAAACATATTTAAACATATGGAAATATGATCTTCATTTTAATTTTATTTTGATGGGGTGAGGTGATGTGATATATTTAAATACATAAAACTGAAGAAATTTTTTTTTAGCACACCTTCACATTCATAACTACTTAATATGCCTAAAACCAGAATCAGGCACACCACATCAGCAGCAAATGCTTACAACACCATCAGTAGAGAGGAAGTTCTCTTATTTAAATCTCACACAGTTTGGTTTGCTCTTGGTTTCGGAAGTAATTGGTGAGATCCAAAGAGCACTCTAATGCCTTCACAAAGACGGTTGTAAATGCATATGAATCTGGGAAGGGATTTAAAAAGATCTTCAAACAATCAAGAAATCAGCCATTCTACTTTCCAGAAATGTACACATTTACAAGTGGAGAACATTTAAAACAACTGGCAACATGGTCAGGTAGCTCTTGCCACAGTCAACGTGTCAAAGTGCATGCATCTACCATCAGAAAGAGACCAAACAAGTTACCAACTGTGAAGCACGGATGTGGAAATGTCATGGTTTGAGCCTGCTTTGGGGCCTGGAAAGCACTACATCATAGAAACCACTATGAAATTCTTATTGTATCAGAGGGGGCTTGAGGAAAATATAAAACTCTCAGTACAACAGTGATGCTAAAATATCAATATTCTACATGGAGTGGGAAAATCTTTCTTCTAGTCAATGTTAGAAACTAGTAATGGATTTCATTTCAGCCAAAAGAGCAAATACCAGCTATTAGGACATAGGGTGTCCTAACTTTTTGTCCTAACTTGGAATTCCTCTAGTTTGTTAGTGCTGAGTTAACTATTATACACAATCTATGAAGGCATTTTTGGGCATTCTAGATTAAATGTGTTTTTCAAGCTTGTAACAATCATTAAGGCTAAATAAACTAGTATTTAGCCAGATTACATATTATCAGTTAATCTTAGTACGATATCTACTCTTCAGATTGGGTCAGAGAAAGAAAAACAACCATAATACCCACCCATAAAAGCAACATAATTCCATCATTTGTGTTAGCTCCACTTTGGGATTCTAGCAGTTCAATAAGACTGATATAAAGACCCCTCAAGCATTTTTGAATAAAAACTGCACTTTTTAAACACCTAACAATGTAGTTGGTTGATTCAACTTTTGCTTCCTAGTTATTTTTTTTTTAACGTCTTGCAGGCCCACTGCACTGCACTTTTTTGTGTTTCCTCTACTTTACAACACCTATTTCAACTTAATAAATGCTTGTTAATGAATTGATTACTATGCTCAGTTGTACTGAAAGGAAGGAAAATCCTAAAGCTCAAAGCCTAGGCAGCAGCCAAAAGGAGGCTGTGCTTCTCAGCCACTATGTCACAGAAGGCTGCTCGAATCCAAGTAATGAATTTGAGTTCCCTCACAAGTTTTGCACTGCAATTGCAAGAGGTGGGACCTTTCTGATGACACCACCCAGCAGTTAGACTTTTCCATTTGTTTGACCAATAAACTTCTAAGAAGGAGTTTTTATAGGACAGTCCTACTGAGGATCCATAGTTCAATGGCTGCATCTTGGGCTTTGAAATGAAGCTTAAAATGGTTCTCTAAGATCAGAGTTGGAGACCACTGATCTAAAGTACTGAGTCAGTCCAGCTTCTAAAGTTCCAATGGGGACATTTCCTTAGTTGTAAACTAAATGCCACAGAGAAAAGGTTTTGTTGGTATCAATGCTTAAAACTGGAGATCCATACATTGCAGGGAGTTACATGCTGTTTCCTAGACTTCATATGTCAGATTAACCTACATAGATGATACACAAATCATAAACTATAAGAATGCCCTGTGTGATTAATTAATTAATTAATTGATTACTTAATTATCAGTGAGTAATCTATGCAGCTCAAATGAATTGATTCACTGCTCTGTCCACATTAACATGCTCAGCCTGCATGCAGACGCTGACTGATCAGTGAGAAGAACCTGGGCTAGTGACATCACTGACCCAGATATAGGAAAATGAAATGAAAAGGAAGGGGCTGTTTGCTCTCTTTGTTTGCTCACACAGTATTTAAAACTTAGAATTAAAGTCCCGAGAAGAGATATTACTGATACCTACATAAATAACAAAAATAGTAAAGGGCATTATCTTATTTGTACCACTGTTAAGTATGTTAAAGAACATATTATTATAAATATACTTGTCAGTCTAATCATTGCAAATAACTCAGAAAGATGAATGCATTTGTATCTCAAAAACATTCTGGATAATCAATTTCCTGCAGGATTTCTGAGATGAGAAGTGTTTTTTTTAGTTCTTATGTAAAAATATCTAAACAGATATCTAAATTCTAATCTTATTAATCTTTTTACATCTGAAATGAAGACAGATTTATGTATCTCAGGATCTCCTAAAAATAACAATATCTGCTATGTGTCTCCTATAAATACTTTTTTTTTTTTTTTTTTTCATTTTTTGGTGAATAAAGGTATGTCAAACTATGAAAACATCCTTCAAAATTCAAGTTCTAAAGTTTAAAAGAAGTGAGCCCCTTACAAACAAAATTTAATTAAATAAGAAATAAGGTTTTTAATTCTCAGAATTCATGGAATTGCACTGAAGAGTTTGAATGCCAAAAGGTTTCTCACTGGTCTGTAGGAATCATAGGTGTTACATTAACAGATTGCAGAATCCTGTCATGTTATTATTATTTGTGTAAAACATTGGTGTTCCATTGCCTCAGATCCGTCTTTTTGCTTCTTCTCATTAAACCTGAAGAAATTAAGCACTAAGGCTTGAAAGGACAGCACTTCTGCCACTAATTCAGCTGTCTTCCATGCTTTCTCCTTATCATCCTGCAATGTTGGTGGCTGCCTGAATCCCTAGTCTGGTCCAGATGAGATGAAAACAGACACCTTGGCCTGCCATGTAGAACATCATATTTTATCAGTTTGGATCATTACACTCTCTCTCCTACTCTCATACTTGGCTCTCAAGCAGTGTGAGGATTTTTTTTCTCTCTTTTTTTCCTCCTTCGAACTTGGGCGAGTGCCTTGATGTTTTTCTCTGGCAGTACATATCCTGAGTATCCAAAACCTTGAGGCAAATTCAAGAGCTGAAAACTGAGAAGCAGGAAAAGCTTTGTGAACAGGTGAAATTTGTATTGTTTTGTTTAGGCACTGACAGTGATTTCCACTTTTTCTGGCAAAGACCACCTATTGTCTCTTTTCTTTATTCCACCCCCTCTTTCACCTCCTGCAGATATTGAAACTGGGCTGCAGTCTGCTCATGTGTGAGTACATAATGCATGTTTCTGATTTCCCAAGACCCATCATCAGACCATTTTCATAGCGCTGTCTTCATTTCATTCACTTCCCACACACTCTTTTTGGATATATGCTCTTTGGCCACCCAATATGAGAAAAGAAAAAGCATTCAAAAGGTTCCAGCCTTCTTCTGGAGGTCTGATGCTTTCTGTGATTGAAGCGAGAGACAGAAATAGAGAAAGAAGGAGGAGAGAAAGACAGAGAAAAAGAAAGAATGAAAGCTCTGTGAAAGAGTGCCAGTTGAGAAACAAACCTGATTTATTATCACCAGAAATCAGCAGCAGATGTCAGTGTACAGCTCCCCGCTGCAGCCAATTAGAGACAAGCACGCAAAGATTGCCCTTTTTCTCTCTTTTTTGACTTAGAACAAACATATACACAACACTCTTCTCTGTTGCTTTTTGCACACTGGGTTTGTTCTGTACACTATTAATAACTAAACAGCATTGCAACCCAGCCAACTGCACACTATGTTGCCTATATAGCTGGACTGATTAATGTGATATGATTGCAATTGTAAAATAAAAATAAATATGATCCCTTGATGTGACATGGTTAATGCCCTTATACTTTTCCCACATATATACAGTATATTTCCACCTAAATAAGTTTTTGCCCACTTTTATGCTCCAAAACCAGACAAAATTCATTTTTACTGGTCATTCCAACCCCTTGTTATTCCAAGAATTAAACTATCCACAATATATAGCAAACTGTTTGGGTTGACACCCCTTTAAATGAAGGCATTCAGTTTTTTACTTTTTTAACCCACTGTGTTGTGCACACACAGGAATTAATCCTTCCCGTTTTACCCAACCACACACAGTGATACGCACATACACACTAGTGAATTCACAGACCAGGGGCAGTGAGCACACATGCCTGGAGCAGTGGGCAGCCCTATCCTCTGCACCTGGGGAGAAGCTGGGGAGTTCAGTGCCTTGCTCAAGAGCACTTCAGTCATGTCCTGCCGATTCACGGATTCAAACCAGCAACCTTCCAGTCACAAGGCTGGTTCCCTAACCACCAAGCCACGGCTGCTCCAGATTTTATTTATTTTTTTATTTTTTTATTTTTAATTTTCAGTTTTTAGGGATGAGTTTGGGATGAGTTGTGGTTTGCTCATTCACCATGTTGACCTCACTAACACTCATGTTGCTGAATGCAATCAGTTCCTCATAGCAATGCTCCAGAATCTAGTAAAAGCCTTCCCTGAACATGAGAGACAGTTACTTTAACAAAATCAGGATGCACTCATTTAATAAGCTTAATTGTAGAAATGACTGATTAATTGTCCCAATACTTGTTTCAATTAGTTTCTATATATGGACTAAATAAAAAAAATAGCTTTCAGAAACCAATTGAAAGCCCACCTGCATTGTTAAATAAACCAATAGAACCCTTAAGGTTACATTTTATTTTGAAATATCAGTACAGGTATGATAAAGCTGACACACATCAAAGGAGAGTCTAGTATTTTCTTGCAACCATGCTATTATTTCACTAATTATCCTTTAGTGTTCTTTCACTTCTATACAACATTTCAGAAAATAAAGGACAAAATAAATACATTTCCATTTATAGTTCATTAACTAGCAGTTTGTTGTTGTGTAATGAACAGCTCTCAGCAGAGGGATATAGTTAAAGAATAAACTGTGCATTTCTGGTGAAATAACAGCATGATTGGAATGCTTCTCAACTAAATTAGTTTCCATGGCCAGAACTAAATGTTTTGATAATAATATTGCAGCATACATTACAGCATTACAGCATACTGTAATTTTAATTGGTTTTCACTTTTTTTCACTTTCATCAACTTTGTAGGTTTATGCACCAAAAACAGCCTGTTTACAACCTAATTTTGCTGTTTAGATTTTTTATTATAGTATGCTGAAGACCAACATATATGTAAATGACCTCTGTTCTGTATTGTGCCTCATTCATTTAATACATAACCATTAAAGCTAAACTGTTGTAGATCTGAAATGCTGTTTAGGACTGTTTTGTAGCCTTGTTTTTAAAATAAAAGCAATTAAACAGCCTAGGTTATGTGTATAATAACACAGGTACGATGAAGCAGATGTGAGCCAAAGGTGTTCAGAAACTAAAGTTTAAAAATATGTAAAATATTTAAGTTGTGAACATAGCATTTAATATGTTTTAATGTTAGCAGCTAACAGTAACAAAACCCTCGAACTCAGTTTGTATGCAGTTACACACAGGCACATTAACTGTTCAAAGTGTACATATAATTCTGTTCATGTAAGGGGAGGGGTTAATGGGAGTTGGGGTAAGGGTATCTTTCTGGTGAGCTAAGCTCAACATACATGTGGGCCAACATTAAGCAGCCCTGACAAGAAAAGTCAATTTGTATCATTTGTTCTTTTAATTTTTTTACTTTTAGAAAGATTTAAGGCATCATCTTAATAATCCGTACATGACTCAATTACTAGGGTAAATAATATCAGCCATTGTTAGTTTCATGTTTTGAGGTTCCATCTATTGTTGTCCATTATATTCATTTAATAAATTCAGTATATGAGTACTGATATCATTTATGTTTATTCAACGTGTGATTGGTTTATAATGGGTTTTGCTCGTCAGCAATTGCATGTCTACCTGAAATCTTACCTCCCTGTGTTTCACAAGTTGTTTGGAAACCAGTTATATGTCTGTAGTTCATTGTAACTGCACACCATAAAGGCAAAACCAGATTATATGTGCCATTCGAAGCATAGAAATGTATAAAGAAAAGAAGTGTTCATGTGAATACCTGCTTGTGTTTTTTACATATGTAAAAGTAATTTAAGTCCTCATAGGGCATGTATGTGAGTGAGTGAGTGAGTGATGGAATGAATGACTGATACTTACCTATTGCTTCCTATATGGTTTCTAAGTATTAGAACAGGAATTAGCTTTTATATGCATGATAATGTTTACCCTGAACACGCAAACACTAATTTAAAACATAACGGTTAGCACGGCCACTTCATATCAAAACTCTGGTGCTTTGCTGAGACATTGAGAAATGAGAATATACCTTTCATTAATTGGCACACATTCAGCAATGAAACACAGGTCCATATATGTCGTGTTTTCCATTAGTGACAAATGAACAGAATTACCCTTTAAGTAAATACCCACAGGTGAGCTTTGTCAAGAGTCAACAAACAGAAATTACAATGACCATTGCGGTGCTTTTTTTGTGGTGGATTTTCAGTGACAAATGAGCAGTCAGTTTCTTTTGCGCCTCCTGTCCCTTTTGAAGCAGGCGATGCGTGTAACAGTATAGCAGCAATGTCGCTTTCCACACTAATGTAATCAGTAGTCAAATATTTGTTTTATGCTATGTAATGGTGCGTGAGTGAAATAATAATTAAGCTTAATGGCTTGGGGAAAATGTTTTAGGGTTGTGTGGTATCTTTTAAAGTTTGACAACATTGTGATCAATGCTGCTCGCATCTTGAGTAAATAAATGGAAGCATGTGGGCTCAGGCTGAGGACTAGTATTACAGTTTACAAAATTGAGAACTGATTTATTGATTTATTAGTTGTTCGTTGTGTTGTGTGGTACTTTGTCAATGGTGCTATCTCCATTTCATTCAGTTCTTTTTTTAACTCCACTGCATGAACCCCATTTATTTTAGTTTAAAGCCATTAAAGTTTGGTCTACTTTTTAAGCTTTGTAACCAGCAGTATGTCACCTGCTTGTCACATACAGACTTTATGTAATTTTTTTTTTTTAATTATTTATTTCACAGATTTTCATCCATTCAGATTTGTACCTTTAACTGGTATTAATTCACTAAAAGAAGATTTATAAAATCCATCTTACATTTAGATGAAATAGACCAATAAGCAATAACATAACATTGCTCCATCTGTCCCATGGTTCAGCCATAATCTTGTGACTGGAAGGTTGCTGGTTCGATTCCCTGCACTGGCAGGACATGACCGAAGTGCCCTGGTGGCATCAGATCCTGTAAATTGTGAGGTGGAGCTTTCATGGGTCACAAAAGTGAGCTTTGGATAACCATTACCCTGTTGCTTGTTCATCAGTTGTCTTTCCTTGGACCACTTTGGTAAGTTTTGTTCACTACCTACAAAACCTGACATTTTGGAGATGCCCTAGCAATGCCCAAGGGTTCAGATTCTGACGAATGTCCATTTTCTTTCCTTCTAACACATCAACTTCAACAACTGACTGTTCACTTGCTGCCCTTTGACTGGTGCCCATATAACCATTAAATATAATCAATGTTAATTAATCACCTGTTTTTAATGTTTTGGTTTATTGGAATGAGAATGTTGTGCAACATTAATGATAAAGAATGTTTCATCTTCAGTGGCTTCAGTGTGTTCAATGTCTTCTTTACTCCTTAATTTAGGTTTATTAGTATATTAGTAGTTTATTAGTATTGATAGCTTGATTACCATCTCTCAGCTTAATAAATGGATATGACATTGAGGTATCAATTCAAAGGAATAATCTAACCTTATTGTCTGAAGGAAACATTATATAGTTCATTGAGGAAATGCTTCGCATTGAGAATGCTGAATATCATACAGATGCTGATGTTACCCATATATTTTACTCTTATAGATCTTATACAATCATTTCTCTAATAGTTTAGAGCCTAAAGTTGATGGAGGAAGCTGATTCAGGATCACAATACAGGGACATGCTTTATGCAGTGCACAAGCCACAATGTAAGCCACTTTAATTACAGGGGTCTGGTTTACTCAAAACTAAACTTACTCCCCCTGCTGACACTCTGAACCACATGCAAAATTTCACCTTCAACAAGGTCAATGATATTTCAGTTGACCTGTAAATATTTTATAAACTGTAAAATTCAGTAAATAACTAAATTACTGTCATATACTGAACGTCTTCATTTTAATGCATCTGCATTGTAAGGGAATTGAAGGTTACAGTTTGGTGATATTAAAAATAACAGTATTTTTTGGTTACAGATTATTGCTTCCTTTTCAAGTATCTTAGAAATCTTTTGTATTGCTTTATGGAAACTGGCTCTTTTTAAAGGCCTCTAACATTTCACATAATTAAATTTATTCTTGTAGATACTCAGTAACTAATCTTTTTAAATATCTTATTAATAACAAACAGCCTTGGTCGAGTTTGTTTATTCAAGGTTAAGTGGATTACATTTCCCTGTGTTACATTACTTAATACACAGAATAAAGTCACTACTGTAACTTTTTTGGTTGCTTATGAGAAAATAAAATGTTAATTAAACAGACTTGAGAGAAATAAATGTTGTTGTCATGTGAAATCCTTTAGGATTTTACATTAGGTCTGGATTTCATGGTTATCCAGTAAACCAGAAATGCACCAAAATTACTTCCCATAAAATGTTTTAATAAGGACTTACATTGAAAGTTAAGAAAATGGTTTACTTTAATCCTGTAAAGTTGATGTTTTGTTTTTCACTTGCCTGGCAGTGACAATATAATAATACAAAGTATGTATAAGAAGAATTAAGCTAAAGTTTTTCACTGGAACCAAATGTATTTATCTACAGGCCTATATTTAAATAGAGTCAGCAGTGAACCTACTGCAGCAAGCTGAAAAGTGTAATACAACAATAGCACCTGATCTTAGACACTCATTAAAATCTGCTTTTAAGATTGATTAGTGAAGCAAGTCTGATATTTGTTTGCTCCCTCAGTGAAATACATTTGTTGCCAAGGCATGGTGTGTGGTCTGCACTGAGAGGAGGCACTTCTCTACCAGTGTGAAATTTGTCACACCATTAATGGTCTGTAATACATGCATTAATAATGTTTGATTTCCAAATAACTTGGACCTCTTCATGTGGCCCTTGTGTGAGACGGTAGACCTGCCTTTCTTCCTTTGGACATTAATGGACTAATATGTGGCCTAAATGTCAATTTGAACCACTTAATGAGGTGGACACTATGAATCGCCACCATGTGGTGCCCCATAAAGCCCCTGGGATGTTTTGAATGCGTTGTTGATTTTATGACTAGTATAAAGTTCAACCTAATGCTAAGTAGGGAAAAGCTAAATATAAAGCACTTCCATTAGAGGGTAAAACAATGGGAACTGCTTGATGAAAACAGTGGACACTGCTAACATAGTTTCACAGATTTATGAATAGTTATGTCAGACATATTACACATGCATTTACTCTGCATTAGATGGAAAGATGGAAATACCTTGATTAAATAAAATCAATAGCCTATGCTTATGGCTTGACAAATATTCCAATGTTTTACCTTAGAAAACATATTTCAACAGATTTAGATGGGTGTTTGATGTGCCTTTAATATGAGAAACAGCAGAATCACTACCTCCCACATGTTAACATGCTATGAATTTGAACTGAATTGTAGGACTACATATAGGTCATATAAAAATAAATATAAATTTTGGTGTATAAATTCAATATTGTTTAAGCATATGTACAAAAATACTTTATTTATCATTTCAAACAGGTGACAGAAATGTGCTTATATATAACAGTTCAGCTTCTATTTATTTTCTAATAATAATTTATTTTTATATATTACAAAAATCAAAATACATGATGTAAACTTATTTTTGCATGTTAAGCAAACTGGCAGAACAATCTCTGTAGAGGATGTAAACTTATTTTCAATTCATCATTTAACCATTTAACTGTATGTACATATCATCATCAGCATTTCTACTGCTGATGCTAATGCAGATACAGATACAAGCATTGGGAATTGCCTAAATTGTTCTGTTTAGGACTATAATAAATACACAATGAAGTACTGGTAAAATATGAACATCTGTCCAGAAAAGTTTTTTTAACTAAAATCTTGTGATACTGATACAATTGCAATATTATTATGTATCCCTTATGTATCCCCTTACCAAATTTCTTGACAATTTGTAGTACTATCTTCAGTTACATGTTTTCTTTTACACATGTGAACCATCAGAAAACAGTATTAGGAATAGGAATAGGAATGTGCAATTGTATTACACAATTGAATATTCATCATTACTCAGAATCACTCATTTAAAGTGTGATTTGATTAAAAGTTAAACAACAGAAATTAAAATAGATTAGATTTCCTTTGAGAGACTTTGTAAAGGTTTTGCTGCTTTTCAATAGTGTTCTAACTAAGTTTGGTGCTGGTTCTTATAGCTTTCAAAAGCCTTTTTGGTAAGCCAAAGGCTGGTTATGTATCTTTTCTGCTAGAGTATTAGAAGTAAATGTGTTTTGACTAGTTGTTCATGTCGTCTGTGCTGGAGGGAACGCTCTGGATTTGCGTACGTTGCTGTTCTATATCTTTGCTGTCATGTTTCATACACAGTGTTTGAGGGTCAGCATATTACTGAACGCAGACTAGGCCATTTCTCCGTTACGCATTTTATGGGGCCAGCACATAAACGTCATCAGAGCGCTTAAAACTCGCCTCATAACTGCACAATATGGCTGTGCCCTATCAGAGCCAGTATGTCTGGAAATAATCAAAAGCAGCGCACGCTTCCATCTGAGACTCGTTGTCTCCCGTGGCTGCCTGCCTGTGACACTGTGTCTACGCACTAATGAAACAGCCTGGTGGCTCTCCACTGCGCTGAAGTGGGGGGCACCACACCTGCAGATGCTATGGGGGCCCTGCAGCATTTATTGGCCGGCAGTGCTCGACAGCACCCTGATGTCATGCACTCCTCCAAACTCTACCCCGGCTGTTGCCAGACGAGCACCATTACACATTTCCATATAAAGCAAGGTTCCTCTTTAACGTTGATTGGATGGGGAAACCCCATATAAATGTAAGCATGGAGGCCCTTCTAAATATAGGCTTTTCATTTAGCCTATTAGCTAATGACACGTTTGCCGGTTTTCTTGGTTGCCTCGCGGAGGGCAAGTAAAACCAGGCCCTGTGTTTTGAAACGCCTCTTTAAAAGAGACGAACATGGGGATTATATATTTCTCTGAACGCTACACCTCCCGGGAGACTTAATTAGCTGGCTCGAGTGGCTACTCCATGTAAGAAATACTTCGACATTGTTCACACTCCGTAAATCTTCACTCCTGACGTCACGGTGTGCGGCTCTGCAGCCACAGGAAATGGCGGTGTGGCATGCAAGATCAAAAGGGCCAGGCCTTCACCTCCAAGTCCTGTTCGCTCACCTTTGACACAGACCGACGTTTTAATGTTGTAGCACTTGAAGAATTGAGGATTCGTTTTCTCCTGTGAGCTTCCCGCCCAGCTTCTCATATTCACATACTCATGTAGCCTGGTTGTTGTTTCTCTTAAATCAACCACCAACAATATCAGCATATCGATTGTTGTATTGAATGGAAGGCTGTAGTAAATTGACAGACCAGGATGTATGAAAATCACTTAATATAATTAAGTTGAACCAACTTCAAATGATTGAGTTAAGCCTCAAAAACATTGTTGACTGTTTATTCCTATTTACAAGTTAGGACTCTTCTAATCTTATGGAGGAGGCCTTCCTATTCTCCACCCCCTGACCATGAAATGGGTGTTTAATGAATACGTAGTGCAATTTCATTGCTCTAAACTGGTACAACAATGTAACTGCTATCTCATCAAGTTTAAATCCCTGCAAAAACTTAGTGCTCCATTGTCAAAGGTGTTCCAGTCTGGGGACAACATGAGGAGTTTTAATCTGCAGATGGAAAGAACAGTAAACAAATTAAGAGGGAGGAGCACAAATTAAACATTGTATACAGTATTTCAGCTGCAGATGATTTACTTATGTTTTTGAGGCTCAACTCAATATGTATTGCTGACCAAACTGAGATGCAGACAAAAAGAGTGAAGAGAACAGGTTAACAGTCTGTAATCAGTTTTAAATGATACTGCCTTACAAATGATGCCTTTTTACAGTGCAGGGTCCAGTGTTTATTTAGGGACGGTGTTTCTGACCATCAGTGAGTTCTTTATAAGTGTCAAATTGTGCACACACACACAAGCAACTCTGAAAAATAACAGTCTATGTTTTAAACCAAGCAGGGCTAACTTTCAGACATTTGAAAGCCATTTGAAAGCTTTCTTCTTGTGATTCAGTTTTAATAGATGGCTTTCAACCTGTAAGTTTTACTATAGAGTTCTTATCCTGCTCTAGTACTGTTTAGAACAATCATACAAGTCTGGATCTATGTACAGAGAGTACCCCAGGTAAATTATTGAATATGTATTACATTTTGACACTATGACAATTTTTTATGTTTCCATGTTTCCACATAATATTTGAACTTAATGAGGTGGCTGGAGAGAATGACTGCTGCTATAGTTCCAAGACCCTAGAGCTTCATGGAGTTTTCATCTAAAAACGATCTAAAGCCCTATATCATAGTATTATGTTTTTCATAAGGATGGATAAACATAAAATCAGTTTCTGAAGGTCAAGTTTTCTTCTCAGTTGTTTGTACTGTATTTAAATAAACTATTTTAAGTTAATGTTTCATTCATGTTTAGAGAATGCTACATTAAAATATCAGCATTGGATGCACCTCAGGTCTACCATTCGATTTTGTGGAAATCATGCCCATAGGTTTTTTAATTCCTATCCCAGACTTATTTTATATTAACCAACATCCTTTCTCCTTAATAAAATTGATCAGACAATCAGGAACAATGTTTTAATTTCTAGTGTCAATTGTTGCAATAAATGCTAGGGATTTTGGACCATACTTGAAAAAGATGTTCCACACTGAAAGCAAGCCCCTTCACTCTACCCTGCAAAAGAATGTCAGACTTAAAGTACTGCACTAATGTAACCCCACCAACTGTTCTGCCACATGACATCCACACTTACATAGGAGTCCTGAAATTGCTCAATATACATGACTGAAATAATATCATAATCATAATATTCCTTGACACTTTAGTGACAGCAGAAAATGTTATGTCTAATTGTGAAGTACATGCAGAAAATCCACAGAGGTGATTTATGACCATTCTACAGAATAAATAAAACATTGCAATGATTCCAGCATAAAACGTTTACAGGTTAACGTTAAGTTGGCCTAAATCACTCTCTAGTTAACACATCAAATTGCCTTGCCTGAACAGCATGGAACCTCATTTGTGTCCAAAAATGACATTTAGCATAATGGGGAAAAAATTACAAATTCTGTTTGGCCTGAAACAGGTCTTACAGGATTCACCTTAAACTCAAATCTTACACACCACATTCAGCCAATCAAGAACTTCTGAAGGCAGAATTAAGATTAATAAGGTGGGATCAGTTAGAGTTGGAGCTGAAGTCTTAGAAAGGTACATCTCCAGTAGGAGGCTTAGTTACTTTTGGTATAAAGGGATTCAATTTCGTTTAGTTACAATTTGGATGATCTTTTAATAGTAGCAATTTCATATGTTTTGAAACTGCATATGATGTTCATTTTATGACTATCAAATTGTGTTTTTTGGGGGGTTTTTAATCATAAAAGGCTGATTTAATAAGGTTTATTTAAAATATTTTTGTCTAAACCATAATTTTTGACTTAAGTGAATTTAAGTTAGCTAAATTAGGTACTTTAATGGCCAGTGTTGATGCTGAACATGCTTTATTATTGTGTTGTTCCTCTATTTTTGTGTGAGGAACATGTTGAACATCCTGTGTAATACTACGTGAAATGCCTACATTTAGAATCAGGTGCAGCACATTATCTGCAAATTATTAGATTAATATTAGATTAAAGAGATCTTTGGAGGAGGCTGTCTTATTTAAACCTCAGACTTTATTTTGGTTTGCTCTTGATTGTTGAAGTGAGAACAGACTGCAAGATGTATAAAGAGGTCTTCAACAATTCTAAAATGTCATCACAGGACTTACATGTAGCTTTTGACCTCACAGTACATACATCTAACATCAGAAACAGATTGCACAAGTTTGATTTTCATAGGAGATGTGCAAACAGGAAACACTTGCTGTCAAAATGTCAGAGAACACCTATACAAAGATCAGTACTTCTGGAACAATGTGCTCTGAACAGATGAATCCAAAATTTATTTGTTTGGGCTCAGTAACAAAACACATTATTTTAGCACACAAACCTCATACCAACTAAGTTATGGTTTGGGGCTGCTTTGCTGCAGTTGAGCCTGGAGAGCTCTCCATCACAGAGACCACTAGAAAATCATTATTGTGTCCGAGGGGGCTTGAAGAACATGTAAGATCACTGGTACAAAGACTGACACTGAAACATCACATAGCTGAAAGAAGGAGGAGTGGAAAATCTTTCAGTTAATGTCAGACAGTGGTAGATGGTAGAAAACATCCAATTAACATTATTTCAAGCAAAAAGCAGCTTTTAGGCTATAGGGTGTCCTAACATTTTCCTCTCAAGAACACTGCAATTTTTGCAGTGATTAGTTTATCACTTCCAACTCTCGATATAGTTAAAATGAAGATGTCCATATGTTTAAATATGTCAAAGGGGTTAATGAGCCCTAACCAATGGTTGTATATAAAAAAATGATTTGTTTTACTGTCACTGTGTGTTAAAGACCCAATTTTACATATGAAATACAGAACCCTCTTTTGTCTTTTTTCAATACACATATGCTTGTAATTTTAACACCATATTATCATACTGTCACTGTCATTGACACCTTCATTTCTTCCTTAATGTCATTGACGAGGTTAAGACTGATCAAGCAAATACAGAAAATCTTTTAAATGTGAACCTTTGGTCACTTTTCTTTGAAAAAAATTGTAACAATTATAGTTACATATGCTGTACAAATAGCTTGGGAATTATCTTTGTCTTTATCTTTATCTGTCTTTATCTTTATCTTTAGAAGAAGAAGAAGAAGAAGAAGAAGAAGAAGAAGAAGAAGAAGAAGAAGAAGAAGAAGAAGATGATGATGATGATGATAATGATCTTGGAAACACCCTGTCCTGCACATTTTAGTTTTAACACACCCCAGCATCTCAGAAGGGCTTGTTAATGAGCTGATTAGTTGAATCAGGTATGTTGGGAGCAGGGGAAGCTCTAAAATATGCAGGGTATGGGTACCTCCAGGACCAGGGTTGAGAAACACTGGTCTATACTACCAGTAGTATTAACTGGAAATTGAGACAATTTGGTTTCCAACATTTTTAGTTTTCTCCATGGTTTGAAGCCTGTAGCTGCTCTATAAGCTTTCTAAATAATTCTGGATGAATTAACTAATAGAAATACTCTAAAAGTATATTTAATTCATCTTGTTTTGCATTAATTTCTATTTGAATTTAAGAGCATTTTGCCTTCACCTGTAAAGTTTCCATTTTGGAGATATATGTTTTTGATTAGAGTGTTGATATACTCAATTTACTAATTGCAGCTGCTTACTGACAAGTACTTCTTAGTTGATTAGGTTACTTGAAATGATAAAATGCTGCACACTTAAAAATAATGGTGCTTGAAATGATTCTTTCACTGATACCATGGATAAACCATGTGGGTCATAGGTGTGTGAAGGTGAGAAACCTTTAAATTTGTGATGTTTTTTATCTTTTAAATGTTCTTAAATTAATAATTTTGACATTTGTATCACATATTTTTCAGTTGATCTTCAAATAACTGGAAATATCATTATCTTTTAAAAGAAACTGACTTTTTTTTGACACAGCGGCATGACCTTTGTCCAGCTCTGTAACATTAGATGGAACCTGAAGCGACAGCCGCTCTGCTTGACTTCCCTCTCCCACTCGGAACGATAGAGGATAAAAAAAAATCACCAAATTGAGCTCACAAGAGAGAATGAATGAAGGCAAGGAAGAGTGTGGTGAAGAAGGCCATTAAAAAGTATAAGAGGAGGTGAAAAAAACAGGAGGCTGAGGGAGAGAAGAAATGAGAGAGAGAAAGAAAGCAGCAGAGAGAGAGACACACACAGAAAGAAAGAGAGAGAGAAAGTCCTCCCGTGGTACACAATGCTCATAGCTGGGGTTAAGTGCTAGTATTTCATCCAGTGGGATTTGGGGTCCACATTTAAGCCCTCCCCAGTGTAGGGGCCACCCCAGTCATCTGCCATAATAACAATGATGATATACAGGGCCATTAAAACAGGGAAGCCGCTGACATGCTGAACAATAGGTCCTCACAGCGGGCCTGGCCTCTCTGGCCATCCAGGTGCACTCACGGCCCTGGCAAAGACAGCCTTTTCCCCTTTTTTGCCCCTCATTGTGTGGCCAGAGATGCTCTTTCAGGAGCAAGAAGAAAGGAAGGACAGAGGGTGTGAGAGAGAGAGAGAGAGAGAGAGAGAGAGAGAGAGAGTGAGATGTGGAGGATGGTGAGATGATGCAGTGCAAAGGTTATAGCAGAGAGTTTGTTTCTTTTTCAATTTATAGGTGCTTTTGATTTGACTATGACATCCCAGGACTTCCCTGCCCAATTCCAAGCCATATTACCAGCTGTGAGCTTCTTCATGTGTTTTAATACTTTCTGCTGATCTTATTCCTGCCACTTATAAAACACACAAATCTAAATCTATAAAAATATATTCAATGATCTATAGTAATATACTACATGCACCTCAGTACTGTACTGAAGTACGGTTTTCATGTTTTTGTAGTATTTCCATTTTAATGTTCACTCCATAATATTTCAATTATTCAAATATTCAAATATCAAATATTCCTTTTGAATTATATCGAGGAAATATATATATAGGAAAAAGGAAAATGTTTAAAGAACCTATATATATATATATATATATATATATATATATATATATATATATATATATATATATATATATATATATATATATAAACTTGGAATTACAGGTGCTTTGCTTTTTCTAGTACTGAATCTGAGATGGCAGTGGATTTGAAAATCATTAACCAAGCCTAACATATTGGGTAAACATATTTTGTTTTTGAACATATTTGTTTTTCAAAAAAGAGGACACACAGACCTCCAGTGTGGTGTGGGGCCATGGTAGTGTGTGTGTGTGTGTGTGTGTGTGTGTGTGTGTGTGTGTGTGTGTGAGGATAGGAGGGAAATATATACTTCTGAAATCCACCACGTAACTGAATATTAATTCATAAACAATTACCCATTAACCATTAACTCATTAACTAAGACTAATAAATAGTCTTAATAACCTGTATTCCTAAAGCATATCATTTCATATCATGTTGTAAAAGAAAGAAAATAAAGGAATTTGTTTTACCATTTTTGACACATCATGATTTAGAATAAATAAATAAATAAGTAGTTCAACAGAATACAAAAGTGAGGTAAAATGAAAGTAATTTATTTATTTATAATGTGTTTGTATTTTTAGGCTGTGGTCAGTTGATTTTAGTGGGAAGAAGTTTGGCCAAATGTTAATGTTGATGCAGGTGCAATTAGACCAATAGTGGTGGTGAGAAGGTGGGTCTTAGACATGTTTAAAGCTGTAAAGCTCTATAAACTATAGAAACAAATGCATACATGAAAAATTCTAAAGGGTTTACAAACTTTTAAGCACCACTATAAATAAAATGAGTCAAACCATTACATGCTTTTCAGTAAAGAGACATCTATTCAGCTACAGCAATCTAAATGCAGTTTCCCAATGCAGGTTTTAAGAGATTTTAAAGATTTTAAATCTTTACTTTTGATGCACAAACAAGTGCAGTTATATCAGATACCTTGTGTTTTTTGTTTGTGTTGATATACATTTTTAGATCAACTTTTGATCCTTTACGTAAGAGTTATGAGCTATGTAAGTCATTCTATGCAAAGTTGTGCACCTCTCCAGATGCAGAAACACCAGACAAAAGTAAAAACTAAAGACAATAGAAATTAGGAGCAAAATGGATTTTGACCTTTTATTGAAGAAGGCTATGGTGCTTACTAGTATCTAATTAATTGCTTCCTTAAATTGTAGCTACATTAGCCATGTACCTCCATCTTAAACTTAAGGAAGCTTCAGATACCAAGTAAGTCATGGCTGATGGACCATATTTTGATTAAGGGGGGGGGGTGCTACTGTCAGACAGAGGTGGCTTAGGAACCACTCATCTGTAATAATAGTCATAAGAGTGTCCTTTTACTCCTGTTGGCTGATGGAGGAACCTACCGCAGTGCTCACACACCTGAAGAAAAAAAAGAGGAAGAAGGGATAGGGTCCTCGACATCGGGTCAGTCGATCTGTCGGGAGCGAGGGAAAGGGAGATAGAAGCTGCACCGATGAGGAAAGTCGAAGATCTGTCTGTCAGCAGGTGCTCAGAGCTTTCAGAGAGAGGGAGAGAGAGGGAATAATCGCTCGTCCAGACACACAGACCCAGCCCTGTGTCTGCTCACTCAGACGTGTGTCCGGCAAGGCTGACCCGGCCCATGAGCTGCCCCCATTACCCACAATCCCGCGCTCCCAGCAGCCCGGGCCAGGCACAGATTTGAAGGCTTCGCTGAGCAAATCCTCAGCGTTGTACACATTACTCTCCGTGTGTGGTCCAAGACTGCCCAGGTACAGTTTGTGGTCAAGAAGAAGCCAATGGCGAATTCTGCCTATTAATGGGTTAAGTAGTCACCTTGTCACCAGACACCTAAAATCCCATATCAAATTTGAGCACTTCTGATGCGAGAACGAAAGACAGAAAAAAAGAAACAGAAAGAAAGAGGGAGGCCATTTCCCAAAGTTGAAGTGCGGCCTTGTTCTGTGAGGTGTTGTTGATTCAGGCACTGCTGGCTGCCCTTTGGACTAACCCAGTGCCATGGAGGAAAGTGTAAATATGCTGGAAAAATGCAGAAGAGGAACGGGTGGCAGGGGCCTTGATTAATGATGGTATACTGGTGTCATTCATAAGGGGTATTGGACTATATAAAGGCCATGACAAGTTGCCATTGGCCAGTTAGGGAACATGCTTCCCCTTGAAGGCTCAACGCGCTTTAATTAAAGCTAACCATGAGTCCTTCCAGAAAAAGCAGCGAATAAATACACATGTGTATTTGCAGAAAGGTTTTTTCTTTGTTCACACTTAATTTTCCCCCTCTCACTTCTCTCCCTTTTCCCTTTGCTTTTCCCTTTCTTTCTCTCTCCTGGATTATTGGTCGGAGAAGAGTGAAGAGAGAATTATTTTAGTAAACCAGACAGAATAAAATGCAAAGAATCACCTCAGTGCTGGATGAAATGACTTCAAATCAATGTCATGATTCATTGAACATTTTATCTTAATTCCAATGAATTAATGATTTTTTGTTTGTTTGTTTGTTTTTTGGTCTTTATGTTTACTGACATGGTTTGTACTGAAAATATGCTCAACTATAGCTGGTAATTTACTGAGTGTAAAAAAAAAAAAAAACAACAACAAAAATAACTGATATGGACAAAATTGTCAGTTTGGATCTGAATATTTCAGTTGATTTTCTGTTAACCCAAATCATCCATCATCATCATCATATCTTCTTCCTAACTTCAGGTTACACATTATCATTTCATATAGTCTTTGATAACATTATTTTACACTAGGAAATTCATCTGGGGGAAATGTTTGGGAAACAAATTGATCCTGTGGCCTTTTTCAAGAACTAAATGCATAAGTCAGTCAAGTGACTTGCCCATTTAGGGTAATACTAATCATGAACGAATAAATATTTCAAAACAGATGCAAAATGCATTGTAGAAGTCAAATAAGAGAACTACAGTAGGAATAGAATGTAATCTATATTGTACCTTGAAATCCAAATCAAGTTTATTTAAAACATGGACAAACACATCCATCCTTTCAATGACTTCCTCATATATATCCTATATTTGTAACTGAGTTAAATGAAATGTTTATAGCTGCTTACTCATCTAGAAATTTGTAGCTATATCTAATCAATACACTAGTTCATCGATGTGGCAAAAATAATGAATATGACTAGTTCATACCTTATTATGTAAACAGTAAACGGCTAAAAAGATATGGCAATCTGAACGTAAACGCATATAATAATAAGGAAACTGGTGATATGTAACTCAAACGAGCAGGCATACACAACTTTTGGGGGTACATGGAGGTGCATATTATTGTTGCTACCCTTCAATAAACTTTGTGAATGTAGAACATGATATTCAATGCAGTTTGTTTGAGGAGTCATGCCATGCCAAGGCATTTACATTTTTTCCCCTCAGCTTTCCATTTTATGACATAGCTACTAATTAGATATGATTAGCTTTGCACACTATTCAATGAGGGGAACAAGGTACGAAGGACAAAGGTGGTTTAATGTCTGGACAGACATTTATAATGTCTCTTAAAAGGTTAAGGAAAGGTACCAAACAGGGTTCTTTGTTGTACTGTCACGGAAAAACCACATTAGTCTTTCAGACTAGGGATTTCTGGCCCATATAATAAAATCAAAGAATTCTTGAATTTTCAAGAATCCTTTACACATCCTTATATAAATTAAAATATAATTTTCTGTAAAAAATAATGCTTTTTTTTTTCTGTGATGCTTTTTGGAAATGTGAACTTATTTGCTATTTACCCTCAGGTACAGGATACACTGGCTTTATTATGAGTTTGAAAATGATTTCTCCTCTGTGTTCATTATGGCACACTACATTACTGCTCACATCTTTATGGCAGACAGCTCTTGAAAATGTGCCTGTTTAGTGATGTAGACCTGACATCAAATAGTGACACATTAAAAGCTGTGGAGACAGGAAACTCTCTCTCTCTCTCTCTCTCTCTCTCTCTCTCTCTCTCTCTCTCTCTTTCTCTCTCTCTCTCAAAATGATACCCTGAGGGCTGAGGCACACCACATCTGCCAGAGAAAAGCGTCATTATTCTCTTGTAGACTTGAGAAGGAAGAGAAGAGAGTGCTAAAGGTCTGAGGCTTGTGTCGCTAACTTCCCAACACGGCAGCTTCAAAGCACGCTGTGGGTGTTCTGAGAGCAAGCTGAATTGTTGAATATGCTCAGGGATCTGGTGTCCACTCACTGCTGGGCAAAAGATGACAACCTGTTAATTTCAGTGCCCCCTCCCACCCCACCCCCGCACAGAAGGCTTTCTGCCAAACTAGTCCTGCATCGCACAACTCATTGTTTGTTCTACCTTCAGATCTGGGTCCAGCTGTTAAATGCAGCTATAACACTGAGTTGTAAAAGAACGCAAGGATTCTTTATGCAAACAGAGTTGTACTTTAAAATATGGCCATGAGGTATTTGTGTTAACTCTAGATACTAATGCAAACCTAATGCAAAATGAAAGCATATTGTTACTGTCATGTTCAAACCTCATGACTTAATTTATTTCTGGAGATACCAAGTTTTATTTATGTTGTATAAGACTATATTGTGTCATCCATGTAAATGTAAAATAAATCTTCAAATAAGGCTTGCAAAGGCTTCATATGAAGAAAAACTGCAAAAGAGTAGCAGAGGAACTTTGGGAGCTTCTTCAGTTTGAAACTGTGGAGGAACCTCTTTTGAGTGCATCAAGGCACTGCCAAGAAACCCACCAAAGGTTATTTGAAGTTCCTTAAGAGATTCCTCCACAGTTTCTGCTTTTGCTTTTTACAGTGTAAATCACAAATGTCATGCTTCTGTCCAGCCCTGTTCACTTTCTGTTCCCTGTTTGTCCTTTTCTGGTCTTGTTCTTGTTGTTTTTTTCTGTCTCATCTCCTCCCTAGCTCTGCCTTGTAATTAGTGATCCCACATCTGCCTCATTGGTAGCCCTGCCCTCTCATTTTCTTCTCCAGGTGTCTCTAGTCTCTTTCTGTGTATATGTAGGCCTTTGTTCTAGCATCTCTTTGTCTGTCTCTTTGTGTGCTTTTTGTCTTTTGTACACAGTCAATTTTAGACACATTGTCTTGGTATCGATGTCTGTTTGGTTTAGTTCAGTTTATTCCAAGTGTTTTAGTTTGTTGATTTATTCAGAGTCTGTTTGGTTTTTCATTTTGTGTGTGTGTGTGTGTGTGTGTGTGTGCGTGTTTTTGAGAAAAGAAAAGAAAAGAAACAGTACCTGTCTATCCCCACCAGTTCTGGTCAGTTTCAATTTTCTTAATAGAATTTTGCATCCATGTTAATCATTATTTTAAAAAATATCAGTACAAAAATAAATACATAAAATTAAAAATAAATAAATAAAATTATTTAATTAATTGAACACTAGTTATTGTTTTACATATGTAAAGGAACATGTTACTGAACATATTTAGGACAGTGTAGTCAGTTTTCAGCCATTTATACATTTGATTCAATACTAAGTATTCCTCCCCTGTAGACTTTCAGTATATTTTGTAAATGAAACAACTAGAAGGAGCTCCTCTGCCTTTCTGGGGCACTTTAACTGTTCTAGCTTATAGTAGCCTCATTCAGATTGGATGAAATGGTGAACCATCTAGATCATGTCTCAGATTGGTGCTTCAGGATGTTTCATGTTCCAGTTTTTGGCATGAGACTGAGTGTACAGTTAAAAGAAGGGATTCTGTACTTGGGTCAATTGGGGGACATGTCGGGACAGTGCGTGTATTTGAGACACAGGAGGGCAGTCTTTAAACACTTAACTTTCTTAATTCTCTCTCTCTCTCTCTCTCTCTCTCTCTCTCTCTCTCTCACTCTCAACACCTGCACTCCTCTTTAACTTTTTTTATTTAGTTACTGATGATAAAGTAAAGATCACCTGTTCAAAAATGTGACATTGCTTTCCTGTAAAAGAAATGTAGAACTGGTATAAAGTGAAAGAAATGTAAATATATCTGATATAGTTTTGACCCCTTTTTAAACAGACACAGGTTTTTAGATAACTGAAATGTTTCTTTTGAAAACACTGTCCTGGATGGCTAATTTTTAGAACTCTATTTCCAGTGTTTTCTTACAGATCATTGTTAAAGTAGAATTATGAGAATTGGTATTTCTTGCTCCTGTGCTCCCCCTAGAGGCAGAAAGGGTGTTTTTCCACTTTTAGCCACCACTAAGGGACATGCTTGTCACATGCCTTTCTGGACAGTCTCACAGAGGTGGCAGAAGTCCCATGCTTAAATTAAAGTCCATTCCAGGTAGAAAATATTTAAGTAAAGTTGAAGCTTTTTACTTGCTTTTTTAAAGTCTAAAGTTTTTACTCAAGTGAAAGTATGAAGTAAAAGCATTTAAGGGCTTTCGGTTTCTTGATTTTAAACATTCATGAAATGTTTTGATTTGATTAACAGATTCCCACATTAATGAATGTAAATGGGGGTATGGTTTATGCTGAAACTGCAGCATCATCTATAAAATCATATGGATGACATTTTAATCTGATTTTCTGTACAGCAAAAGCAAAAAAAAGAAATGATTAAAAGGCTGATTTTACCATGATCAAATTTTGTTTGAAAATGTGGTAATATGTGGTTCTTATCTCTGATAACCTGACAAGTGTAATCTTTTTACTCAATTTTAAGTAATATATTGAAATACAATTTTACTATTAATTTGGCATTATAAAAATCAAAGTCATTTTAAGCTAGTAAACCACCCACCTGAAATCAGCAACACCTGCACTCCTCTTTAACTGTTTGTTGGTTTTTAAGTAATTTACCAGTGAAAAATCGGTTCACCTTAGCCTTACACTGAGGCCATACAGTAACATTAATGCTATGACTTAGTTTATGCAATGTTATGAGTTCTCACAAGCATTGTCCTGCCTGCTTCACCAGAGTTATATAGTTCAATAACAGCATTCTAGCCTGAAGTAACAATGATATAGACACTCTCTATTATGTTAGTGGAGCATTACAACGATTTCAAAGTTATTTTAATGTACAAATGATACATAATGCTTCATAAACTTGCACATAGTTGTTGTAATAGTGACTCTTTGAGTCTTAACTCGCTGTGTAGTGACAAATTTTCAAGATTAAATTGAGAAAAATCTACAAAAACCCTGTTCTCTGTCTGACGAGATGTGTACATGAGTCAGTCTTTTAAAATTAATTTATATTTATTTGAATTTATATATTTATATTTATTTCTTTTTTTCCATTACACTGCTTTTTGATTAACTTTGATGAACTGCTGGGCTGGCATGCTCATTAGAGCCTATAAGGTTAAATGTTTTCCTGTAGACACAGAGGTAATCAGATATGAGACTAGAGATGTGGAGAAAGCCTACTTTTTCACAAAAGAAAAAGTGTGAATAGGGCCTAAGTGGTGCTAAGATACTTTATATGCTAAGAATAATTAAAATACTTCATAAATAAACATGTGATTTCATGGTTTTATTAAATAAAAAATATATTAAATATATTAATATAGTAGTGGTTTGACATAAGGCTCAATAAATTTGAGAGATACCAGGATCATGGTATGGCTTGCTGTACCATAAATTGCCAAATGAAATACCTTTGTATAAATATGAGTGTAAATTTGCTATGTACATTCTTTTTGAAGATGCAAAACTGTATTTGTATCAAATTATATACATTTCATGTTTTCTTCCTTATTTTTATTGAACACCAGACTGTCTGGTTTGGAAATATGATGTCATTTCATTTTCATACAAATTTAATGCAAGAAAATAGCTCTTCATGGTAGGAGCTGTTTGTCATAAAATGGTTTGTGAGTTTGAGAGACATTGCGGCATGAAAATATGATGTACTGTAAAATTCAGATGTGTGTAAATTCAAGTACAAGTTCTTGCTTCATTTCAGGATTTCAGGAGTTAAATCTGCTTTAAATTTCTAAAGGGCATGTCATGTCCAACACAGGGAATTGTTTTCTATGAAATCCTGGAGCTTTGGCTGGTGTTGAATCATGGTGTCATTTTCTTTAGCCACCACGTCATTTTTATTGACTGGCTTTTGGATGCAGAGATGAAGGAATTTAGTCATCCAAGACAACAGGAGAACCGAAAATCAATAGCCCCACTAACTATGAATCAGATTCCCCAGTAGTCTTGTTTCCCTTTATGTGACTTTAAAAACAAAGATAGCCTTTTATTTTAGTGACTCCTTCATGCAGGAATTTTTATAGAACTTGTGTGCCCAGCAAGGAAGAGAGGATTTAATTATTCCAGTGAGGACAATAAATATATGTATCTATATAGTAATTATTGTGTGTGTGTGTGTGTGTGTGTGTGTGTGTGTGTGTGTGTGTGTGTGTGTGTGTGTGTGTGTGTGTGTGTGTGCGTGTGCGTGTTTGTGAGGAGCAGGAGGCTGATTAATCTTGCTGTCACGGACGGACTGCCTCTGATGGACTGCCTAATGAAACTCATAAACAGGTAAATAAGCAGCCCTGCTTGGGACTTAATCCCAGCAGTGAATAAGCAACAAGAGGCAATCCTCAGCCTAAACAAGCCACAGTTTGAATGATTTATTGCTACTGGGGTGTGTGGCTGTGTGTGTGAGTGAAGGTGTGAGTGAATGAACCAAACACTCCAGCACGGATTAGACTGTTTCGTATTTGTTTACTCTCATTACATGTATGAAAGCCCACCACCATACAACGCTTTCCACACGGAAACTCTTTCCAGAGGTTTAGACCGCATATTCTTAACCCTTTAAACTACACACTCATACTCTAGAGATAAAAAAGGTCCACCTGGAACATTACAATGAAAGACTTTTTAGAGCCTTTAGTTCTATAAAGAACCCTTTAAAGACTTTAAAAAACAATGGTTATTAAGTTAAGAACATTTGTTCCTTCTTCTTTAACACTCCAGGCTTTGTGATATGAATTTATAGAACAGGGAAGATATATATGTACTGTACATACATATTTATAATTTATGACAATGATGGGTTCTTCAAAGCAAGAAGGACATTTTTGTCTTCTTAAAGAACTGTGTATAGCTTTTTGTAGCGACATTTTGTAAGTCAGAGCTGAACAGAGCTAAAAAGTTGGGAATAAACCAGATCTATGGTGTTTATTTATAGTCATGTTTAAACTGCTGTGGTGGGAAGCAGTTTGACCAATGGTAGAGGCAGGTAGATGTAGACCAATATGGTGGTAAGAAGGCAGGACTTAAACAGACATGGTAATAGTTCACTACCTCATTACAGGCTGCTTGTTTACTAGCTGATAGATAAAGCTCTAAAAGGCCTGATTAGCTAACAGACCATTAGCATATTGTTTATCGAAAAGACTGGCTTTAAAAAAGCAGGACATCAGCAAGTTATAGATACTCACTGTAAGTGTTATGGAGGATATAAAGACATATAAAGCCTTCTGTTTGTGTGATAAAACTAGTACCATTAATAATCGAAAATGTAACATTAGCGAAGATTATGGTTTAAATCGCTATGCTACAGACAGCTGTAATGCTATGAAAAATCCAGAAATTTGTTTGTAAATTTTCTGCATAACCTTGGAAAAAAGTTGTAAAAGTGGATAAGGAGATCCAAATCAAACAAATGAATCACAAATATTGTTCTTTTATTATCATTTATTTCTTATAGAAGAGTATCCAATATTACATATATATTACATATGTGAGTCTCAAAAGCATGTGAACCTTCAGAATTAGCAGATCATTTATGAATTATCTGAAAAAAGGGAAATTAGAGTCAGGTGTTTTCAATCAATGGGATGACAGTCAGATGTGAGTGTGTGCCCTGTTTTTATTGAAACAATGAGGATCTGACTGATTTTTTACAGCATTTTGTGGAAGTGTATCCTGGTATGAATGAAGTAGTTTTCTTAGGAGCCCATAAGAAGACTTGTTTATTCTCATCAGCTTGGAAAAGGTTACAAAACCATTTCTAAAGACTTTAGACTACACCAATCCACAGTCAGATAGATGTAATAGTCTGCCAGGTCACAAACAGGGTCACTTCTAAGCACTTCTAAGCCTTTCTTAAACTGAATAATGATAATGTTCATGATTTAGTCCAGTTATGTTTGGCTTCATTGAGAAATGTTATGTTGGAGAATGGAACAATAAATTCAATAAATCATTAATGGAACAATAAATTCTGAATTATACCAGCTAAAGGAAAATGTAAGGACATCTGTCCACAAGCTGCATCTCAAGAAAATGTGGATTATCCAGCAAGACTATAAACTAAGCACACAATTGTATCAAAGAATGGTTAGAGAAGAAATGGCCCAGTCAAAGTCCTGGCTTTAATTCAGTAGAAATGTTTTGGAAACAGTTCATGAATGTATATGTATAATGGATCATTTACCTCAATAAATAAATTGCCAGTTGTAATATTATTTCTCATCTGGTGAAGATTTAGGTCACATTTATGCTGAAATATAGACAATTCTAAAGGTTTCATGAATTTACAAGTACCACTGTTCTTACTATTTTTTTTTTTACATCAAATAACAACACAATATACTAAATACATGCATTCTGTCACACCTCTAAGCCTCAAATCATTTCTACTTATATTCATTCAGGTAATTTTCATTTTAAAAGTTTTATTTTACAGGACAAAGAAAAAAATGTCAGTGAAGTTTGGTAATGTTGAGAATGATGAAAGGAAAGAGCTTCTGGTGGGTTCTTAGACATCTTTGTGTTCAGGTTAATTTTACCTACTTATATCTTCTGGCATGAAGATGTCTTGCAGGTTCACACTCACACCACGAAAGGCCATGCCTGCTGGATGTCACCCCTGTAAGCTCCTCTTACACAAAAGCCACTTGTGTCTGTGAAACAAATGTTACCGTACATGGCTAGTGACCCCACAGCATTCCAGATCCTGTCGTGGCTCCAGCCGGGGTGTGTTTGAAAACAAATGTGTTGGTTTTGCTGAGGAGTCTGGTTAAGGAGATGGCCCTAATCGAAAGGAAACTATGCGTAGTCACTCTGGGAAGAGCGTGCCAGGTTGGCCAGAGGAAGGTGACGTGTGTGTGTGTGTGTGTGTGTGTGTGTGTGTGTGTGTGTGTGTGTGTGTGTGTGTGTGTGTGTGTGTGTGTATTAGAGACCTTTCAGAGAAACTTACTCTCCTCTGTTTATGAGCCACTGAGGCAGTCCCATATCCAAGTCAAAGTCAAAACTGCTGAACCTTAGGAATAAATTAATTAAGATGCCTTTGATTTTTTTTTCTTGAGCACTCAAATTAGTTAATACTGCCATTCATGCTGGTTTTACAGGGCACATTCCCTGGGACCCAGACATCTTCTGTGAACCAATTTGGTTGTTGTGTTATAACTGTTTAATTGCTATTAAACTATATTGGAAATATCAGCAAGCACCTGCCTAGTATGGTCTCAACATGTGTGTTGAGGTGTTGCAGGTAGTGAGAACTAATTAAAACATTAATACTATGTGGTCATTTATTATATCATGAATCACAACCTCTTGTTTTACCTTCTGATTAAAAGAGACAACCCACAAGTGTGGCTCTACATGTACTGGAAGCATGACATTTGGTTTGTATTACCTGAAACAGCATTGCAACATGGTGAAGACATAAGCTGGCTCAGGAACTACCTGAATGATCCAACATTTGATCACTTTTCTCCTTAAATAATTGTACCTTTTGAACCCATATATTAGAGAAAGTGTTCAATTGATACTCTCTTTACCACATTAGGCTCCTGGCACTATATTCCTTTGGATTAAACTGTTTAAAACTTGATAATGTCAGTCTTTCAGCAGCTCTTGACTTCTGTTTATGTACAGGTATATGACATATTGGTGAAGGTTTTGAAAGCAGCTGCAGGCTTTTTTAAGCAGGTTGCCAGGTTCCCGATGCAGCACTCTGCATGTCCATGGTCTTCAAGACCTGAAGGCAGTTTCTTGAGACTGGTATAGAGCACAAACCTCATGACTCTGAACCTGCTGGGCTTTACATGTAAAGCATGCCTAAATATTTTGATGGGAAGCAACAAATATGGCTTGAAGTGATTTGTTGATGGGAAGCAATGTCCATATGTGCTAATTTACATTCTGTGCTGAACTACAATTTTAAACCTACACCTTGCTCCAAAACTAGAGATGCCATGCTGCATTACAAAGTGCAACACTGAAGGCAACACTGGACCAGTCAGGCTCTGAGTGGAAATGAGTTTATTGAGAATCGTTTATTGAGATGAATTTCTATACACAAATTAAAATGGATTGGTTTCAGTCAATGGCAAAAAAAAATATGTTAGAGATTATAATGGTCTTTGCCCAGCAATGACAAGTCAAGGAAACAAATGCTTTTTGATAAAAATCAACACAGTAAAATGCTCAAATAAAATAAAACATTTTTGCTCAAATTTAGTTTCTATACATTTATTTAACATTAAATCCATGTTTTTCTCAATTCTGTGTAATAAAACTAATTCGAATCACTTTATATTTCGTGTTTATACTATTTCTGTTAATATTTGTTCCTTCTGTCATACAAAAACCATCTCCAAAAAGCAGCTTTATGGGTGGAGAAATCGGTCCTAAATGAAAACGAAAATAAAGGAATTTTTTTTGCGACCGCGAGGATAATATTATAGGATCTATAATGTGTTTAATAATAACAATAATGAAGATAATAATACTAATTATTATTATTATTATTATTATTATTATTATTATTATTATTATTATTATTATTATTATTATTATTGTCGTTATTATTGTTGTTGTTGTTGTTGTTGTTGTTGCGTTTGTTGTTGTATATTCGTAATTCGTTCTGGTTTTACTTTGCCTAAAACCCCTACGTTTCTCTTTGCGTTTTTAATTCTTCTTCAAGCTCTGTGCTTGTGCTTTTTTATCGTTACTGTATCTCTGGCTGTGTATCGTCTGAAAATGCCTTTCCCCTCCCGGTGCAGCCCACCGTGTGATTGATCACATCATATGAAGGTAGTCTCTGCATGTGGGCCAGTTTCTTGCCTTGGGCGAGCAGCAGCCGGGGCTCAGTGCTGGACGTACAGCAGCGATAAACGCACACACACACACACACACACACACACACACACACACACACACACACACGCAACGAAAAATCTGCAAAACCTTCAGACAAAAACACAGGGCTGCGGGATCCGTCGCCGCGCCTTCAAAATAGCGCACTGTCCGCAAAAGTGCCTGCGCTCCTTCTTCTCCGAGACCCGCTGTGTTTATCCTCTTCTGATTTTCATATCAGAACCAGCAATAAATGAATCATGAAACGCTCACGTAACACAGACGGAGGGTGAGGATCAGGCTGATAATCATTCTTTATTCGTCCTAATCAGTTATGTTGATCCTGTATTGTACTCAGTGAATATACGTATTGGGGTGCTACAGCTTTGTTAATAAATAATGTATTCGTCAATATGATTACGATCATTATTCCACTTTTACTTCCTTTTATTCTCAGTATTAATTTCGTTTCAGAGCTAATATATATATATATATATATAAGAAATTTGGAGATACGAGGTTTTGTGCCAATCCAAGAGGCTCGCTGGAAACAAATTAAATACAAATACAAATCGAGCATAAATACACAACACAAAAAATGAATCCAGGTCAGATGGACTCACGTGACCCCATTAAGCTTGTAGTTCAGGACTTTTGCTGAGTTTAGTAGGTTATGTGTGCTTAAGGCGCGGCTGCTGTCTCCGTTTTTCACACTTTGAACAAGGGACGCGGTGGGGGAGACTGTCTGGCATTAGTGGTCACAATTCCTATTTCCTATAGACTCCCAAGGTCTTGAACCCAATTAATGGCAAATAATTACCCAGGTAGCTTAAACCCGAGGGCCTGTTGCAGCACAGGGAGCGCTTCTTCCACGCTTCTGCACTGCTTCAACACTTCAGCAGACTATCATTTAAACAACACTGTTTAAAATTACGGTTCTTGAAGGGTTCTTCAGTAAAGAACACGATTCTACTCAGAATCATCAACACTCATAGTACCATTCGCATGATTAAAGGGTTCTTCATAAAATGGTTCTTCGGAGTAATGGAGAATGGGCTGTAGAACCAAAAAGTTATTTTATTCATACAAGTTACATTTTAACATTAGTAGAACCCTAGTAGAACACAGAAGCGTTTTCAAACTGGTTCCATATAGAATCCCCTACATCTCATTCCCCTAAATAATCCCATCATGATGCCAATAACCCTTTAATCATCAAATGGTTCTTTGAATGCTCATTATTCCATAGAACCCTTTTCTTTACTGAAGAACAAGAAGTGTGGAGGCTTTTTCGAATGATTTGATGCCACTGCATTGTCCCAGCTGATGGACAATCGTGACATAACGGTTTAATAATCTGTTGAATGTACACGTGCACACACAAGCATTATGTATCTGCTTCATAAACTATTGTCCTGCATTTCTGGTGCACCTTCCTGCTTTCATTTTGCTACACCTTCTTGAGTTCCAGGTACCATTGGGTTCTGTCTGATAGCAGCTGTGTGAGTGAGTGAGCAGTTGGGGGAGAGCGAGCGAGAGAGAGAGAGAGAGAGAGAGAGAGAGAGACCTGCGCATGGAGCTGTAGCCCCACCTTGACGTTCCAGTATTTACTCAGTCATTAGCCTACACAAACTGCATTAGTATGAGGGGGCCAGTGAGCCAGGGTACATACATGTCCAAACAGCTCCGTGCTCTGCTGCGTTTTAACTCTTCCAGCCAGAGCCTCGTCTGGGTGGGTGTCATATAGAGCGGGCCGAGATGTTATCTGTGGGTGGCTGTGGCTGTGTATAAGGCTTGGGTTTCAACCCGTTTGGAAAAGTCGTACCTGCTGGAGCGCAAGGGGTTGTCATCAGCCCACCTATAGCTAATTATTACTTCACCACTCTTACTCTGGTGTACCTGCTATCCCTTCACTTTTCCTTATTGCTCTTAAAAATTAAAGCACTTGGAATGGGTCTCTGAGCAGCGCCATGGAGCAACCATTTTTGGAAATGCATGTTTAAAGACGTTTCAGAAGGTGTCACTGACACATGCACATCTTTTACAAAATTATTTTTATGGAACCAAAATGCTTCAAAATGATATCGCTCAAAGAACCCAACGTTTGACATTTATTGTAAAGTCTATTTCACACATTCAGTAGGACGCACCAAAAATTCACCAATGTAGGAATAAAAAAAAAAAGAAATGCATTTTTTTCATCAGTTACCAAAAACTGGAGAACTTTTGAGTCAATTGGCAGTGAGGCAAAAATACTTTGAGACAAATTGAGGTCATTTCTCAGCACCCCTGAACATCTCCGGGGCATCTGAAAATGTAAAAGGGCGAGCAGGTATGTGCCACCTCAAAGCGGCCTGTAGTCTGTAGACTTGGAATTGTGTGTATTATGTTGCAAAACTTGTAAGATCATGGCAGACAGTTCAAGCTGTGGTTAAGGCAAACGATTGACGCACCAAATGCTGCCTTATTCTGAAGTGAAGTAAATATTAATGACGAAACGCATTGTTTGAGGAATAGAATTTGACAGCGCAATTGCTTCAATAAAACAACTCAAGCAATAAAGCTGGTATTGGTCGAGCAATACTCCGAACTCCGAGTTCCTTCAATACTAAAATTCCTGTGGTATCAAACGATTTAACTGGCTTTATTCAACTCAACTCACTGCTTTTCATAAAACATGGGGGGAAATTGAATAATCTATCTCTGTCCGTCAGAGGGGTAGCAACATTCAGCACAGAAACAACAATACTTATATTAGAAAACTTTATTTCAAATATTATTAAAATTGTAAAATATATAAAACAATGAAAACCGTCTATTAAATGTATATGCAAATGCGATGCATATTCCCAGCTCCTGATTCCCAGCCTTATCCCGAAGAGATTCCATCTCTACAGGCTCTCGCCATACCGCAGATAAAAGAAGGTGGTGGTGTTGGTGGTGGGGTGGAGTGGGTGGAGTGGGTGGGGGTTAATTGTGCCCTCCACATTAAGGCACAGAGCGGATGTTACCCAGAACACTCAGTGTTCCAGGCCAGCATCCCTCCCTAAAAGCGCAGAAAAGTGGTCACAAGCTGGAAAGAAAAGCCTCTAAATGCGCGCTCGCCTGGTCATCCCGTTTCCAGGAGCTCGTAAAAAAGCCAGACGTTTAAATGGCGCAGAAAACGATTCCCCAATGAAGGAGCGCTGAAGAGCAGCGCGCTTTCTTTACACGTCTAATTAGAGTTAATTGCTCTTTAAAAGAAGTGTTGCTCACAATGAAATCATCTGTCCCGCCCCAAAGAACTCACTTTCTTTAAATGTGGGGGTTTTTTTTGGGGGGGGGGTCTGTCCGAAGATACAACAGGGCTGTGCTTTTTGTGCAGCTGTTTAGGTTCTCATTATTTCAATCTGTGTTTGGACTGCAATGGGTTTCATTAGCGCATTGTAAGAAATAACTAGGTTAGTTCAGTCACAGCTGATTTTCAGATAACATTTATTAGCCACAATTCATACAAACACACACACACACACACACACACACACACACACACACACACACACACACACACACACACACACACACACACACAATATATATATATATATATAGTGTGTGTGTTTGTGTGTGTGTGTGTGTGTGTGTGTGTGTGTGTGTGAGTGTGTCCTTCAGTAAGTTCTGCAGGTTGGATAAAGTAATTAGTCCTCCAGTAGCAAAGAGAGGCGAGGTAGTCTATATATGATCTCAGTTGTAAAGCAGCTTTATCAGTTTATTATGGAATGTTGTGTAATTGCGTTTGGAGTCTCAGATTAAAGAACGAAGTTTGTAAAGGTTTGGCATGGTGACAAGATCAAGTCTTACTTTATGCTCTAATGGTCAGTGCTTCACTGCCTCAGTCACGCTTCTTCTTCAGCAGGCACGAGTCCGCAGATCATCTACAGACTATAAGAAAAACAAAAGAAGACGTATTCAAGCTCATTCTAAACAGAGAAATCACACATGTATCATTTATTATCCAGAGACTGTCATTCTGCGAGGCTGTTTTTATTGAAGATAAATAAAAAAAGTATCACCCTGTATTCAATGAGCACCACTTCTACAGTGGCGGGCATCCACTGCTGAATTCATTCGTGAGAATTCGTTAATTAATGCATTTAGTCCTACATTTAGCATTAAATTCAGATGGAAAAAAATTAAACGTTTGAATTCTGAACGTGACCAAAATATTTAATATGTATTTAAATATTTATCCATAATGATGTTTTATTCTGATTTATAATTTTTGTTGCCATCGCATTCACACAACAACAACAACAACAACCACAACAACAATAATAATAATAATAATAATAATAATAATAATAATAGTATAAAAATAACATTAATAAGCAGATATCATTAGGTCACAAATATTATTATACATATAATATCACTTTTTTTAATTGATGATTTTTCAACCAGAACACGACGTGCACTGCGTGTGTTCATTCGGGCGCTGATTCAATGCAAACAATTAAATAATCAATAAAAAAATGGAATAAACAATGATGTCAACAAGGAAATAAATACATGAATAAATAAATAATGACGTGATGTACGTGCAGATCGAAGTACCGCGGCACGCGCAGTGTGTTTATCAAAATAAGCGCGCGCGTGCAGGAACGTCAGACGTTCTCCTCTTCCTCCAGACTGGAGTCACGCGTGTCATACAGCGCTTCAAGAAACTCCAGAAGCTCCGAGCTGCAGCCGCGCGCGCAGTGTGTGACTTCAGCTGTGTTCAGGAGGAGTTTCAGCATGAAGTCGGTGGCCGTTTCCATCAAATGTGTGAGAGTCGCCCTGAACTTATTAATGACCATGTTCACTTCTTGCTCGGGTCGGCGGTTCGTGCGCATCCAGCATGCAGACAATTAGGGTACTTACATCACATGTCACTGAGTGGCCTTCTTCTACCTGGGACCTTCTCCACAGACCAGTCGCAGAAGCGGACGGTGGTCCCCGCGTTCTGTAGAATTCACATCCAGCCACTGTACTGCCCTCACCACCACCCCCCCACACACCCCTTTCTCCACACACTCACCTTCTCCCTGTACGGTCCTACACACACACTCTCTCTCTCACACACACACACTCCCTCCCTCTCTTCACTCTCTCTCAAACACGCACTCACAGCCTACACGCGCACTGACGCTTGGGCTGCTGTTCCGCAGCCACAGCGGGCAACTGTGTACAACACGCACGCACACACACACACACACACACACACAATTTCTTATGCGAATATAAGTAGGACTCAAACAAAAATATTTATATGCAGCAAATATTTCCCAATAACAGCACTTATACAACAATGGCAATGTAACGATACTAATATGAATAACAACACAAACAATAAAATAATCATAATGAGATTATTAAAATAAATGGCAATTGAAACATTGAAAGAACAAAATGTTGAGAATACCAACAGCAAGAAAAACAACATTAATAATTAATAATAATAATAATAATAATAATAATAATAATAATAATAATAATAGTTCGTCAATAAAATACTTATTAACCAGTGTAAAATATGCTAATAGATACACTACCTTACTGCCCCGTTGACTGAAGGGCAGTGCTCCAGTCCCCTCACTGAGGGATGCGACCTTGACCCCGGGCGAGCTTTCTCCGTCCAGCGCCGCTGCGCGCAAACATACTCCTTATTCCTCTTAAAGCACCAGAGAGGAGGAGGAGGGGGTATGTGTATGCGTGTGTGTGTGTGTGTGTGTGTGTGTGTGTGTGTGTATGTGTGTGTGTGTTGGAGGGGTGGGGGGTGGGGGGTCCGAGATGGTGCGGAGCGAGGGAGGGAGGAGGAGGAGGGAAAGAGATAAGTGATCTAAAGGAGAGACGATAGGACAAAAAAAGTGATGATGATGAATACATTGGAAAGTTTTTTGGGCCCTGACGAGGGTGTCAGATTGAATGGCCTGTGCGCATGTGCGAAGGTGTCCGAACTGACAATGCTCGTGAGATGAAGACAGTGCTGGTGCTGCTTCTGAGCTCGAGGAGGACGAGAGGAATCTACGAGCCGACGACGAGATGAGGTCCAAGGCGAGGGCGAGAAAACTGGCCAAAAGTAGGTCCCCCTCTTCTCTAGCCCTTCATTCTTTCGCTTTCTGCCCACCTTTCGGTCGCGTCTCTCCGCACTCCCCTCGCGCGGATCATCGCCAATGGGTCATTTTCATTGATCACTCAGTTTCACTTAGTTCCTGGTCGGGACCCATCTTTGTTGTGTCTTTTTTTTTTTTAGATATTATGTTCTGTTGCTCTCCCCAGTCGCACTTCCACAGCCGAGCGCCGGAGTTTCGCACTCTCGCAACTTTTTTTTGTGACGCTTTTTATTTCTTCCCAACGTCAGAAGTTTCAAGTGTGATGGAAGAACACGGCGGGCTGCTTGGGTGTCATGATAAGCAGTGAGAGAGAGAGAGAGAGAGCGAGAGAGGGAGCGAGAGAGAGAGAGAGAGCGAGAGAGAGAGAGAGAGAGTGGGAGAGAAAACAGAAGCAAATCCCTGCTGCTCCGTGTCTGCACCGCGCTGGAGCTCCAGCCTTTTGTCGCGAGAATCGTTACAGCAAGTTAGGCGAAAAAGTTTCGACTCTTTTTTTTATTGAGCTCTTCCAGGTCTTGTGAAACTGTATTCCAGGCTGCTGAAATAGTGGGCGCTCTAGCACTGCGCATGGCCAAGCAGGAGGGGAGCCCAGCACTGAGGGGGAAAGCAGCTCTACCTCAAACCCACAGGATCCGAACCTATTCGCGAGCAGCGTTTCTTTATTATTCATGATTGTGTTTTCTTTCTTCTGCCTTTGGACGATCCGCTGATTTTAGGAGCTTGCGAGGCTCCGCTTGATTCCTTCTTCCGTCTGCGATCAATAATGCACGCAAGAAAAAGAATCTATTTTCTGGACTATTTTGCAAGAGAGAGAGGCTCTGTAACTCGTCTCTGGGTGTGTTTTGTACCCTGTGTGTTTTACTACGACGTTTGTGAGTTGTTGTTGTTGTTGTTGTTGTTGTTGTTGTTGTTGTTGTTGTTGATGTTGTTGTTGTTTGTAGTCCAATCTGCTGTAGCTGTGCAGTTGTTGCACTTTGATGGTTGTTTTGCATGCTGCGTTCACTGTGTCGTGTATCTTTCTTTAATACCTACACGATTTACCTACAATTAGTATTGATTTAACAACGTAAACCAGTAACGTGCAGAAGAGCATAGGTGGTAGCTGTGTGGCTTTGCTGGCACGTGAATTGCACACAGGTAGTTGGACGTGCTGGATTTGACGTCCTGGACTGCGAAGCGTTAGGTGTGTAGATATGTGAATTGCAGGAGAGTAACGCGAGCCACTAAATGAGGGGGGAAGTGTGATGTTCTCTTTCTGCAGTATTTTAACATTGCTGTGCAGGATTATTGACGCGCGTGCAACTGTGCTTATGCATTGTATTACATGCATGCAACTGTGCAAAATATATATAATGTATTAAAATATATTGCATTATTGCATTATAGTCTAATTAAATTACTGCCCTGATTTATGCAATGTTACATTTCTCAAACAGCAGTGCAACGTTATTTGTTGTATTTTTTGTATTTTGTCATAGATTACCTTCGGTTTAATTATGAGATTAATCCGAGCTCCAGTGAATGTTTCTAAACCTCAATAAAATTCCTGTTACTTAAATATTCTTATCACTGTGACTGTTTTCTTCAATACTTGCATCATTACTCTATATTGCGCAGCCCGAGTAAAGGTGATAAAAATGACCTGTTAATCTGTGTTTGCATGCAGCTCTACTACCCCAATTCCATTACCCGAGGCCTTAATCCAGTAGTGCCCAATTAACGACTGGTCAACAGGCAGCCCGAGCTGTTTTCAGTGCCCCTAGTTCAGATTAATGCATCGGGCCTCATTGCTTCAGTGCGTCGGTGACCCTTCAGAAGCTGAAGCTCGTGCGCATACCTGCCTGCTCTGTCCACAGACAGCTGCGGCGGTTCCTACAGAACAAACACCTGTGAGGGACTGCTGTCCGAGACTCGACCGCCGCTTCCTCCGGGTCTCGGAGCTGCGCTGAAGGCTCAGGCCTGCTGCAGAGCAAAGGACGGGTTGCCTGCTCGCTTTTCCTGCGACACGTCTGGGAGAAAAAGTCTGACACATCAGCCGAGTCTCAATTAGTGCGTCGCTTATTTATTGCAAACGGACGTTTTATTAGTAAAGGAGCGCAAATGATAGAAACAAACACAGCTTTATAGAAGCAAAACATTTTAGAAGAAGGTTTGAAAATGAGACACGAAACAAATGTCATTTTCTACTGCATGTAAAATTCACATACATTTAAAATGTGATGGAAATGTTTCAAATATTTAAAAATAAAATGTATTATTATTATTATTATTATTATTATTATTATTATTATTATTATTATTATTATTATTGTTATTGTTATTATTATTATTATTTTATAAAGATTAATTTGTTTTAGAATTAACAAATTATCATTATCACAACAATGAAACTACATATAATAATAAAATAATAGTCGTTATCTTAACTATGATGATGATTATTATTTATTATTATTATGATTATTATTATTATTATTATTACTACTACTACTACTACTACTACTACTACTACTACTACAAAACAGATGTTATTACAATTCAATAAATGTACACATAATATTATCCAGTGCTAGTATTAGTACTTTGAATGCGTAGTTTAAAATTTCCTGTGACATATAGGCTGAATGATCCTGAATGATAGCAACAGAAGGAAAATGAATGTAATCAACAATTTATTATTATTATTATTATTATTATTATTATTATTATTATTATTATTATTATTATTATTATTATTATTACTACACTGAGTTACTGACAGCAGCCGCGCTGCATCTGTTCCCTCCCTGTATAAGTGACAGATGTCAGTGTGTTGAAGTCTGGCTGTTGTTTTATTTGAGCTGAAATAAATCAGATAAATGCCGTTGAAGCGGTCAAGTCCACAAACACATTCAACACACACACACACACACACACACACACACACACACACACACACACACACACACACACACACACACACAACACAGTCAACTCGGGGAACAGCGGCGTGTTAGGCGATATCTGTGACTCCTATTGATGGATAATCTCTATCGATTCATGCTTTGCATTCATACAGACTGAAAACACTGATTAAGCGAGGCATGTAAACTGGAAGGCACACTCGGTGTCTGCTTGTTTTAAAGCCTCGTAAAGTTTGTGTTTTGGTTTTGTTCATAATTCAGAGGAATAACAAGGGAAACGCTTTCTTTCAGACGCCTTTTCGCGCAATATTTCACACGGACACAATTCGTCAGCTTTTTTTTTTTTTTTTTTTTTTTTTTTGCATAGCTTAACGGTCTTATCTTTCTGAAATCATTCAACGCCGTGAAATGACATGAAGGCAGCTGTGAAAGAACTCCAAATATAGGCAACGCAGGCAACCGACTCAAGCCAAGCCGTCTGCACTACAATGTTCATTTCATGAAGTCATCGATAAGGATTGACAGTGGGACTGTGCAGACTCCAATGGCCTGCAGATACATGGCAAAAATCACACAGTGCTGAATTAACTCTTACTGGGTTCATTGGTGTCCAGCTGAGCACTGGGGGATTTTTAGCTGTGTGCGTAGACTTACTGAAGTGGCTGGAGTGTGGAGTAGAGCTTAGCTGGAGAGGAAAGGCCACTTTCCTTGCAAGGGATAAGAGTGATTTAACTCACAGTAGTACAAAATACATCACAGTTACTATATAGTGAGGCAAGCTGTTAGGTCGTCCTCATAGTATAGCATACAACACAGGGTATGCATAAAGAGGTGAGGTTATGTATACAGTATATTGTCACTGTCATGCAAAAAAATCTTTCCATTATTTCACTTCTTGACATAATTTGAATGACAGTTGTGCTTTACATTATGTCTTTGTTTTATGTCTAAGTTTTAAGATGAATGAGACAATAGAAATTATTAAATTTTTTATAATTTATTAAATGACTTAGAATAAAATGATTATACACTGACTTACACCGACTTTTCCCTTATCCTGTAAAGTTGGTCTTTTGGAAATGCATTTTGTTTGGCAATATGACTACAAATTTTAAGACAATGTGCTGTGCTGTGTTAATTTCTCTACAAGCAGGTCAGTGTTGAGTGTAATATTATGGTATCAGCAGCCTGTTGTGTTGCCTCAATCTTGATATCAATACACTGTTTTCATATCAATACACGGTTGTGTATCAGCCTAGATCTGCTGATCAGCAGATTTCCAGGAATGGAGCCATGTTAAGATGTTAAGATATCCATACTACAAGCACTAAGTAATGTAAGCCTCCTGAAGCCTCACTTTCATTATTATGAGAGAATTCAAAGCATTGTCACTCTCATTGCATTAGTAATATATATTTTTTTCTAATGAGACATTTCTGGATTACCACTACGAGAGAGCTGTTTTCATTTTGATGCCCTCTTTGAAGAGAAAAATATGGATCACAAATCACAAGGTTCTTGTGCAGCCTATGATGTTTTGACAGATGTAATAAAATCAAGCCATAACACTGTAAAACAGTGATGGGAACCGTGTGCAGGGGCCTGCTAGAAGGCTTAGGGCCGTCACCACCGGCAACTGGATTTACACAATCAAAATGGCTGATGTTCGGGCTTCCACGGTCATGGCGGCTGGGTTTGTATGTTCAGAATGTATTTTTTTGTCCTCTCCCTCAAGGGACAGAGGAGAGGCTAATGGCTTGCAGGTCATTAGGGGCTGTATAAGTCCCCCCCACCATCTCACCTCACATAATCTCAGAGGTGTAGGTTTGTCTTTGATAAGAATATACTGTCAAAAGCCAGTCTAAGTGCCACTTTCATATGACCAACTAGAAAGGTGATAAACTGGTCTAATGACTGTGTGTGTGTGTGTGTGTGTGTGTGTGTGTGTGTGTGTGTGTGTGTGTGTGTGTGTGTGTGTGTGTGTGCGTGTATGTGTGTGTGTGTGTGTGTGTTTGTGTGGGTGTGTGTGTGCATGTGTGTGTGGGTGTGTGTGTGTGTGTGTGTGTGTGTGTGTGTGTGTGTGTGTGTGCGTGTGTGTGGGAGGGTATATGTGCGCATGAGACTACAAGCCCATGAAAATTACTTCCATCATACAGGTGTGTGAGTGTTTTCTACACCAACAGGAACTGAGGAACTGATTCAAGTTAAGTGCAACACATTTGAAAGAGGAATTTTAATATGATTTTGATACTGTAATAAGCAGCAACTCAGCATGTAGCAAATGCTTTCTACACACAGATACATGCACACATGTGTATGGCCATGCATCATGCATGGTTAACTCCTTGAACCCTAGGCTGATTTTTCAGTTATATACAATAACTTAGTAGATAGAGCCTTATATTATTCTTGATTTTATATATATATATATATATATAAATTACAAGACAAAAAAGGCAAAAAAGTCCAGACTGACTCATAGGCCTTTATTAGGTGTCAAGACTACTATGAAACATACTAAGTTACATGTCTTAACTTAATGTAACGCAAAAATGAACACAAACTTTGCAAGAAGCCTTCATTTGATTTTTTTTAATTCCAGATAAAATTCTGACAAAATAAAAAACAACTGTCATATAAATTAACCTAAAAAGTGAAAAATGCATTTTTGTTGAATGTTATGAAAATGTAATAACAATGAAATTAAGATATGGGCATTTATACAGGCCCGTAGAGTTTCAGGGGTTAAAAAGATGCCAGGGGGTGGTCAGTGTGCTATAGTGCCAAGCAAAGCCTGCCCACCTGAGCATGGCCCACCTCTCCAAGTTGTTCCAAAAGAGTGAAACACCACAAACTGCCCTCGCCCACACTCACCGTCCATTCCTTTAACACTTCACTTTATGCCTTGCCCTTGCTGTACTCAGCTTGTTGTGCCTTTTTTACAAAATCACAAAGTTGGGGATAGCTTCGACTTGTAGTTTTCTGTGGGCAAAATGCTCCATAAGGCACCCTCAAGCTCCACCAGACTACAATTTTCTTACTTTTGTTAGAATATATTTTAAATAACATATTATTTCCATAGCAAATATCAAATTGTTTAACATAGATTTGAAGGTGCTGTATTATAAACCAGGAATCAGGGATTAACTAATTAAAATATATACTGGTTATGAATCTCAAGACTTATTATTATAATGTTACTTTTAAGTATTCAATATAAATATAAGGCAAACTCCATAATGTCAAAAAACTTTGTTTTTTACAGCTTGTTTTATTTTTAACACAATAGCAGCACTTTCGTGTGTATATTTTTATGATAAAATGCAAATTCTGAAAAACAATTCTCAAATAAAATCCTTGTTATATTAATGTCAACATTGTCCTTATCCTACGAATTTACCAAATTACAGATTCAATGTTTTGTCATAGCAGTGACAGTATGTAGTGTAAATTGTGTGGTTTTTGTATAGTTAGGATTTTTGTGACCACACTTTATGGACCCATTATAAAGATGGGGCATTAAGGAAATGTTTTGGGAGTAATATGTACATGTCTTAAAGTTGAGTTCAAATCACCTACCCTAACCCCACAAAAATAAATATATAAATAAACAAAAACATATTTGATTTTGTGGGGTTTTTTTTTTAAAGAAAAAGACTAATTTATATAGACAGGCCCCTGTGCTGCGGAGCGGAGCAGGGTGCCGAAGGCAGGCGAGGGAAGACAGCCATTACAAAACAGTTAAAGCCATGTCTGAGAGCAAGAGGAGCTTATCATGTTACAGCCTACGCTGTCTGCAGCTCCTCGGCCATGGAAGGGGGTCGGTCTCCACACTTTTATTTTTTTTCTTCTTTCAAAGGTGCTTCAGCAAACACCATTTATCTGTAGTTCACTTACAATCATAACACTATTTGACGCGTAATTTTGGAGTCTAAAATCTGGCTATTACTTGCTGTCAAACTCTAAAGAGTATGTTAGGAATGTTTCAATACAATGTAAAATACAGTGTGTTGATGAATGTCCCAATATGGTTATTGACCTCTTGTAATGTGAGCTACTTTAGTCCCTGGTTGCAGTTGATGGGGTTTTGGTTTGTTTGTTTTTCAGCCTTGCTCAGCCTACATTTTCTAGGACTCTTGAGATGTATCATTTCCTTTTTATGTGTACGATGCTCCTCCAGCAAAATAGCCCTGCCAGAAAGTTAGGTTACATATATTACGCATGTTGTTTAGTTCAGCAAATGTGTGCTTTCTATGCATGTGAATACTATGTGGATCACTAAGAAATACCCATCCATACTTCTTGCCCCAAACACTGCTCTGAAACATACCCTCATTCATTATTTTTAGATGTTTTCAAGAGAACAGTACAGTTTTTAGATCCGTGTCGAGGGCCTGGTTTCACAAGCCTTCATTCACACCTCCAGAAGCAAAACTCATTGGCTGCAGTTTGTGACATCAATTCCTCATGTGGAAAAAAAAGCTGGCAGTGTGTGCCCACAGGGTAGAACTTGGCTAACTGTAGTTGGGGCACACAGAGAAATAATTAACCCAGAATCATGTGTTCAGTGCTTCTAATTTTAGGCCGTAAAACGTCTTGGTGTCGTAACTCCAGCCCCAGAAAGTGCAAGTAAACTTTCCATTCAGCATTTGTAGGCACCTCAACTTGGCAATGCTCTTGTTTTTGAGGCTAATTAACATTGTTGAAGACAAGCAGTACTCATATCATTTAGATGGATGTAATGTAATTGAAGTTCAAGAAAAAGAAAACGGTGTATTTAAGGTTGGATGTTAAAAACCCAAGGTAAATATTACCGAAACATGATCACACCTTAGTATGTGAAAGAGTACGGAATAGTTACACTTATTTCATTATTTTTGTTCTTTAAATATCTCCCTTCAGGGAGATAAAAACAGTTTTTTATAATTTAGTTTATAATTGAATTTGGAAAATTAATTTTAAACTAAAACTTTTTCCCCCAGTTTTTATTTATTTTTAACATTATTTCAGCAGAGCAGCTGCCCTTCACTTTATGTAAACTTTTAATTAAGAATGAACGGACAGGAATGCTTTAAAACTGCATAGTATCTAATATTTGTACATTCACTTTTAGAACCCTAAGCCAATTTTACAGGATGTTTTGTAGTTTGACACACGTTTATTACCTTTCTAATGTGTAAATTAGAAATGTAGTTAAACAACACAGTCACACATGCCACACTCCTCAAACATTTCTTCATTTATTAAAAGAATTTATATATATATATGAATTTGACCATGTTTTGATAAACAAATTACAATAAATCTTTTTGCCTAAAAGGAATAAAAAAACACATTACATCTTAGAAATCCTGTTAATAATTGATAATCCAGATTGTCTTTGAGCTGAAAATGTAATAACTATTTTTTTATAGATTAGTTATTTGTAATGATTAGCTTGACAAAGACATTTTTAATTATACATTCTTCAAAATATTTGACAGTAATCAAAAAAAAAATAAAAACACCCCCTCCCCTTTTTTGTATTTTATGTATGCATCAGTAATGTTCCTTCTCAGGATTGTTATGTTGAACTTTGAACACTGTGTGAACAAAGAAAGAGAGCAAACAACCCCTCCCTTCTCATTTTCCTCTGTAACCCAATATATGGGTCAGTGATGTCATCAGCCGTGTCCCCTCTTGCTGATCAGTCAGAGTCTACATGCAGGTCAAGCATGTAGCACTTTAAAACTAAACAGATTTAATTCATTTGGAAACAAGTGAATTTTGTGGTTTTCCAAGCTCAATAATAATTCATCACATACTGAGACCGACATGGTTAGATGTTGGTTAACCATGTCTTTTAGTTTATGTTATGTGTATCATGTCTATAGGTTACACTGCGGATCTTGGGTTTTAAGAGTTTACTTACATTAAAAGTTTTTTTGCCTTCTATTTTGTATGTGTTCTCTGAGGTGATAGTTTATTTTAACTTAGCAAATCAAGAACTAAATGTCATTTGACAGGACATGCCCTCTTAAGACTCCTCCTTAGACAATATATAGATGCAAACGTTTGGCTTGGTTTATTGAGAAATATTAAATAGTCTCTGAAGTTAATCAAACCTAAATACACATTTTCTGCATATCTCAGTGCATGCATATTCAGACACTGGGATTTATGATAAGTGTACAGCTAACAAACACATAAAAAGCCACTGTTATGGTTTCTTTCTTATCTTGCATAAATATAATGTTTGTGCAAGCAACACTGCACAGTGGAACAGTGGAACACTCTCTTGACTTTCATACAGATTCTTTGCAGTCATATAGTGATTTGATTTGCCTTTTTTATAAGATGACCTCCACAGTTCTCCTGAACAGACAGTTTCATAGAGGAGCCTGTGGTTACTCAGTGTTACTACAAGGTCTGAAGATTCAGAGAATGTATAAAGCTTAGAAATTTGATTTAGCTCACAGGTCTAATTTGCTAGACCTCAGCATTTGCATTTTTTATTTTTTTTTTGCATTGCAGGTCAACATATATACACTTTTCATTATTGGTTACTTAAGACAAAATACAGATTCAGTAATAAAAGTACTAAAACATAATAATAAACATAGTTCACAGACTTTAATTACAGACACTCTGGATAACATCTCTTCCTTACTATCTTTCATGGTTTCTAAACTGAATAATCACAGTTGGGCTCTACAAACAATGTAAGGTTGGCTTCACATGTAATGATCAACAGTATGTTTCCAGTCTAACCAACTAATCTAACAGCATCTTAAAGCATCTACCAAGTAGATTGTAGTCATCCGTCTGTTGGCTCCTAGCAAACCAAACTAAAGTCAAGAGTTCATGCAAAAAGGGTGGTCCAGAAGATTTGTTTACATGCATGTAAAGAGACTGTACTCATTCATTTTAGGTCAGCATAGCTTTACATCGGTCTCCACCACTCCCTCAACATCTGTGTACATATCTCAATATGGTCTGTAACTTTCTATACATGGAGATGTATTGCGTTCAATAGCAGTGCCACTTCTGTGGGCAAGCAAACACATTTCCCACAAAGCAACCATCTAGGCTGGTGGTTTGGCATCTGCTTGGATGTTTACAGCTGCTGTTTAGCCTGGAGACACACACACTCACAAACACACGCACACACACACACACACACACACACACACACACACACACACACACACACTTGTTTTAATACATTGCCAGAACATAGTGATATATGTCCTATTGATATCTGTCCTATTGTCATTTGTCATGAAACTTTCAGACCACCATTTGAGAACATTGCGGGATGATAAAGAGATACATTTTAGGGTTCTATAGACTTTCTTTGGATAGTAACAATGCTAAGCAGTGCTTATGTGTGTGTCCCTGTGTAGGCAGCCTTTAAATGAAGTGTTACCAATCATTCTATATCTAATCCTAAACCTAATCCTAATGTTAACCACTATAGGTTACCAGGTAACCAGCCTTCCTACAAAGTTAAAATGTCCAGAGAACATATGAAAACAAACACACATATACAAACATAGGTTATACAGCAGTACCCCTCAGAGTGAGTCAGTATCCTCCCTGGCCCATGAGCTGTTTGGACAGACATGACTTCTTCAGGCTTTGATGTTGCATCCTTTGGTGATAAGAGAGTGAATTTCACTCCCAACAGGGACACCATCTCCTGAGAAATGGCTTTAATGTCCCACAGATTGGGTTTTCAAAGGCCCTGACTCACACATTTATCTCGTTCTCTCAACTACTCTCCTCTATCATTTGTCATTAAGAAAAAGACATGTGTGTACCATCCCAAAACAGGCCAAAATATTATAACAGCACAAGCTGAGGGTGTGTGTGTATGTGTGTGTGTGGTTTACATAGGGTCCTGTGCGGTCAGGATATGTTGAGATTCGCAGTAATTGACCAATCATTATCCACTGACTTTGGCAGGCCCAAACAGCCTCTTTTTGCTCAATGCTGCACTTTCCTTTTTCTGAAAATATAACTGAAGGAGTGAAGGTGGGGGTTGTCGTGTGGGGTCTGAGAGGTAGTTTGGGGGGGCTGAGGGTACCATTCCCCCATGAATGCTCCCGCTTATTTCACTGCCTCTTCAACTAGTGCTGTCTTTGAAAATTGGCTTAATTATGGCAATGGCTATGTTTCTTTTTTGCCACGTTGCAGCACAATTAGCCCATCTCCACGGCAGCAATTTATTTTCATACAAAATGAAGGCAGCGGCATGTTGATTATGAAGCGCTTGCTCTCTAGAGAGGGGCTGGTGCTATTGGTGTGTTAAATTTCATTAACTACAGTGTGGCTTACTGGAAAAATATATAAAACCTCAAGCTGTCCCATTTTCTTCACCTACTGATATACTCAACAATTTATTAGCACCGTAGATCTCTGTTAAGGCTGATATAGATTCTATTTGTTAGTTTATATATATATATATATATATATATATATATATATATATACACCTTTCTGTCTCTCTCTCTATCTCTTTTACTCGCTCGCTCACTCCATGAACAGCATTTACTTTTTTAACATGTTTCAACATATGGACATATGATCTTCATTTTAAATATATTGAGAGATGGAGGTGGTATAACTAAACACATAAAACTGAAAAAAATGTATTTTAACATTTAGGACTCTAACCCTAACACACATTTATCACTACTTAAAATGCCTAAAATTAGAATCAGATGCACCACAACAGCTGCAAATGATTAGACCATCTTTGGAGAGTACTTTGGGGAAGGTCTTTTTTAAACCATAGATATTAGTTTGGTTTGCTCTTGATTGTTGAAGTAATACTTACAATACTAGATTGTTGAAGTATTACTGTGGTGAGATCCAAATAGCTCTCTGAGGCCTTCAGAAAGAAGATTGTAGATGCATATCTGCCTTTGAAGGAATTAAAAGCAAAAAACTTGGAAAATGATTTACAAGTGGAGAACATTTTAAACAACTGATAACATGGCCAGATCAGGCTATACATGATCTATAAGGAAGTCTCCAACAATCCTAAAATGTCATCCCGGAACCTACAGGTAACTCTTGCCACAGTTGATGTCAAAGGGCAGAATCTGCTATCAGGGGACAGAACAGGTTTGATTTACATGTGCATTGAGGAAACCATTTGTATTAAAAAAAAACAAAACAAAAAAAAAAACAAAAACAAACAAAAAAACATTAAGGATAAAGTTTGCCATAGACTAAGTTTGTTCTAGACAAAGAGCAGGACTGCTGGAACAATGTTTTTTGGACAGATGAAACCAAAGGTTTATTTGGGCTCAGTAACAGAAATGCAAACCAAACACAACATTTAAGCACAATGAAATCTTTACTGTATCAGAGGGGGCTTGATGAAAATGTAGATGAAATAACTGTGCATGGAGGAGTGGGAAAATCTTTCTTCCAGTTGATGTCAGAGACATCACATTTCTATTAATAACATTTTATAAATTATATTTTTTATGTAGTTCAAATATTGTTCAAATAAAGATTCATATGTTGTATATATATATATATATATATATTCCCCTCCAAAATGCATTAAGCTTGTGATGCATTGACTTCACTAAACCTTTGCATTCAACAATTTATACTTTTCCAGTCTTTTCACAGCAGTCTCTTTCAGTTGGTGTTTGTTGTTTGTTTATTTTTCTCACTAGTCCATAAAACTCCTGCGGCTTGTGTCTGAATTTGTTGGCAAATTCCAGCTTGGCCTTCCCATTCTTCTTGCTAATTAGTGATTTTCATCCTCTGATGAAGCCTTTGCACTATTGTTCATGAAGTCTAAATTGTTTCAGGGTCTTTGCAGCACATACATGGTTTCTGTCATCAACTGCTGTTGTTTTCCTTGGTTTACATGTTTGACATCTGTTATTTAGTACACCAGTGTTGACTTTCTTCTTCAGGACATTCCAGACAGTTGTATTGGTGGTGGCCAATATTTGTGCCATGGCTCTGATTGATTTTCCATCTTCTTTCAGTTTCACAATTGCTTGTTTTTCACCCATAGACAGCTCTCTGCTTTTCATGTTGGTTACACTAAACTATAAATGTAGAGTCTGTACAGGCTAAGCTCAATCTGAAACTGAGCATAGACATTCAGTGTTATCCATTGTTTGAATAATCAATGGAACAGCACACACCTGGGCACCAAAGACAATTGAGATATATACTTTTATATGTTGTGGCATGAATGAGGGTGAATAAAATCTTTAGTCAGATTGCCACTGAAACACTGAGAAAGTTTTTTTTTTTCAGGATGTCAGTAAAACATTTTAAGATGTGGTTATTAGCTTCAGTCTCACTGCGATTTGCCTGTCTAATGAAAGGAGTGAGGCTCCGGTTCCACAGTAATGATGAGGGTGCGCGTGAAAATATTGAATTGCAAAAACATCCAGGGTGCGATCCCGTGTGAATGCGCCTTTCAGCGCAGTGCCAGTGCTCAGGCCAGAGCTTCTGAGTGATGGACAACAAATGGCATTCTGTGCTGGGGGCGGGTTCTTTGGCCCATCAGGCTTAAGGAGCTCTTATCTGTGATCCATCTGACCTCTGAATGTTTCACCACCTCAGCTGGCCATCCGGCCTGTGGGTGCACACTGACCAGCATTTTTGCTCAGCATAATGATTTGTTCTCCTGTTCTATGCTTGATGTTCCATTATTAATATTAAGACTTATTACTTAGATGTGTTATGTATTATTGCTGTCACACATAAAAATCAATTCTATTGGTCTGTTTTTCATTACAATGTGGCAAAAATGTAAAGAACAACTTCCAGATTCAAAATTTGAGGAACACAAAGTGGACAAAAATGGCAAATATGGAGATACTAAATTTTTCTGTGACAGCAGCTATATATGTACAGAGAAGGAAGGCCTGAAAAGTAGACCCACAGAAAGGCTTATGTAGTTAACCCCAGAAGACCCTCTTCACATATTTGACCATGTAATTTTCCAATTAATCCTAAAACTAATAACTTAATAATAAGCTTCTCATTTTAGGGATTGATATCATGAATGGACAAACAAAGCATGAATGCAGCAAAATATGTTATCAGGCCAAATCTCAATCAGTTTTCAAAGAATAGTAAAGTAACATCAGGTGCCTTTACTTATTGTTTTGGAGAAATTATGACATTGCATCTAATAATATGCAAACAGATGAACAGATTGTGTTAAAACTGTGTTTTGCCCACTGCAAAATAAGACCTGATTGTGACTGGTGGCATTAGCTCAAAAGACCTGTTGAATTCTAGGGCTGTCTGCAGGTTGGCTGTATGTCAGAACCCTTCCATTTCTTCAACCCATACACATACACACACTCCCTCTCTCAATCCTCTGTTGCTTCCCCCTCCTTGCTTTCACTCTGTGAATTGCATGTTGGCATCTGTGCCCCTGTTCCGACTGCTGTCCACTTCTTCAATTCTTTTCCTTGTTTTTTTTCTTCTTTCTTTCTTCCCCCAAACCCCCTTATTTCACTCGCTCTTCCTCCTCTCTGGAAGCCTCAGCGGAGGCCTTTGAAAGGATGCGGCAGCTTTGTCCTTGCCGATAAAAGATGCCATAGTTTCCCTTTTCCTCTCCTTTCTCTCGTCCCTCCAGCGGCTCCTGTAGAAGTGCAAATTGTTAGCCTCCGAGGGCCTATCCTCCAGGGCCCCAATCCAGCCTGCTAATTACAGCCGAAGATTCCATCCCTGTCGAAAAAGGCCATGATTTCCCACAACCACCTGGCCTTCTTTTCTCATCGGCTTTGATGGCAGACACCCCCGCCACCCCTCTGTCCCACCCCTCTCCTTTCTCTCCCATACCTCACTTTCTCTCCCTTGCTCATTAATAGGGTTTTGAATTGCTTTCTGACCCTGACAAACTGCTCTTGTTAAAAAGGAGATGAGAGGAGGACTGGAAAAAGGGGTGGGTGGGTGTGGGTGGGGGTAGTTGAAATGGAAAGGAGGAGGAGAAGGAGGAGGGATGACAAGGTTAGCAGGAATGAGAGGCAGTTGGTGGTCACACAGTGAGCTTCAGGGAAGTATGTGGCAGAAGTCCATTATTGTTATTTCTTAGCCTTAGGCCTCAAATGAACTCCAGCTCATCCTCCCTCTGACTGTTTGTCCCGTACTACAGTGTTCTCCCCAAAGGTGGACAGAATGAAGCATTGCGACAAAAGAGCAGAGTGGAACAACTTTGACTACTAACCCGAAACCGGCATCCCCCAGCCTCACAAATCCATTCAGAGAAGCCAAGCCCCTCCTAAGCACCGGACGGAAGTAAAGTTGTGATAGACTTGGTAAACCATTTACATTTACATTTACGGCATTTGGCAGACGCTCTTATGCTCAGCAGCTCACAGAAGTCCTTTGTTCTCTACTTGGAAAACCTATCCGTATGCTAGTGCAAGTAGGCCAGAAACAAACCACTGACTAGTATTATTTCCTCAGACCTCTACTGTTTGTTTTTGTCACTGTCTCATGTACCCATATGAAGCATGTACATTCTCTTTCCCACTGCATTTGGATGTTCATCACCATCCTTAATTAGAGATTGTATACAACCTATACTCTCCAGACATACTCCTATGTAAGTTTACTCACTCAACACTTCTAAAGTAAGTTCTACAAGTTCTGTTACTATCCCAAATTTCACACCCCCAGTCTATCCAATACCGTCAAAGCCCTGGTGTGAATGGACCATCACAGTAGTGGCAGCAACTGCTCACTTCTGAGGGTGGTGAGATGGTTAAACAAACATCATCCACCACAACAGAAGATCTTCATTTTTAGACCCCCCCTAAAAAAACAAACAAAAAAAACCAACCAAGAATAATCAACTTAAATTTAAAATTCAGCATCATTTAGCACTACAACAATTCTGTAGCAAAATCCTTTCTCCATTTGCTTGCGCAAGCCTCTCTGTAGCTGCACCCGATACACCTCATTCCTCTCCAGTGGTCCGGCATGTGCACAAGAAAGGTGAGAGTTGGCCAGAGCTTTGTTAAAACAAATTGCTCTGTTACACACTCCAGACTCTATGACATTATCAGCTGGAGGTCCTGAGGAGAGCCTCTGTGAGGAAGATTAGCGTCCCCACAAAAGGGAAAAGGGATGCTCTTAAATTGTGCCATACCCACCATGGCTCAGGAGATAATCACACACCTAGTTCACAAAGATGTTTCCCTAAAAGTGCCACTGTTTGTCTTGCCCCAGAATGAGGGTATGGCTTGTTAGACACGTGGCTCATGTGGGATATAGTAGCAGGAAGGCATGTACATTTGACTGCCACTCTTCTAGTCGCTGAGTTGTTGGTAGGGATTGCCAGTAGGAGAATGTGTCTATATTTTGCAATATGTCTTAGGATAGCAAGGTTGCTGATAATACGGAGTGAATCTGCTTTCCCCCCATTTTTCAGAGCAATGCTAACAAGCCAGGATCTGCACTACATAGATGCTGATGTGCTTCAAGCAGCTCATTTTTAAAGGACATATCATGAACAATGGATACTTTGCACAGCCTGATCTGATAACCCCATATATAATACTGTAGATCAAAATATTTAATACAATTTTAGTCTATGTATATGTATAATATATACTTCTATACAACATGTAATGCATTTTACACATTTTAAGTATTTTAATATGGTGGTCAGCATGATTGTTTCCCAGCTGAGCAGGACAGAAATTATTTAACCATTAACATAACACTGAGATGGGCAAAATGTGATACATACATAATTGAATCTGGAGGAACACTGATAGCATTTCATTTACTAAAGGGTAGGTAGGGAATGCATCACATTATAGTGGCCAAGACAAATGTCATGAATGTGGGTATTTCTGTCATTCACCCAATGATTCCATGGAGGATCTGGACTCACTACTGTTCTGAGCAGGACCTAAGTGGGAGTGTATGACCAGGAAGAAGCAGATATAGATGGATGGATGGGTGTAGTACATGCATACTCTACTATAGACTGGTGCCTTGCAGGGAGTATTCCACTGTGCCCAATGATATGCTCCAAACCCAACATTGCCCTCACCATGAAGATGCAGATAGGTCCAGGGTTTTTTCTACCTTTTGTCCAATGATTCTGGAGAGGTTGATGACCCACTGCAGTCCTGACCAGGAAGAAGTGGATAAGAAGATGGATGACACACATAGCCCATGTAAGGTGGATTGTCTTGGATTGACTTGTCTGGGTAGTCTCTGGATCAATGGCCTTGGTTAAGGAAGATAGAAGCATAGAAGAAGATGGATGGAATATGCTTTGTCCATGGTATGCATGTTTTGTGCACCATGATTACGAGTAGGTTCCAGACCCAGTGCAGATAAGAATATGGTCTTGTCCAGAGGAGTTTTCCCACTTTGCACCCAAAGATTTTGGACTCTGAACCCACTATGGCCACCAAGTCTATAGGAAGAGTGTACATAGCTAACAGGTGGTTTATTAACTATGCAAAAAAAGCCATTTTTTCACATTGCAGGCTGAAGTTTACAAAGCTCATACAGTTTTCTCTGTGAGAACATTGAAAGTGCACTAGTAATCACTTAGCTGTAAATCATAAGTACTGAAGGTATATGATGTAATTTCCTCACCCATATTTCCTGTTGTTTTTCTTTCTTGTCAATGAAGCCAGCATCAGCTCCTTAGTGTGATGCAGCCTAATACATGGCAACCACACTGGAGTGTGGAGACCATACTCAAAGCCTGGCAGGTTGGTCTGATATACATATACACACACTCTCTCTCTCTCTCTCTCTCTCTCTCTCTCTCTCTCTCTCTCTCTCTCTCTCTCTTCTCCATGCCTCCATGAAGTCAAGCCACATCCTACAGCTAAACATAAAATGAAGATCCGGTTTCGGAGTTGTGTTTTATGAGCGGTTAGAATGCCAGCCTGTGTGGGTTTTCATCCGTTCCTGAGTTGACCATTTGCAAATGTTGCTGAGGTTTTTTGAAGACGTCAATTAAAGATTTAATTGGGAATAAGTTATGCGAAACAAATGTTTTCCTCCTGAAGACGGCTCTGTCAGTCAACATCTCAGACTCTGCAGCCTCAAAGTCTTTTAAACACTGTTAAAATATAAGTTGTGCAAAGAAAGTGTGTGAAGAATAATTATTCAGTTGCTTTATTATGCAACAATTCTGAAATTATAGCACTATATTTTTAAAGGTTACAGGAGACTTATAAGTCTCTCATGACAAGTGACATAACCTTTATAAACATCTACACAGGATTATTTCAACTAGTGTCAGGCAACATAATATATATTTTTTATATGTAATTTTTACTTCAGACTGTATTATGACAACTCACACTTCTTGGAATATGCCTCTATAAATATTCATCTAGGTTATGTCAGTTTTAATGATCTTGTGTATCATGAAGCATTTTGAATACTTCACTACAATAGTATTTTAGACATATGTGCAATTAAATAGTGTATCAAGTAAAAACCTTGTACCTCCATTTTCCAATTTTGGTTTAACTTGAATCTGGCAGATATTCTATACGTTGTGTATAAATATCATGATGACCAATAGAACCACAGTTTTCTTGGAATTTGAATTAAATGTACATTAACTTCCACTGAAAGTTACAGTTGTTTTTCCTTCTCCAGTAATGTCTCCATTTTGGAGATACAAAGTGTTTGTTTAACAGTGAAAATGTAATAATTAATCAACAAAATATTGCTCTGGAAATTATAACATTCATTTCAGTTTTTGTGTATCATATTCCTCTTTCTGTTTTTGCTGTCCAACAACCTTCATGGATTTATCAGCATATGGAAAGGTTTGCTTGCATGTTGAAAAAAAAATACTGTAAATACATGTAACAAAAACTTTAAATGTTGAATGTAGAGAGTCATAAAATGGTACTGACGGTTTAGCAAATATTTACATTATTGTGACGTCAAAGGCTGAACACCACTTATTGCAATTGATTTTAGCGAAGTGTGGGTGGACATGGCATTATGGTCACATTTTCCTTTCTCTGTCCCTGTGCCACCTGAGGTCATTTTGTGACCTTTTGTTTGTTATTCTTTGCTGTTTGACTGACATATTTGGAATGTCAGGAGGTCAGAGGGCTTGGCTTTGGGTTTGTTTTAGAGTCCAGGTTAGCCTGCTCACTTTTCTGCATCTGTAGTGGGGATCAAGCCCCATGTATGTGTTTGACAGATGAATTGGTTAGATTTCCTCATGCAGTGAGCCTCAGACGGGGAAGTGAAGTTGCACACTGGGACTCCATAAGATTGATGATTGGGTGCAATCTTTTTGCCATCATCTTTATTACAACTCAAATTATTGACAAGTGGTTAATAAGCTCAAATGCAAATTCATCAAAGAGTTGTCCATCCACTTTTTGGCACAAACCTTTCTTGGGATTCACATTCTCCCAGGCAATGGATTCCAAATCCTGCTCCTGGAGGACCCTCTGCCTTTCATGTGTTAGTTGTTTCCTGCCTTATGATACTAAACTCAAAGGGCATGTTAATGAGCTGATGAGCTGAATCAGGTGTGCTAGGAGCAGGTTAAATTCTAAAATGTGAATGGCACAGGCTCCTCCAGGACCAGAGATTGTTCCATACTCTCTTGCCATCTAAAAACAAAACTTGTAGTTCTATACTATAGTATTTGTCCAAATATTTGTGGACACCCCTTCTAATGAATGCATTCAGCTACTTTAATTTGCACACCAGTTTGCAACAGGACACACACAACTTGTATAATCCCTGTAGAGAGTTTATTGAGATCTGGAAACTCAATATGACAAATGTGAAATTTACTGATATCTTTATCACAAGAGGCATGTCTTGAGTTTTTATCTGATCTCATTGTTGTCTAAGAGAAGCTACAGAGATATTAAGCATCTCCTTAAAGATCTTTCTTTCAGCTAGGGTACCTTGTCCTAGATAAGCACTGGAGAGTTTGATTCCAAAAGACTTCTCAGACCATATTTATCAACACATTTGTTAAGACTGCATGATCCCAAAAATAATTGATGACCTTCCATAATTGTTAGTGAAATGACAGCTCTCATTTCTGAATCATTTGAGGCTTAATAGTGAATGGGCTGGAAATGGTAACATATTCCATGGCTTCCAGTGTGTGCCAGTTTTTTAATTAAAACTAGGTGGCGGATTCCCCATGCGTTCTTTTGACACCTCACTATTTATCTACCGGACCCGACTCAGGGCAAGACCTGTGCAGAAGGGAAGAGTTTGTTTTGAGATTTTTCCTTTGATGCTCTATTCCTCCAGTGCAACAAAAAAAAAAGTTGCCGCCACATCTGACTCGAGTTTGCTGAAATAACAGCAAATGTTTGTCTTGTATTGTATGGCTCGCTGTTTGAGAAGCAATAAAGCCCCTCTTCCAGTGCCTAAAGCACCTCTTAATAAAATACTCAAGAATAACTCCTTTACCTTAATCTCGGCCATAGATTACATAGCTTGGGGTGGGAAATTAGGAGCAGACCCCCACAGCTTTCTCTGCATACACTGCAGCCAAGCTAGTGAGTTTTTACTTGTTCACCTTACAATTACAAGTCTAGACAATATTGTTTTTTTGTTTTTTTATAAGAACTAAATTGTGGATAATATGATCAGAGGTCCCCTCCCAAGGTGGAGTCTAGATCATTGACAAATAAGAGTCCTGCTGGTAAAGGTCAAGGGTGTTTGAAGGTCTCTGCCTGAGTGTGTTTAAGAAAGTGTGTGCAGTAGTGTGACACATGCAGGGGGTGGAATGGGAGATACATTTATAGTAACAACAAGAAAGTTGAGGTGAAAAATAAATCTGAGGAATTGAGAGTTCAGAATTAGGTGGACTTGCCCTTCTACGTATGAGCAGAATTTTAAAAGCCATCCCAGGAAAGGCCGGCCTGATACCTCATTCCTGGAAAACCAGGAAGGCTAACACTTCCTGTTGTCCCAGAAAAGGTGAAGTGGAAATTCAAATGATCACATGAAAAAAAAGGTCACAAAGGTAGCCTAGCTATGTGAACATATTAATGACATATTAAGCAACCAGGTTCATTACTAACCAGGTTCCAGGTTCATGATAGTTTGCTGATAATGCCTAAACAGATTTTGTTCCTTTGTTGGGATGTCAGCACTCATCTCAAACCTTCTAGCTGTGCATGACACCTTGGGGTCAAAAGGTATTCTAAAGGTGTTTTTGGAACTTAAATTGAATAACAACAGTGTGAAATACATGAATGAATAATGTAAAATGCATCTTCTGGGAAGCATAAATGGTGGTTCTTTTTCAGCTTGTCACTTTATTTACATATTTACAATGCTTTCTTCCCCATCCCTGATTTCATTCAAATATATAAATAGATAAATAAATAAATAAATAGATAAATAAATAAATACATACATACACACACACACACACACACACACACACACACACACACACACACACACACACACACACATAAAAATAAAAGATTGTCTACCAGTGTAAAAACCTGAGTTTGAGTTAAACAAATTTATGTTTATGTTATTAGAATGAGAATAATTTTGTCTTTTATCGCAACATTTTCCATTTTGTATAATGTTGCTATATTTTGTATAATTGTATAATAACATATTGTTTCTGGATTTTGTTCAATTTGGTCAGAATTACTCAATATTGTTTACTATTCTATATTTTTTCATATTTTATTATACACATATAATTATTTCTTTGAACTTTCTCCATTTTTCTGAAAATAATTAAATATTTTCTCTGGATTTGTTCAGACATTTTCACATTGGGAACCTAGTTACACTGGAGCTGCATAATGTGGGTGTCCCCACCCCTGACTTTGGGAGCCCTTGATCTAGTGCTTAAACAATATGAAAAAGACTTCGGAGTGAGGGACCCAAAGTATGTGTGGATGTGTAAGAGAGAGAGAGAGAGTGAGAGAGGGATAAGCATGGAATGAGAAAATGTGTGTGTGTGTGTGTGTGTGTGTGTGTGTGTGTGTGTGTGTGTGAGAGAGAGAGAGAGAGAGAGAGAGAGAGAGAGAGAGAGAGAGAGACAGACAGACATGATATTCTTACTAAGATGATAGTAAGAGTGAGAAATGGCTGTAGAGGTGTAGAAGTGTGGGCGATTACATTTTCACCTGTCATGGCATACACTTCCAAACATTTCATTGGACGTTTGATCCTCCTAGCCAGTACAATGACAAGGTGTTCCCAGATCAAAGGAACGTTCAGTGTGGTGAAGTGTACTCAGCAGGAGAGAGTGTGTGGTTGTAGACTGAGGTCAAATTACTGGAGCCTCCCTTTTTGTCCAGTAATGCCAAGCTGCACCACAGTTCATCTTTCAGGAAAAGTCTAAGAAAAGTCTCCTTTTGAGACTCCATTTCCATTTAAATCTGGCAAAACTGTAAATATGAGGAGTATATCGTCTGATATGTATGGGTCAAACACAACATTGTGAAACACTTCACACAGTAGCTCACACAGAAGCATTTAACTATAGCCATGCAGACATCAATGGCAAAACCTCTCAAAGACAGGATTACCAACTCCTGTGTGTGTCCACTTTGTGTGGTGCTGAAACAGGGTATTCACACTATGAAAGTACATAAATAGGATTGTTTTTTCTAGCTGTGAGTGTCAGGCCTCGAGTCAAGTGTTTCAGTGGAGGCAGAGTATGTGCTAATACGACCTGTTTATTTTCAGGCCTGCAGGTGTCTGCTAATGGCTTATTGGTTTAGAATGACGACCTCACTCCCAACCAAGCAGCTGCCAACTTATGTCAGAGGGGCACATCTGTGTGTGTTCTTGTGTGTACACATGTACATACCCAACAAAAAAAAAACATATTAAACATATGCTTCTTAATTCATATTTACATATTTACATATCCACATAAACAGCAATATGGAAATCCTGACAGTAACTTGACAGTAATCCTGATGTAACTTGGATTTTGCTGTGCCTTAAGACCTTCTACAAGACATTCCTGGAATTGGTACAGGTTCAGATATTTTTTGTCTGATGTGTATTTCCAAATAGCACATAACCTGCTTCTAATCAGAAAGCAATGGATATGAAATTCCAATGACAGATCACAGGAGCTTTAGCTCAGCAAATACCACAATTCTTAGTTCTGAGATTCTATTTTAGGAAGCATTTCATGTAATTTCCTGACAGGATAAGGAAATTCACTCCCCCTGTCCATGAGGCATGATAGTATCCAACTACTGGGATGAGCTCATTGTTGTACTGGTGGGCTAAGACTGTGGACTGTTACCTGTCATTGGGATAATTCAAGTGCGTGTAAGTTGTTTCCTTTCTGAAGACAAATCCCTTGTTGCTCTATGGCCTCCAACTTCAGGGCCAGAGCACTCCAGGCCTGCAGCGGAGAGCCGCTAACAGCTAGCAGCATGCAAAAAGACCATTAATGGAGGTGACCTTGCCAACTTCCTTAGTTGAGAATCAATAACGAGATTTGCTCTTTTTCCCCCAAAAACTTTTCCGATGCACCCGCAAAGCTTGATTCAATTACTGCTACCCTCAGATCTCAGGTCCGTTTCCAATCGGAGAAGGTCATGCTTCGCGTTTTGCCATGTCATGACAGACCCTCTGAACTAATCAGTTCTTGGGGTTGAGAAGGATGGCGGCAGTGGTGGGGGCCACAACTGGTTTTGTTTCTGCCCTTTCGATTATGTGACTGCACCCTCCTCAACTAGACCCCCAATCAGGTTAGTGTCCGATAGCATCCAGGGTCTTTGGGAAAGGCTTTGAAGTGGAGGAACTCTGTCTGGCCACCCCCCGGCTGGAGTTCCTTATCTGTCACACTAGGGAGCTATTGTTTCAATCAGCCAGACACTGTTAATTACCTTTTCATTGGGGTAAGAGGCAGGTAGAGGCAAATCCAATTTGGCCACACTTGCAATTGACCTCAAATACGGCCCCCAGGCCTTCAGGCTTGGGTCGGTTTGGGGTTACTTGAGTTAGCTTCTGGAAAATTCTCTATATTTTCTAGGCTCATCCTGTAGAGCTTGGGCTGTGTGGAGAAAAAAAACCGAAAACAGCGTTGTGCGAATACGTACTGTGAGACATCATAATAAACACTCGTTTCTTGTTCGATTGGGCTTGCACCACACTTGGCCAAGAAAAACTCTATGATTCGCAAAATGAAGACATAAGGGCCGGGCTGCAATGTGTTTACAATTGACAGGATGAGATGGGAGGGGGTTTGAAGGGGTGCCCGGGGGACAGCAAGTCCATCTGAAAGGGGCTATTCTTCCCCCTGTGAGCAACATCAGCTTTTACAGCTGTTGAAGCAGTGAGGGCAATTATCACCCGCTTACCACTGTTGATTTGGGAGGGCTTCTTCAGGCTGTCTTTGGAACCATTTTTTTCTCAGGGGTTGTTTTGGGGGATTCTAGCTGCCTGGACATCTTTCAAAGGAGGATTAGGCATTTGTTTATCTATTTGATATCATCTGTCTGAGGTTGCTTGAACCTGCTCAAGTCTGTTCCAGTGCAGTCTTACATAGAAGTCAAATTTGTGTACATCCAGCTTCCTTATAGGCATCTGATATGGTTCAGTTTTTATGAATTATTATGAATAGTGTGCACACATACATACATACATACATACATACATACATACATACATACATACATACATACATACATACATACATTCATGCACACTGAATGAAACACATGAAGCATTATTGTGTGTGGAAGTGTGTGGAGACATAGGCAGTGCATTTCAAGATTGGCTAAAACGTGTGGCATTTTTGCCTTTGTGTGTGAATGTGTATTAGTATTGTGTCTTGTCAGCAACAATACAAAATTCACAAGTGACTGAATTTCTGTCATGTTTCTGCCAACTACTTATTGACAGGCCTTGAATAGAAATTCACTAACGTTTAGATGTAGTGTAGAATTAAGGTGACCACAAGTAAGATAATCTAAGATATCTGAATTAACCATTTTAATGATTATAGCAAACCTTCTTCAGAGTTTCTTTTGCTTGTTCAAGATGAATATACAACCCCTGGCAAAAATTATGGAATCATCTCTCTTGGATGAAGTTCAAATGTGTAATTTTGTAGAAAAAAAGGTTAATCACAGAGACATGCCATAAAACCATTTTTTTTTTTTTTCAAAAATTCCGACATTCTGGCTTTAAGAAATAATTAACAAGAAATAAATATAATTGTTGTAGTCGGTCACAACTGTGCTTCTAGATCATGTAGAGGAAAATAAATATGGAATCACTAAATTCTGAGGAAAACATTATGGAGTCATGAGAAAAACACTACATCTTTAGTACTTTGTTGTGCCACCTCTGGCTTTTATAACAGAGGCATGGACTTAAATAATGACAAATAGTAGTCATCAATCCATCCCCAATTGTTTCATATTACTGTTGCCAGATCAGCTTTGCTGGATGGAGCCTCGTCATTGACCATTTTCTTTCATTTCCACCAGAGACTTTCAACTGGATTGAGAGTTGGATTATTTGCAGACCATGTGAGTGACATTATATGTCTTTCTCTTTGGCAAGATGCATTATCATCTTGAAAAAGGAAGTTATCATCACCAGATATAATTTCAACTGATGGAATAAGAAAAGTGTCCAAAATTCCTATGTAGACTTTGGCATTTATTGAAGATGTAATGACTGTAATTAACTTGGTGTCATTATCTGACATACAGCCCATTATCATCAATAACTGTGTTAATGTACAAGTTATCTTCAGACAGTCATCTTTATAAATTTCACTGGACCAGCACCAAACTAAAGTTCCAGCTTCATCTCTTTGCCCAATGCAGATTTGTGATTCATCACTGAAGATAACTTTGATCCAGTCATCCACAGTCCAAGATTGCTTTACTTGCCCATTGTAACCTTGTTCTTTTCTGTATAGGTGTTAATGATGGCTTTCGCGTGGCTTTTCTTTATTTAAATCCCATTTCTTTTAAGTGATTTCTTCTTTCAACCTTTTTTTCCCATTTGTTTTGTTGTGCATTTTCTGTTTTCAAGACATATTGCTTTAAGTTTTCTTGATGATTTGATGTTTTCTTTGGACAACCTGTATGCTTCCTGTTTGCAACCTTGCCGTTTTGTTTGTATTTGGTCTGGATTATAGACACATCTGACTGGGAACAAAAAACATATTTTGTAACATTAGTAACATGATGATTAACCTTTTGAAGAAGTTTTATTATTCTCTCCTTTGCTTCAACTGATATCTCCCATGTTGGAGCCATGCCTCATATAAGTCCACATTGTGCAACAGCTCTTCAAGGTATGAGCTATTTTTAACTGAAGACTAATTAGCAGATTTAATATGAAGCAGTTGTTTGTTTTAAAACTACAAATTAGAGAAATTACAAAATATGTTCCTTGGAATTTTGTGATTCCATATTTTTCATATTTTTTGGTTGAAAAACACAATTGTGACTGACTACAACAATTGTTTATATTTTATTGTTTCTTAATGCCAGAAGGTGGGAATTTCTTTTACATATATTTTGTGAGTGTCTCTGTGAATAACTTTTTTCTACCAAGTTAACATTTGAAAGAACTTCCTCCAAGAGCGTTGATTGCCAGGGGTTGTACAAGTGCACCTAATAATAATATTAATTAATAATAATATTGTATTTTCTTTCATAATTTTATTCAAAATGTCAATATTCAATATTTATCATACACTTTCTGTTCATTACATTTAATGTGACATAGTTCAAGCTTTTTTTGTGAGAAATCTGATAGTGTCTGATTAGTAATTTATTCAAAAATTTTCGAACAACTTGATCTGATTCAGGATTTGATTATAATGAGTATAAGCCATACTGACAAAAGTAAAACAAAAACTGGCTTGAAATAGGTTACTTTAAATACATTTCCTGATACCCAAATTCAATACCCAAGTCAAGCTCGACTGTTATAAAATTTAGGCTAAATTAGGCTTCAGAGACAAGCAATGTACCAAAAATGGTAGGTTTGTATTGTCTTTAGAAGGTCATGAGTTGAAATCACAGTAGTAGTGCGATTAAAACAGTTTCTAGTTGATGTCACTTTAATAGCTATTGTCAATGAAAAAAATTGCAAGTTATCAATGGCTCCACTTTTCTTCTGTCCAGAGGACGAATGCAATAGACATGCCTATCTGATCCTAGCTCCAAAATGAAACATGTCATAGCAAATTATGGCCATGTTTTTTGAATTAGTTGCCTGGGAGGAGTATTGTGCAGAGGCTAAGTGAGAGACAAAAAGAGTTACAGTTTGCTGCCCTTTTATTTCTGAGAATGTTTAATTTTATAGTGGTTGCTGTATATTAAATTTTACTTTGTCATCAATACGTTTTAAGTTTGAATTCTGACAAAGCTGAAATTAAAAAGTTTACTAGTATTTCTCATTTTAATAGTTATAATCAGTATTCATCAAATGGGCCCAATCCTTATCTGCTGCTAAGACAAGAACCTGTTGGCTTCTAGTGGGAGTTTATTTTGAGTCAGCTGGTTTCTGTTCTTTTCTATGTACAAGGAAATGCATCAAAATGAGAAACCTGTTAGGACTCTCCCTTCTGACACAAGGAAGGTGAAGACAAGCACATGCCTCCTCCGATACATATAAATCCACTCCGTTCGAACTGCCACCATTGCATAGTTGCTGGGCAGCCAACACGCTCAGAGGAAAGTGCTGGGTCCCCAGCTCCAATAAAGCAATAGTGAGAACTAGCATTGCACTGGGTGTGATGTGGAGAGAGAGCAACATCTACCCAGCCAGAAAGAGCATGGCCAGACTTTGGCTGCTGATGACAAGCACCATGACCTGGAATTTGAACCTGCAATCCTTGGGTCATAGTGGTATCACATTAGACCGCTTTGCCACTTGAAGCCCAAGTAAAAACTCTTGATTATGATTTAATAAAGGACAATGCAGAGGATTGATTTCATCTTCATTTTGCAATGTTTTCATAATGTGTGTGTGGTGTGTGTAGAGTATCTTTTTGTCTGAGTGCTGATTGAGCTAGTCATGTGTAAGTGTGTGAGTGTATGTTTCGGGGGGTATTTTTTTGACATAAGTTGATAAGACTTTTGTTCCATCAGGGGCAACGGGTGAGTGGAAGTAATGGTCCTTACCAAAGGTGACAGAAGGGCAAAGAGATATTTCCCCTGTGTGTGTGTGTGTGTGTGTGTGTGTGTGTGTGTGTGTGTGTGTGTACGCATGCGCACATATAGACTTGCCTCTGGGTTTCTGCTCAACTCTCACCCAAATTAAACCTCAGCGGGTCACTGGCCAGCTTTTACACCCACCACTCTCTATATATGTTTCTCTCTCTCTCTCTCTCTCTCTCTCTCTCTCTCTCTCTCTCTCTCTCTCTCTCTTTCCTCAAGTGCTTTGTTTCCCCCCTGCCTGACTTTTCAGGGAAAATGCTCATATTTGTGGCTTAGGTTGGCAGTTCTCATGTAGCTGACTAAAATGTAGAACTCAACCACTGACTCTGAGTACATTAGGCAGAAAATGCTTTCTTACCCTTTTTCATATTTGTAGGTAACTTTGGTATTTCATTAAATAATGTTATTCACCTTTAAAAACACCCAACTCAGTAACTGTGTCAAAATTTGGCTGTAAGTACTTTCAAGTTTTGACAATCAGTCTTTTGGATAATCAGTTCACCTTTGACATCCACATGAGGGCCTACGGTTCGTTTGAGCTCTTTGGAAGTAAACAAAGAATAAACAAAACATTACCATCCAGACCATCCCAGCCATATTTTTGGCCCATGCTAAACCCATTTCCCATTCTGCCCAAATAACCCCACTTTTCTTCTGTCCAGAGGACGAATGCAATAGAGATGCCTATCTGATCGGAGCTCCGAAATGAAACATGTCATAGCAAATTATGGCCATGTTTTTTGAATTACTTGCCCGGGAAGAGTATTGTGCAGAGGCCCGGGTGAGAGAGAAAGAGAGAGCAACAGCGAGACACTGAGAGACAGAAAGAAAGAGAGAGTTGGTGTTTTCTCTGGAACAAATAATATCACCAGGGCTGACTCATGGGCTTGTGCAAATGAGGAATGATGAGCAGAAGCCCAAGTCATTCCTTTCGGGCTATGTTTGGAGCATCATTTACTGAAAGTGGCCCGGGCCGCGGTGCAATAATAACCACATCCTCCAAGCATCTTCAGCACAGCCCCATGTTTTTATAGCTGGGAAACGGGATGGTCAAAAGCTCGTTAAGGCACAAGGCTTTTTTCAGATGGGAAAAGTAGGGGTGCAGGGAGAGAGAGAGAGAGTAGTGTCCCGAAAATAGTCATCCTGATAAAAATGGCCATGCCATGCTCCAAACTGGTTACACTGCAGCAAAATGATAAAACACACTGTGCTCATAGGCAGCTAATAATGAAAGGATAAAAAAAAAAACATAAACAGGAAAAGAACAAAGCATGGAAAAATGTCAAGAACAGAAAAATGCAAAAAAGAAAAACCTGTTGAGGTGATGTCTTAAAAATCCCACTGATGCTAACAATGGAAGTAGGATATTATTTGTATGTCTCACTCATAGCTGAAGTCACCTGGAAAAATGTTGATAAAATGTAAGTGAATTTGTAAGTAGAACATATTTCAATATATATGTGATGGAAAGTTATTATTGTTTGTACGATACTTTTTGTGGAAAGAAAAACGTTTGCTATGTTTTAATTTTTTGACCTTGAGGCATATGGAAATGTGGGGACTTCAATCTCTGGCTACTTAAACAAATGGAAATGTGGAATGGGGGTTGAATCTGTGGGAACTTGATTGAATGGAAAAGTGGAGACTTGAATCTGTAGGTTCTCAAGCAGACGGAAAAGTGGGGACCTGACACAAATGGAAAACATGGAATTCATACCAGAGGGGTTTGAAAAAAAAATGACAAACCTGTTGATAAAGAATGCATATTGAGGGTTCATATTATTCATGATATAACCAAAACTGTTTATTGTACAATTATACTTTAGTAGAGTACAGATCATAAAAAAGTTACAATAATGAGGTAGCTCACTTTACTACAATAATGAGGTACCTGAATTCATTACTTTCCACCACTGTTTAGGATTGAGGAAGTTTGTGTGTTGACCAATATATTTAGATGGAAACGTCACTTAGAGCTTCAGGAACTGTCCTGGGATTGTGTGTAGAAGAAATTCCAACCACTATAAAATGTCTGCATGTCTGAGGGCAGCAATAAAGAATGTGTAAGAAGCAGTTTATTTAGATCAGTTTCAACAAGTGTGAAAATTTGAGAAAGTGGTGCAAAAAGGCTAGAGTAAGAGACCTGCAAACATACTGGCAGACACTTCTATCTGAAGGTTAAACAGTTTATACTGTTTTTATGGAAAGATGATGTAATGTTCACTTGCAGGTGAAATGTTACTCATCTGAACTCGTAAAAATTCATAACATAGATGAACATTCAGCCAGCAGTGGTAAATCAAGCTACATGACGATGTGCAGAGCGAAAGAGGAAAGGTGGATGGAGAGATTCTAAAGAGGTGAACAAGAGAGGAGGAGGGGAGGTTTAGAAGTAAAGTTGGGAGGAGGGGGGATATGGGGAGCAAGGCTGGGGGTCATTGTTATCAAAGCTGGTATTTAATAGGTTCTTGACCCTTTCTCTTATAAGGCGTTTTCTGAGTGCTGAGGGTGAATAGATTTGAAGGGGGTGCGATTTGTGGCGAGACACCAGCAGGTATGAATGTAGGCAGGGATTTTCTGAAGGAACAATCCCATAGCATTTCCTCTTCACCGTCACATGTAATCCTAAGTTAGATTCCATTTACCTGGGCAATAGCACTGAACGCTGCATCGACTCAGAGGAGGCTAAATCCAAAAAACTATACCATAAGATATGACTAATTAATGTGTAGAAGTCGAGGAATGCTACTTTTACTATGCTTCTAAGATGTAATTATGTTGTATATAAAATAATTAGTGGCATTATTAGTGGCATTGCTTTAATTTGTATTTATATTCAACTTGTGTTCCATACTGACAGGGTTGAATGTGCACTTCATATTTTCATATTGATAGTGAAAAATGAAGGAAACATGGCAAAAATGCAGAATGGTCAAAAAACGAATCTGTACACAGTCAAATTCAATTTAAACTTCTCTTCAAATTTAATTCATTTTGTTAAAGTTTAAAGTTCTTTTTAGAATGGACACATGATATTGATTGAAAGTTTAGCATTTGTCATTTATGAACAATTTACTTAAGTCCATACTTACCACAACATACTCCATATGTTGGGTTAATTGTAACAGACTGATGGACTGGTTTTAAAAACTGGCAGTAAAAACTCCAGTAAATCAATGCACACACAATAAATTCACTTCAGTTTTTTCACTTCAGTTCACTTCAGAGCCAAATGACAACACAATAAAAATGAAATATGATATTTTCAGTAATAACTGTAGAGTATTTTTGACTGATCTGTGTATAATTCATCATGAATGGACTAATAGAAATGCTTCAAAATGACTTGGAATTAATTAGTTTTACACTGACTTCCATTTTTAAGTTAATAAGGATTTTTTAAATTTCCTATGGAGCTGCAGGTTTTTACATGATGATGATGATGATGATGATGACGATGATGAAATTTTACAGAGTTTGGTTTATTTTTTACCATATCGCCCACCCATACCTTGCACATGCATCTGCCCAAATTCATCCCAATCATAATTTTGCTAGCAAATCTAGCACATGATGTTAATTAGCTGATCTAATTTGGATAGAAAAACAAGCAATTTGACATTCATTGCCATCTCAGTGCCAACATACACGCATAGCAGCCAAAGGTCAATGGAGACGCCACTGCCAAGCTCTGAGACAAATATTTATTCTACCAAATCACAGGGATGCTGTCATTTTTGCAGCAAAGGCATCCCAGTGGCCACAGAGCGCCCCCGTAGCTCCAGCGCTGTGGGTCTCTGTCCGGCCTCATGGTCAGGATGCATCCGCAGCTCAGGCAGAGATATCCATCTGGGGTTTGTCATCTTCGACATCTGCCCATGTCTTCTCCCCCTTCTGTAATTAAAGGAATATTTATTTTCCTTTGCTTCCAAGCTAGGAATACACTACATCATGTGGGTTTGCTTTTTTGGACTGTAGGAGGCCTAGGAAATGCTCCAGCAGTAGAAGTTAGGATTTGCTGGATTGCTTCTTTTTCTTTTTACATTGACAAACAGAGGAATTAGTCAAAGTAGGGGAGGTTTAGTATGATTTGAAAGCAGTGAAATTGAACTTGAGTGCAAGCACATAAGAATGCCATTGTAGTTTGTAAGTTTGAAAATTGCAATTGGTTTTTGTATGTACACAAATAAGGCAAAGTGTTTTTTTGCCGCTTTAATCTTTGGTCCAAGTGCTTTAGAAAGGAATCCAAAGCACTATTTCTCGGAATAAAGCCAAATGACATAATCTATATGGCTCATACTCACTTACTCACCAAGTCTTCAATCAATATCCTTCAATAACTGAGACCAAGATTATTATTTTTTCAATATTCATTAAGCATATTCTCCATCTCTGGATTAGCGAGGCACTCAGCCTAGAATTGCCATCAGACGAGCTGTGATATATAGTCTTTGGCCAGGCTGGTTGGAATAAATCAGAATGTAAATGGAATAGGTTTTGATTGGCTTTGGTAGTGGTGGCTTTGAACTGTCCTGACAGGGCCTCCGAGACGCTGGCCTTAGCAATGGCTCTGATTGGAGCTCAGCGGGCGATAAAAGAGAGAAAAAGACTTTCGCCAATGTCTAACATCCTCCTGACTCTGCTCATTCTCATTACTCTCCTCATTTTGTACCAGAGGGCTCACACTTTTGGTTCTTTCAGAGCAGTGTAGGCCAGACTTTGTTCCATAAGGCCCTACTCATTCCTCTTTCTCCATTCTATTTCTCTCCCTTCTTTTCTCTCTGTTGATCTCTTACCTCTCTCTCTCTCTCTCTCTCTCTCTCTCTCTTTCTCACTCTCCTGCTCTCCTTTCTTCTCTCTCCATCTTCATCTGTCTCCATCCTCCTCTCTGCATGTTATTCTCTCTCTCTCTCTCTCTCTCTCTCTCTCTCTCTCTCTCTCTCTCTCTCTGTTTTAAAGATGTGTGTTAATAACTTTTAAATAGTCTGGCAGTAGAGGGCCAGAGGGGCATTCACTTCTCTTATTGCTCTCTCTCTCTCTCTCTCTCTCTCTCTCTC